>BPTQ01000006.1:97184052-97286732 GCA_019973895.1 Chrysanthemum seticuspe
CGTTTTTAGATATTTTAAGTTTACGTTTTAGTTAAAATAGTTTATTTAAGATATTTTGTTTTATAAAATCAACAAAAACATCATTGTAAAAATAGTGATAGCGTTTATTTAATATATTTTAACTTTTTAATTTCTTTTAATTTGCATTTAAGTCGCTGTAATTTACAAATCTTTTCTTTAGGTAATTATCCATCAAAATCTTTATTGATCACTATCTTTAGTGATCATTCTATCATCTGATCAAGTGTTTATACACCAATTCATCCTCCGTGGGACTTAACGACCCAGGAATTCCCTATATTCCTCTGATCTTTAATTGCATTTGGTGTTTGAGCTGTTTTAAGTTTATTACGGTTGGTCATTCACAAGTGGCTAGCTTGAGTGATTAAACTTGACGGTTTTGCACCAATCAGAATGAGGTTCCTAATGATTTGGAAGTGGGTTAAATGCTAGTCATATCACCCAAGTCAAGCCATACAAGAGGGATGGAGTGAAGAGGCAAAGATTTGCAATAAATATGTTCTAATGATTGTAAGATCCTAACAATTAGATTACCCACGGATTGCAAGGAACCAAATTTTTTGTTCCTTCCTTTATGCAAAAGGGTTCCTTGGGTGGATTTTTTAAATTTTTGAATTTTGGTTGGAAGTGGATTTCCTATATGCCTAAGTATGTTATACTAGTTCTAATATGGGTAAAAACTAGCCAAGATTAACTTACAAGCAATGTATGGTAATTTGGAAACTCAAAATAAGCGAAATTCATAAAATTACCTGGAGAATCCACGGCACCAAAATTTTACTCAGGCGGAACCCTTAAAAGGGTGCCGCCTGGTCCGCCTGTACAGGTACGGCGGTACCAGTTTATATAACAGACGGTACCAAAAAATTGGTGCCGTCTGATCCGTGGACACCAGAAATCACCACAAAACGTATTTTTAAGTGTCGGGGACATTTCCGAAACCTGAAATCTTGCTCAAAACATGTGACATTAATTATTTCTAGTTAGGAAAAGTAAATAACACATGCACAAACATAGTGGAGCATAGATTTTGACCAAAGGTGAATACTTTTCACATTGAAGTGAAAAATGGGTAAAATTTGATAACACACTTGTGCTATCCCCTGCATGAAATAGTTAGCATACAACATTGTTTTGAGTTATATTATCATCCTACAAAATAAAAACAACCAAATTGTATCAAACATTAAAGATAATGTATTGTTCCAAACACTCCTTAAACCGATTCTCACTTGTCCAACTTCTTGTAGATCTTGTTCATCATCCTACCAAGGCACTTGAACATCCCCTTGGTTTGCTTGAACTCCGCTGATTCATTCTCAATCTCGGGAAGAGATGCATAATACTCATGAGGTGGAAGGCGAGAGTTTGGAAGACCATCCTCGAAGCTATTTGATGATGATGATGATGGAGTTGGAGGTTTTGCTCTCTTGCCTTTTGTCTTAGCAACTCGCTCGTCACTCAAGGGTACAAAAATGTGAGGGATGAGCTCATAGTGAAAGTGCATCCCTTTTGGGCTTGGTGGAATTGGTGCATAATCTCTATAGAGATGGGTGAGAAGCATCCCGTACGGAAGAGCAACCAATCCTTGAGTTGGAATATCAATCATTCTCCTAGCGATGTAGTAGGCTAAATTGAATGGTTGACGGGTGGACAAGTTGTAGAGCATGTGACAAAGGAAAGTATTGATGTGATCCCTATTCCCTATGGTGCTAATGACGTTGGCTCTAAGTAGTTCTTCCCATTTCTTAAATTCGGGCTTAAGTTCATTGAGCTTCATTCCATATGAATATCGGTTCACCTCTTTTCCTTTTCGGGTGACTAGGGTTGTATCTCCCCTTGGGATAAATAGGCGCTCACGGATGGCATCCTTATTCGCTAAAGGTGTTTGGTAGGGAAGAGAGATTGCATCAAGGATGGTGAGTGACCACTTATCCGAGTAGACACATGTCCCTCGGTTGGGAATTCCTAGTACTTGAGCAAAGTTGGTTAAGGAGATGGTGTAGTCGTTTTGATTGATCTTAAACCTAAGGATAAACTCATCATCTTCATCAATGAAACCGGTGACACTAGCATAGAATTCTAACACAAACCTAGGACAAATAGGTTCATCGATGTCAAGGAGACAATCGAATTGAATAGCGGCTAGTTCTTGACGGAGATTGGTATTGTCGATAAAAGAGGAGTGAATGGTTCTACCCTCATGGAAGTACCTTGTTTCTAGACTCTTAAAGATTTCGATTTGCTCCTTGGTGAGTCCCTTGGTTTTGTGATGTTTGGGAATGTAGTTAAGGGTATCCTTGTGATCATAGAATTTTGCGGCTACCATGGTTATTCGTAGGAGCAAGAATTAACATGTTAAAAATGAGAATAAACTTAACTTTTTGGTTCTAGTGTGTGCCTATATGAAAACGATTTGGAGTTGCGGTTATCTCGACTCATTTTATGCACAAAAATGATTTTAGTGGGGTGTTTGGCAAAAGGCATGAGATAACCCAAATGCTCCTAATTCAATGTGGCTTCATTTAAATATACCCGGGAATGCATATTAGTTATGCAATACCTTTAGTATTCAAGAGCATGCAAGTGATGAAAATCTAACGTTTCTATTTGTATTAACAATGAAAATTTGTTTTCCTACAAGTGAGAAGCTTTTCAAAAAAAAATTTGACATGGGGTGTTTGGATATTTGAATAACGCCTTATAGTCATTATCTTTTGATTAGTGAAAACATGATTTGTTTATGCAAAATGACAATGTAGTACCTAATATCAATGACTAGTTATGCAATTTGCTAATTGAATCCATTTTTGTACAAAATTATACATAATCCCCATGTAAAGTTTTTGTGCACAAATTAGAATCCTAGACTCAGATTTAAGAGATAAAATGTAGTTAGAATACTTACAATGATGTTATCTCCAGTGATTAGTGGGTGAGAATATGTTAACAGAGAGCTAGGTCTAATGTTTACTCGTTTTGGTAAAGTGGGTTGTGAGGAAGAATATGTTTTGTAGGTATTATTTTTGCAACTATAGTCACCACGGACCAGACGGCACCAAAAATTTGGTTCCGTCTTTGTTGTCGTTTGGTGTCGTGGCTACAGTAGCAGGTTTAAAACAAAATTTGTTTTGTTTTGTTTGTTCTAAGGTTTATGCTATGTTTTACCTACATGTTTGGTTCCATTAATCCCAAACCTAGTCTAAGAAGATTAAATGGTTCTCGTTTGAGAGGCTTAGTTAAAATGTCTGCAATGTTGTCTTCGGAGGACACTTTCTCAATTGAGATGTTTCTTTTTTGAACATTGTCGTGAAGGAAGTGATGACGGATTTCAATATGCTTTGTACGAGCATGTTGGACGGGATTTTTGCTGAGATCGATAGCTCCTTTGTTGTCGCAAAATATGACTATATCGTTGAGATGAATTCCGTAGTCCACGAGAGCTTGCTTCATCCAAAGAGCTTGTTGACATGCTTTTTCGGCCGAGACATATTCGGCTTCAATAGTTGAGATAGCTAAAGCCGTTTGCTTATTTGCAAACCATGAGGTGAGACAATGTCCAACAAAAGTGCAAATACCACTTGTACTTTTTCTATCAACATAGTCACCGGCATGGTCCGAGTCGGCATACACTATAGTTTCTACACCCGTTCCTTTGGGATACCATAATCCTAAACATGTCGTTCCCTTAATGTATCTAAATATCCTTTTCAAAGCTTCTAAGTGTGATACCTTTGGATTTTCTTAAAAGCGAGCACATAGACAAACACTAAACATAATGTCGGGTCTACTAGCCGTGAGATAGAGTAAGCTACCGATCATTCCTCTATATTTAGTGTATTCACCTTCCTCATCCTTGGTGAGTTTAGTGTCTGAAGACATGGGTGTCTTAGTTGGTTTTGAATCTTCAAGACCAAATTTCTTAAGCATATCTTTTATATATTTAGATTGGTTAAAGAATATGCCATGTTCTAGTTGTTTAATTCAGAGTCCTAGAAAGAAGTTTAATTCACCCATCATACTCATCTCAAACTCATCGTGCATGATTTTAGAGAAATCATCACATAGCTCTTGACAAGTTGATCCGAATATGATGTCATCAACATATATTTGAACAATGATAATGTGTGACTCCCTTTTCTTGGTAAAAAGAGTGTTATCTACTAATCCCATGATGTATTTGTTTTCAACAAGAAAAGTCTTAAGTTTATCGTACCAAGCTTTTGGTGCTTGCTTAAGACCGTATAATGCTTTCTTGAGTTTGAAGACATGATGTGGTTTCTCAAAGTCGGTGAAACCGGGAGGTTGAGCAACATATACTTCTTCGTTAATAAACCCATTAAGAAACGCACTCTTAACATCCATTTGAAATAATTTAAAGTCATAAGCACATGCATAAGCAAGTAATATTTTAATAGACTCGAGTCTAGCTACCGGTGCATAAGTTTCATCATAATCAATCCCCTCTTGTTGATTATAACCTTGTGCAACAAGCCTAGCTTTGTTTCTAGACACTACACCATTTTCATCCATTTTATTTCGAAAAACCCATTTCGTTCCAATTATAGTTTGATCTTTAGGTTTTGGAACTAATTTCCAAACATCATTTCTAACGAATTGATTTAACTCTTCTTGGTAGACACAAAACAAAAATGATTACTTTGATTTTGAGCTTGTGATCTCAAGGTTCTTTGATTTAGTTGACCTATGACATTTTCTAAAGGGTGACTTTTGGATTCTTTGATGTTTGTAATCTCATTATTTAATGGTTCATCTTCCTTGTCATTTTCAATTATTTATTGACTTTCTACAAGTTGACTTTCAACTAAGTCATCATCTACCAAAGGTGATGTCTTAGAGGGAGGTGGACTTTCGTCGAATGTTATGTTCAACGATTCCTAGACTCTCATTGTTTCTTTGTTTAAGACAATGTAAGCTTTACTAGTTTGAGAATAACCAAGAAATACACCTTCATAAGACTTTGGGTCAAACTTGGTGAGGTAATCTTTAGTATTAAGAATGAAACATTTACATCCAAAGACTCTAAAATATCCTAAAGTTGGCTTTTTACCTTTATAAAGCTCATATGGAGTTTTGTTTAAGAAAGGACGTATCAAGACTCTATTTAAAATATATGTAGAAGTGTCAACGGCGTTACACCAAAACTTTTTAGGAATGTTTTGTTCATTAAGTATTGTTCTACTCATTTCTTGAATTGTTCTATTTTTACGTTCTACGACTCCATTTGGTTGAGGTGTTCTAGGAGCCGAAAAGTTATGTGTTATACCATTTGTATCACAAAAGTTTCCAAATTGTGTTTCATTGTCAAATTCACGACCATGATCCGTTCGGATCGACACAATTTTAACACCTAGTTGATTTTGAATTTTCTTGCTAAGAATTTCAAATTAATCAAAAGCTTCATTTTTAGTTTTCAAAAATAACGTCCAAGTAAACCTTGAGTAATCATCTACTATGACCAAAGTGTATAAGTTGCCTCCATAGCTTCTTATAGCGGATGGACCAAACAAGTCCTTATGCAAAAGTTCTAGATATTTAGATGTGGACACCATATTTTTAGACTTATGACTACAATGGGTTTGTTTACCAATTTTGCAAGCGTCACAAAAATGTTGATCATATTTAAGTTTTGGTAAATTCCTAACTAGCTCTTTTGAAGATAGGTTTTGTATAAGTCTCATATTAGCGTGACCTAAGCGTCTATGCCAAAGAGTTGAGCTATCATCTAATGTTGTTAGACAAAGTTTGTCATTAGATGTTTTATCTATTTTCATAACGTATATGTTATTTTTCCTAACTCCTTTAGCTATGGTGATACCATCTTTTAGTATTTTACTACCATTTTCATCAAATAATACTTTATACTTTTTATCACATAATTGGCTAATACTAAGTAGATTAAATCCTAACCTATCGACATGAGCAACATTTTTAATAGTTAGGGAGTTATGAGCGATCGTACATTTGCCAATGATTTTGCTTTTGAGATTGCTACCAAAAGTGACATTACCTCCGTCATACTCTTGGTATAATGAGAAGAGACTTTTGTTGCCCGTCATGTGTCGTGAGCATCCACTATCTTTTATCCACTCATCAAGTTCCAATCCAACTTTCAAGCATACCTAATAAGCAAATAACTCAAGCGTTTGGTCCCCAATATCTCATGGGTCCGTTTGGGTTAAACATACCATTTATTTGATTCATGTATGGAAACGATGGGTAAGAGTTCCATGACATGTAATCTGGAGTTTGATATGGTCTAGGGAAGTTATGATTCCAACCGTTGTGTTGATAGTTGGGTTGTACGTTGCGGTTACTCTTAGGAAAGGGGCGTTTGGCAAAAGGTGTTTTACGTCGTTGTTGAGTAATTTTTGATCTAAATTCATTTTTAGCAAGTCCTACTCCTGATGTAACAACAGGTTTTAGTTTAACACTATCCTTGGTTTTCTTTGTTACTTTGACAAATTCGCTACGGTCCGTATCACAAACATTCTGTCCTGCTGAAGTTCCCACGGCACCAATTTTTACAACGGACGGATCCCTTATTTTGGGTCCGTCTGGTCCGTGCTGCACTGCAGCAGTTTTGACAGTTTGTTTGTCTTTTTCGGCCGTTTTGTTTTGACTATCTAGATTAATACTTCATTAAATCCTAGCCCATTCATGTTTCCTGGTGTTCTTTGAATTCTAACTATTTCATCGGCACACGCGATGTTTTTGTTAAACCTTTTAAATTTAGAATTACGTTTGATTAGAACATCTTGTGTGAGCTTTAGTTTTTCTATTTCAAGATTAAGCTCTTGACATGATTTGCAATCATCGTCATTTGCTTTTCCCTTTTCTAATCGTTTTGCCTTTTCTTTTAACTCTGTTAATACAAATAAACCGTAAAAATGTTTATTAATATTTTGCGATCTCTTTGTGTTTTGTTGATAACAAATACAATGTTATCTTAAGTATAATTATAAGGATACATGTTATTTTTGTAAAGCATTTACATATAGCCATTTAAATACAAAAATGTAGTAATTAAGCATTTGTTGTAATAGTTTATTAGGATGGGTAAAAACCATAACCCATGGACCATAACCCATGGATCATAACCCATACCCAAGTTGGCTAGATACAATGTATACTTAGATACATTGAATCTAAAGAAAACCCATGGACCAACCCATAACCCATGACCCATAACCAAAAAACCCATGGGCAAAGAGGAGCGTCCCACGGATCCCTAGGATTACACTAGACAGATCCCAAGTGGGAGGGATCCGTGGGATCCGTGGAACAGAGGAGAAATTTGCCTATAAATAGAGAGTCATTTCTTCATTCTAACTCACCCCTCTTCTTACTAAATCTCTCAAACACTCTCATTCTCTTCTAACATATAGATCACTTGATCTAGAGAGTTGTTCTTCTTTCTTTCTATTGTGATCCTCATATAGGTCCTTCTCTAAGGCAAGATCACGAGCATTCTACAAGTCATCCAAGCAAGGGGTCCTTGATTGATTTGTCACTCCGCAAGATTTCTGTAGCGAAGATCTTGTATTTGATATTTCACATATTTGTTGTGTAATAGTCGTGTTGGTTTGGTCCACCGTGCTACGGACTCGGTATCTAGCTTTGTACCAGAAAAAGTGTAAGCAACGTTGTGAAGGCTTCTCCGCCAAGTGAAGGAGTTTGTTGACATAGTGCTTGAACTCTCGAGTAGGTGACTCGGGGAGTGGAGTAGGGCAAGGAAGGTGTCCTTGTAGCCGAACCACTATACATCGCTTGTGTCTTTTCTTTCCCTTCGCTTTACTTTATTTACTTGCTTTATCATTAGATCTATACTTTCTTTACATCCATAAGATCTCACATATTAACGAATCTAAAGTTTTTGAAACTAATTTAAAATCGGCAAAACTATTCAACCCCCCCCTTCTAGTTTTCCACAATTGGCATCAATAGCTAAGTTTATAAAAGTTTTAAAGTAAAATTGTATTTTAAAAACTTTTCGATCACTATGGGTTCTGAAAATTATAAGGAAGGGCAATCTATGCAACGACCACCACTACTTGAAACTAATGGTTTTATATATTGAAAAAATAGATTCGAAACATATGTGAAATCTAAAGATATTGATCTTTGGTACATTATTGTTGAAGGCGATTTTGAGGCTACCTCAAAAGATGATAAAGGGAATGTAGTTAACATACCTCATGATAAACTAAATGGTGAATTGAAGAAAAAGCTTTCTAAAAATAGTGAAGCAAAAATGGTTTTATATAATGCTTTACCAAAAAAGGAATTCGAAAGAATTTCTATGCTTAAAACCTCTAAAGAAATTTGGAATTCTTTAGTTGTAACTCATCAAGGCAACGAACAAGTTAAGAATAATAAAATTGATTTATTTGTTCAACAATATGAACAATTTTCAATATCGGATGAGGAAACTATAGATCATTCATTTGCTAACTTTAATACTATTATTAGATTTACAAGCACTTGATGAATCTTGTTCTAGCCGTAATCTTGGTAGGAGATATCTAAGGGCACTTCCATCGAAGTGGAGATCCAAGGTGACGGCGATCGAAGAGTCAAAATATTTGACAATCCTCACTCTCGATGAACTTATAGGCAACCTAAAAGTCTACGAGCTTGTCCTTGCTAAAGACTTCGAAGCCTCAAAGGTGAAAGAGAAACACAAATCTCTTGCCCTTAAAGCCAAAAGGCTTCAAGTGATGAAGAGAACTCCTCCTCGAGTAGTGAAGACGAGGAGTACGCTATGGCGGTAAGGGACTTTAAAAAGTTCTTTAGAAGAAAGGGAAGCTACGTCAAACAACCATATGACGATAAGAAAGGCTTTCGGAAAAGCAAAGAGGACGAGAAGCCAAAGGATGATCGTACTTGCTTTAAATGTGGGGACCCAAACCACTTTATTAGTAAGTGTCCCAAACGGGATGATCAAAAGGCGTTCGTGAGCGGCACGTGGGGAATGAGCGACGAGGAGGACGAATAAATTTGTCTCATGGCAAATGACGAGGTATGTCACGAATACTATAGTAGTTCATCACTTGATGACGACTCATTGCATAATGAATATGACAAACTATGCAACATTAGCTTAAAACTAATTAACAAAAATAATCTTTTAAAAAGTCAAAACCAACGTTTAGATAAAGAAGTCATAGAATTAAAAGCAAAACTAAAACGTTTAGAAAAGGGTAAAATAGCAAGTGGTGAATGTGAACTTTGCGTTCAACTTCAAACACTAGTTGATCATCTAGATTCTAAAATTGCTAGAATGAGTACGAACACTTTAGATACAATACTAGATGGTGTTAAAACCGGTAACAACCAAAAAGGTTTAGGTATTCAACAACTTGATCCATCAACTGTTGTGGCGGATCCCACGGATCCCCTAAAAAGGGAACCGGCTAGTGTACAGACAGGGATCCGTGGATCTGCTGTAGCAAACAGTGGTAATAACGTAGCTTCTTCATCTAGATCTGAGTTTGTTATCGTTAATAGGAAGAAACCAACTCATGTCACCACTAGACAACCACCTCCAAAATATAATCCTGCTTTTGCAAGAAACAAAGCTCCATCTTTTTCAAAACATAATCCATCTAGGAGACCTAATAACGTTTATCCAAGAAGTAACCATCAAATGGGATGGAACCCAAATATGCAAAATGGTTTTCCTTTTCAAAACTTTGCTCCATGGAATGCATACTCATCTTATCCATACATGTCTAACATGAATGGAATGTTTAACACTAATGGACCCATGAACAAATGGGGACCAAACTTTTGAGTTTATTATTGTCTTAGGTATGCTTAAAGGTCGACCTAGACCCGGATGAATGGGTCAAGGATAGCGGGTGCACGAGGCACATGACCGGCAATAGAGATCTATTCTCCACATATGAATCCTTCAATGGAGGTAATGTGGTGTTTGGAAATAGCAAAAGTAGAATCATCGGTAAAGGTACGATTTCTAACAAATCTCTAACCATTAACGACGTGTGTCACGTAGAAAACCTAAACTTTAATCTCTTAAGTATAGGACAAATATGTGATAAAAAGTGCAATGTACTTTTTACCGAAACCAGTAGTAAGATATTAAAAAATGGCATAACCATAGGAAAAGGAATTAGGAAACATGGAGTCTATGTCATTAAAATCGGTAATGAACCTAAAGACAAACTATGTCTTACCTCTATGGATGATACTTCGACCTTATGGCATCGAAGATTGGGTCACGCCAACATGCGACTTCTTCAATCGCTATCATCCAAAGATCTAGTAAGAGATCTACCTAAGTTAAAATATGAACATCACTTTTGTGATGCTTGTAATGTAGGAAAACAAGCTCATTCTAGTCATAAAGCTAAAAACATGGTGTCTACAACTAGGTGTCTAGAATTACTACATATGGATTTATTTGGTCCATCCGCTATCCAAAGTTATGGAGGCAACTACTACACTTTGGTCATAGTGGATGATTACTCTAGGTATACATGGACAAAATTTTTAAAGAACAAAACGGAAACCTTTAATTATTTTGAAATATTAAGCAAAAAGATCCAAAGACAACTAGGAAGTCCTATAATGTCCATTAGGACGGATCATGGTAGGGAATTCGATAATGAAGTGCAATTTGGAGCCTTTTGTGACGCTAATGGTATTACTCACAATTTCTCGGCTCTACGCACTCCGCAATCGAATGGGGTAGTACAAAGAAATAATAGAACCCTACAAGAAATGAGTCGAACCATGCTTAATGAACAATCCATACCTCAAAAGTTTTGGTGTAATGCCGTTGATACTTCAACATACATACTCAATCGAGTCTTAATTAGACCAATCTTAGGTAAAACTCCATATGAGTTACTCCGAGGCAAAAAGCCTACGTTAAATCACTTTAGAGTCTTTGGAAGCAAATGTTTTATTCTTAACACTAAAGATTACCTTACAAAATTTGATTCTAAATCAACAGAAGGAATCTTTCTAGGTTATTCGCCAAATAGCAAAGCTTACGTCATATTAAACAAAGAAACAATAAAGGTAGAAGAGTCATTAAATATAAAATTTGATGAAAGTCCACCCAAACCCTCTCCACCTCTTGTCGATGACGAGATTATAGAAAGTGAAGCTATAGTAATAAAGAAAAAGATAAATGAAGAAGAAGAACCTTTAAATGATGAAGTCATAAACATTAAAGAGTCCAAATATCACCCCGTAGATAAAGTCATAGGAAAGCTAAACGAACAAACATTAAGGTCTCAAGTTTAAAACCAAAATAGCTTGTTTTGTTTCGTTTCAACCATAGAACCTAAGAATACACAAGAAGCCATAAAAGATGAGAGTTGGGTAATGGCTATGCAAGAAGAACTAAATCAATTCGTTTCTAATGATGTTTGGACGCTTGTCCCTCCACCTAGTAATCAAACCATAATAGGAACCAAATGGGTTTATAAAAACAAATTAGATGCAAACGGAGTAGTGTCTAGGAACAAGGCTAGACTCGTTGCCCAAGGGTATAACCAACAAGAAGGAAATACTTTGATGAGACCTATGCCCCCGTGGCTAGATTAGAGTCTATAAGAATACTTCTTGCGTATGCTTGTGCTAATGATCTAAAGCTTTATCAAATGGATGTCAAAAGCGCTTTTCTAAATGGTTTCATTAATGAAGAAGTATATGTAGCTCAACCTCCGGGCTTCATCGATTTTGAAAAACCCAAACATGTATATAAATTAAAGAAAGCCCTTTATGGTCTTAAACAAGCTCCAAAAGCTTGGTATGATAGACTCAAGTCATTTTTAATTAAACACAACTATACCATTGGGTTAGTTGACGACACACTTTTTACTAAGAAAAGAGAGTCACATATAATCATAGTGCAAATATATGTAGATGATATTATATTCGGATCCACTTGTCAAGACATGTGTGATGATTTCTCTAAAATCATGCATGACGAGTTTGAGATGAGTATGATAGGAGAACTTAGTTTCTTTCTTGGTCTACAAATCAAAGAAGTAGAAGATGGTATCTTCTTTAATCAATCTAAATACATAAAGGAGATGTTAAAGAAATTCGGTCTAGAAGAGTCGAAACCAATTAGGACACCAATGTCATCCGACACCAAACTCACAAAAGATGAAGACGGCGAATCCGTAAATAATACTAAATATCGTGGCATGATAGGTAGTCTTCTCTACCTCACGGCAAGTAGGCCGAATATCATGTTTAGTGTTTGCTTATGTGCTAGGTTTCAAGAAGACCCTAAAATATCACACCTAGAAGCCGTAAAAATGATATTTAGATACATTAAGGGTACAACACAATTAGGATTATGGTATCCTAAGGGCACGGGAGTAGAAACAATTGTATATGCAGATTCTGACCATGCAGGTGATTACGTTGATAGAAAAAGTACAAGTGGGGTATGTACTTTCATGGGATGTTGTTTAACATCTTGGTTTTCTAAGAAACAAACGGCACTAGCAATATCAACAACCGAAGCCGAGTACGTCTCCGCCTGCAAAGCATGCCAACAAGCACTATGGATGAAACAAGCGTTAGTTGACTACGACATTCATCTAAGCGACATAGCCATCCTATGTGACAAAAAAGGTGCCATCGAATTAAGCAAGAATCCGGTATTGCATTCTCGCACTAAGCATATAGAGATTCGTCATCACTTCTTAAGAGACAATGTTCAAAAGGGGAACATCTCTATTGAGAAGGTAGCATCCGAAGACAACATAGCCGACGTCTTCACCAAACCGTTGAAGCGGGAACAATTGAACCTACTTTGGCTTGGTCTTGGTCTAATGGAACAAATGTCGTAATTTATTTGACTCTACAAGGTATGTAAACACTAGCCTTCTTCTTTCTGAGTCTAGGATCTCTATTTCATGCGCAACTCACAAACAATACGGGAATTTTCAAAACCCAAGATAAGTTCTCTACTTATAGCTTTCTTATTTTTTTTCTTCAAGTTGAAAACACATAACTGCATAAACATTTTCAAAGAAAACCTCTTTTCAAAATGTTTTCTAAAAGGATGATACATTCCCGTATCAATTTCACAAAATCAATTTCTCACGTCTAGGAAAAATCGCTTTTTTATTATTAATACAAAGTAAAAACCCGTTTTCATTGCATCTCATGTCTTTTGAATGCTAAAGGGGACACATAACTAATATGTGTTTTCGGGTACATTCATTTAAGCAAAAATAAATTAGGAGCATTGATAACACTAAATTACGTACTTATGTACTAAATATGTGTTTTCGGGTTATCTCAATAGGATGCTTTTCTACTTCTAGTTTATTTTTCTTTTTCTTTTTAGGTGTCGAGATAACCGTAACTCCAAATAGTTTGCATATAGGCACACACTAGGCAAAAATGTTTCCGAAAAGGAAAATTTTGTGCTGCCTGAATCACGAGACCCACGGATCCCAACCTTCATGCTGGACGGATCCCTCAAGGGAAGGATCCGTGGGATCCATGAGACAGAAGCTGTTTTTACCTTCTCTTTTTCTCACTTTGGATGAAAAATCCACATTTGTTTTATTTTTGGGAGTATGCTCTTTAATGCTTGTGTTCTCATGATCACATGCCTTAAATTCATATATAATCATTAGATTTTAATCCACATTTTGGGTCAAGCATTCATTACAATGCTTTATTTTTTCTATATATAGCACTCCCAAAATGCTTGCATAATCATTCTCATCCTCACAAACACAATACACCATGTCATCCACAAACCCTTTAGATGAATCACCTAGTACAAACAATCATCTCCATGAAACTCAAACCTTTGTACTTCCACCTTCCAAAATACCAAGATCAAACTCTAGGATATCCGCACGGATTAACATCCGATCGTGTTGCTTAAGAAAACCATCATATGGCTCATCACCATCAACTAACTCACCACAAAATTCTTCCATTATAGCACCTCCCTCATCACCAACGAGTACACCAACTTCATCACCAAATCATTCATTACCTAAAATCACTCTTTTGGAACTCTTTACGACTCCATCAAGATCTCCACAACCAAAGCAAAAAGAATTAGCCTTTTTGACACCTCCAACTTCTCCAAACACAATATTCAATGATCTTGAAACATCACCACCTTTAGCTCCCATTAAACTACAAGAACATCTAGGTTCTTTTCCACCACCACTTCCAATCATTACGGACTTTGATTCGTATTTTCCTATTTTTCCACCATAACTTCCGCAACTCACAAATCAAAACAACCTGGATGATTTCCGTACTCATTACCTACATCACCTACATTGTGAACATTGCCAATCCACTAGGTAAATTGCAATAGAAGTTAGGGAAGAAATGCGATTCATACTCAACCTCATCCTTGATCGCATCAATACCATTACTCATCCAAACCTCTATCCATAACCTTATGCAAGCATGGAAGGAGTCACTACTTCTATTTTCTATTTTTAGTATTTTTTCTTTTGAAGTCATTTTCAAGAACAAGTCTCGCTCTTATTTTTACATGCTTGTAGATGGCATAAATACCACTACAATTTGTTGTTTTATTACAAGGCCTTGTTTACATACCTTGGCTCCCAATCTTGATTCCCGGCAATCACAAGATTATTTAAGCATGTTACTAACCCTTCTTTTTGTAGGATATTTTTTTATTTTTCTTCAATTGACGCCCCAAACTAGGGGGAGCTACCGTCAAGGGGGAGTTAGCGATACGTGGACTAATTTTTCCACACTTTTATGTTTATTTCTTCCAAGGGTTAATTTTTTGTTTTGACAAAAAGGGGGAGAAGAAGTAAAATTTAGGGGCTTTCAAAACTTACATCTATTCTTAAGTTTTACTCATCATAACATTATGTTTTGTCATCAACAAAAAGGGGGAGATTGTTAATACAAATAAACAGTAAAAACGTTTATTAATATTTTGCGATCTCTTTGTGTTTTGTTGATAACAAATACAATGTTATCTTAAGTATAATTATAAGGATACATGTTATTTTTGTAAAGCATTTACATATAGCCATTTAAATACAAAAATGTAGTAATTAAGCATTTGTTGTAATAGTTTATTAGGATGGGTAAAAACCATAACCCATGGACCATAACCCATGGATCATAACCCATACCCAAGTTGGCTAGATACAATGTATACTTAGATACATTGAATCTAAAGAAAACCCATGGACCAACCCATAACCCATGACCCATAACCAAAAAACCCATGGGCAAAGAGGAGCGTCCCACGGATCCCTAGGATTACACTAGACAGATCCCAAGTGGGAGGGATCCGTGGAACAGAGGAGAAATTTGCCTATAAATAGAGAGTCATTTCTTCATTCTAACTCACCCCTCTTCTTACTAAATCTCTCAAACACTCTCATTCTCTTCTAACATATAGATCACTTGATCTAGAGAGTTGTTCTTCTTTCTTTCTATTGTGATCCTCATATAGGTCCTTCTCTAAGGCAAGATCACGAGCATTCTACAAGTCATCCAAGCAAGGGGTCCTTGATTGATTTGTCACTCCGCAAGATTTCTGTAGCGAAGATCTTGTATTTGATATTTCACATATTTGTTGTGTAATAGTCGTGTTGGTTTGGTCCACCGTGCTACGGACTCGGTATCTAGCTTTGTACCAGAAAAAGTGTAAGCAACGTTGTGAAGGCTTCTCCGCCAAGTGAAGGAGTTTGTTGACATAGTGCTTGAACTCTCGAGTAGGTGACTCGGGGAGTGGAGTAGGGCAAGGAAGGTGTCCTTGTAGCCGAACCACTATACATCGCTTGTGTCTTTTCTTTCCCTTCGCTTTACTTTATTTACTTGCTTTATCATTAGATCTATACTTTCTTTACATCCATAAGATCTCACATATTAACGAATCTAAAGTTTTTGAAACTAACTTAAAATCGGCAAAACTATTCAACCCCCCCCCCCCCCTTTCTAGTTTTTGAAACTAACTTAAATTTTTGAGGAGACTAAACGTTCAATTTTTACGCGAGATTCAAATTTTGGTTTAACTGTGAAAATTTTGGTCAAAAATTCAAAATTTTGGGCCTAAATTCAAAATTTTCGGGTCAAATTTGGCGTCAAAATTGTCATAACTCAAAATTTTCATACGACATTAGAATTGATTTTTATAGTGAATTTCAAATTTTGGGAGAAAATTTTTTATGCCTAAGAACCAAGGTTACGAGTACGACTTTCAGAATCACCTCAACCGAGCTTAATCTTCATCAACCACAACTCATTTATCGTTGAATAGATCCTACATCAACTTTATCAGATCATACCTTCATCAATGGCAACTCAACAAGACATTCATGCAGCCGGTGCCGAAAACCGTCCTCCTATGTTGGCAAAAGGTGGTTATCTTCAATGGAAAAGTCGTATGCTTCGCTACATCAAGACCAAACCTAATGGAAAACTCATGATTAACTCCATTACGAATGGACCCTTCAAGCCTCGACAAATCCTAGACCCTGGAACTCCTGACGTCCCACCATCTTATCATACTCAAACTGAATCAGAATACACTGAAGAGGATCAGAAGCAAGTCGATGCAGATGACATGGCAATTCATATTGTCCAACTGGGTTTACCAATAGACATCTTTGTTGCTGTAGACAGTTGTGAAACTGCTTTCGATATGTGGGAACGTGTTAGACGGCTTTGTCATGGAAAAGAAATTGGTCAACAAGACATGGAGAACAAGCTGCTAACTGAATGGGAAAAGTTTACTTCAACTCCAGGAGAATCCATTGAATCCTACTATGGAAGGTTTTGCACTTTGATGAATGAGCTAATCAGAAACAAGCTAGCACCCAGAACTATCGTTCAAAACATCAAGTTCCTGAACAATCTTCCAGAAGAATGGGGACGATATGTCACTATTGTCAACCAAACAAAAGACCTTCATCAGGTGAACTTTGATCAACTGAATGATTTTCTGAAACAAAACCAAGCTGAAGTGAATGAAGTCAGGAAAGAAAGATTGGCAAAGAATCATGATCCATTGGCTCTTATTGCAAAGACTCAACCTTCAGTGAATACACAACAACAAGCTTCATCATCTTCCAACAACAACAACTTGCAGCAATACATTCCACAACCACAACAACAATTCTATCCACCAGAGCAACAAGTCATTCAACAACCGTATCCACAATACCAGGAACAAGGAATCACTAATCCTGAAACTAAACAAGAAGAAGCTTTGCGACAAGTATTTTCTTTATTGGGTAAAGCATTCAGCAGTCGCTATTCCACACCAACTAACAACGACCAAAGGATATCATCAAACACTCGCAACATGCAAATTGCACAGCCGGGTGTGAATATGGGTAATCAAGGTCAAATGGTTTGAGTTATTGGGAATCAGCAGGGATATGCTACTGGATTTCGTATGGGTAATCAGACGGTTCCGTATCAGGGTAATCAGTTGGGTCAGAATGTTGGAAATCAAATGGGACAGAATGTTGGGAATACAGCAGTGGGTAATCAGAATGGGAATGTTGCAGCTCCAGTCGTTGGGAATTATGGAAATGTGAATCAGGGTAATCAGGTTAAGTGTTATAACTGTCAAGGAATAGGTCACATGGCACGAAACTGTCCCACTAAGCCACACAAGAAGAATGCTGAGTTTCTTCGGAAAGCTATGCTGTTAGCACAGAAGCAAGAAGCAGGGATGCAGTTGAGTGCTGAGGAAAATGATTTTTTCGCTATTGTGGATGATTTGGAAGACCTCGAGGAACTCAATGCAAACTGCATCTTCATGGAAAATCTTCAGGAGACTAAGGACGACATTGAATCTGACGCACCTCCTGTCTATGACGCCAACGCAGTATCTGAGGTACCAATCATTGATCCATGCTATAACAATGTCATATTTGATGTGTTTACTCATGACGAACAACATTCTGTGACGCCAGCACCTACTTATGATACATACCTGGACAATCCGAGTTGTAGCAATACTAACTCCGAAACTCCAGATGTGGATCCTAATGGAGGCTGTGTGGCACAAAATACTGAGACTGATGAGGAAACACGTGCTTACTTTGAATCATTAATCAATAACTGTGGCATTGAAATTGAGAAAGTTAGTAAGGTCAATCGCGAAGTTAAGGCCGCGAATGTTAAATTGACCACTGAGCTTGAGAGTTACAAAGAGAACGCCAGAGCCTATGAATTTCATACAAACAAAATATCAGAATTAGAAATTGGTTACCGAGATTCTGTTTTAAGAGAAAAACAATTGCAAATCAAGTATGATACACTTGATGTGAATCTGAACTTGAAAATACAATCTTTAAACAAGGAAATTTCTGAACTAAATGACCAACTTTCTAAACAAAAAACACTGCTTTCTGATCTTGAAAAAGAGAAGAAACAGTTGATTGCTGATTTTTCAAAACGAGAAGATTCTCTTCTTGATGAAATTCTGGATAAAAATGAAACTATCAAAAAATTGGATAATTTACTTCTTACAACGGGTCATTCCGCTAAAACAAACAAGATGCTTTCTAATCAAGTAAATCCGATTTTTCATACGACATACAAAATGGCTCTTGGTAACTCACCTCCTTGTTTCCTCAAGAAAGCTCAGAAATCTCAGAATGTGTTGAACAATGGAAAACCTTTGCATGAACCCATAATTGTGCATGATTCTCTTGAAACGTTGGAACTATCTGAGGAGAGTAGATCAAGAATGAAACAAAAATATCCGGAAATCAAACCAATTGACTATAACAAATGGAACAAAATTAATGGTATTTCGTTTGTTTCACATAAAGAACAATCAAAGTTTTCCATCACACCAGTTTCAAAACCAGTTGCAACTCCTGTAGTTGTCTCAAAATCCTTTTCGAAAATCGAACAAATGTCTTCAAACAATCCTTTTAACACAAGTGATGCCAGAAGCATTTTAGACGATGTTAAAACTAGAATTGGGAGACTTCAAGAGACTGTTAAAACTAAAACTCATATTACAACCAACATATGGTTTAATAGTTTTGATATTGAACAAAAAAAGTTTTTTGAAACTGAAATTGCCCCTCAGCTGAATAACATCAACTCCAGGGTAATTTATTTTGAACAAGCCTTTTTGAAAGAAACAGCTGACTTTGTCAAGGACCATAAATCCCTGGTAAAGCAAGCTAATGAAAGTATTGAACAAATCAAAGTTTTGGAAAAGTTAAATGATTCTCTCTTCGAAGATGTTCTGACAACTGATATTATGTCCATCATTTTGCAAACATATTCTGTTGAAGATCATGAAAGACTCCAGTCTGAGACCTCCGAAATTGTTTCAAAATATGAAAAAGCTCTTGAAAAACTTGAAAAACAAAATATCTCATATTTTAAACAACTTGATTGAAAAACTGAGGAATGCAAGTATGACAAACTGTCGTATGAGCGTGCCTACAATGACATGAAAGCTAAAAATGATCTTTTGAGGGCTCAACTGGAAAGTCAAAAAGGAAAGGCAGTGGATACTGTGATTAAAAAACCATTGACTGCGGAGAGAGCAAATGTTACAAAACCGGTTTCCAAACCAAAAATGTCTGTTTCTATGCCTCCTCCAAAAGTCAATGAGAAAAATGTTTCATCAAAACCAGTCACTCCACCTGCCTTGCCTAAACATAATGTTGATAAAGGAAAAGTGGTTATCGAGAAACCAAAAGTTTTAGCACCTGGCCTTTTTAAGATGAGTACCACTAATGCGTCTGCCTCCACATCTAAAACATATGGAACAAACGACATAAGTTTAGAAAAGTACTCTAAAGAGGCTAGGAAAGCTGAAACCACCTCCCTTCATAAAAATGTGAATCCTAATGCGTGTGCCTTACCTTCTACAGGACTAGAAAGCACCTCTAGGAGCAGCAGACTAAAACCTAAGAGCAATACAAGGAACAATAGAGTCTTGACTGCCTCTAGGAGTAGTAGCTTGAATAAAGAGAAGAAAGTAGAAGAACACACTAGGAATTTACCGCTTTTGAATAAGAAATATATTTCATCTGAATGTACTGAACCTACGAAACTTGCTAAGTCTAATGAATGTGTTGAATCTCTTTGTTTAACTTGCAAGAAATCTTTAATTAATGTTCAAGATGATTGTGTTTCTAAGACTGTGAATGATAAGCCTGTTAAGAAGAACGTCCCAAAAAGATCTTACGCTAAACGAGTAGAAAGACTAGTTGCAAAACTTAGGCTTTTCAATACTGACAAGAACCATAGTGTTTACTTTAGGGATGATATTTGGAAACCCACAGGTAGAACTTTCACACTCCAGAATGGTACAATGAGTGTTAAACCAATATTCCCTGTAGAAAACCTCTTTGAGTGTGATCAGGATCTTACCTCTAACCCAAAGGAACCTAAATCAAAACGGTTTCCACAATATTCTTTCTCTGTTACTGGCAGGTTATCGAAATTTGTCTTTGGATCGTCGACTCGGGTTGCTCCAAGCACATGACCGGAAATCTGAAGCTGCTGATCAATTTCGTCTGGAAATTCATGGGAACCGTACGTTTTGGAAATGATCATGTAGCAGCTATCATGGGTTATGGAGATCTACCTTTTGGAAATTATTTAATCACTCGGGTTTACTATGTCGAAGGGTTGGGACATAATTTGTTTTCAGTCGGGCAGTTCTGTGATGCAGATTTAGAGGTTGCTTTTAGGAAAAATGCTTGCTTCGTTAGAAACTAGGATGGCACTGATCTCTTAACTGGGAATCGTGATACAAACTTGTATGCTATCGACATCAATCAAATGGCCTCTTCATCACCAATATGTCTTATGACACGAGCATCTGGAACTCAGTCCTGGTTGTGGCACAGACGGTTATCCCATCTCAATTTCGACACCATCAACAATCTTGCCAAAGACAACATCGTCAATGGACTTCCAAAGTTCAAATACACCAAGGATCACTTATGTCCATCATGCGAACAAGGAAAAAGCAAAAGAGCATCATATAAACCCAAATCCGTACCTAGTTCGGAAGCAAAGTTGCATATGTTGCACATGGACTTATGTGGCCCAATGAGAGTTGAAAGCATCAATGGGAAAAAGTATATTCTCGTTATCGTCGATGATTATTCGAGATATACATGGGTTAAGTTTCTGAGATCAAAAGACGAAGCACCAGGCATCATCATCACCTTTCTGAAACGTATTCAAGTACTTCTTCAAACTCCAGTAAGGGTTGTAAGAACAGACAATGGCACAGAATTCACTAATCAGGAGTTAAGAACTTATTTTGAAGATGTTGGAATTACACATCAGACATCAGTTGTTAGAACTCCACAACAGAATGGGGTAGTTGAAAGAAGAAATAGAACTCTTGTGGAAGCTGCTCGCACAATGCTAATCTATTCTAGTGCACCGTTATTTCTATGGGCTGATGCTGTTGCCACTGCTTGTTTCACTCAGAACCGATCCCTAATCCATCCAAGATTCAATAAAACCCCATATGAAATTGTGAACAACAGAAAACCTGATATCTCTTACTTTCACGTGTTTGGCGCTTTGTGCTATCCTACGAATGACAGAGAAGATCTTGGAAAACTGAAAGCAAAAGGTGATATTGGAATCTTCATTGGATATTCAGATAACTCGAGGGAATTCAGGGTGTATAACAGGAGAACTAGGAGGATCATGGAGACGATGAATGTGAAATTTGATGAACTTTCACAAATGGCTTCTGAGAGACTCGCTCTAGAACCCGCACTAAACCAGCAGACTTCTGGACACATCAGTTCAGGACTCGTACCTCAAAGAGCTCAATCAACTGCGTTTGAAAATCCTAAAGAACAAGAATGGGAGAATTTCTTCGAGTTAATGTTCGATGAATACTATGGTGGAACTTCGACAAATGCATCAAACAATCATTTCGCTACACCCGCTCAAAATCATCCTCCACCACCAACAGAAGATGCATCTACTACGGTCGAAACCAATGCACCAACTCCATCAACATCATCTACATCTACTCCAGGTCTTACACCCGTTCTACCAACAGTTGATGAGCAAAACCAAAACCAGAACGATGCAACGTTAGATGAAGACTTATTTGAAAACCCGTTTGCGACGGAATTAGCTGAATCATCTTCATGCTTACGAGAACCATCTAACTCGCATTCGATTAACCAACGGTATCCTTCTACTCTGAAGTGGACAAAAGACCACCCAATTGAACAAGTTATTGGTGAACCTTCAAGGCCAATTCAGACGAGACGTCAACTTGCCACCGATTGCGACTTATGCATTTACCTTTGCTCAATCAGCAATATAGAGCCAAAGAACATTCGCGAGGCAATGGCAGAACCCGCATGGATAGAAGCGATGCAAGAGGAACTTCTCCAATACCGTCTTCATGACTCTTGGGAAATGGTTCCAAGACCAATTGACATTCGTGTCATTGATCTCAAATGGTTATGGAAGAACAAAAGGGATGAAGAGATGACTGTAATTCGCAACAAAGCTCGTCTTGTGGCCAAAGGATACAGACAAGAGGAAGGGATAGACTTTGAAGAGTCATTCGCGCCGGTAGCGAGACTTGAAGCAGTCAGGATATTCTTAGCCTATGCCGCTCACAAAAACATCACGGTTTATCAGATGGACATTAAGACCGCGTTCTTGAATGGAACTCTGAAAGAAGAAGTGTACGTGAGTCAGCCAGAAGGCTTCATTGACATGGAACATCCAGACTACGTCTTCAAACTCAAAAAGGCAATCTATGGTTTGAAACAAGCTCCGCGAGCGTGGTATGACGAATTGTCCTCTTTCCTTATCCAAAACAATTTCACCAAAGGAACAGTTGATCCTACCTTGTTTACACAAAAATGCAAAAACGACATTTTGATTGTTCAGATTTACGTGGACGACATCATCTTTGGGTCCACTAATCCGAATCTTTCAAAACATTTTGAAAATATCATGAAAAGAAAATTTGAAATGTCCATGATGGGGGAACTAAAATTCTTTCTTGGTTTACAAATACATCAGTCCCCTAGTGGAATTTTTATAAATCAAGCTAAATACACAACTGAGATTTTGAAAAATCATGGTATTGTTAATTGTAACTAGGTCGGAACACCAATGGTAACTTCACCAAAAATTGGAGCCGATTTGTTTGGGAAACCTATTGATCCGAAAAAATATCGGAGCATGATTGGTTCTCTCATGTATCTCACTGCTAGTAGACCAGATATTCATTTTGCTGTTTGCTTATTAGCACGGTTTCAGGCAAAGCCTACCGAACTGCACCTCAAAGAGGTTAAACGGATCTTTCGGTACCTGAAGACATCCATTCACATGGGACTTTGGTATCCGAAGGAATCCGGATTTGATCTAATTGCCTTTTCAGATGCGGACCACGCAGGTGATCAAGTTACAGCAAAAAGTACATCCGGAGGAGCACAATTTTTGGGTGAAAAGTTAGTCAGCTGGTCTTCAAAGAAACAAGATTGCACTGCACTTTCAACCGCTGAAGCTGAGTATGTGTCTCTATCTGCGTGTTGTGCTCAAGTTCTATGGATGAGAACACAACTCACAGATTATGGCTTTACTTTCGATAAAATACCTATGTATTGTGACTCGAAAAGTGCCATAGCCATATCATGCAATCCTGTTCATCACTCAAAGACTAAACATATCCGAGTCCGCTACCACTTCATCAAAGAGTACGTCGAAAATGGTACTGTTGAATTATTATTCGTGAAGACTGATTACCAACTCGCCGATCTATTAACTAAAGCCCTTCCAAAAGAAAGGTTTGACTATTTAGTTCGACGAATTGGAATGTGAAGCCTAACCCCTGAGGAGTTAGAACGTCTTCTCGAATCTTCTTGAAATTCTTTTCCAAAAAGCTTCGCTTTAAATATTTTTGAAAAACAAAATACAAAATTTGAAAAACCAACAAAAGCAAAATATAAAAATATAAAACTTTCAAAAAATACAAAAACAATAGAAAATCAAAAATCCAAAAATATTCTTCTCACGACATGTCTCTTGTATAATCGATATTCTGTACGTTTCTAGAAATGTCATTCAACAATGATACGGGCATGTACAGATGCTTGAGCGAGAGTTCTTTAATATGTTTTCTAAAACATGTCGTTTCTCAAAATTTCTTCATAATAATGGCTTTCGTATACATCAGTACGAAACCCGGACCGAAATGATGATTTTTGATTATTTTTCAAATCAAAACTCGTGCTTTTATAGAAAAAATCACAAGTGTACGCTTCAGTGCACTACATTTAAAAATGGTGAGAAATCATCATCATCTTGAGCACCTTTTCAAGATTGTTCAAAAAGATTTTTCAAAATCTTTCAAAATATTTTGTGCTCAAGATAACTCCCTCTAAAACCCTTTAATTGATTATGCTTTATTAAAGGGGGAGTATAAAACAAAATGTTCCAAATTCATGCTTAAATCAAATCCGTTTGTCTCCCCAAAAAACTTTAAAATGATTTTTAATCCGTTGATATCAAAAATATCATGAATATGTTATTTTTGAGGGGGAGGAGACGTGATTAAAATGTGATCAAAAAGTTTAATGATCAGTGTTTAAATCTCAAAAGAGCTCGGCTCAGTTGAAACCAATGAATTGACGGGAATCAAAGTCAGTAAATGTACCATCTCGAGAAACTTTCTATGGACTTGACCAGGACGGGTAATAATTTCAAGCTAGTTCTCTAGTGATGTAAACGTGTCTCGAATCGGTCTAGTTCATTTAAAGTCGATCAATTCAAAAAGTGCGAACTCTACCCTCTATGTGTAAATTTCTGTCAAAACATATAAGCACATGTGAAGGGGGAGTGTTTCTGAAAATATAAAACTCACTGAGTGTTTCAAACAAGTTTTCTATCATAAACACTCTGAGAGATTTTCAAGAAAAATGGTTTTATGGCAACAATAGGACAGTCATGGAGTTATAAGGTGACTAAGGATAGGAAATTCGTCCTATGATCCGTCAGAGCCGGAGGGATCTACCCAAGGACATCACCAATAGTTAGTATTAGAAGTCCTCAGGTATGATTGAAAAAAGGAGTAATGTGAGAAAGGAGAAAGAAGGGGTTGAAGAATTAAAAAGAAAAGTAATGTAAAAGGGTGAAAAGAAATAGCCCTCCATATTCAACCTTAGGGCAGAAACCGGGTTCAATACATATGCTACTGGTTGTCACTAAGATGACACTGGTATTGAAGACCAAGACGTCATGGACCCAGTGACGCACTACACTAAACCTTCTAGCCACTCAATTCCTCTTAAAAGGATTTGTTTCATTCTCACTAGGAACCCTACATAATCTATTGACTTTCTCTTAGAGATTGTTGGTATTAAAGAAGGAGACCCTCTCCCTAGTCTCCGCTCAAGAAAACCAAAATGCACTATTGAGTCTAGAGCTACGAGATTCATTAAAAGATATCATAGGAACACTTGACATGACATCGCTTGTTGTTCATCAATAAGGACGCAAATGATATATTCTAGAGTCCTACGCAGATCTTAGCAATCTGCCAGAACATTTATGAGAAGTTTCACATCTGTGATCTTCAGTGATTGAATGGAAACTCCTGCCAGGGTCAACATCAAGCAGCCCTGACAGCAGGTCACTTCGGTAACTCCCCGTGGATTACGCTTAGTGTGTCTCAAACGGTCTACAGTCGTGGGGTGATGCTTCGGTGTACCTCAGCGACTCATCTGAACTGTAGGTGTATTTCGGTACATCGCGTTATCTCACTTGTGGGACTCCAGTTCAGGAATGGCCTCTGTGAGAATCAAAGACGTGTTTTCACACTATGCTGTTAACACCCTCAAAATTCAAACTTGTAAGTGCCGGAATCCGCTTATTACTAACCTGTTTTTATGTTTTCTTCTTATGGAAGCTCCGGAGCGGATTGATCGTGCAGATTTTCCACATGCTCATACCAACAACACATGAAAGTTCTCATCAAAATCAAAGGCAACACAAAGTCAAAGATGATTCTTCGTCAATGTCAAAGAATCTACAAAGTATAAAGACTAGAGAACTACGTCATTGGTAAATCAAAGTCAAATAGAAGTGTGAGCATGGTGGAGAAAGGAGTGGAGACACCTAACCAACGAAGTTGACAACGGCAGACAACCACATTATCTGATCATAAAGCATGAAGGAACAAAGTATCAAGACTATTCAATATCTACACACAAAGTTCAAGCTCGAGAAAAGTAAAGATCTAATCAAGTGGAGCATCATTTGAATGACCACCCCTTAGGGGGAGATTGTTAGCCTTAATAGTTTTTATTAGAAGTGATGGTCATTCACGTTTAGGAACTTTGTAACGTGTGTTAGATATCGTGATAGAATAGTCAACGGGCTCGTGGACTTGGGCTAAGCTAATTGGTTATAAGTTAAGTTAAGCTAGCCTTATGTATGATGTAATCCAACCCAAGCCCAAACGAGCCCATGGAAAGCCTTTTAGGGCATCAAGTCCCTTGGACTATATAAACCCCTCAAAGTCTCATTTGAGGGGTGTGCTTGAGTGTGTGTGTGTGTGTGTGTTTTCTTTCAAGTAATACAACTTTATTGTTTTTCATCTCTCAATACATATACACGGTTTTCATATAAACATCAAGTCACCAACATCTTTCTCATCTTATTTCTACGCTTTGTTTGTGTTTGTGGTTAACGTGTTTCTACGCGTATAGTGATATACGTGTTGGGCTTGTGATAAGGTTGATAAAAGTAAGGTCCTGCACATGTACTTTGAGGTTTCCGATTAGCTCGTCTAGTGACATTTTTTAGAGATCTTTTGATTCTTCAATGGCCGTCACTTTAGCTCTCCACTTCGGATGGAGTGCTCTAAGAAATTTCCTGACAAAGTTCTTACTACGAAAGGATTCATCAAGTGCTTTAAGTGATGTAATAATAGTATTAAAACGAGCAAAGCCACAATCAATGGTTTCATCTTCAGGGATAACAAATTGTTCATATTGTTGAACAAGAAGATCAATTTTGTTATCCTTGACTTGTGAATTTCCTTGATGTGTAACAATCAAAGATTCCCAAATATCTTTGGCGGTTTCACACATGAAAATTCTTTCATATTTTTTTCTAGGCAAAGCATTATAAAGCATCATTTTAGCTTCATTGTTTTTAGTAGTTAATTTCTTTTGTTCATCAACAGAAATGTCTTTTGTTGTAGAACTAAAATCCCCTTTAACGATAACAAACCAAAGATCTATATCTTTTGATTTTACATATGTTTCAAAACGGTTTTTCAAATAGATAAATCCATTGGTTTCAAAGAGTGGTGGTCTTTCCATAGATTGCCCTTCTTTAAAGTTTTCAGAATCCATGGATCGTTTCAAGTTTATAAAATACAATATATTTTAGAAATTCTTGAGCAACGAGGCTCTGGTACCAATTGTAGAAAACTAGAAGGGGGTTGAATAGTTTACCGATTAAAAACTTTGTTTTGAAACTTATTGAAAGATCAATTGATATTGATCTTAGATATGTTAATGAAATATTTAAACAATATGTAAAGAGTAAATAAGGAAAGAAACAATCAAACCACAACAAGTTGTTTATAGTGGTTCGGTCTACAAGGACTCTTTTTCCTTGCCCTACTCCACTCCTCGAGTCTCACACTCGAGAGTTTAACTTCACTAGTCAACAAGCTCCTTTCACCGGCGGAGAAACCTTTACACTTCACTTACACTATTTCTGACACTAAGCTAAATGTCGAGTTCTTTCCAAGGGTACAACCACTCCCACACACAATGTATTTTGAGGACTAAAATACTAACCATTCACACTCACAAGATTATGATAGTTTGGTACAACAATGAAGTATGAATCAACACAAGATCATACAACACCAAACAAACAAGACTTCCAACTTCTCGTTGAAGCTTGAATGTGACTTGATCTTCTTTGCTACAAAAGAGATCACTAATATGATATGAAACTGAGTTAGAAAGGTTAGAGAGAAGAAATGTATGAGAGTATGATAGAAAGGGATGAAAAACTACTTGGTTTGGCTTTGCTATTTATAGCCAAAACTCTCAGCAGGCACCACGGACCACAGAACCCTTTAAAGGGTTTCGCCCTTTATAAATTTTGGTGCCGCCGAGGTCTGACAACAAGATCTCAAAATCTTGCCAAAGTCAACCATATCTATGCAAGATTGTGTAAGATATGTAGAGCCTAAATCTACACAAAGAATCTTGTGAAATCTTCCAATGATTTCAATGATGCATCACATGATGTCATATGTTTGTTTTTCTATTTTTAAAAATATGAAAATACATATGTAATGTTTAGTTTTTAAGAAACCAAAACATTCTAAAAACTCTTGTCATACATTATGGTTAATCACAATGTAAATGCTTTAGTGATGAAAAACTTGTTTTAATATCTATTAGTCTTGACAAGCTTTAAGCTTTATAAAAATTATATTTACTTTTGTCGTTAACAAAACTTAGGTAAAGATCAAAAATATAAATAACGTTTAATGACGATATTTGTATTAACAGTTCAGGTTTTCCGCGAAACAACCCAAATCAGTTGCAATCAATGTTGCAAAAATCGTGAATCGGTAGTCGGGCGGTCAACCACCCTGCAGTGATTAATCGGTCAAGGCGAGATTAATCGGTGATTAATCGGATTGGCATTTTCTGCAAGTTTTGAGTATTTATGGAGACCAAACTAAAGATTTTAACTGATTCCAAGCCTACTATGTTTCCAAACCTCAATAAAATGCTCCAATTCTGATTATGAGGCCCATTGTTTGTTATAAGTGAAATAAACGATCCCCAAATTAAGTAGAATGCCTAAAATTATTATTTTTTAGTAGACCGATTTGGCCGATTCGACCGATTTTTTATCGTTCGATCGATTTTTGACCGATTCGGCCGATTTTTGACTGATTAGTGGCCGATTTTTGCCTAGGCCGATTTTTTCAACCAATTTTCAAAAATCAACAAGGTATAAGGCCGATTAACAATTAATCGGCCGATTCGACCGATTTTTGCAACATTGGTTACAATCGAGTCGATAAGCAATTCTACCCCGTTTAAATTATAACATGTATTTAATGCGGCCGCACAAGTAATTAACGGTGCCAAAGTTTCAAAATATTTCAAAAGCTTATCTTTCATGCCGGAAACCATGCTTGTATAAACACCACCATTAAATTCAAATGCGGAAATACTTGATGACATCAAGTATAGTTGCTCGAGTACCAAATGAGTCGTTGGATAATAAACTCCCGACAATTTTTTTGTGGCATTGTAAAAAACTTTAAGTAATCGGGTTAGTTTTTCAATAGTATCCCAATATTCGACATTAAATGGAGCACACCTACCCTTTTCCAACAATTTGTCATGAAAATATTGTAAAATCACCTTTTGTTTTAAACCGCTTATGAACATAAGATAAGTGGAGTTTCATCTTGTTTCAATATCCCAATTATGTGATAACCAAGATTTCCCCGCATTTTCACACAACCGAATGTAGCTATTATATCTTTTAGCACCCTTTTTAAAAATATCATGAAACATTCTTTTAAAAATTTCTTTCATTTGACTCAAATTTTAATCTTTTAATCTCGCTTGCACAACCAAGTTAATGATGTGTGCAACACATCGACTATGAAAAAATCCGCCATTTAAAGGTGGCTCATATTCCATTTTTAGTCTACGCATTGCATTTATGTTGTTACTAGCATTATCCAACGTTATTGAATTTTTTTTTCTGTCAAGTGAAATTTATAAAACACTTTTCTCAACAATTGGTATAAAACATCTCCGGAGTGAGGAACCGGAAAGTCTTCAAATGCTATGACTCGTTTCATCATTTGCCAACTTTCGGGATCAACCCAATGTGCGGTAACACAAAGGTACGAAAATGGAAAATTATGAGGAGTGGACCAAACATCGGTTGTTAAATTAACAGAAGCATCTAAAAAATCTTGTTTAGCCGTTTTCCACATTTTCATAGCATCGCGTTTTAGAGTCATACTACTTACATGATTATGCATTGGTTTGAAACACCGTCGTCGTCAAAGGGTCGTCAAAGTGGTTGACGGAAAACCACGTTGAATCACCAAACCGGCAAATTGTTCATGAACTACATCATGATCGTATACAAAAATACTCCTGTCTCGACCCATGGACGATTGACCGGCTTCCGAAACCATTTTGAATGCCTTGCAATACTTGTTTTTGATATGAGCCTTCAACGTCGAGTTGGAACCGACATACATTATACTCAAGCAATGTTTACATTGAGCTTTTTTTTTTGCCATCCGACATTAGGACGAGGTTAAGGTTTTTCCATGGATCTTTTACACGATCGCATGGTAAAGTTCGGACAATCATCGTTGCACTTGTTGAACCAACTTCGGTGTTGGTGGTGTTTGAACTTGCCATTAGTGAAATACTTTTGGTTTTGATTTTTTAGAGTGTATTTTGATTGTTTGAAAGTTGTAAGTAAACAAATACATAATACTTCTATTTATACTAACCATACAATGGCAAAATGGTAATTTTTCAACCCAAATAATTAATATCCGCCCCCTCCTTCCCGCCTTCTCGCTCAACATTCAAATTCAAAATTTGAAATTCAATTTTTTTTTAAATACGAAAAAACCGGTTTGGAACTGGTTAACCGGACCGGTTCGTGTAACCGGTTATAAAAAACCGATCTCCAAACCAGTTGTTTTTTCAAAATCCCCAACCGGTTACAAACCGCCGGTTTCGGTAAAAACCATGCCTGTTTTGGTCAAAACTGATTTTGACCGGGTTGGCTTTTCGGTTACATATTTGTTACGGTTCGGTTAACCGATTCGGATGTGCACCTCTACTTCTGGGTAACTGTTGTATTGCATCTATGTTATTCTTGTTCTGGTTTCTTCTCTTTACAAGTACATATGATGAATGAATTGTTAAGTTTAAAAATTATTTGTTTTGCTAATCGACTTATTTTGTGCTTATGTGTGTATATGAGTAAAGTGTGTGCATATGTGTTCCAAGGTTAATTTTAAATTAGTGAAATAATACATATGTGTTTTATAAATTGGTATTCTGTTTATTTGTGTTTGCTAGTTTAAGCTTGTGTATGTGTTATGTTATCTTGAGTTTTATTTTAAAGTTTTTAACCTTGATTATTATTTTTTCTAGGCGTGACAATATGTTCTTTGAAGGCATGCACTTATGCATTAACGAATTTGATGAGAAACTGGAAGCACATACGTGTTCTTGGAAGGCGTGCATTTATGTTCTTTGAAGACGTGCATATATGTTTTAAAGAATTTGATGAGAAACTATAAGTGCATATATGTTTTTGGATGGCGTGCATGTATGTTCTTGGAAGGCGTGTATACATGTTCGAAATAATCTTATGAGAAACTTCAAATACATATGTTTTTGTGCACATATGTTCTTAGAAGGCGTGTATATGTATATCCAAAATGATACATTTTTTTTGTATTTCATGTGATATAAAAACTTGTGTATTATATTATGTTCTTAGTTTGTAATAAATCTAAAGGTTACGACTATAATTTATGTTTTTAGTTTTAATTTAAGAAGTTTATAGAATATACGGCATAAACATATGTGCAATCATATTTTTAAGTAAAATTAATTTGAAGTTTAAACTGTTGTACAATAAAAAAAACATGTAAATTGACATTATTTAAAAATCATATATGCACCTTGACTTTCTAAAAACATGCATGCTAAAAAAAAAGATAAATTTAAAATGGGACTTAATAAAAAAAATATAAAATTGTATTTAACTATAATACCCTTTAAATTATATAATAATTTTTAATATTTAATAAAATCTCATTTGTCTAGAGGAGTTCTCACACATAACATGGTTATGAAAATAAAGCCCCCTTTATATATATATATATATATATATATATATATATATATATATATATATATATATATATATATATATATATATATATATATATATATATATATATATATATATATATACTAGTGGCAAAACCCGTCCGATGGACGGGTATGACTTGTGATTTTTATCTTTAGGATTTAGTTGAACAAATATATGCTAAAAAGTAATTAAAAGTTAAATGAAACGGTTAATATCTATAATTGATGTTACCATAATCTATAATTGATGTTACCATAATTGATGCTAAAAAGTATTTTGATTTTTGGTTTTTTTTAGGATTTAGTAGAACAATTATATACTAAAAAGTAATTAAAAGTTAAATGAAACGGTTAAGATTTATAATTGATGTTACTATAATCCATAAAACGGCTAAAAGCAGGTAAGTACTTTGATTTGTGGTTTTTATTTTTAGGATTTAGTAGAACAAATATATACTAAAAAGTTATTAAAAGTTAAATTAAACGGTTAAGAACTATAATTGATGTTACCATAATCCATAAAATGGCTAAAATTAGGTAACTACTTTATAACATTTTGTTCTAAACAATAATAATCATAAACATCTTTTACATTTGATAATATTACTAACATTTTGTATTATTATTTTGTTTCTGTTAATTATGTTTATTTACTTATTGTATATAGGTGCTTCCATCTGATTTTAATATTTAGAAATTTACAACACAATATACATTATAAGCGATTTAATAATTTTTACTTTTTTGACCGATGAGTGTTGTTATTGCCGTTTTTTGTTTAAAACTCTAAACAAATTGTTGAATAAACATATTTACACATTTTTTTTTGACCAATGAGTGTTGTTATTGCCTTTTTTTTTTAACTCTAACCAAAATTGTTGAATAAACATATTTACATATTGTTTTTTAATACCCGTGCACGCACGGGGTTTTTACATAAATTTTTAGTTATGTATTAATATATATTGTAATTTTAAAAGTCATGAGTTTAATGCTAACTACATATAATTATATTTTACATTATTATACTCGTACAAGCACCCGTTTTGGCATAAATTTTCAGTTATGTATTAATATTGAGTATTTGAGTACCCATAAAATGATTTGGAAAGTGTTGTGGTCCAATAATATGGTAACATAATTTCTTTTTATTCTTTTTTACCCTCCACATTCAGTTGATAATTAATCATTGTGTGAAAATAGTTTTGTAAATTTTTTTATGAATGTGGCATTGCTCATAAAAGTAATAAATTATACTGTACATAATTATGTCAGTTGTATTGTTTGTGTAATTTTCTAAAGCAAATATCCTAAAAGGTGAACTTTATATTACCTATACTAACACAGCTAATAGTAGTTTTTAATTGATTACCCAATAAAGTGTTTTTAATTCACAAAAAAAACTATTCTTTCGAACCAAATAGTTCATATGAGAGGTTATATTTGTAGCTTCGTTTTACCATAATTTGATATAGAAAACAAACGTCTAACTTGATCGAAATAAAAGTACTTTTCGGACTAAAAAACAAAGACACAATTAAGACTATTAATTCATAATTTAAGTTATAGATTAAATTATTATCTCTAATTCTTATAATGAATTTAAGACTTTATCTTTAAAGTCTTAAAAAATTAAGTTAACATACTTTCTATTATTAATAATTATTTAATTATAACTAATTAATATGTTTATAGTTAAAACTAATAACTTTCTAAATTTGCATATAATAATATGACATTAATTCTTCGCAATCTCTCAACACAAACACACAATATCTAAAATCTATAATCAACTATAGAAAATCGTTATACAATATTCGCAAATAAAAAAAAACGTAAAATTAAAAAATTGTTAAACATTCGCTTCTTTGGGTACCATGTTAGTGTTTATTATAATGTTTTCAAATTAATGACTAAAAATTGGAGATCATTAATATTTGTCATAATTGTATTTATTTAAAAGCCTATGATAAATCAGCATCATACATAACATGGTACATAAAATGTAGCTTTGAGCTCCTTAGTGGTAACTCAGGATGGAAACCATACACCATGGGATGAGTTAACACAACACGATACATCATAAATTCTCTACAACCAAGTGATCAATTTATCCCTAACAATATCATGAATCATCTTTGATAGCCGCAGCAGTAGCCATCTTGGAATCCATTTTGTTGGTTAACTGCTCTCTTGCATGTTGACATCATGTCAAGAATGACCACTCTAAACTTACAAACTAAAGAAGCAAGAATAGGATTACCACTTTCAAAATGACTTGTTGTATTAAACATGCCCATGAAGCAACAAAACAGATAAATAAAAATTCAGAAAGTAAAAGAATGTAAAGCATAAGAAATACCTCGATGGTATCACCCAAAGCATCATGTACATTTCCACCCATAGTTTGGGTGAACAGTTCATCTCTACCAACTGATATGAAAATTTTATTTGATGTTGTGGTCCTCACTACTATTTGAGTTATATGGCGTTACAGAAATTCTACTTGCTTCGATCAAAAGCCTCTGAGGAAAGACATTGTTAGGGAAGATATCATCACTTTTACTCAATAGTTCATAGAAGTAGGAAATTTCGTCCCTTGTGGACGTATTGAATCAAGAATCCAATTTCAGCTTGTAACGCCTCTTTTTAATCATTTCCCTTTCTTCTAGTTTCTTGCTAGTGCTTCTTAATTCATTTCTGCCGTTAAAATGGTGGATTTTACAAATCCCAACATGTTTTGCTTCTTTTGTTAAACTCCATACCTGCACCAGTTTTATTTCCAAAAAAAAATGGCGCATAGCTCACAACTCTTCACCACATTTCCTCTCTATGTACAAAACGGATGTAGAATTTCATCAGTTTAAATATTTATGAAAACCTATTCCTTTATGGGGCGGTGAAGAACTTGGCTTTCTAATCATAGCCTAAGTGATCAAGCTAGCAAGATATATATACAAATATCTTCACTCTTCTTGATATGCCTGATGTTATACTTAGTAAGTTTATATAATCAAGTATTTATTCTTGACAAGCAACAACTAATACATATAAAATTGGTAAATTTTATTAACAAAAAATGAAAGAAAACGTCTACTTGAGCAAGGAAACCACTTTCCACAAATATAGGCCTTTAAGTTAATCTTTTATGACCGTAAATACAAAGCACATGAGAATGAATTCTGGTGTACAATTGTTAGTATCACATACTTTCCATTTACATGTTTGATTTTTTAAGTACCTGTATTATGCCCCATGGCAAAGACCTCTAGCAAAATAATTAGCAACATTTTCCTTTACTGGAAGTTTTTTGGGGTCACTCCTGACATCATAAATGACCGTTGATTCAAGATCAATAAATATTGATGGTACACGCTTTCCTGCATTGGCCTCACTAAAAAACGTGTGTAAATGCTACATGAACTGCTGTGTCACTGAAAAAAGGCTTATGCTTATATGAACTACCAAAAGGTAGTTTTAAGTCGCCCAAGACAACCCCTTATGCCAAACATTGTATATTTGATTTTCATTATTTTATATCACCTAATCCCTTTCAAAACGCAATGCATGTGTACCTATGTTAAGTAGTAAGATAAGATGGACTTATGTGGTATGACTCAGAAATAGTATCAACCTGTTCTGGTTCAGAGTACAGGACGAATGCAAGGGCCAAAACAGCGGTGCTTCTGACATCATCACTCACATCAGATACAGCAAAGTGAAGTAGTTGGCGGATTGCCTTGTTATTTCCCGTTCCAGCATACGCCAATGCCAAAGCATACATTCCCCCATAACGTAGAATAGGATCTTGATCACGGGTCATCTGTTCAATTAGGGTGTCAGCTTCTTCTTCTCTTCCATAAACAGTGAGCGCAATGCCCAAAGCTAAACCCTTGCACAGCATGAGTTTATAATGTTAACAAATATTGATGAATACCATATCATTTTGAGTACATGATTTAAACCAGTAAACCTTTTCAATGATGACATGATCTTTCAGTTCAGTTAGCATGTTTAATCTCGCACAATGCTTAATTTCTGTGCTAATTAGTAGTATATATGCCATTATTTTATGTTGCATTTAATCCTGATTTATATCTTGCAGCATCATCTTTCTTCTCTGCTGGCTTCCAGTGATGTGGACGTGGTTGAAGCCTGTCTCCAAACTCTGTCAGCTTTCTTAAGAAAATCAATTGGAAAACACATAATACGAGATGCATCTCTAAGTTCAAAGCTATTTGCTTTTGCATAAGGTTGGGGTGGGAAGGATGAAGGACTTGGCTTAGTTGCATGTGCCACAGAGAATGTATCTGATCCAGTAGCTCTTGAGCTGGGTAGCACCCTGCATTTTGAGTTTTATGCAGGGAAAGAGTCATTAAAAGAGAACTCTGACGAACAGGCAACGCAAGGTTTACAAATAATCCATTTGCCTGAAATCAATACTTACGAAAAGTCTGATCTCGAACTTTTGCACAAGTTAGTCAAAGAGTATAAAGTACGACGTAGTTTAAGATTCTCACTTTGGACAAGATTGCGTTTTGCAAGAGCTTTCAGCTCCTTCACCGCCCGATAACAGAACACATGTGTTCGTCTGCATGCGTTTGTAGTTCTTGTTCAAGCATGTGGTGATACTGATGATCTGGTCACTTTTTTTAATGCTGAGCCAGAGTTTATCAATGAATTGGTCACATTGTTGAGCTATGAAGATGCAGTCCCTGAAAAAATTCGAATATTAAGTGTGTTTTCATTATTTGCTCTTAGTCAAGATCGGTCTCGCCAGTCAACAGTGTTGTCTGCTGTGACATCCGGTAGACACCGTGGCATATTATCGAGTCTCATGCAGAAGGCTATTGACTCTGTGGTTAGTAAATGAGGCTTTACTCTCTCTGGTGACTGTTTTAGTTTCGTCGTCTTCTGGTTGTTCTGCCATGCGTGAAGCTGGTTTTATCCTGACCCTTTTACCTCTTCTAAAAAACACGGATCCTCAACATTTGCATCTAGTAAGCACTGCTGTACATGTTCTAGAAGGTTTTATGGATTATAGTAATCCAGCTGCTACTTTGTTTCGAGATCTTGGAGGATTAGATGACACAATTTCCCGGTTGAAGATAGAAGTTTCTCATGTTGAAAATGGCACTTCTGTTCAGATGGAGAGCTCTGGATCGAGTGATACATCTGAATTAGATAGCATGCAATCTCTTTATTCTGAAGCTTTAGTGTCATACCACAGAAGGTCTCTTATGAAAGCTTTACTTCGGGCTATATCACTGGGAACATATGCTCCTGGAACCACTACTCGTGTTTATGGCTCTGAAGAAAGTCTGTTACCACAGTGTTTACGATCTTTAAAAAAGCAAAAGATTTTGGTGGTGGCATGTTTTCATTGGCTGCAATTGTTATGAGTGATCTCATCTACAAAGACCCTACTTGTTATTCAATCTTAGAAGAAGCTGGTCTTCCATCTTCATTTTTAGATGCTATAATTGAAGGCGTGGTTTGCTCTGCTGAAGCCATAACCTGCATACTTCAGTGCTTGGATGCCTTGTGTCTTAACAATAGTGGTCTTCAGGCTGTGAAAGATCGTAATGCTTTGAGGTACTTTGTGAAAATATTTACATCACGAAGTTACCTACGTGCCCTTATGGGTGATACTCCAAGTTCACTGTCCAGTGGTCTGGATGAACTGATGAGACACAATTCTTCACTACGTGGGCATGGGGTGGATATACTGATTGAGATTTTAAAAGCCATTGAAAAGCTCGGATCTGGATCTGAAGTTGTTTCCTCAACCGGTGAAGCTTCAAGCTCTTCTGTTGTTCCAATGGAAACCGATGCTGATGATAAGTCAGTGGCTCCTCGTGAGTCAGGGGAATCCAACAATACTGAAAATCCCGAGAAGCAACCCAAGCCATCTTCTGACACATCTTCCTTGAATATGGAGTCCTTTATCTTTGAATGTGTTAACAATGCTGATCGTCTGCTCGAAACAGTTCTTCAGAATTCTGACACATGCCGTATATTTGTGGAGAAAAAGGGAATTGAGGCCGTTCTGCAGTTATTTACCTTGCCTTTGATGCCTTCCTATGTTTCTTTTGGACAGAGCATTTCAGTTGCATTAAAGAGCTTCTCACCACATCCTTCTGCATCTCTTGCTCGAGTATTATGTGTTTTCTTGAGAGAGCATTTGAAAGTGACAAACGAGCTACTTCTCAGAGGTTCCCAGGTGGAAGAGTCTAAAAGGACAAAGGTATTGAGATGCCTTTCTGGTCTGAAGGTATTTTGTCTCTATCTAATTCTCTGTCAAAAGGAACTACAAATCTCGTGTCTGAACTGGGAGCCTCTGATGCTGATGTGTTGAAAGATCTTGAGGATATTTGATCATTAACAAACTTGTGGGTGTGGCACGTCCCATAAACCCTTTTCTTGTAGTTTAATCTCTGCTGTATGAACTCTGTCCAAGAACTCACATATGTAACTTCAGTCATGAAACGTGTCGATGGTATATAACTCAACTTAGATAACATTCCCTCTATTTCCTGTAACAACATATTTATAAAATACTCTCCATTAATAAAAAAAAGTTGGTATTCAAAGGATTGAAAGTCGTATACCATTTGACTACCGAATTTGAAGTACCTTATAAGTTGTATCCATATCCTCTGGATCAAAGTATTTTGCCAACTCAAGGCAAAATAGTGTTTTGCCTTCTAATCGAAATTCATTAGCTTAATCCTCATCTTTCAGGTTGAAGGATGATCTCCAGTGGGTAATCTGATTATTGTATGTAGTAATCAGGATATCATTTAGGTGACAATATTTCATTTGTGTGTAAACAGTAAACTTCGTTCATGTTGTTTATTTTTCATAGTTTACAGTGTGTGACAAGATTTCATTTGCATGTAGATGGTGGGTCATGGAAACAACAATGACAATATGCACATTCTAAAGTCTGAACATTAGGAAGAGCGGCTAGAAGTAATAAAGGTGAGCTCTGCGTATTGTTCCCGATCTTTTACTCAGTTTAATTTATTCTTTTTGTTTATCTGGACATAAAAAACATTATATAAAAAAACTCTAGGTATTTGTTTCATTTCATTTAGGCACAATGCTTACTGGTTTTGCACATCTTCCTAGAAGTCTATTCATTGTTGGTGCTACATATCTTTGTCAAATATCTATGTTATAACTTTTTGATTTACTTGTGTAGTTTGTGTCGTGAAATGTATTCGAAGGCCAATGACATCCATGATCAATGAAGAATATAGAATTGAGGAACCTGGAACAAAAAAGATCACACAGATATTGTTGACCATGGTGAGACTTTGCAGGAGGAAAAAACCTTGGTCGATACTGTGACAAGAGTAGGTGGAAGTAGGATCAGTCTCCATGACGAGGTCAAATCGGATAAAGATTGTTGTCAAATTAACGAAGGTGACCATCAGGAAACTTATCGTTCAAGAAGATAATTAATGTTGTAGGAGAGATTTCATCATATGGATAATTTATAGTACTTGAGATACATTGATAATGATGAAAATTGAACACAAAATCATGAAAGCTTTTGGAAACAACTGCTGTTGTAATTCAAGTGCACGAGTGGTTGTGTTTTTTTTTTTATTGTTGTTGAAGCAATGAATCTCTGGTATCGCGTTAACCGAAAGCCTAGAATACTACCATGGCTAATAGGTAACCTTTATATCCATAAAGTTCCAATCTTTAATATCGAAAAGTGGTTAATGTCACATATTTCGTAAGTTTTAACATCAATCCTATTTATGCATGTGAAGACTGTTTGGTTGTTAGAATTACACCACCATTGTGCGTTTAGAATCTTTACCTCAAAATGGTAACAAAGGATACCTGTCGTTGTAGGGGATGACTGTCTCAAGACAACAACCAGCTTAACTCAACAAGATAGTACCATATCTGAAATATACAGAAAGAAACATAATGAGATGACCAGTTGTACTAAATAATTTATTATGATATTAAGTTATTGGAAAATAACAAAAAAAAATTAGGGATGTAAAAGATATGAGAAGGGCATGTAAGAATATTTGATATATCGATTGATAATCCGTTTGGTTGCAGCGAGTAGCAAATTTATTAATAGAAGTTTTTTGTGTGACCTGCTAAATAATCCGAAAGGTACAAACTGTATAACATATTTCAACCAAGGAGTATGATAAATAATTAATGATATTCACCTGCTCTCGGCTTCTAGGCCACTTGATGGAAGTTTTATACCCTTCAGGAGAGGTACAAGGCAAGTTGGGGACTCAGTTGGGCAATGTCTCTCCCTGTGTTCGTAGTGGCTCCGACCATGAAGGTGTCTAATAGCTTCCAAAATGTAAATGTTGAACTTTTTACAATTATAATGTCAAAATATAGTAAATGAAGAATGAACATTTTAATGAATAACAGAGAATGCAAGTTGCAGTCAAATTTAAGGCTACATATATTAATTTCAAGAAATACCTCATGGAATGCATGTATGGCAGGTAAAGCATCAAGGGCCTATGAAATTTTTTTTACCATATTGATAACATTATAAATGGAACATCATACTTTTAACCAGCCTCTTAAATACTTCTCAGATATACTCATTGAGTTTTGACATAATAATGAATATTTTACTTCTAAATAGTGAAAAAAAAGCAACGATTCAAACAGCGGAGGATGTTCAGTTACCTTTATGCAGATTTGTACGACACTGCAATATGGCCAGCTGCTGAAACTGTTGCTGAAACTACAACAAATAGCGGGAACTATACAACTACTTCAATCTCCTTTAGTTATACTCGTGATTCTCCATTAGAGTGCAACTCACCAAACATTAATTTAGCTATGCTCGTTATATATGCTATAACCAGCATTTGGTCCCCGGTATGAGTAAGCTCCTATGCCAAAATAGTATGAAATATAACCTACAAAACCATCCAAAAGTGGGCAGTTAGTACTTGATATAATGCTTATTTGAAAGTTTTTTCATAGATAAGGTTGTGTGAGAATACCTAAAACATTTACTACATATATTTTCTCATTCAAAAGACACTTCACATCTCCACAAAAGCTAGTTAAATGACAGGAAGAAGTATATGCTTCAACTGACCTGCCACAAAAGTTATAACTACTCATGTAAAAACTTTAGAAGTGTAAATTTGGTAAAATTAGAAAGCCGTTGTATAACAAACCAGATAGCTTTTACGGATTTATGATCTGTGAAACTTCTCTTTTTGAAGACCCTATAACATCCATTTTAGCTGAAATGCCTGCATACACACAAACTATGAGCTAAAAGGGCAAAAGTATGGATCCCATAAAGTATGTATCAACCTCTAAAAGGGAAAAAGTATGTATCAACAGCAACTTCAACATTCTTTTTATAACTGGGCAAAAGTATGGATCCCATAAAGTACCATGTTTTGAAGCTGCAAAAAATATTAGAAACTCTTTATTTATAAGCTGATATCAATTATCACTATGATATGTTGGAGGGACAGAATATCAAGACACTCCAATGACCTCTTCACTTTTGACTCTAAACTTTCACCAAAGTGACAGAATATCAAGACACTCCAATGACCCCTGCCAAAATGACATCTTTATATCACCGCACGCCAACAAAAACTTATACATATGATAAACATAATTACCCACCACTGAACAATAGGAAAAAACATGTATTTCCGTGAAAAGATGTCCTTCTTCTTGATCCACTTCAGCACTTTTTCTTTGTTGGAGCTAGTCGAGTACATATTATACCATATTGGATCAAGGTGTGCGAGTGAACTCTTTTTATCTTCTGAAAAGCTGAGCCATAATTTCCTACACAATTTGAAAAATTGTATAAATGACAAAAACATAAAACGACTTATTTCAATTTAAAGAAATAAAAGGTGTAGCTCACTCCAAGTAACTGTGGACTTTCTCAGAGTTCAACTTCCTAGCATGGTTCACCATGTTGCTGCGGGTCCCTCTTCTTTGTCGAGTAATGGTGCATTGATGATGGTAAACTTGAGAGTCTCTAACCTCTTCAAACGGGTAAATTTCGCTAGCATTGCCAACCGGGTAATCATGAGAGTTGCTAACCTCTTCAACTGAGTAATTGTGAGAGTCGCTAACCTCTTCAGCTGAGTAATCGTGGGAGTTTCTAACCTCTTCAACTGGGCAATTGTGAGAGTCGCTAACCTCTTCAACTGAGTAATCGTGAGAGTCGCTAATTAACCTCTTCAACGACTCTTTTCTTACTTCTTTTTTTAGTTAAAGAGTCCCTAACCTTCTCAACTGAGTAATCATGAGAGTCGCTGACCACTTCAACTGAGTAATCGTGAGAGTCGCTAACCTCTTTAGCTGCGTAATCGTGAGAGTCGCTAACCTCTTCAACTGAGTAATCGTGAGAGTCGCTAACCTCTTCAACGACTCTTTTCTTACTTCTCTTATTAGTTGAAGAGCCCTTAACCTTCTCAACTGAGTAATCTTGAGAGTCACTAACCTCTTCAACCACTCTTTTTTTACGTTTTCTTTTACCTTTTCTAGTTGAATGTGGACGTGGATGCATCTGGTCGTGTATCCTGCAAGTAAATTGTATGGTAAATATATACAACTTAATGAAGTGAGAACCAAGTAGCATTTCACCTGTTATAGCTGACAATCAGCCATTAAAAACATCCGTTGAGTCTCTAACTCTCTATAAACTAATTATTTAGCAGCAATCGTAGCCAATATTAGTTCTTATATAAAACTACTATTTTCTCCTCGCTAAGTTCGGATTCTAATTACTGAAGTTCATCTGATAAAAAAAGTTTTCATTGTTCATAGAAATTTCAAATGTCGGTGTTTTACTGCATAAGAGACATTAGTACATATTTGCAAATTCTACGCAGGCATGCAGCTACTTCTGAAAATAAAATCATCTAAAGACATCCCGAATGCTTAACCGGGTTATACATCATAATGAGCTTGCAGATTTGTCAGGCATCAAACTAATTCACTATTAACAAAAATAATCAATTTACAAGTAATCATGAAACACTTAAACAGTTGCCCATGTTTTGACAAATCTAGTAACATATGCTTGACCATATTCAGACAGCACTCAACCAAATGCGTTAGAGTAAAAAAAAAAAGAGATCCATGGCCGAGTCCAGTCAAAGATCAACAATGGGTCAAAGCGAAAACAGTACTCTGAGTTATAAAACCAACAGACTAAGGGTAAACATGTCAATTAAGGAACCAGGAAACTGCCAGTAAGATAGTAAAAACTAAAAACTGCCTCCCTCATTTTAACTCAACAAACTATATACGGTAATATAAAGACGCGTTGAGCAACATATAAACACGAAATCATTTCAAAGGTTTTGGAGAACTTAAGAGTGGGTCAGTGGTAAATCCTAACCTATGAGTTCTAACTTTCTTTCTGTTGTTTGACACATCAGAGCTTTTAGTCAGGCTTCTCCATTTGTCCTGCACAAGCAAATGGTAGTAAATTCAAATGTAAAAGTGTACTTTGCGTATATCAAGATTCGTATTGATATAAGAAACATAAAAGCACACAAAATCATATTTATAGTGACGATATACCAGGTCTTGCTAGTTGCAAGTAAGCAGTTGGAAAAGGAAATGTAGAAAAGATAACTACTTTGTGAAAAAGGACCTTAAGCGTGATGTTCGATCGACTATACAGGGAAGAGGCAAACTGGGAATCAGAAAGAATATCCATCCACTTTCCAACGCCATGTTTTTTAACACCAGCACGCAATGCTTCCTCTTCTTCAGTCGTCCATTTCAAACTGCTCTCTGGCACATCAAACTTTTTACTTAGATTTCGCCATTTGTCCTGCATGTGCAAATGGTAATAAAATTAATTTACACAAGTAGACAACTAAGCACGAGATTTCAACTATTAATATATGAAGAAAAATAATGATTTTTTTCCTCCCTCCAACATATCATAGCTGATGCTATGAACTACAAAGGAAAAGGATAAATTTTAACGCGTTGCTTAAAATAGAAACCACTTATGGTAGACTATAGAACACGAAATTATAAAACGACATGAACTCATCATTTGGTCCTTCACTTTCTGGACTTCCCACCTCTTTGACAATTGTTTTTGCTGTTTGCTGAACTCTTCTTGAATTTGCCTTATATTCTTCTTAGAAGCAAAGTCGTTTAGCTTGTGTCCTAACCATTCGTGATATAACTGATCTTCTAGCCATGTTGTTTTAGTCGTCCTTTGAATGCTTACATAGTCACTGGTAGCATTGAGGTTTTCTTCCACAAATGTAACATAATTAAAAGCTTCACTCACACTAACCAAAAAATTGCAGTTCCCGTAAGGCTATTGATTATCTATGGTTGCAAAGTTGTAACGTGTTAGTACCCGAACTGTATACAGCAACCACTGTTGCAATAGCAATACCAGCAGTGTAACTGTCCCAACTTATTGCAGTCGAGAGAAGCTCCAAGTGACCCATCATTCCACCTATATTATTGCAATGGAGAGAAGCTCCAGTTTCCTAATACAATAATTGCAAGACGATCAGTCACAAAGTTTTAAAAACTTAAACTCGGTTAAAGCTCTAAGTGCTTGGTCCATCGCTTCCATACTTCCAGCAGCCCCACTAATCATTGTTTTGGACACATGCAAAACTTTTCCAATTTGACTAACGACACCAGGTAAAAAGAACGCTAGTTTATCTGCCGTACCAACGTGCAACAACATATACAATGTAAATACACCTATTTTAACAGCTATAGACTCTTCTGCCTAATTTTAAGTTACCTTTGCAGCAAGCACATGAAGGGTCATGAATGCCTCTACACGAATCTTAGAACTGCCTCTACACGAAGGGTCATGAATGCCCCCGTGCCGCCTCAACATCTGCAGCCTACGCAAAACAATCCAATTCCAATAAATGGGTTTTATCTTTATATAATATTCGGACAGAGCAAGTAAAAATCACTACTTTAAACAAAGACATACTTTGAGTAGAAGCGATAGCCAGTGTCCAACAGTAACAGCAGCAGACTGAGATCGAAGGAATGCAAGTAAACATTCATCAATGTCTGTCTCATGTACTGGGAATGACGATTGTGTATATTGTCTATAAGCATAGATACAGATTTAAGTTGCTTGCATTCATAAGACGCGTTGGAGCAGAAACATAAACCATTAAGCAGGGCCTTAAAACACCTGATAACACCTTCACGAAACTCCTTTGACGCTTGGGATGGAGATAGCAACGCGAAACACAAAAAATATTAAAGTCATTTAAAATAGTTGAGTAATTTCAAACAAAGAGACTTACCAACTGTTATAATTGTGCCTGTATACACAGAAACATCGAGATATGACAACAGAAAAACTTTTCCAATTCCGTCATGCAAATATTAGGGTTTTGAATTAAACTAAAACGATATAATGAATGAATGATAATTAAGGAATAAATATTTAGTTTCCTTAGTTGTATGGATTTATAGTTATCGATAAAAATTGTTTGCATGGGTTTATAGATTTGGATATGAAATATGTAATTCAAAAAATGTGTTGTCTAGTGGTTATCATGCTTGCTGATTTTATGAACACCCCAAGTTCGAATCTCACCATTGTCATTTTTACACTAATAAATTCCGAAATTTTAATTCATTGAAATTATGTAAAATTATGAAAACACTATAATCCGAATTTTATAAATTAAAAATTACAAAAACACAAAAATTAAAAATTACAAAAACACAAAAATCAAATCAAATTTATTAAAAACAATGCCACATGTATTCAATGATGACATGGAAATATGACATGGCATTATGGGATGCCAAGTGGCATTTTATGTGGCATGCCTCCTCTTATATATAATGTATAGATATATATATATATATATATATATATATATATATATATATATATATATATATATATATATATATATATATATATATATATATATATATACTAGTGTCAAAACCCGTCCGATGGACGGGTATGACTTGTGGGTTTTATTTTTAGGTTTTAGTAGAACAAATATATATTAAAAAGTAATTAAAAGTTAAATTAAACAATTTACAACTATAATTGATGTTACCATAATATATATATATATATATATATATATATATATATATATATATATATATAGAAGCTGGATCGATTGAGAATGGTTTTATTTTGAGAAGATTGAGAAGGTTTTCAAAAACGATAGATTTTTAACTTTGATTCATGTTTTTCAAGCGTAAAACTCATTTTAATGTGATTAAACTTCAAAATGTGTAAAAAAAATTTGAATCAATGTTAAAAATCTCTCGATTTTGCAATATATGTAAAATACTGAATCATCTGTACAAATTTAATGAATATAGTGGTCAAATACTGAATCATATATATATATAGTGGTCAAAGCCTGCCCGATGGGCGGGCATGACTGATAATTATCGTTGACATTTTACTATAGCGAAAGAAAGCGGGTAATCGTAAAACGTATAAAAACGGAGGAAAACGGGTAAAAACGTAAGAAAACGGATGAGTTACCAAACTTCATTATAAGGACTCATGATGCAAAAATGAAAAAAAAGGACTTGCGGTGTTATTTGGGCAAACCATAAGAACGAACGGTGTAATTTACTCTAACATTAAAGAAATTATAGAATGCATAATAGAATAACATTAAAAAATATATAATGTTAAAATTTTACATACGATCATTAAAGTTTATTTATTGTGTATAAAAAGATAATAAATAAAACTTATAATTTATGAAGTTCGTGATGTACAACACTGGTTGTAGAATTGATGTAGTTTTCGTTTTTATCACAACACAACACTTCTAAACCTTTCCAACATTAAATGGGGTTGTTGGAAGATTCAGTTGACCGCAAACATAACGACATATACAGCATAAGTGATAGGCTCAAGTTAACATTTATGTAGTAAACTTCATGATTAAATAAAAGTTGATTATCTGGTTAGTTGTCAACTTAAGCGAAAGACGAACATATAAGAATAGCAATTTGTACTTTAAGAGTGAAAGATCACTTCATATAATATATTGCAGGTTTGGAATGATATATATGAAACTTTGTTACAAGTGAAAACCTGAAACATTGGAGTGATGCCGGATCGACCAAAAATCATTCCACATGTTCTCACATCACCAAGTTGATTGTTGAACCTCCCCTGCAGTTGATAGAAAATAAGTTTATGTTCAGATATATTATAGTTTATTTCCCTACAACACCTATGTGACAACTCGCAATTTCAGGTCATTTCTCAAGTTTCACAATTTCATCAATTATCGTAAACTAGGTTTACGTGTTCCAAATTTGCGTAACCTTTATGGTTTAGCGGCGAATTCATGATCATATCATCACGAACACTTCATATAGACTAAGTTTAGTCTACATTTCATTGACATCATTTGCATCATGATAGTTCATTCATGACATTTCATTTCACATTTAACGCGTAATTTTTATATTAAATAAACGTTATCGCGTGAGTTATTATTCTTAACATTTAATCCGTTACTTTCAAAAATGATCCCGATGTATTTTTATACTTGCATTAGTTTATAAAAACTATATTTTGACTTTACCTAGTGTTTTAAATTTATTTGGTATATAAATCGTTAAAGTTATATTATTACGTCGTTTTTCTTAAAAAACTGCACGATAATTGTTTTATCACTCAAATTTCACAAGGAATGTATTTTTACAATTTTTATTATCTCATTACATTCTACTTTGATCTATTAAAAATTTACTTGTACCAAAAAGTTACCATTTACCTTTACTTATACATTTTCCTACACCTTTTACTTATACTCTTTATCAATTTTACACAAGTACATAAGTTATAAAAAAAATATATATATATTTTGTGAAACACAATCCCCCCATATCCGGCCATGGGGGGGGGGATGTATCTTAGTTGGTAATATTTTTTTTTCTCTTTGATTGTACATACTTGTACACTACTAAAGTCTTACTTGATTCACCTCATTCATGTATCTCACATATTCATCAAGTGTTAAAAACATTTCTTCTCTCTTTGTTCTCTCATCAAAACCGGCCATATAGAGGAGTACAAAGGGATCAACAAAATTTTTCAAGTTCAAGTTATAAACAATCTAGAATCACACTCTTTATAAGGTTTTGAAATAAAAACCAAGAGTGATTAAGTTAAACCTTGGTTCTTATCACCTCATCATATTAGCTTGTAAGCATGTTTCTTTCATTTTTCATGTTTCCTTATCATTTCATATTTATCTCTTCATATTTGGTACAAACATGCAAGACATATGTTGTTTATACCATTTTTTACATGATTTTTAGATATATATATATATATATATATATAAGGTCATCCTATAATTATCCCCTTGGTATACTTTGGTCTTGATGATGTTTAGGAACCCATGACACCCTAAGAAGGTGTATGGTAGGATTAGACTAGCTTTGGAGTTGATTTGAAGGGATTAGAATAGGTTTAGTACGAGAAAAACTATTTTCGATACGTATAAAATATGTTCTGTCCTTGTTTTGATTTTCTGGAAAATCCGACTGTAGGCACGACTTTTTGGCCTTGATATTTAGAAAATATACTTTAAAACGAATCCGTGGCCCCTTGAACGGATAAAAACGGAGTTATAACGAAGAAGTTATGAATTTTTAAAGTTTGGCGACGAAATATATTTTTTTCTGAAATTTCAGCAACATGTTTTTGGTTAGTTCGAGTTAAAAACGAGCCTTAAGCTTCATAAATTATTTCGACTTGTCAAAAATATATTAGTATACTTTGATACGAAGCTAAGGACGTATTATACGTAGAAAACGGATTTGAAACGACTAAGATATGCACGTTTTCATAAAATTGCCGTAACTATTATTTTCTGAAAAACTATATTATTTTTACGAGATAAGTATTACGGTAACTAAAACGACCATGTTGAGGGCTGTTTTTAACGATGATGTGGAACTTTTTGTAACGAAAGGTCTTCTAATAAAATTGAGATCACCAAGCATATTTTTCAAAATGACAAACCGTTTGTATAGCGGAGTTTTAATAAATAATTTACGGTCGCTTAAACTTTGCCGAAACTCACTTTTTACACAACATTTGGACAAAATCACCATCTTTAACCTTTATTATCTTTATGTTCGAGACCTCTATGACGAAAACTCCTGTACTAAAACTTCTAGATTTTGATACAAGCTTTCCAAAACCGTCGAGTTCGTTTCCTAACGTTCGACGTACACCCTTTTTACGACTAGTTTTTCGAATCCATTTTTGTCACTTTCATGAAAATTTCCGACGACATTATTTTACGACGAAAAGTTAAAATTTCATGATAAATCATTACGAAACTATTGTAGGATGACATTTTGACGTAAATACTTGTAAAGTGATTAAAGATTGGTCAAGACGTCAAAAGAGTATTTTTCGACGATAAGTATTATTTTCAAAACTCGCAAATGGTATAAATAACATACGAAATGCATGCATAACATTACATCATAACTCATTACGTATCATATCATTCATAATAGGTCAAGATTAACGTATCACACTACATCTCAGTGTACTCACTTTTGTCTTCGCATCATTCCACCAAGTGAGTTTCATAGCCCCTACTTTTACTTGCTTTCATAACTGTTTTGGGGGAGATACATGCTCAACTATTTTCATTTACTTTCATAGTTACTCTAAACATTTAAGGATTACTGTGAGTCATAGCCCCACTTTTTCTCGTTTTAATTATTTATGAAACTCTTTGGGGGAGATGCATGCTCAATAATTTTTATTACATTCATGACTATTTGCAAATTATATGTTTATCCGAACTAAATGTTTAGTCATGCTAAGTAATAGTATTGCCATACTTAGAAATTCCATATCATAATCCTTGGACTAATGGTCTTGGTATATTCATTGAGCTAATGGTCTTGGTATATTCATTGAGCTAATGGTCTTGGTATATTCATTGAGCTAATGGTCTTGGTATATTCATTGAGCTAATGGTCTTGGTATAATCAGTGAACTAATGGTCTTGGTAGAATCATTGAACTAATGGTCTTGGTACAATCCGGAACTAATGGTCAAGGAACAATTTGAAACCGTACGAATTATGTGTTATATTAAGTAACTGTGGATACATTAATTTAGGCACTATTTTGTGAATTCATTTGACATCATGCACTTGAACATAAACTATGCACCTTTTAGCAGTGGGTTGTGAATACACAGGTTGCAAGTTTTGTATGGGCGGAACTTGGAACTGAGTGGATTTACAATGCCTTTGCTGCATAAACGATTTTGAAAGTCTTTACATTCCAACCCAAACTCTATGAACTCACTCAACCTTTGTGTTGACACTTTTTAGCATGTTTTATCTCAGGTATCTAAGGCATACTCATCATGGCATGGTTATGGAACCACCTTTTGAGTCGCGGCGTCGACTTACATCATTGTACATTATGGCACTTTCTTTCAAAACCATCGTTTGGACTTGTATTATATTTATATTTCCGCAAACTTTGTAAACTTTTGGGACCTATATTTTGTAACTCTGATTATTTATTTAAATCAAACGATGTATTTTCCAAACGACACTTTAGGTCGTTCAATATAACTGTGATTGTGATGCTATGACAGTCAATCCCCAGGAATTCCATTCCGCTGCAAAACAGGTAATTTGGGGGTGTGACAACCTAAGGTAGTTCAGTACCGATAATAGTTTGCTAATACATAAATAAACCGCTATTGAATCTCCCCTATGAGAGAAAAAAGTTGAGGGGTATGCAAACGCTTACGCTGCTGCAAGGAGTGCTCTGCTGCAACCTTTTCAAAATACACCCTGGTTGACCAGTTTGCTCACACACCTATGTTGCCAACCCGCCCCTTTTGTAACTCTTTGGCCAAGTTTATATTTTGAATTACAGCTGCACTAAAAACAATTTGAGTTAGGGGTGGAATTGGGACTGAACTGAAACTGCTAAATTGAAACTATTAGGACCGAATCACCTGTTAGCTTACTTATAAAAGAACTATTTGTATACATCTGAGTTTACACAGCGGTTTCACAAAATGTTCAAAGAAGAACAAATATTGAAATGAACAGCCCCAATTAAGTAGATTTAGCTAATAACAATATGCGGTGTTGGCAATGTAGATACCAAACCGCAACCATAGTTGCACTTGAATTCACCTTGAGTCATAGGATTTACACGTTCAATATTTTCATGGGAGCTGCAACCACTTTCTTGTTGGTTTTATTAACACCTGTTACAAAATTACAACAAACCGTAAAAAATTTGTAAAACCCGAAAATCTAAAACCTATATAAAGACTAAAATACCCTTGGAACCAAGAATAATAAAATACGTAAAATACGTTTATAATAAATTTACGAAATTAAAAACCTAATAAATAAAACTTAACGAATATAATTTCGTGAACGACTTTGGTAAGACGAAGGATTTAAAAGTTTCGCTAATGTGTTGGGTCGTTCGTTTGTTGGTATGGGCTCGTTTCCTTTGTTTTGTTTTTGCGCCAAGCCGAGGACCAAAAGGAGCCAAGAGGGCGTTTGTTTTGTGTTCGTGAGCCAAGGGCCGAAGTCCATGTGGGTGAGCTTGTGTATTCGGTTGGACCCAAGCCAAACCCAACTTATCTCCTAAACCTAAACTAATTGCTACTACTATAAATACATCACATAATCATTAAATTGAAACCCTAGTTTGCTTTGCCTCTCCTTTTTCTTTCTTCTTGTTCGGCCGAGACCCATAACACCTTGGTGTTGAGATTTTTGCTTCGACAAGTTAAGGTATAACGTTTATTCATCTTCCTTTAACGTACCTTGCATGTATATGTCAAGATATATTTTGTTTCGTCGCGTTTTGTTCTCTTTTGTTTGTGGCCGAGAGGTGTAAACCGAAAACAAGGAAACCCTAATCAATTTAACTTGTAACTAATAAGGAACATGTAACGTGATAAGTAATATTGAATCGGGTCATGTATATGTTGAGTTAACCTAGGCCGAAGCATGCATGAGTTAGGACCGAACCATATGTGTTTCGAATAATGGGTAAAACTATATAACTTGAATATGTAACATGTTTAGATGAGCTAGAACTTTCGTATAACTTGCTAGCCGAAACCCTAGATGAACCGAATACATATATACATGAGATTTGGACGTGTAATAAATAAGTAAGGGTCACGTAAACATAAACCCTAGTTTAATATGTAAAGCGTATAAAGTATACTAAACCCTAATAACTTATGGTCACATGAAATCATAAACGTGCATGATAAAGTGTAAAAGTAAAGAAGGTTATCAATTACGTATTAGGTTAAGTAGCGAGTCATTAAGACGTAACATGTAAAGTAAATGCATATTAATGAGATATTAAAGAATAAGAAAACCCTAGAACATAAATGAGAGTCGATTAGGGTTTGAGCTAAATATAGTAAGTGTTATTTCATGTGTGAGTTATGACTTATAAAACTATTTTTCACATTTAAACATAGACTTTAATAAATGATATAATGAACCCTAATCTACAACATTAATTATAAAATACTTAAGACTCATTAATAAAACCCTAAAGTATGAAGATCATTAAGTATGAATACCAAATATTAAAAGATCATTTTGACGATTATGGAATCATAAATAACATGGACGACCGTTAATGTCTATAGGTTCTGTGAAGAGGGAGTAATCCTTTGCCTTTCGTCTTTCTGCTTTTCGATCTTTTGCGTTGGAATAAGGTACAGATATTCTGACCTTTTCAGTAAAGGTTTCTTTTACGTTTTCTTTCATATTAGGTTTTCCTAAGCCTTTGCTATGAATCCCAAAATCTGATTTGTTTGAGCTATTGCTTATTTGAACTCTGATTTCTGAATAATGAAACATCTGATTTTTGAACTATCTGATATGAAAACTATGATTTTGGAAATATGAATGATTTTCTGATAAAGGATGATCTGTGTCAGTTATGACATTCTGATTTGACCTAAGATAGTTTGACACCCGAGCCAAATATTTAACTAGTCATGGGGGTTCCATGTCCGTATCAGTGATGCACCTCTGATATGACTCTAGGGCAGTAGAGTGATGTTCTGCCACGTCTCTGGATGGTGAAGCATATTTGTGAATATGTAGGAAGGGGCGTATGGATGCATCCTAGATCTGTTATCTGTTATATGTTATATGTTATCTGTTATCTGATGATTGATGCTGCGTGCATGCACGTCCTTCATAACTCTGGTAGGTCTCCCCTACAAATGTTGCCTTATGTGAATATGAATAAGATCTGATATATGTTTCTGGGCTCGTGGTAGTTGACTATAAACTTCATTTGAAATTATGATTTATGTTTTGAAAATGATTAAGATTTTGCTATTGCTCATTCACTTTATTTCGTATCCGTTATCGTTTAGTATTCGCTTTTGCTTTCATATCTGTTCACTGGGCTTTTGAAGCTCAGCCGCACTTTTCTTTTCTTCCGCGACAGGTATCTAAGCATTGGAAGTTGGGTTGCTTTGGGATGAGTGCTTGAGTGGACTTACCTTAGAGATTTAGCTTTGATTTCTTATGATGCCATTTTAGACTTATTTATTTCGGATTTTATGTTGAAGTTTATTATGCTTCCGCTGGGACCTATGTATTGAAGTCATTTGACTTGGATTATTTCCGCATTTACGTTAAGACTTCTTTTGGTTATTTGTGTTTTGCTTTGATATGACACCATTACTTGTGATTCCTTTACCCTTGGCGGGTCGGGGCGTTACAAAATTAGTATAATTTAAACTGCCGAATGCATACAGCAAGTTCATAGGGCAATAATGTATTTATAAACAAGCATTCATATACATGCAAATTCGTTGTTTAACATGCCTTCACACAATAGACGTTTCTGTTGGTTATGTACGTGCGACACGGAGCATCCCTTTTCTGCTTTTCAGTGACATTTAGTACAATAGCAAGTCATTGGTCTACAGTACAATTTAAATAACGGCTTACATATAATATGCAGCAAGTAGAAATTTTATACAAAGAAATTCGCAAACCTTGATTGATAAGTTTATTCAATCTGCTGTTGGCACCACAGGCTTTTGAAGGGGTCGCTGTTTCTTTTCGCGTACCTGTGATACCTGAATGGCCACAGGATTTAGTATAATCCAAAATAAGTAGTACAAAACTTACTATTAATGGTCATCAAACATACCCGTATCAACATAGCTGAACGTTTAGTCAGTATGTATGTATCCGACAAAGTATTGCTAGTATTGCCAGAAACCACAGCTGAACGTTCACATGGTGAATACTTCCAATGGACTCAACCTTAGCTAAGAATGATTTGTTAACTTGGCCAAGACCTTCAAGAAATTTTACTGCAATCTTTGAGCCATCTAGTGTCCCTTCAAAAACTGATCCAAACCCCCCTTGACCAAGCTTTTTGCTATAATTTTCTATTGCGGTCTTGAGTACTGCATAGGAAAACTGAGTAGTCATTCCTGGCACCTCTTTTGTATACTCTTCCTCCATTTTTGCATTCCTTCTTCACTTGTGAAGTATGTATAAAATAAAACCTACAACAACAAATAGAACCAAAACACTCCCAATGATGGACCCTATAATTGTCGTCGTAAGCCCACCTTTTTTATTTGGTATTTGGGATGTTGACAAAGGAGGTGACATTCGGTCGCATTACATGTCAGTGGAGTGATTTCTGAGCAACCTAGATTAGGTTGCCAATCATTCACCTGTCTAAAATAGTCTATCATAGGAGAGCTAAATACTGAACAACTACATTGCTGATTATTCGAGCAAACATCATTCCGCCCACAAGCCAAAGGATAACCACACTCTTCAATATCACCGCTTAACATATCAGCGACCTCTATCCACCCTGTTTGCCATTCAAAACTTTCAAATGCCCATCTTCCATGAGTTTCATATACTTTGCAGCTCCTCCATCAGTTAATAATGTGCAAATAATTGGAGACGTCGTAGAAGGTAATACTATTAGTCGGGTAGGCGTTTACTTTGGAGGAAAAGAAGGACCAAGCAAATTTGAATGGTTGCGTGAGAACAGAGATACATGGTTTGTATTACTTTTTCTATTTTATTATTTATCTTGCTTTAGTAGAATACAAGGAGAATAGCTGAAACGTTTTTAATCTAAATTATAATCCTACAAAAACTAAAAAACGAAAATTCTCAGAGATGATGTAATTCGGCTTGATAATTTTACATAACGATTGACATATGTTATATGGATGCTTATAATCGAATATAGAAAGTTAAGGATAAGTTTTTACCTGCATTAGATGGTCACGAACCCTCTCTACTCATGCAGTTGGTCGCGGTCGTCCGGTATTCTGATGTGGAGTGTAACAACCTGAAAGAACCATGAGTGTTCAGAAAAAAAGTGTAAAACTATTTCTGTTTTTCTAACCTAAAATCAATCACTTAAGAGCTATTGCAAGACCCCACTTTGGTGAAACTTCACTTCTTATAATGTCGTATTATGCTGAAAGTGTTATAAATGACTTTGGTTGCCATTCATGTTGAGACATCATTGACATTTTTCCATTGTTTGAAAACTTGGTCTTCACTGTATTGTAACGATCAATTATAGGAGCACTTCTCACTGTAATAATGTTTTATGCCGAAAAGAAACGATGTGTCAATTCAGCGGTTATTTGATTTTTGTCCGAGCCATTTATAGAGTGTACATATGTTGTCTTTAATAATTTCCCTTTGTCCATCCTACCACTTGCCATATCATGGTTTGGTGGAATTATTTATTCGCTCAATCGGAAAAAGGTTTATGCCATAATCGAATAGCCATGAACTTTTGTTCATGTCTCACATGAGTGACTTAACTAAAAAATGTCTCATATTGTTACGAACTCTCTCTTTTTTGTTCTCCTATATATGCATATTTAAACTATTTTCACCCGATAAGAGTCTTACTTTGATTTACCCATCCAGTGTCCAGTACTTTGTAAACGATGTTATAAACAATGTCGTGGAATGTGTGGTTTACTGAGTAGCTGACTGTAAATATGTAAACTACAGTTATTTTGGGGGTAAAAAAAAATTAAATGTGCAATGAGAACAAAATTAAAATTGAAAGTTCCAAACAATAAGTATGACACTTATTAGTTCAGCTACTTACGTAAGACATGAATGTAAGTATATGGCTATTTTATAGCATAAACCCATTGAGGAAAAAATCAAAATTAGCTGGTTATACATACATTAAAAGAGTAGCACCAAACTTGGGCAAGCCTATGGCAGCTGTGTATTTAGTGAAAGAAGCAGATGCGACATCGAATCCAAATTCGCCACCAAGAGCTACATCCTTGTGGTCGACCTGCCTTAAAATTTAAAATTGGGGATCGGTTAAGGCCTATACTCGCATCAATGTAAACACGAGGATGTCAATACTGAACATCAATCTGAGGGTAAATAAAAACAGCTCATGTTAGTATTGTTTGTATGACCAATAACTAAAAAGCAACATAAAATCAACTCAAAGATGTACATCATTAAATTCTAAAAAAAAATAGAAAATATAGCATGCAATCTTATGGAAGAGGTATTCTATGTTCAGATTACCCGATTACCCAAGGAGCGCGTGAGTCTTTAGTATGTAATCTTATGGATCTAATTTGGTAATGTTAGTGAACCTTTTAATATGATCTAAATAGCATAGGAAATGTTTTGCATAGTGAACCACAAATCTGAAGTATGATTCTGTTTTATCTTATTTTGCAATCATTTAGAAACCTAGCTTATGACAGTGATTTTAGAGGTCCGTACTTGCAACACAAAAAACACTACTAACATGGGATCTAAGATTAGGAACTTCAAAGCCTACTACTGCTTTTGTATGTGGCATTACTTCATCAAAAGTTAATCTTCTCGACACCTGCAAAAAGAAAGTCACAACTATATATCCTAACAAAACATCTAATTCTATGAGCAAATTCCTTAAAAATATTATCTTGGTATTCTGACCTGTAACCACACCATTAATCAATTTTCTTGCTATCATCACTGATTCACTGCAGGTTCTCACTCTACAAAGAATTAAGCCATTATAAAAGATTTTTCTGTAACTTCTAGTAACATACATAAATATTGTTATCAGTTAGATACTACATTTATGTATGTAATCATGTCGTACTATAAATAAATAAGATAAAAAAAAACCAATTCTTAAAATAAGATTTATCAGGATTCTGAGGTCCCAAGTGTTCAAAACTAATGCATCCAAACATCACATGTATCCATTGGTGAAGAAAACCTATTACTCTAGAAACTAATAATCAATATGCATATGCGTTTGAGGAACGAAGGGGATGTAAATGGGAATAAATTTGGATTCCTAAAGCCAGCCCAATTAGTTGATAATTGAGAATACTTGATTCATGGGTAATCAAACCCATACCTTAGACTGAAAGCCTGTGGCATAAAACTTATTTGGATACATAACAACTAATACAAAAATATATTACGTAATAGATAAAAAACAATGCTAACCATGAGTAAACTATGAATCTGATTGAAATCTGCAACATAACTTTCTTTAGGTCGAGTTGTGATAAGCTCAATGATTCCGGCAAGTTTCATGTCAGCACCCGGATGGGTAAAATAAACAGGAACAACTAATTGTCCCATACCTGATGCTTCGTCAATATATTGGTTAAGATCTTGATTGAAAAAAACATGTCTTCTTCTGTGATCTGCCACACCTGTTTGAGCTGCTCTACCAGCAAACCAGATGCCCACATTTGTCTGTTGTCCAATAAAACGATTACTATTATCGAAACATTTCATTCTGTAATACAAAGGTCTGTTATCATGTATGTTTGACATAAAAAATTGATCTGTCAATGTCAGACTACACCCAGTGTCGTTTGTATCCTCATGCATGTTGCATTCCCAAAACTGAAGTACTCCTGATTCTCCTTGAAAATCATACGTATGAAAAACTCCTTTGATTCTGGAGTCGAGTTTTACATCTGAATATGATATGTAATCCATGAAAAGAAACCATAGAGCATATATCGGTTCCATGATACTCTGCATTGGCAAACAAAGTAATGTATCAACCCGATATATCAAAATGACCCGATTATGATTAGATTAATTATACAAGATGTTATCCCAAGACTACAATAAATAGTGCAATTAAGTGAGCATAATGCTAACCACAAACATTTGAACCTGAATCCAATGACTCTTCGAACTTATAACCTAAGCCATCCCAGCAAAACACTGAAACATTAGGCATTTTCCTAGCCACCAGTGCCATTGATTACTGATAGTATTGCCTTATTGGCAATTCCTACCCAACACCAAATGTACCATCATCCCAGCCTGACTCCCTTGACTAACATTAATTGCATTATGCCATTCTTCGCCTTTAGTATTGGCTCTCTTCACTGCAGCCACCCGTCCTCAATGACTCCTTGTTTGAATATCGTGTCAACCTCCTGTTGCATGTTACCTAACACAGAGCCAAATAGTAACATATAGCTTTTAGACAGAGATTGCTATCTCATTGAACCACACATGCTTAGGGGGATTCGAACAAGTTCTGCACCAGGTTCATGTACCTGTTAAAAGATAAGGTGAGAAAGAAATAACCAATGTAAACACAAATCAACAATAACAATAAAAACCCAAACAGGCCATAGATTCACATCCCAACCCAAGCATGAAGTTAAAATACTACTTCCACATACAAAGAAAAAACAACTACAACATTATATCACACACCTATAATTCTGCACATTTATAATCTGAGGATGATCAAGATCAACTCTCCCCCACCTACATCCCTTGTTACTCCTACTCGATTTCTCTGCTCATCAAAACAACACAATTCATCACATAACCATTTATCCAATCAAAATTTCACTATTAAGAACAAAACCTATTTGAAGCAAGTTACATTCTTTCTCAAGGCATCTAACATTAAAAATTCAAGATAAGAAGATATCCTAATCAATAAAAAAAATTTCATCAAAAATTGGCGGTACCAGTACCGTCATTGAGCAGCCATTTATTAACATCATCTGTTGAGGGAGGTAAAAATGCAAGTGTCAATTTGTGCAGATAGAATCCATCCATATGATAATGTGTAGGGGCAAAGACGATATTAGGGTTTTGAGGAAAAGTATTAGGTAAGTGTAATCAAACATGAATCACAGTGAAGTCATCTTACATTGGATCGAAATAACACAATTGCATGTACACTTCATCTTCAAATCTCAAATACACAAAATAACATTAAATTACACATGTATTATGTTTTTATGATTATGAGAATATAAAACTAAAAATACAAATCTGCATATAAAAAAAATACCATAGAGTGCCTTAAATTGGTTTGTGAATAATCTGCAAATACACAAAATTAGGGTTTTTGTGATTTTGAAGTTCACAGAGATTTGATTTAGGGTTTTGAACACAAAATTAATCTGTCAAAAACACACAAAACATAAAAAGAGATTAAAAAAAAATTATACGTACAAAACATAAAAATAGATTAAAAAAAATAATTATACGTGTGATGAAGATGTAGATTTGATGATAAACATGGTACAGATTGAGAAGATAAATATGGTATGGATTTTGTGAATATGCAATCAGTTAATGAAGTGATTAGTCAGATTTGTGTTAGTCTATATCAATTTGGGAATGCAACAGTATGTCACAAAAATTGGCATGCTCCACTGGTTGTAGCGGTTGTGAGTGGATGCCAAGACCCGGGTTCGAATCTTTCTATGCACAAAATTTTTGAACAATTTAATTATACCGAATTTAAGTGCCATAAAAGCTTGCTTAATTAGGTGGCTTAATTGTGATGACATGGAAATATGACGTGTCTTTATGGGATGCCAAGTGGCATTATGACGTGTCATGCCTCCTCTTATATATAATGTATAGATATATATATATATATATATATATATATATATATATATATATATATATATATATATATATATATATATATATATATATATATATATAGAATCTAGATCAAATGAGAACTTTTTTAAAGTTGTTAAAATGAGAACCAACTAAAATTTGAAAAGTGACACTCTCCTTAAAACAAAAATAAAAAATTTCTTAATTACAACTAAAATTATTAAGGTTCCGATAGTTTTCTTTTTAAAACTAACGAAATCTAGGTGATACACTTTGAATCGACGTGTAATGTGTATCATGTTTTGGTATATGTATTAGTTTATTTAGTGATTGATATGTATTAGACGTATCAGTTTATGTATAAGATATCAGTTTTTTGAGATTTTAATGTATCGATATAAAATTTATAATTGTGTATCAGTAATCCAAACTCATGTATCAGTTGATTATTAGTTGCTAAAATGTTAATATGTATTAATATTTTAATTTTTTGTGTATTATTGCTTAAATAGTTATTTTTAAATGTTTTAGTGGTTATTTAGACAAGTTCTCATTTTAACAACTTTAATAAAGTTCTCACATTAACTCTCCCATATATATATATATATATATATATATATATATATATATATATATATATATATATATATATATATATATATGTGTGTGTGTGTGTGTGTGTGTGTGGTGTTTAAGTTGTATTATTATACATACAACTTAGAATTCCTTTTATGTCTCCCAAGGACAACAACAAACGCCCTTGAAATCTTATGACGCTAAACTTGAAACATGATGATTAAATTCGAAGTTGTGTGCGCTCGAACACTTACATTGATGATTAAATTTGAAGTTGTGTGCTCTCGAACACTTACACTAACCTGAATCATACCAAAACTATACTCGCATGAATTGCTTCATCTTAAACATGAAAAAACATGTTAAAAAAAAATAATAAAAATAAATAAATAAATAAATGAAAAACACTCGCAACACTTACTTTAAAACTAGCAAGATTTTAAAACCAAAAAACTTACTTTATCAAGTGTAGTAAACTTTAAAGCTAGCTAAACCCATGTGTTTATAGTTGTCATGATCCCGATCCTAATATTAGGATCTTACGATTTTACGATACTTCAAAGCAAAAACGATCCGGATTCTACATAGGATCTTTGCAAGCTTAAGATCTTATAGGATCCCGATCTTGACCATACGATCTTAAGATATAATCCGATCAGATCTTACTTTTCTCGGATTACAAACTAAAAAACTACAAATCTATGAGCTGTTTTTTTTTAGAATTCAAAAAACAACATGTTAATCTTTTTAAACATTTCATAATCATAATTTAAGACAACATTTATATGAAACATTCATATTATTTTGTGTTTATAATGTATAATAATTTGTAGATTTGTATGATATTACAAAAACTATTAAGAAAAAACATTAGAGTATGATCTTAAGATCCTGATCTGATCTTACGATTGCTATCCGACAAAAATGATCTTGATTATCACCTTTATATATAAGTAACACAACCGCCCCCAAAATCTTCCTTCACTTGACTAAAACCCCAATTCCCTCTCCTCTCCCTCACTCACTCAAAGCCCTAATTTCAAAACATATCATCAAACACCTCATATACAATCACATATTCACAAATCACCAAACCCTAACCCTAACCCTAAAACTACCACCATGTACCTCTACAACCTAACCCTCCAACAAGCCACCGGCATAGTGACCGCCATCACCGGCACCTTCTCGGGCCAATCCAAATCACAAGAAATCATCGTGGCACGTGGCAAAACCCTAACCCTCCTTCGCCCCGACGAAAACGGTAAAATCCAAACTATTTTATCTCATGATGTTTTTGGTTCCATTAGGTCCTTGTCTCAGTTTAGGCTAACCGGCGGGTCGAAAGACTATATCGTTGTCGGTTCGGACTCCGGTCGCATAGTTATTCTAGAATATAATAAGGAAAAAAATGTATTTGATAAGGTGCATCAGGAGACTTTTGGCAAGAGTGGGAGCCGTAGGATAGTGCCCGGCCAGTATTTAGCGGTTGATCCGAAGGGTCGGGCGGTTATGATAGGCGCGTGTGAGAAGCAGAAATTGGTTTATGTGTTGAATAGGGATACGGCTGCTAGGTTGACTATTAGTTCGCCGTTAGAGGCGCATAAGAGTCATACTATTTGCTATTGTATCTGTGGGGTGGATTGCGGGTTTGATAATCCGGTTTTTGCGGCGATTGAGTTGGATTATAGTGAGGCGGATATGGATAGTAGTGGTGTGGCTGCCAATGAGGCGCAGAAGGTTTTGACGTTTTATGAGCTGGATTTGGGGTTGAATCATGTTAGTAGGAAGTGGAGTGAGAGCGTTGATAATGGGGCGAATATGCTTGTGACCGTTCCGGGTGGTGGGGATGGTCCGAGTGGGGTGTTGGTTTGTGCCGAGAATTTTGTGATTTATAAGAATCAAGGGCATCCGGATGTGAGAGCGGTTATTCCGAGACGAGCGGATTTGCCGGCGGAGCGTGGGGTGCTTATTGTATCGGCGACGATGCATAAGCAGAAGTCGATGTTTTTCTTTCTGTTGCAGACTGAGTATGGGGATGTGTTTAAGGTTACGCTTGATCATGATAATGAACGGGTTACGGAGTTGAAGATTAAGTATTTTGATACGATACCGGTTACGTCTGCTATGTGTGTTATGAAGCTGGGGTTTTTGTTTGCGGCGTCGGAGTTTGGGAACCATGCGTTGTATCAGTTTCAGGCTATTGGAGCTGATCCTGATGTGGAGTCGTCGTCTGCTACGTTGATGGAAACTGAAGAAGGGTTCCAGCCGGTGTTTTTTAAGCCGAGAGGGTTGAAGAATCTCGTGAGGATTGACCACGTGGAGAGTTTAATGCCCATACTCGACATGAAAGTCGTCAATCTGTTCGAAGAAGAAACGCCTCAGATTTTTACGCTCTGTGGCCGTGGCCCTCGTTCTTCTCTTAGGATTCTGAGACCGGGTCTTGCTATCAGTGAAATGGCTGTTTCACAGCTTCCTGGTGTCCCAAGTGCGGTATGGACTGTTAAAAAGAATGTTAATGATGAATTTGATGCTTATATCGTTGTTTCTTTCGCAAATGCTACTCTTGTACTTTCTATTGGTGAGACTGTTGAAGAAGTTAGTGACAGTGGGTTTCTTGACACTACACCATCACTTGCTGTTTCGTTAATTGGTGATGATTCTCTTATGCAAGTGCATCCTAGCGGAATTAGGCACATTAGGGAGGACGGTCGTATTAATGAGTGGAGAACTCCCGGGAAAAGAACCATTGTTAAGGTTGGATCGAATAGGCTTCAAGTGGTTATTGCATTGAGTGGTGGGGAGATCATATATTTTGAGGTCGATATGACTGGACAGTTGATGGAAGTTGAAAAGAACGAAATGTCGGGTGATGTGGCGTGTTTGGATATAGCTCCTGTACCTGAAGGAAGGCAGAGATCTCGTTTTCTTGCAGTTGGATCGTATGATAACACTATCAGAATATTATCTTTGGATCCTGATGACTGTATGCAGGTCCTAAGCGTGCAAAGTGTTACCGCGGCTCCTGAGTCGCTCCTATTTCTTGAGGTTCAGGCTTCTGTCGGTGGAGAGGACGGTGCAGACCACCCGGCTAGTCTCTTTCTGAATGCTGGTCTTCAAAATGGGGTCCTCTTCAGGACTGTTGTGGATATGGTTACTGGTCAGCTCTCAGATGCACGGTCTCGGTTCTTAGGACTTAGAGCTCCTAAACTATTTTCTATCCTAGTGAGAGGACGAAGAGCTATGCTTTGCTTGTCAAGTAGGCCATGGCTTGGTTATGTTCACCAAGGGCACTTTCTTTTGACACCTCTTTCATACGAAACTCTTGAGTACGCAGCTTCGTTTTCATCTGATCAGTGTGCTGAAGGTGTGGTTGCTGTTGCTGGGGATGCTTTAAGAGTGTTCACGATTGAAAGATTAGGGGAAACATTTAATGAAACAGCTATACCTTTGAGGTACACGCCAAGGAAGTTTGTGTTTCATCCTAAAAAGAAACTGCTGGTAACAATCGAGAGTGATCAGGGTGCGTTTCCAGCTGAACTGCGTGAAAGTGCAAAGAAAGAGTGTTTTGAAGCTGCTGGTCAAGGAGAAAACGGGAAAATGGAGATTGAGAATGGTGGTGACGATGAAGATAAAGAGGACCCTCTTTCTGACGAGCAGTACGGTTACCCTAAAGCAGAGGCTGATAAGTGGGTGTCTTGCATTAGGGTTCTCGACCCGAGATCAGCCGAGACTACGTGTCTTTTGGAGCTTCAAGATAACGAGGCGGCTTTCAGTATATGTACTGTCAATTTTCATGATAAGGAGTATGGAACACTTTTAGCTGTGGGTACAGCAAAGGGTCTTCAGTTTTGGCCGAAACGATCCTTGATTGCTGGATATATTCATATTTATCGGTTTGTGAAAGATGGAAGATCACTTGAACTTCTTCACAAAACCCAAGTTGATGGTGTTCCTCTTGCTTTATGCCAGTTTCAGGGAAGATTGCTTGCGGGGATTGGCTCAATTCTTAGGCTTTATGATTTGGGGAAAAAAAGGTTGCTTAGAAAGTGTGAGAATAAGTTGTTCCCGAATACAATCAATTCCATTCATACCTACCGTGATCGGATTTATGTAGGAGACATTCAAGAGGTTAGTCTATTCTTGTATTCATTTCTTTATTCTAGTATGGGTTGAGACGTGCCTGACTGGGTTGATCTGCAGACACTTTTGATTACTTGATAATGCTTAAATTTTGATTACAAAAAAAAAAAAAAAAAAAAAAAAAATTGCCGTAATAGTTATATATTTTTGAATAAACCACTTAGGAGGTTTGCATCAAATGTAGAATAAGGGATCCTTTTTGACCCATGTGACTCGTTTACTTTGCTACAGTAACTTTGCTACAATAACGTGAGCAAACTTGTTTGATGTAAAACACAACCCACATCGACCCATTCGTAATTAAATGGGTCGGATCTGCCATCTTCTATTTGTTTAACTATTTTCTTTATTGTGAAACTTCTGTTCTGACTATCATGTTTAATTTCTTTATTTACAGTCCTTTCACTATTGCAAGTACAGACGCGATGAAAATCAGCTATATGTATTTGCCGATGATTCTGTTCCAAGGTGGCTAACAGCGGCATACCATGTAGATTTTGACACTATGGCGGGTGCGGATAAGTTTGGAAACATTTATTTTGTGCGGTTGCCACAGGATGTGTCCGATGAAATTGAAGAAGATCCAACTGGCGGGAAGATTAAATGGGAGCAGGGGAAACTTAATGGAGCCCCGAATAAGGTTGAGGAAATTGTGCAATTCCATGTTGGAGATGTGGTCACGTGCATGCAGAAAGCATCTCTAATTCCTGGTGGCGTTGAGTGTGTGATGTATGGGACTGTAATGGGTAGTTTAGGGGCATTGCTGGCATTTAGCTCTCGTGATGATGTGGACTTCTTTTCCCACTTAGAGATGCATATGAGGCAGGAGTATCCACCATTGTGCGGAAGAGACCACATGGCTTATAGGTCTTCCTATTTCCCTGTTAAGGTAATTCTCATAACTCTTGATCTTTCTATCTGATTATGTTTCTAATTTATAAAACCAAATGTATTTCATGAATGCAACAAACTTTAAAGTCTTGATACTGCTGCATCTAATTAGAGGTGGCAAGATGGGTTGGCAGGTGGGTTTAGTAAGTGTTCAAAACAGGTTCAGGTTGAAACACACAATTTTTGGTATAGGTTGAAACAGGCCGTGTTGATTTGGATTGGGTTGACCAGCAATTTTTGTCCATTATATACTGTTTTCATGAATAAATAATGCGCTGATTGTGGTTATGAAAAGCAATAATATTAGAATAATAATTTAAAATCTTTGAATAAAATGAACTATGAGGTTTTATGCATTAAAAAGAGAGCTTGGGTCATTTTCAACCCGTTTCCCTTTTACTTTTTTTTGGATTTGACGCGTTTGAGATTAACACAAACCCAGTGTGATTCATTCATTTTCAATGGGTCGAATTTGCCACCTGAACTAAAGGGATTAAGATATATAGAAATAGTCTGGCCACTGCAATTTTGAGTGAATGTTTTTATTGTTCAAGATCTCAATATTGTTTGGATATTTATTGTTTTCATATGCATTTTATATATATATAGGAAATTATGTGTTGTCAGATACTATTAATGGCAAGTGCATACTTAAAATAGTCTTCAAAGACTACGGCTATTCTTTTGGATTATTTGGTCCAGAGAGCCAATGACTATTATCTGTCCGGGTGGGCCTTTAACTGTTAAGTTGTCATATTCATATCTATGACTCACATCAACTTACGTGATTTCACTGCCAACATTTCTATGCTTATTTGATCCAACTGGTTTTGCTTATCATGCTTGGAATGCTTGTTAATCTAATGTATATTCTTTAAGTTCTTTTTCCTCTTTCATGTCGAGGCTCCAGTGCTCACTAAGTAAATTAATTTTAAAGCCATGAATTACATGCCCCTGTGATTATAAAGATGCTAAATTATACAGTAGCAGATTAGCTATGGTACACATACTATATTTTCTGTGATGCTTTCTGGTTTGATAAGTTTTGTGAGTGCCTATAGTACAATTCTGGCTTCAATGGTTATTTGCTTCTTCCTTTTTCATTTCTTTGAGTGAAGTGCTCTTTTTCTTTATTGTTCAAGTTTTCTACGGTGTTTGTTTTTTTACAAGTGGAAAGTAACTCGAACATTTTGTTGGCTGTAGCAAGACTATTTAAGCATGCACTTGTCATTAGTATGATTTGACAACACATAGTTTGGGTTTGACCATCACTTTTTGATTTTAAAGTTCTCTGAAACTTTATGTGATACTACTCGAGTAATAATAAAATTCTGGATTGTTAATGCAGGATGTTATTGATGGTGACTTATGTGAACAATACCCCACATTGCCTCTAGATGTGCAGCGGAAAATCGCAGATGAGCTGGATAGATCTCCTGCAGAAATTCTGAAGAAATTGGAAGACGTTAGAAACAAGATTGTTTAAAGGTGCACACTTGACATGTTTATAGACAATCTTATTACAGCAAATTATTTGACGTTGGATAATATGTGTACCGACTATTACTGAACCTTCTCAATTTATGCAGATCATGTTATGAGGCAAGGCTTCATTGGGTGGAAGCCAAAGGTATATCAAACGACACAAGGAAAAAAACTTTGACACTTCCAAGTGGCTGAGATCATAGAGGTTAAACTGTACTAGACATTTGTTCTACTTTAGCAGGTTTTCTATCCTTTAGATGCTTTGTTGTAATTATGCAGATTTTATCGTATGGAATTTACTCGAGATTGTGTGTGAATCACTCTCGACTTATGTGATAAGAGGGTGTCATGAGAGTTTTTTTTTTGTAGAGCTGACTTTCTAGTTCTGTTTTTCTTGGTAGTTAAATTGTTATGAACCAATATTGGAGCTTTCAGAAGATTTGACACTGGATAGAAATGCATTTATCTAGTTCCATCATTTATGTATGATCATTGTCCTATATTATGTCATAAGGTAATTGTTTACTTACCTTTGGAATGGTCGTATACTACGTGTAATTGTTGCTATAATGACATGCATATTTTACAGGTAATGAATTTTGGACCATGCACGAGACATCGACCCACTTATGTTTTTGTCGTTGTGGTTTTGGCAAATTTGTTTGCCTCCCAAGTAAAATCTTGAATCTCATGATATGAAGTCAATTTAAAACGTTTTTACTGCTCAGACAAACATTTATATTTTTGGGTTAATATTTATGTATGCTTTGTTGTGGGGAACAACATGGAAAATCATTCCGTTTAATAGGGAAAATAAACTTTTACTTATGCAAATTGCTTAAACAATAAATCACATCCTTCAAGCCTAAACAACAAACTTTATTTTGTATGACTATGACCCATTTGTGTACAAGCGAGTGACCGGCTATAAGCTTCTTTTTATTATCTTTATGTCATCTGATCAAGTAGAAAACGCAAAAATAATGCACACTCAAAATCTATCGAGCCACATCATTTTCTATAACTAGTAGGAGTACGCAAAACGTGAGTCAAAACTATAAAGCCAACGCCAACACTGGCATACACGATACTAGACGGCGAAAAAACATGGGCTTTTGCAAATGTGTTGATGAACTTTTCTTACTTAAAGCACCAGCTCAAGGCTCGATTTCACTTGGGTAATGGTATCAAATCCAGTACCATACGATTTGGGACATCAAAGGGCTTGTAGCTTACTGATACCATGTGATGATGTGAGATTTTCCCTTGCTAGGCGGGATGTGGGTTCAAGTCTAGTCAAAGACAAGTATCTTGTACGTGTAATGTATAAAGTAGGATGGTAATATGTTGTCTTATTGTTAAAAAAACCTACATAATTTGTAAATTTGGTATTACGATATCTGATTACAAATTGTTTCACATAAGGGTGTAAATAGGAAAAGATAGCTCGTAAGCTATTCGAGACCGACCCACATATTATTCGAAAATAGACTTGAGCTCTAGTAGACTGTTGAAGTTGACCCGTGATGGCTTGATTTAAACGAGTCAAGCTCGAGTAAACTTGACTCAAACGAGTTGAGCTTGTGGTCACAGAGTCATTCCTTCAACCCCGCGTGGCGTTCTTAACCCGATAAAGACCAGCCATCCATCCCGCATATAATAGATGTTCACTGGTTTCATCCTGCCATAGACTCGTCATGGGAGTGGCCCCAACTCCCTACCAGTGTATAGTGCCATAACGAGTGCTCTACTCGTGGCACGTACTACACCTTTACTGTGAGGGTACTCCAACAATACCAACATGATAAACCAGGAACCCACGCATTAAGCAACGCTTTCAAACAAAATAGACCTTTTAGAATTTGGCTCATGACATCGTGCTTCAAAATACTCAACAAAACATTCCTGCTAGGTGTAAACAACTTTAAGTGGTCACACCAACCTCTTGTAAATGGAGGGCTTTATCTGGGTTGAGTCTGTGCGGCGGTGGTTCAAACCCCGTAAATTAGTCGCCCAAAAGGTCGGAAATCATGGTTACCAAAAAAAAAAGAAAAAAAACGAGGCTTGTGTTTAAACATTATATGAACTAATTTTAGTCAAGCTTGAAATGTTAGCTCAATTAGAGGTGCACAAAGCTCAATTAGAGGTGCACAAATCGGTTTAAATTCAAAATCAAACCGGTTTCGATTTGAGTCAACTGGTAAAAAAACAGGTTTTGACTCAAACTGGACCGCTTTGAAACCTGTTATGTGAGAGAAATTGTTCGGTATAAATCAAGAATCGGTTTAACCTAGAACCGATTCATTTTAAATCAGTTCTCAAACCGGTTGACAACAAATTATGAAAACCGATTATTAAACCGCAGGTTCGGTTAAGGGAAACCATTTTTTCTTAAATCAGTTTTTGAGAAAACCGGTTTTGGTTTTTTTTCCCGGTTCGATTCATGAACCGGTTTTTGTTGCACCTCTAAGCAAGCTCAATCAGCTCCTCGAGCTCAACCGTTACTCACTTAACTAACAGATCCTAAAAACAACAAATTTTAATTTGGGCTAAAATGGGCCAGTAAGTTTAAAACTAGGCCAGGCCCAAATATTCGTTTTCTGCATACAAATAAAATCCCTCGAGTTGTCATCGTTACAATTTTAGGGTTTGAGAATCACAGCCGCAGCAGCATCAGCAACTTCAACATTTTCTCAATGGGTAATAACTAATAAACCAATCTTCATTTTACATTTTTATAAATTGATTTGTGTTAAATGATCTTTTATTTATAAAATTTGTAGCAAGGATTAAGGTGCATGAGTTGAGGGAGAAGACAAAAACTGATTTGTTCAGTCAGTTGAAGGAATTGAAAGCTGAACTTGCTCTTCTTCGTGTTGCTAAAGTTACTGGTGGTGCCCCTAACAAGCTCTCCAAAATGTAATACAAACAATACTCTTTATATTTATTCTTTATATTCATATGTTCTATGTATTTATTGTATTTATTAAAGGGCTATTATATGGTAGTTGAAAAATGGTTAGTTTTAAGTAAGGTGTATGGTCATTTAGAAATAGGGAAAATTACACAAAACTATTATACTTTGGGTTATTTTTTTGATGTTTCGAAAGGTGTCACAGTCATTTTTTAGCTGAAATGGTTAAATAATGTGAATCATAAATACTTATGAGCTTCATGTCAAGCACTAGCCAAAGCTCGAGTGCTCGTGAGCAGCTCGGCTTATTTACATACTTATGAGCTTTTATGTTATCGGCATAGTTTATAAGACCATTTTTCTTGCTTATGAGCTTATTATTATTTAAAGATTAAAGATGGAAATTAACTTCACAAAGTGCTCAAATAGATGGGCTTGTGAAGTTTAAGCTGACTTAAATGAACACCTCTGTATTATTTATTTTATATGTTAAAGTATGTGTAGTGTAGAGACGCCTCTAAAAATTGTCATGTTTTCATCTAGGGATTATAGGCACTTGGCCATCGTATTGCTTTTTAGGTTTTGAATAGCATAATCTGTTATTGGACAATGATGTTTGGCGCGTGTTTAATTTATTATAGGTGATTGACTTGAATGTAACATTTCTAGCAGTGGTGTAGTGTTTATGTCTTAGTTATTTAAGAATCTAGCAGTAACGTAATACTTTATTAAAGTTTACTTTGGTTATTGGCTGAGTTATCAAGTCATATGTGCATTTAGCAGTGTAGTAAAATTTCATACCTAGACTTAAAAAAAGCAACCTTTTTACGTCACCACGTTTTTCATGTTGTGGTGTCACATTGGATATAGTGTGTTGATATGTGGTTGTTGTGGATTGTGATTGTTCAGGTTTTCTATTATTTCACTGCACTGAGTAACTCATATCTAGTTACCATATTAATGGTCTTTGTTTCAGTGAGGTTTTGTTCTTAATGATTTGTCTTGATGATTGCAGCAAAGTTGTGAGGACATCTATTGCACAAGTGTTGACTGTTATCTCACAGACACAAAAGGCAAAGCTCAGGGAAGCTTACAAGAACAAGAAGTACTTGCCTCTTGATTTGCGTCCCAAGAAAACCAGAGCCATCCGTAGGCGTTTGACCAAGCATCAGGTATTGTTCAGTGGTTTATATTACTTGTTGAACTGTGATGTTACAAATAATTGCCTTCTCAATTCAGAGTTTATTTGACTTGATGCCTAAAATTGTTCTAGTTTTCTCTAGTAACTTGAAATGCCACGTCTTCTACCAATTTTGATATCAGTAAAGTTTTTTGCTGTTTCTGTAAAGATGTTCCTATCTAGTGCTTATATTATGTGTGCAACTTTTTAATTGTTGATGTCCTGTTGATGTAGGTTTCCTTGAAGACTGAACGCGAGAAGAAGAAAGAGAAGTACTTTCCATTGAGGAAGTATGCTATCAAGGCTTAGGGTAGATAAAGTATTCATGCTCATGTCACTTGAATTTTGAACTATTTTTATCTACATTCTATTAATGTTTTTGGACTAAGTTGAGTTTTGTAGCTTGATCTAATATGAAATCATATTACTTTTGTTTTACTTCTTTTGCTGAGATGTAAGAGCTCTACTCTAATCATTGTTGCAACTTGTTACTTTGCTGATCCACGTATATAGGGCTAACATGTAAAATCATCCCCTCAGAGCTCATTTTTAGCTTCATAGTCTTCGGGGACGAGTGTTTGGAACAAGTTTGTTCCTAATGAAGTTTACAGAAGATTAGTAGCAATGATCGGCCGGTAAAGTTTTATAGATTACTAGTCATGATCAGCAATGGTTGAAAATGGGTTATGCTGGCTAATAGATATTTTACAATGGTTGAAAACGTATAGCGTTTGAGACTTGTAATGGTGACCAGTGACCAAATAGGTGATCAAATGAGTGTCATCTCAGCGTTATCTTAGCTTCTCTCTCCGGCCAAATGCATTATCAAATACCTGTAATAACCGCGGTTGCCAAAAAAACAATAAAAAAAATACAAACTCATGTACAACCAAATGAAACCCATTCGATCGTGTATGCGACCCAATCATGCAAAAAAGAGCAGACCGACCGAACCAAGCGACCCATGTATTAGGGGACGCATCCCACCTTGGGTGACCGGACACTTGACCTTCCAATACGACTAGCCTGAGGGGTATAGTAGTCTTTTTAACATTCCACTAAGTCACTAACTCTCATGTTTAATCTTTTCAAATTAATATAAAAACAGCTGGGTAGATAACCATTAAAGTAGTACAATTAGAAACATTTGATATTTTCAAACTAATAAAAAAACAGCATTTGGTGAGTTAGTGGGGGTAAACACAATTAAATAGTACAATTAGAAACATTTAGGGGCTGTTTGTTTGCCTCTTATTGAAGCAACTCAGAGGGAGCCTCTGATTCGGTCAAAGGCCAAAGTGTTTGAAAAGCAAAAATGTAACACACTGAATTGAATGGTATTTATGGAGTCATTCAGCATCATTGGCATGCAAAATCATTCAGCACGTGTCTTCATTCCATGTTTGCCCCTCACGAAAGCCTTTTCATCTTTTTTTAAAATTTAATACTCCCTCCGTCTCAAATTTATTGTCAGGAGACAAAAAACACAAAGTTTAATAAAAGTGGGGCCACTACAATTTTAAACCACACAAATAGAATATTCCCTCACAAAATTACTTTTTTATTACTAAAAATAGAAGGTGGACAATAATTTTGAGACAACCCAAAAAGGAAATATGGACAATAGATTTGAGACGGAGGGAGTACTTTGTAGTAATCAATTAATCACGTAGGCCTCATTTAATTAATCAATGCATTTATTTACAAATTTCAATACCTTTTTTCATTTAGTTGTTCAATACATTTATTTTTATTTTTGAAGTTAAATTAATGAATTTATAAATCTAGGACATCTAATCAGTATTCAAAAAAATCAAAGATTGAATTATCATGTGACAAAGTTATTTAATAAATAATCGTATAGTCGTATTTGTACATGTCTGTTTATATATATATCAAATTAAATTTAAACATTTAGAAAAGAGGAAATTTTATTTAAACTAAAGTTATACATATAGCATTTATATTTTATTAGATTAAACATAAGGATAAAATGGTAACTTCTCATCATTCAAATCATTTATTCATGACACATATCAAACAACATGTTTTGATTCATAATCAAATTCATTCAGAGTCTAAAAATCATTCAGAGATGAGAGTCATTCAGCACAAAATCATTCAGTTTTATCAAACAACCCCTTAATCTTTTCAAATTAATAAAAAAACAGTATTTGATGACATTGCGGGGTAAAGTCAATTAGTACAATTAGAAAACAATGAGCAACACATGGCGTGTTTGGTCTCAAATGTTACTCGATGTGATTCTTAGTGTGTTGCAATGGGTTTAAAATTTTCTCATCTATAAAATAACGTTCGTTGTTTCAAGTGTCTCTCGCAAAATCAAACTCAATTCGAACCCATGTCGACATACTTTCTTCCCGACAAGAACACATGCTACAACCCAACCGCAACAGATTATGACAACAATGTTCAAACCGAAGAACAAGAAGCTTACAACGACGTCCAGAAACAACTCGACCACCTTTACAAAACTCTCCCAAAAGACAAAGGATGGAAAAACGAATACATCTATCTTTACAAGAACTTTTGGCTTGGCCCTAATGTGATCAAAGGCCTATTATTGATCCACACCTGCTTCAAACCCGAACCCACCGACATCTTCTTGGCTACATTCATGAAATGTGGCACCACATGGCTTAAGGCCCTCATGTTTGCAATCTCTAACCGTCATCGTTATGAGTTTTCCAACCACCCTCTACTAAGCATCGGACCCCAAAGTGCATTCCCCTACCTTGACATACAAATTTTCCTCGACCACACTATAACAAAATTTGATCACCTCACTAAACCAAGACTTTTCGCTACACATCATCCTCATGAGTTATTACCAACATCTATGACATCACCATTGTCCCCATGCAAGTTTGTTTACGTGTGTAGGGATCCAAAAGACGTGTTGATTTCAAAATGGGATTTCATGAATAAATTTCGGTCGAAAGATTTAGTACCCATTTCATTTAATGAAGCGTACGAGTCGTTCTGCAATGGTGTTTCTGAGTATAGTCCATTTTGGGACCATGTGTTGGGCTATTGGAAAGCAAGCAAAGAGTCACCTGATAAAATCTTGTTTTTGAAGTATGAAGATATGAAGAAGGAGCCAATTGTGGAAGTGAGGAAACTTGCAGCATTTATGGGGATGGCGTTTACCACTGAAGAGGAGGAAAAAGGGGTGGTGGAAGAGATTGTGAAGTTTTGTAGCTTTGAGAATTTAAGTAGTTTGGAGGTGAATAAGAGTGGCAGACAGAGGTTTATGGTGCAAGAGACTATTGAGAACCAGAATTTCTTCCGAAAAGGGGTGGTCGGAGACTGGGAAAACTATTTGACAGAGGAGATGAAAGACCGGATTGATTCCATCACCAGTGATAAGTTGAAGGGTTCAGGGTTGACACTAGGTCTCACCAAATAATGATAATATTTTAGGTTTATGTGTTATTGATATTGTTTGTCATGAATAAGATACATGTATTAGGTTGTATGTTGCAATCAACTCTTGTTATTTTCGGTTTAAAATTTTCTACAATACATATCTTAATCACATTTTATCTAAGCACTCAAATTTGTTGGAATAGTATTCTAATGATTGCAGAGGCCAATCAGTGATCATGGTGCAGGTGTAATCGATATAAACAGTGATACATGCTGTCTAATAGAAAAATACTTGTTCTAGTTACTACTTACAAGATCTAACAACGTGGCATCAGCGAACTCAATTTAAGGAAGAGCTTGAAGTATCTCTGAATTTTGATTTCTCGAGCTCAAGAACACCCTGCAATAACATGACATAATTAGCAACTAAAAAATGTCTGCTAGCTTTAACCTAACATTTGGTGTTGTGCAATAACCTTAATGATCGTTATCGCTGCAACTTGGTGCAAAATTTCGTTGTACTCGTAACCAGATGTGCCAAACAACAAAGTTACTCTTTCAAACAATAATATGATAAGAAAAATAGTTATATAATCAACCGGCGAGTCAAATAAAACCCACTTGAACGCAATTGGGACAACCAGTCTCAACAGATCAGCAACACGATGTCAAAAGTTCCAATGCAGTGGTTAAGTTCACCTGTGCTGAAATGCCTGTTCCTCCAGGATGAGAATCATACAATAGAATTCTTTCGGGAAGATAACGAGTGTCAGGAGGATTTACAGACTCTGAAGCCAAATCGGATGAGTTGCAAATAAAATATCTGAAATAAAATAAAACTCATTACAGATTCTAAACAGCGTGCAAATTCAATTCAATAACTATACGTCTTTGCAAAATTAGACTTAGAGCATGCAACCCTCCACGAAATGAATCTACTTCCACATATGTTTTTATCCATTGCGGGGCACTAATCCAAACAGCCTAATAAACATCAAAACTAAACAAAATGGTCAAACAAAACAAGCTTTAAAAGTCAAAACAAGTAGTTCGTGCTAGCAAACACTCACCGATCACTCATATGTATAACTAGGAAGTGACAGTTCTACTGTATCCAACACTTGTTGACTTCGTTTACAAATACGTCTAAATCCAAACCAAGTAGTAGTTACTTTACACGTGTTTGATTGAGCACTTGTTCTTGATTTCTGAATGTTACTTATCTTTACTGAGTAGGGCTAAAAGATAAAATAAAGTGGTTAGTTCTTAAGTTTTAACATTCACAAGTACAAAGTACAAACACTTCCAATCAAAGCATGGACAAATAAAGATGAACCCTCAAGAATAACGTTGATTCCAATCGGATACCAGCAGAGCACTGAAAGATACCTCTTCGTGACAGTCGAGCAAACCAAACCACGACCCCTCTCAGAACCAACAGCTTGCTACTCACCGCAATACTACAATGAACACAATGCTATCAGGAGCACTGAAAACCATGATATGATCTCAATTCTCAAATCAACAAGGATCCCAGCTTATAGGACCATCTATGATCCATGTAAATATCAAATTAAATGGAATACATTTACGCACCCCTCTCAGTTGTCAAACCTTCAATACTTTTAGTGTATGTCATTTACAAATCTGAGCCAAGTTCATAACTTGGAATTTCTAGCTCCTTTTCCAGTTCAGCACTATTGGTCATAATCTCGAATAACAATGACAAAAGGCTATTGTTTCCAGATGTTTAAACTGCATATTGCCACAATTGAGAATCAGTTATAATCGCTAACAATTGAAAATCGGTTGAATGACATACTTCGGCTATAATCGCTAACAGGATGGATCCAAACATGATTTTGAAACGAGTAATAGAGACGACTAAATCACTTGATCCAAATAAAGATCGACACACAGCATTGTCATTTTTATCACTTTTCATCTCAACCTTCGAATTTGCTGTAAGTTGATCATATTGTTAGACAAATCTTTAATTAGATATAAGATCATTTCTTGCCAACCAGATAATACACCACAAATATTAAGGACCAATAATGTTCTAAAAACGTGAGCTACTCTGATTTGATTTACAAATTATTTACTGACCTGTGGCAGAAGCATCTTACACATTTGATAAAATAATAGAATCTTAAAGGATTTTAGTCTAAACTCTTAGTTAACCTTAGTAAAACATAGAATCTTAAAGTTATGATTTCTTCGGAAATACCTAGCATACACTTGTTCCTTACCACCTGTGCAACACTTATTTCAAATTTACCAAAGGAATGAACTACCAAAAGCACAACATGAGCAATCATCACAATCATACATCAGTTACTGGTTTTTCAACGGCACTAATATAGTTTCAAGATAAGTAAATACACAACAATAAAAAAACAATACACTAATATAGTTTCAAGATAAGTAAATATACATAAAGTAGCTTGTCACTGTTAACATGCAAGATTTAATTAGCAATTAACGCAAAGTGCATCACACTAAACACAATGGCACCATCTACTCCAATTGGAAAAAGCAGAGAAACTTTTAGACAACACTTGGATAAACTTCCAACATCACAAGATTGTCTAGCCATCATAACATATCATCATATCATAATCATAATTTTAATAAAAATATGAAACAAACGACAACATGCTGCTATAATTAAGCTCCGCATGGCAGCTTCCAGTCGACTTTCAGATTCAAAGAGCAATCATTACTTACAATAGAACCAATAGAGCTGCTACCATCACATGGCACAAGGAATTCGTAAGTGCCCGACAAAACTATATCCCCAGAGGTGAAGTCACGTAAGTTTGCATCAATTATGAGAGAGAATTTGGCTGGTACAGCCAACACAGATCGCATCAGGTTTATTTTGCCAGACTTGAAATAAACATGAGGTTTGGTTTCTAAGAGCATTGCATTGTAAAGATCTTTTTTAGCCGGAGGACAGCCATAATCAAAGTTTTTCCCATAATAAGCCATTACCCTTCCAGCAATCTTTTTTTCCTTAGAAGTTGCAACAAATTCTACTTCCAGACTTGCGTCTACTGCATACTTTAATGCAATGTAATGCAGCTCTAGATAACCATCTTTACCTTTTGAAATATAACAACCGGAACCGCCATCGGGCCTCTTGGCGAAATAATCTGAGAAGTTTATAAACGCAGAGTCATTGCATATTTCAAACGCATAATTATCAGTTACCTGCTCCTTATGAATAAGTTTGTCTGTCTCCACAAAAGTATCATCTAAGTCGGAATCAGACTGTTCCTCGAATTCATTGCCATAATCTTCATCGTCATCATCATCACTTTGAAGATAATAATCACTATATTTCTCCATGTCATCCACCTTGTCAGTGGTAACATAGAGTTGTGCAGTGATCTTAACGGAGGTAGAGACTGGAAGTGAACAATAAGAGATACTGTGTGGAGATAAATAACCCAGGTTGGTGACAACTATGGGATTATTGAATTTACGGTTGAATATATTGAAAGAACCATACTGTTGAGACCCCGGATCTCGTGAGATACTAGCTGCCTGAATAATCCCAAACAGCTGACGCTTGCGACAATCTTTGTTAAAGCTAAGAAACAGCTGACGCTTGCAATAGTCATCATCGTTATTATAGCCAAGAAAAACCTTACACAACTCAAACCGAAACAAGGGAACTTCAGAGAATAATGTCATCCTATCATCAACAAATTAAAATTACTAGTGTATAGATAGATAAACATAGTGTCTATTTTGAATCAGTCAGTAAAACTTAAAAGTAAACTCACACTTGTTCCTCGGGTAGATCTGTGAAGTGGATTATTTCAGCCGGTGTTGTTTCGGATTCTATCTTCCTCTTACTTTCACATAACAATTCGTAAATGGTCAATAATATTTGGGAGTAATAATAGAATTACATATAAAAAAAATATACTTACATTTGTTTTTCTTCATTAACAGCTGATCTTAACATCTTTCTCAAATCTGATCTCAACGCTTCGACATAATTGATTAATGGTGTTGTTGTGTCTGATTCTGACGGTGGCCCCTTTAAACTGCTAGAGTCAATTCGATAGTAGTGAATAATACGTGTTAAGTTAACTTTCTTAAGTGTTCTATGATCATACATGAACCGCAAAAAAATACCAATGTACCGCACGTACATTAGCTCAATGATGACACGGTGTATACATTTAGCGGATAACGTGGAATTTTGAGGTAAAAAACGAGTTTATGAACTAATATAATTTATAAGGAATTGTAGTAGTGAATTGTTTCGGTTAATGTATCATACATGAACATGTGAAAAATTATGCTGTTATTAGATTAGTTTAACTCGAACAATTTTTTGGAGATAAATAATAGAATTACATATCAAAAAGAAAGAAACTACTGATTAATACTTACTTTTGTTCTTCATTTGATTGTGTTCTCATCGCTTCAGGAAAAGTGGAAATATCAATAAGTTCATAAGCAGCCGGTGTTGTTGTTTCTGGCTCCATCTTTCTCTATTCGTTGTTAATAGTAGGGGTGTTGGTTTCGGTCATCGGGTTGTTCGGTTAGTTCGGTTCGGTTAATTCGGTTAAAATATTTTTTTTAGGTCAATCCGAGAACCGAACTGAACCAAATTCAAATTCGGTTTTCGGTTCGGTTGAATTCTAATTCGGTTCGGTTTTCGGGTTGACCCGAATAACCCAAATTTCACTATTTAAAAAAAAATAAAATTAATAATTAAATAGATATTTAGCAAAAAAATATATTTCAAGCATAAAAATTATTTTATTATATTATGATAACCTTTTAATAGTATTTATTTATATATAAATATATTTAAAAATATATAAATATATATATAAATATATAAAAAATATATATATTTATATGAAACCCATACCCAAACCGAGAACCGAATTAGTAATTCGGTTTGGTTCGGTTTTAGCAAATTCGGTTCGGTTATTTTCAGTTTAGTTCGGTTTTGGTTTTCGGTTTATTCGCTCACCCCTAGTTAATAGTTGCGGATGAGTTTGATGAATGGCCCGGAGGCCCCGGAGATAGACGCTTGCTTTTTTGAAAACATTCCACGAAGCCCAAAAAAACATGCCTAAATGGGCCATCTTTTGGAAACTATACTAAACAATTGTGTAGATGGGCCGACAATTATTAGGTTTCTGTAAGGTTTTAGTGAGCGAGGTCGATTGGCTCATGAGCTTATTATGATTTAAAAATGAAAAATAACTTCATAAACTGAAAAATAAGCTCAAATAGGCTTATGAAAATTTAGCCGGGATCAGCTTATAAGCTTAAATAAGCACCACGTATTCTTGTTTAGATATGTGTATTGCAGAGACACCTCTCAAATGTGGCATGTTTTTATCTACAGATTATAGGCACTTCGCCATTGGATTGCTTTTTAGGTTTCGAGTAGCATCATCTGTTATTGGACATTGATGTTTGGTTGCATGTTTAATTGATGTTTTGGAGCATTTTAAAGCGTTTTTAGCATTTAGTATTTAGCGTTTTTAATAAAAGCTTGTTTGGCCACAAGCATTTAGCATTTAAATTTTGTTCAAAATGATCGTTTTTCAAATGCTCTTCCAATAAGCATTTCCAACAAGCATTTGGCACTAAACAAGCATTTGTGATGAAAATTACCATACTAACCTTACTTTTTAATTAAAGTGTATCTCTTTGGTTGATTTGTTTTTAACTTAAAATTTTGTGCCTTAATTCTATTTTATGCCATAGCTTTAGGCCCTGTGCAGTGCTTGCTTTGCTTTGTATTGCCCCCTTAGGTTAACCTGCTTTTCTTTATGCCTTGACTCTTTATTTTGTTTGCTCTTTGCTTTTGTGTTCTTTTGCCTGGGTCCCTTGTCTTGAGGTCCCTTTTGTTTCTGCTCTGTTTGCTTGTTTTGTCTGCTTTCTTTTGCTTGCTTTTGCCTGTTTTTTACTGTCCTTTTGCTCTCTTTCTTTTACTCTTTCTCCCGCACACCTGCACTTGCCGGAGGTCTCGTTAGAAGCAGTCTCTCTACTCCCGGATTTATCCTGGGGTAGGGGTAGGATTTGTCTACATTTTACCTCCCTCATACCCTGCCTCGGCGAGATTAGGTTTGTTGTTGTTATTGTTGTTGTTGTTATTGTTAATTAAGGGAGGTGATTTGCACACTTCTAAAAATGATTGGGACACTCAAATTTGAGTGATTGAACATTTATACTCTGGATAAACATAACTAAAAATAATGTAAGGGTATAAATGTCCAAACACTCAAAATATGAATGTATTAATCATTTTTGAGAGTGTACAAATCACTTCACGTTAATTAATGTATGCGTAATTACTCAAAGTGGTGGAATGTACAGATGCACTATGTTGTTAACGATATATTATTATTACTTCTCAATTCTCATGGTTATATTTATAATATTTATATGATGTTGAATATGTAAAACTAATGACTGGTTTAAAACATTATTATACATATAATTAAAAGGCGGGGATTCGATGTGGACACGACACGTGTCCCCCGCATTTATTGCAAAGTTTTGCGACTTGGCAAGAATGGCCCCTCAGGTTTAGGTGTCGCTGCAAACTAAGTCCAAACATTAAATGCAAAGTTTCACAACTTGGCAAAAACAGTCTCTGAGGTTTAAGTATCGTTGCAAAGTAAGTCCTTTAGCATTAATCGCTATCTATAGCATTTTAGCAAAAATAGTCCCTAAGGTTTAAGTGTCGTTAGCAATCCCGCTGCAACGCGCGGGTTTCTACACTCGTTTTTATTATTCATATACTAATAGTCTATTTAATTTAACTCATACATGTACTTTTACGTCATTTCATACACTTTAGATATAGCTACTGCTAGTCTGCTACATTACCAAACAGTTTTCTAACTGCTACAAATTGTTTACTGTCACTGCTAACTGCTACTGCTACTGCTACGTTTCGCCAAACACACTAAGCATCTAGCAGTAACGTAATACTTAGTTAAAGTTTATTATTGACCGAATGATCAAGTCAATATGTAAATGCATTTAGCACTGTAGTAAAATTTCATAGCTAAGTTTAAATAACAACCATTGTACGTCATCACGTTTTTTATGCTCAGTTGTCATATTGGATACATATGTGGTTATATTGAGCTGTGATTGTTCTGGTTTTCTATAATTATCTCACTGCACTGAGCAACTGAAATCTAGATATTAATTAACTTTGTTTCAGTGAGTTTCTGTTCTTAATGATTTGTTTTAATGGTTGTATGCAGCAAAGTGGTGAGGACATCTATTGCACAACTGCTGACTGTTATTTCACAGACACAAAAGGCAAAGCTCACAGAAGCGCGCTTACAAGAACAAGAAGTACTTGCCTCTTGATTTGCGTCCCAAGAAAACCAGAGCCATCCGTTAGCGTTTGACCTTAAGTTCCCTTACCCTTATAAATTATGAAGCTTATGTAACTAGATACTTAAAAGTTTTTGCGACTCATCAAACCTATTTTTTGTGATATCCTTCAGTCATATGCTCTTGAAGTCTTGATCCTGAATTTGATTAGATTGAGGCTTTTAATCAGTTAATATATCAATGAGTCAAGTAACATCTATTTCTCATTCAAAAAAAGTAACGTTTATTTCTTCAATAACCATAGTGAAATGCTTGATCCACAAAAAGTTCGGATCAATACACTTGCTAAGTTATTGTGTAAGTATAATTTTGTGAACTCTGTGTGAATGTAGCATTGTGCTCATAACTATATGTCTATATCCATCTGATTTCATTAGGTTAATTGTTTGCGGAGATCTTCTGGTTGTACAAATATGAGATTTTGATACTAGCGTATATATGTAGCTAAGAACATGATCAATATGCATGGAGGCAGCCTCTAAATTCCAAAACAAGTGTGAAACATAAAGCAAATCAATAAGATTTGAATAATGATTAGAAACCGAGACGACCAAGACTCATCTAGCCACCAAGAATATACTTATTTTAATATGAAAATTGGTATACATAATATGACAACCACTCCATCAATATTCGACCTCGAATTGGAGATTTTCGGATTTGTTTTGTCTCACAACAACAATATTATATCACTTGGACATATTAATCAATTTTTATATATATATATATATATATATATATATATATATATATATATATATATATATATATATATATATATATATATATATATATATATATATATATATATATATATATATATATATTAATTTTTTTAGATTCCGTAAAAGCGGCACTTGTTTCATTTGAGCACGCTCAAATGATATATGATACAAAAATTTCAGGTTTTCCTTCTAGTGCGAAGCCGCGGGTTCTAGGGGTTTTCCTTCGCGGGTCTCTTTTAGTGGTTCGGGTATTTGGATGGTTTAACTCGAAGGTATATTGTTTTAAAAAAAATGAGATATGATACATCACATATACCTATTATCACTGGAAACATGCATGGATGATATTTTTAAGTTGTTCAATATCAAGGTATAATTGAAGTGTAGGTTTTTACTACGTAGTAACTTTGATAACTAAATGCAACATGGGATAGTTTTATACGATAGTCTTGAGTCATTTTATGGTCTATTTAACAAGTTTAAAGTAGTCAAATATAAACCCACGTGTATCGATCTATTCAAAATGTATTTTAAAAAGTTAGTAGCAACTAACATGTCAAAAGCATGTGGGTTGGGTAAAGAATGAAAACTGAATGAGACATGTCGATTGTTGACTCACCAATTTTGTCACTCTTTCTCAAGGGTTTATTGGTGATTACAACAGCTTCAATTTTGATTTTTAAAATAGAGTTAATAGATAAAGAAATTACTAAAGTTTGAGAAAATGTTTGTGTGAGTTACTATAACTTAAAATATTATAAATAAGTTATTCAAATTTACGGGTTTATCAATTTTGGATTATTATAGTTTCAAAAATGTTACATTAGGGTTACTCCCAAGGTGGACAACCGGTATCCTAGCCTGAAACATATTTTACCTAATAAAAGTTACTATAGTTTGAGAAAAAGTTCCCATAAGTTACTAAAGTTTCAAAACTGTCATATAAGCTATTACTCAAGTTCACGTTTTTTAAGTCGGTTTTGTAATAATTATGATACATAATAAAACAGGGTAAAACCCATAGATGTACTAACTGAAGTAATTCATTATACATAACCAACAAACGTAAAAACCATTATAAACAAAGAAAATTTGCACGTTTAGTCCCTTTTGCGCTTCGTTGTTACATAAATGTGAATTTTATTTAATGTATTTTTATATATTTTGCAATAATAAGTTTTAATTTTAAATAATTTATCAGTTAACTTTATAAAAATATAAACCACAACTTTCAGCCACATTTGTAGCTCCAACTCTTGCTACAACTCCAGATTTTGCTTACTTCGTCAAACATACTCTTAGTGTGTTGATTTAAATTTTATAATTACGCCTATAATTTATCACACAACGTTTGGATGTGCCTAATAATAAATACTTATAAACCGACGGAAAAAGTTCAATATAGATCTCAATTTACTATAGATCCAAACCAACCATAGTCATTCATATTTCTAATAACAAATAAATAAATAAACTTTCACCCTTTTTTTAAAAAATTATATATCATACAAACCGTTAATCGTTACGAGAAAAAAATCATACAATCGCGACGAGAATTAAATTATCTTTCTATATATATATATATGCACTTCTATATATTTTTAACAATTTCTTTTCAAAATTTCGGCCCAGAAAAATCATATGTGATTTGTGAAAATCACATGTGATTCGATTTTTATAAATCACATATGATTTTTTCAAATCATATGTGATTTGAAAAAATCATATATGGATATGTGATTTGTAAAAATCGAATTACATGTGATTTTTGAAAATCATATATGATTTTACAAATCATATGTGATTTTTCTGGACGGAATTTTTGAAAAAAAAAGTTTGTCGAAAATATAGAGAAGTGCATATCTATAGAAAGATAATTTAATTCTCGTCGTGATGTTATATTTTTTATAGTTTGAAGATTTACCATTTGCAAGATATGTTGTTTAAAAAAATGGTGAAAAATATTTTTTTTTATTAATTTTGATAATAAATAGATAACTAAGATTGATTTATTACATAAATAAAAATGAGATCTACATTGATCTCAACTCTTAAACCGACTAGAATTAAAGTACTTGCAAAATAGAGTATTCGGCTTTACATGTTTCGTAAAAAGAAACAGGAATACTCACAAAAAGATAATTTAATAAAGTTTTCAACTGTTTAAATTTGTTAAAAATTTTAAGTTAAACATGACATAAAAATAATTTTCAAATTTATATCAAATAAGTGAATAAGCACTTTTCTACTTGTTAATGAAAAACTCGAGTTATAAATTAGCATATCAAGCATAGTTGTTTGAATGTCATAACTGTTCTTTTTCTCCCTTATCTCTTATATAATAAGAGAAGATACAAAATGAGAAAAAGTTTTTTTTTTTTTTTTTTTTTTTTTTTTTTTTTTTTTTTTTTTTTTTTTAACCAACAAGAAAACTCGATTTTGAAATCAAGCCTTTTAATTAGCTAATAAAATTCAAAATTACCTCTAATTTGATCAAAACCATCTAAGCTCATCTATCAAAATAAATATGTATAAAAACACATGTGTTGATTTAATGAAAAAACTAAAAAATAAGGAAGGAGTAACTAATAAAACTTTAGTTGTTAAAATTTAAATAAATTATAAAGACTTAAGTAAATTATCAATTTTCATGTTCTTTTAACTTTCTAAATTTAATAAAAACCCTTAGACTTTAATTATATAAAAAAAAGAAAAAAAAAAGACATATACGTTGTTGCTATTAATAAATGTTTTATTTTATATTAGTCGATGTATATGCATGAAATTATAAATATCAATATAAAGCACGAGTTGTTGTGATGTAGAAAAAAATAGGGCAAATCGCATAAAAAGGTACTCATCTTATGTCCAATTTCAATTAAAAGTACTGTTCTTTTTTTTCTCAATTTAAGGTACCCGACTTTTTTTTTTGGCCGATTTAGGTTTTTTTCTAACTTCCGTTAACTATTTCGTTAGTTAATTACATGTTTGGTCCTTGAGTTTGTATATGCATTTCATGTTTGGTCCGTTAACTGTTTTTGCATGTTTCAGTCCGTTTTTGCACATTTTCGTCTGTTTTACACGTTTCGTCCATTTTTTACACGTTTCCGTCCATTTTTTCGAAATATTTTTTTTCAAATTTTTTTCAAAAAAACTTTTTCGAAATATTTTTTTTCAAAAAAAAAAAATTTCAATATTTTTTTTCCAAATTTTTTTCGAAATATTTTTTTCCCAAATTTTTTTCAAAAAAACTTTTTCGAAATATTTTTTTTCCAAATTTTTTTCAAAATAACTTTTTCGAAATATTTTTTTTGAAAAAAATTTGGAAAAAGAATGTTTAGAAAAAAAAAATTTGAAAAAAAAATTATTTAGAAGTTTTCAATTTTTTTTTAAATATTTTATTCCGAAAATATTGAAAATTTTGAAAAAAAATCAAAAATTTTTTTTGGTGGTGATTGGTGGTGTTGGGTGGTGGTGGTTAGTGGCGGTGGTGATTGGTTGTGGTGGAAACGTGCAAAAACAGACAGAAACGTGCAAAAACGGACGAAAACGTGTAAAAACAGACGAAAACGTGCAAAAACAGACGAAAACGTGCAAAAACAGACAAAAACGGACGAAAACGTGTAAAAACGGACGAAAACGTATAAAAACGAACGAAAACGTTTGCAAGCGTATGAAAACGGACGAAAATAGACCAAACATGAAATGCCTATACAAACTCAAGGGCCAAACATATAATTTACTAACGAAATAGGTAACGGAAGTTAGAAAAAAACCTAAATCAGCAAAAAAAAAAAAAAGTCGGGTACCTTAAATTGAGAAAAAAAAAAAAAAGAATAGTACCTTTAATTGAAATTGGACACAAGATTTTACATATATGAATAACTCATGTTATTTCTCTTTATGAAATTAAGTAAAGATATTTAAAAAACTTTTTTACCAATAGTGTTCAATAACGACTCATGTTGTTCTTCTTTAATAGATTAGCCTGCATGTACACGGATTTAAAAGTTAAATAAAACTAAAATCATTATTAACATTAATATAAATATCAAAATGAAAGCACGACCCTGTGGGTTACTGTGAGATAAAAAATAAATGCAAGAGATTGTACATGCATCATTGACACATGTAATTCGTCTTTAAAGTTTAAATAAGGATATCAAGAAAAAAAAATTCAAAGGTAATTACGTGCTATTAAACACGCATAATGTCTAAAACATGATATTCTCTTTTATATACTAAAAGGCGTACAATCTACTGTAGCAACACAACCATCAAATGCAAAGTTTCCAAAGTTACTGTAGCAACACAACCATTAAATGCAAAGTTTCCAAAGTTGGCAAAAACAGTCCCTGAGGTTTAACTGTCGTTGCAAAGTAAGTCCAAACATTAAATGCAAAGTTTCACAATTGCTATCTATAGCAACTTGGCAAAATTAGTCCCTAAGGTTTAAGTGTCGTTACAAAGTAAGTCATTTGAAGCCAATCCCGCTGCATCGCGCGGGTTTCCACACTCGTTAATAGTTAAATTTTGAACAACATCAACTTCAACATTATGTCAGTTAAATAAAGTTAAATACTTCGTTCAACAAAAATATATACAAAATATTAATCACTATTAATAAATACTGAAAAATTTATGTAAAACCCTCCGAGTACACGGGTATTGTAACTATATAAGTATAAAAGATTTCACATAATTTTATACAAGTATCTTATTTAGCAACCTAGGTATGTACTATGTAAAAACTTGCATGTGTACGAATATTGTAACTATGTAAATAGTTTTATAAAAAAGCTTTTACATAATTTTATAGAAAAGTTTATTCAACAGATTCGTGTAAATACAGAATTAAAAACTAGTTTTTAAGTAAATAAGTAGAAAAGCAAGAAAAGAAATAAGCCAAGCACCCCATGTAGTGTCCCTCTTCTTCCTTTGTATGCATGCCTTACTTTTAAAATAAAAGAAAATTATTGATTGACAAAAGTAATTGATATGGTTAGTTATATTCTTAAACTTATATGGCAGCATCATGTTAGTAACAACAAATGGACTCACTTCTCGCAAATCAATAAAATGTAGTCATAAATTTAAGACTAAAATACACCGTTGGTCCCTAAACTTGTAGTGGAGGATCGCGATGGGACGAAACCGGGCATAATCATCGCCACGGGTCCAAACAGTAGCGATTAAATGCCAGATTGGTCCCTTGACCACTAACACCTATGTCAACGACTCTTTTCTGTTAGTTTCACGAGGGTAATATAGTCCAATCACATTTATAACTCAACCTAGTTAATTATGAGAAACGGTTTACCATATACCATCTTGATTGTTTCCCGCCTTCTTCACACAACCCTCGCACACACTTTAACAATGGCAGACAAGGAGCTTACTTGTACGGATGTAACTGATGAGATGGTAAAATATGTGAAGGCAAAATACGGGAATACTTGGTTAAAAGAAGATGAAATGTCTGATGAAATGTTTGATGATTTATGCAGATTTGCGAAAGAAGCTCAAGTGATGAAAGGTTAGTCGGGTTTTTTTTGTATTTGTGTTATTCCCATTTTAAGGGAGGAGCATAAATTACTCCTATTTATTTAACAGAAATCCGAGCGGTTTCAGAATCTGTCAAAAAGAGGGATTATAGCAAGCTAAAGGTATCTGCCGATATGGTTGACTATGCCATGGCTACTTATGGGAATAAGTGGGATATAGGAGATGACATTGCTGATGTGATACTTGAAGACTTGTGGGAAAAATATGGGAATAAGGAGTCTCAGAAAGGTCAGACTTTAGAGTGAATGTTTACAAGCTAAGAAAGTTGTAATGGGTCAACTCTGATTATATCTGTTTTGTCTATCTTTCCAGATACTAACGTGAAGGGAAATGAAGTTGATGTCATCATTATTTCAGACACATCTGATGATGAGTGTGGGAACATGTCTTCTAAGACCACTAATTCGAAAGGTTCCACTTCCCAAGCTTCCAAGGCGTCCAAGGCTTCCGCTCCAAAAGTTGTACTTGGTCTTGTAGCGGCTGTGGGATGCTCCGGCACAAATAGGAATGAGTGGTATGTGCCTCACCCTAAGGACCTCAAGTCTCCCCCCATGAATAACAAGCCTCCCATCAAGAAGTTCACCTGTTATTTTTAGTTGTTGATGTAATGAAGATGTATAGTTTTTGCCTGATGATGGTTACTGAAAACGATACTTGTTAACATGTATGTTTTGCTTCATATGGTGTAATTAGGTGGTGGTGTAGGTATATTTTGGAAATGTTGTTTTCATTTTGTAGTTTGCGCTTGCATATCCAGTTTAGGTGGGTGCTTGGGAAAACCCATTTTGACTTATAAGGTCAACATAAACCAAATTATTAGAGGATACGAAACCGAATTGTTAGTTTTTAAAATCTCGCTTGTGTGACTTATAAAGTCAACAGATTCAAATTGTAACCAAAATTCAATTATTATAACAAAAGAAGCACACACATATCAGTTAAAGCTACATTTAGACTGAAAGACAACATAACATTTCTTGCTAGGAATTCACTGCGATAAATGACTAGTAGGTGATCCATTTGGTCTGTCAGTTGCAGTTGGTTCAACTGGTGTTTGTCTCGGGCGTTCTCTATTTGCTCTTTCAGTTGCAGGTGCTTCACGTGGTGTTTGGCTTGGCCGAACTCCACTTGCTATTTCAGTTGTAGGTGGTTCACTTTGTTCTTCATCACCGCCCAAGGATGCACCAACACTAGTAGGTGCAGAAATATGTAGACCCATCACATATCCACCACTATCTCCTGTGGTTGTGTTTTCCCTTGTAACACCATCTCTACCAGTATAAGATGTGTTTCCCCTTATCTCAAGGCACACTGGACAAACATACCACATGAAAGCTCTATAAGGTGGACGCCTTGCAAAAAAGGTCAATCCAGCCCTGTTTTCCCTTTGAAGCCAACAGTCAATGCATACCATTTGACAACCATTTTCTACATCCATGGTGATAATATTGTGGCATGATAAACAATTGCTGACTTAAGATGTGTTATATAAGTAGATGGGAGTTGTGGTTGTTGAACAAGTAGATAAGGAGTAAAGACAACATAAATTCTTACAAGCTAGTCAACTTATAAAGTCAACAAAAAAAACAAAAACATGTTGAAACATAATATTGTCGATATTACAAAATGGCTAGAAGAGTAGAAGCCTACAACCTTAGAAAACTGCTGGAATTTGTTACTTTCAGAGCGTGAATTTTATCCAGCGCATATGGATGTCTTGGATATAACTTTTCCACAGACACTCCATAGTAAGCTGCCTCATACTCTGCATCTTGAAGCCAATTTTTCCTCTCCCATTCCTCTTCAATTCTTTTGTACATTCTCTCCTCTTCCAAAAACTGCTGGAATGCTTCTTCATCCAACCTGGACTGCTCTTCATTTTCCTCCAAATTTGTGTGTTCTTCTTCTTGCTCGTAAAGAGCATCATAAAACTCTTATTCCATAGTCTTTCTTATATCCTCTTCATCCATCCACTTCAAAAGTAATACATTTGTACATCAACTAGAATGTAAACACACTAGAACAATCGTTATACAAATGACAATTAAATGAATACCTGTTGCCTTCTGCCATCACAATGCCTTTTTCTACCTCGAACCATACTTTCCTTTGTTGGTTTTGGTACCTAATCCTTGTGACAGCTAGACTTATTATGTACAACAGTTTGACAATTGGAGCATTTAATCTGTTTACGAGCTCTAGATTTACCCATTTTGACTTAATTTCTCTGAAAGGGTTGGGTTTATGTATTTGAATTCAAATTTGTGGTAAAATGTGAGAATAAAGTGCTTGCTATAAGTTAATGCAAGACTGGATAGGGGACTAAAACCTGTGTCCCCTACACTCTAAATCTGTTTGACCAAGGACCATAGTTCCACCAACACCCAATACAATCAAAACCATATTACAACTCTCTTAGACGAATACAACAATTAACAACATAATTAACGAATTAAAACAGTAGAACATAACATATAGATTCATTAACTTCATATTAAAACACTAGAACATAAATATTCAGTACATATTTTTCCAAAAAAAAAAGGGGAAAACATAACCATAGCATTTCCTTCTCAACACTTCCTAAGATGATCAAGGAAGTTGTTCCTGTCACACACCTGTGAGTGTGTCTGACAGATCATCCTCCGTATCTCCAACGCCTTCAACACATTAGCCTTTTGCCTGTTGCGAAGATCCTCGATAACCTTGTAGTTCATCATCGTAGTTCGAAAGCCTTCGATCTCAGAGATGTATTGTTGGGTTTCCTTCATACCCCGAATCAAGTCAGTCAAAGTGTTTTGGAGTCCTTTAGCAATTTTGATGTCCTTATCGTTTTCTCTCTGATAAAAGAGAGAAATCGAGTCAAACATGTAGTCGGAGTTCGAAGATTTGGCGAGTTCTTCAAGTAGTGGGAAGTCAGCCATTGGGAGGTTGTTTCTTGTGATTGTTGGTATGCAAATGATATAGTGTATTAACCAATAAATAGCAAAAACAACTGGACGTTCCAAATTAAGGGACTAATTGTGAAGTTAGTAAACACAGAAAAAGTCAAGTTTGTGTGACAAAAAATACGCGGGAATTTTAAGTGCAAAAAACGGCTGACTGGCCAAATTGAGGGACCAATTGTGACATTATAAACCTAGTACCCTGCAACTTGGCCTTTTGCCTTCCTTGATACGCATATACACAATTAATGTGTTTGGAATCACCAAAAGAACCCAACTAACAAGATCCGAAACCATAAACACTATCATAATAACCCGACCCATTTAACAAAACCCAATTAAAACGAAACCTAACATACATCCACACTCACGTACTGAAACACACATCTAGTCAAACCCATTGTTAAAAAAACAAAAAACTAAGAATGAAGGACAGAAGCATATTCATCTCCACGTTTAAGGATGTCAAGGAAGAAGAAGAAGGTGAGGTCCTGTTCAGAATCCACTATAATGGGGTTTTTGATTATAGCCCACTCAGGTATGAACGAGGTTCATTAATTAATCTGTGTGCCTTTACCAGTGATAGGATATATTTAGTTCAAGCCTTGATAATGTGTTATCAGAGATTAATGAACAAAAATGGGCGTTGTTTTTTTGTGATCCTAAACAATCCCTAGAAAATGGTTTGCATTTGATTCATACTGATGTTGATGTTCATACCTTGTGTTGGAATGGCTGAAACAAATGACTCAGTTGATATCTTCATAGCCCACAAGCCCCAAAAGTTAGCACAATTTTACTTAAAAAACATCAGTTTTGAAGTTGTGGGTTGGGTAGAGCAGGATGCTAACTTTAGGATGCTTAGTCAAACACCTTTTAGGACTACAAGTCAATGGCAGGGGATCGATAAGAAAAAAATGCAGGGGAGTGGAACTAGGACACCAAGAGTGAAAGGAGGGGTAGTAATCAAGGACGAAGAAGGGGTTGTAGCTAAAAAAAGGGACAAAATTAAAGGAAATGGAAAAGGAAAGATGGTTGATGAAGAGGAGGTTTTGCCCAGAAAAAAGGGAGACAAGTTGTTCAAGAATTTAAGCGAGGTTTAGACGGGAAGGGGAAGGCCAAAATGGTTGAGTTTGCAGGGTTTGATGTTGAGAACTTGCCTGGGTTTGACATGGAGGGGAAGGCTGAAAGGGTTGGTGGTGCTGCTGCAGATGTTTCAAGCGGTGTTAAGACACCCTTTCGGAGCAAAGAAAAGATTACAAACTGCGTCCTAGCACTCTTCGCCCAAAGGCGACCCTAGGTGATGTTTCAGTGATGAATACCATGTCATGTGTTAAATTCCATTAACCTGTAACACTACAGTTCATAACTTATATGTTTGTAATTTGTATACTTGTTTTAGCAGACAAGGTGGCAGCAACATCATCAACTTAGGCCTAACAGTTTTGTCGGTTCAACAGTTTCTGGATATCAATCTCATCTGTGTAGATCATTTGAAGATTCAGCAGTTGAACGTTTTGAAGTTGGGCCCAAATTCATCTTCTATATTTTGTAACGAATCAGTAAATTAACATGTATCAGACAATGACTCCGTAGTATCAGTTATGTTCCAGTTTAATCAAACACTGTATATAGTTGACTGTTATAAGTCAACTAGCTAAGTAGTTGATAATGTATAAATTTGTTTGTTAATCCTGGGTAAATTTCTGTGAGCTATTACTTTCTTTACCAGTTGACTTTTATGAAGTCATACTTAAGTGGTGAGGACTCAGGAACACTGATATTATTTATTCAAAGAATATCACTTTTTTGTTTTGGTGGAATAGTTCTTGGGTTAGAATTAACTAGGTTGAGTTATAAATGTGATTGGACTATATTACCCTCGTGAAACTAACAGAAAATAGTCGTTGACATAGGTGTTAGTGGTCAAGGGACCAATCTGGCATTTAATCGCTACTGTTTGGACCCGTGGCGATGATTATGTCCGGTTTCGTCCCATCGCGATCCTCCACTACAAGTTTAGGGACCAACGGTGTATTTTAGTCTAAATTTAATTACACATCTAGGCCTGTCAATCATTTTCTGTTTTATTATTTGATTTACGTTTATTATATTATATACCTTTAAGCGAAAGATATTTTGCAAAGGATATTGCTTGTTCTAAACGAAAATATTTATAGTCAATGAGAAATCCTAAATAGTTTTTAGTTTCTATTCTAGTGAGTGGATGGTCACCCTAACCTTTTTTATCACGATTAAGGCGCGCAACTATGGAAATCCTAAATAGTTGTTACTTATTTATATAGAAAAAGATATTATTGTATCAAGCTTACTAGAAATTAGTTTTATATTCGCTAGCTGCATTAAGTAAATTTTTCTATGCCGAGAATGCATCCTTATATTGATGATTGCAAATAATATCTATTTCGTATACAACGATATTAAAAGTTTTACGAGATACGGAATTGAAAACATTTCACTGCTACAAATTTGTATGTTTGAATAAACTTAGATAAAAATCTATATTTTTTACTTTTCACACTTAGAAAAATGCAGGAAAGAGGAAGTCACTAAGAACTTTGCTACTACTACAACTTAATTCTCAAATAGTGTTGTCAATTATTTATTTATTAATTAAGTGTCCGATTTATATTTAGAAGCAACGATGCTTAAGAAAAAGAATTACTGCAAGTCTAGCTGTAACCACGATGCTTAAGAAGGCATGTTGCCTGCTGGTGCCACTGCCATTTTAAGGATTATTATGAGCTGGAAACTGTGATCTTCTGAATAAGCTTGTTAATTACTAGTATACGTTTTGTTTTTATCATAGTATTAAACTGGAGCAAGAGGAAGACAAACATCTATTGTAAAAGACAACTAATATCAAGACTAATAAACCATATCATTGCAAATATAATGATTGTCATTGCAAGCAGAAGATTCTTTGCGATTTTCAAATAACCAAAATGTAGTTGGTCAAATAATACAAATAATTACCAACCTTTACATTATTGTCTGTACAATTAACTTTAAAAAATGAACCCATGAGCCAATGTGAATGTAAGTCCAACTAGGTGACCACAAGGCACAAGTAGACAAGGGGATACCTGCATGGAAAGCGTTAGGAAATTTACTAAGAAGATAAAATTTTGGATATGCTCATAAATGGCCCTCTTGCTTTAATCCAGACTAGCAGGGTACCCGCGCGATGCGGCAGCAGATACCCTGTAATAAAATTTGTGGCGATAAATATTTTTTAGTTTTATATTTTCCGATACAACAGCTTTATAGATGGTGAGAATTTTATATTTGGGTAACTTTAACCAAGTTTTTCAAGTTGTACATGTTGGTTCTTTAAGTTGTGTAGTTTTGTTTTTATGCCGGTGTTTTAAGTGTTTGGGTTATTGGATTTATACAATAAATGAGTAGTAGCTTGATTATATTGTACTATGTGGTAAAATGGTTGTATTTTTGTGTAAAAATGTGATTGAAAAAGAGTATTAATTGTAGGTGTTTAATATACGTGGTTGTGCATAAATTAATTGTACACAAAACTTTAGTATGTGTATTTGCTTAAAATTATATTAGGAAATCTTAAATATTTAATATGAGAGAGGGTCTAATATGGATTATAAGATAGATAGATATAGATTTTTGTCTTTTTACATATTTTTCATTATATTTGTTTTGAGGAATATTGTCCTAGTATATATGTACAATTCACTTTGCATGACTGGTCCTGTAGCTAGATAGAGGTTCAATGATACAAACGGGTTACTTTGACATAAAAAACCAAAGCAATCCACTGCATTGTTTGGCTGAAGGTACAAACGGTGCCCAAAAGAACGAAAGCCCCTCCTTTCAACTCGAGTGGTACTATGCACATATGACCTAAACGACCGAAAGTCAAGTACTATCTTGATGAATAATTAACCCGAATGTACGCAGTACGCTCACCCTCCCACCACCCCACTTGAAAGCAAGACGACAAAGCGTGAACAACCAATATCGCGCCGTGTCAAAAAATGATGTTTTTCTTGTTTTTAACTTTATGAGAATATAAGTTCTCAGATGTATAACCGAGATATTCGTATGACCATTTCTAAACATTTTTCTGTCAACTTGCAAATACGTGGACTATTGAGTTTTACACTCTAGAATGACTCATATCTCATTAATTACTAATTATTTAAACAAACGTAATTAAATATTATATAAGAGCATATTCAATGTATACATTAAAAAATTGCACTATCATAATGCTAAATAAGCATATTTAAAGAATATGTTTGCACTAAAAAAGTTTTACTCCAATGTGTTAGCACTAAATCTTACACTAAATATACTTTAAAGCAAGTAATATACATAATTATACAATAAATAAATAAAAAAACTTAACTAAAATATATCAATATCGGGTTTATTTTGATCGTGTTAACAAGTACATATCAAAAATATATTTTGCATAAATTACTTTTATCATATGTGAATTATCAAATAATTATTAAAAGTAATGACTTTTTAAATCAAAGAATAGTGCTTTTTACTTTATTACTATTCATTACACTATTTTAGTGCAAGGTTTAACGCCCACATTGGAGAGGGATTTTGATACATTTTACACTATTTTAATGCAAAAAGTACATTTAATGCTTATATTAGAGATGCTCTTAGATCCATCTCAGTGGCAACTTTAGTGCGTATGTGATAAATCAAAAGGCCACAATTTAGTACTTTTAGAGTGCTCGGTAGTGATGTAACAACTAAACCGATTTTTTTAAACCGGTCAAATAAACGAAACCGGTTTTGGAAAAAACCGGTTATATAATAACCGAACCGGATTTTTTTAACCGAACCGGTTAGACCTGTTTTCGGTTTCAACCTTGGATCGGTTTTTTACCGGTTATGTATCCGGTTTTAATCGGTTATTTGAAAAAACAGTTAGAAAAACCGGTAAATAACCGGTCTCCCTCCGATTTTTTTAAACCGGTCTAACCGAAAACCGGTTATTTAAAAACCGGTTTTTTAAAACCCGAAAACCGGTTTTAACCAGTATATTTGCACCTCTAGTGCTCGGTGTTGAGTGGTATTCGTTCATCAAGAGCATAAAAAACGGACGAACAACGTGTTGTAGTGCATCGTCTCTCGTGTTATTCGTCTGCCGTTCGTCACTTTAGCCGTTCCAATCACATGTGTCATTCATCCGCCATTCGTCATTTTTGGTGAGGTGTTTTGTGAGATCTACATGCACCAATAACATGTTATTGGTTTTTTTTGTTGGGAGGGTATTATAGTTGTTGATGTGTTATTAGGAGGGTGATGAGGTGCCGCTGAGGTGGCAGACGAATAACGTGTTATCGTCACTACCGCATCTTGCACTATTAGAATCAGAGAGTGAGTTTGTAAGTGTGTTACAATTGGTTGAAAATCGGGCCGAGTTTGGGTTGACTTACTCGGGTCGTCTGATGGTATTATCTTAACCCAAAAAACTAGTTGTTTATTAATTGTGCCAAAACATTCAACTCTAACTTGAATCTGTATAGCACTGGTTATATGTTTTCAAATCATGTCATGTATTGAGTATATGGTTCAACCGGGGTATCATGTCGCTGGCTTGAAGGATTAACCAACTTAACCCCCAAATAATATAGTAATAGTTTAAAGTATGGCTGAGCATCAAAGGTCTAAAACCGAACTGGACCGATAAAACCGACTGAACCAACCAAAACCGAGCCGACCCGACAGCCCGTCAGTTCGGTTTCGGTTTCGGGTCGGTTCGGTTCGCCCCAAAACCGACAAAAACATACCTAAACCGAACCGAACCGACGGCCCGACACAAAACAGAACCGACCCGATGGCCCGTCGGTTCGGTTTCGGTTTAGGTTTTTCATGAATTTCGGTTTTTCGGTTTTGTCGGTTCGGTCGGTTCAGGTCGGTTTTGGACCGATGCTCAGCCCTAGTTTAAAGTGATGGAACCAACCGGTTTAAGTCGCAAAACGAATCAATCAAGTTATAAGTCTATATTAAGGTCCTTAAGTATTTGTTTATATTTGTGTTTTCAGTTGTTTCGAATTAATTGTCAGCTATTAGAAATAATTTAGATAGGAAACTTTGTTTCACATCTTTTGTCTTTTACTACTTTTAACTTGTCAAATTTTATGTTTTATGTTTCGCATTTTTTTAAGCAGGTTTACCCACTTTATTAACAGAACAAGACAATTTTCTATTGTTTTCTACTCTGTATTATTTGTGTTTGACTACTTTTGACTTGTCAAACTTTATATTGTTTATCCCGTAATTTCTGTTTCGCAGTTGTATAATAAAAATAAAATTATAAATAAAAATAGTAAAATAATTAAAAAAATAAATAAAAAAATTTAAAAGGTATTGTTATTTTAAGGGGTGTACCAATAACCTATCCCTATGTTTATTCCTTAGGTACTCAATCAATCACATGCACATTCAGCCTTAAAGAATGTTTGGATATGCACTTTGAGGTTTGATTCTTGTGTTTTCAAAACATGAATTATCAATAGCAAGCTAAATCATTTGAAAGAGAATGATTATATTTGCAAAACATAAACCCAAACACTCCTTAAGGTTGCATTTAGAAAAATTAGTAATGACTGATTGTCGTGGGTTGTAGCTACAACTTGTACTTTTTTGTTTTGTAAAAGTATTTGGTAAAGTATTTGGTAACAAGCTGTAACGATAACTCTAAAATGTAAAACAAACTCATGATTGGAAGATCCATTAGCTAAGAGTCTGTTGCCAAACAAGCATTCAATTATAAATGCTAATGCCTTGTTTAGTTCATTGTAAGTAATTGAATGTAATTGTAATCTAATTACATTACGTAAGATGTTTGGTTTGAAGAATAGAGAGAATTATAATTCAGATTACATTACATAGGTTGTTTGGTTTGTGATTGTAATTGTAATTCAATCATTCCAATTATATCAAGTGAGGGAATTCAAATTATTTAAAAAGTTGGATGAAAAATATTAAATTACATTGTAATTTAGAATTTTATAAGTTAAAACACCAGTATTTATAAATTATTATTATTATTATTATTATTATTATTATATAATTAAATAATATTAAAATGATAAATGATGATAATTTTTTTATATGTAAGATTTATAATAGTTAAAACTTAAGAAGAATATTAATCTTTTTCTCACTATTTTTTATTTATTATTTAATTTAAGTATTTTATTATTGTTATTATTATTATTATTATTATTATTATTATTATTATTATATTAATAATTATTTACTTTTTATTATTATTATTATTATTATTATTATTATTATTATAGATATGGTATATTACAACTCGTTCACATTACAACTAATTAAGATTACGATTATAACTCTTTTGGTATATTACAATTCATTAAGACATGTTACAATTCTTTCAAAAAAATTATGCGAACAAAACGCCCTCTAAAACTAGTCATTATAGTTGACCAAACCAACGGTCGGTCTACCCTTGGTAGACGCGTCCCTCCTCCTACGGTAAGACCAAGCAGACGCGTCTCCTTTGTTTTGTGTGATTCGATCGGCTAAGCGACCAATCTTGGCATTTGGTTTGTGTGTTTTAATTAATTTTTATAGGGTATGTTTTTTGTTGTGACTGCGGTCGACTTACTACGGGCTTAGAGTCGTGTGTTTTGTCTTAAAGAGAGAAGCTGAGTGGTGGATAAAGTCACCGTTACTACTAGTCTAACAGTAGACCCGGGCCTTAAAGCACCCCAAAACAATCGAGGGCAGTTTCAAGTCACATGAATAAAGTTGAAGGACCAAACAAAATAATATATTCAAAATCCGTAGAATAACGAATGTTCCTTAACACCTTCCTGGTGGAGTACTTTGTTTTGTCATTTGTGTGTGACTGTGTTTGACAACATTAACTTTTTCCTTTAAAAACTGTTAGACAAATGCTATTGGAACTCTTCCATTTGTAAATACTTTAATATTGTCAGATTCTTATCTTCTCAGAAATCACAACATGAGTTCATCCATAGATGAAGGTACGTACCACAATAATCCTATATATCTCAACTACGTGTGTGTTATTGCTAACCGTTGATTATGTGATTGGTTACAACAAGTTTATTTCATTATGTTACTAGCTTATTTATTATTTCTTTTTTGGTAACCATGGTTTTCGACTTTTTGGCTTATTAATCCACGGGTTTTTGAAAATTATTTCATGTGCCATATATGGATATATATATATATATATAAAAAAGAAAATCTAATGTGTTTTGTAAATGGCTACTTTTGGTTTTGGTTGGCTTAGTTTGACTTAGTGGCTTATTGAGATTTAGAAAAGCCGATGATAAGCTTACATTTCGGATTATGAACTTAAGAACTTGAGTTTACAAGCTCGAGTTGACACACTCACAAGTACAGAAAAGTGAGCTAATAGGCTGTTCCATCTCACGAAAAGCCAATAAGCCTACAAAATAAGTTAATCTAAAAGAGATGAAACTTATGCTTAAAATTGGTTAATGTTTATACTTTGATTTATGCAATCACTTGCATAATATAGAAAAAATGGTAGTCTATTGATATATAATCGTAAAGACTTTGCTGGCTGATATATCTGTAGGAGAAATTTAACGCTAAGTTCTAGTTTTATATCTCATGCTATATGAATTTCAACTAATATTAATGTAACAATCATTGCCCACAGAAAAAGTAGACTTAGAGACAGGGACGATGACTCCATTAAAGCATAATATAAATTTAAATCTTCTCAACGACCCTTCACCGTCACAAACAACATCGCCATCTTCTACATCTACTCCAGCACTTGTACTTACAGCTTCTGGGAAGCGGATTGATCAGGCTGGAAAGAAGAAGTATGTGAAGCAAGTGACAGGCAGGCATAACGATACTGAGCTACATTTAGCAGCCCAAAGGGGTGATCTGGCGGCTGTGAAAAAAATTCTTGATGATATTAACTCACAAATGATGGGAACTTTAAGTGGAGCTGATTTTGATGCTGAAGTTGCTGAAATACGCGCGTCGGTGGTGAATGAAGTGAATGAGTTAGGAGTAACAGCACTGTATTCAGCTGCGGAGAAGGGACATCTTGAGGTTGTGAAAGAGCTTTTGAAGTACTCAGATAAGGAAACACTTACGAGAAGAAGCCGCTTGGAATTTGATCCTTTGCATATAGCTGCTAGTCAAGGACACCATGGTAAACGTCTTTACAAATTTTCTAGAAGTGTTTTTCTTCTGTTAGTTTATTTCAGTAGTTACCTAGTTTACATCCAGTATTTCCACGCTTCATCCGTGAAGAGATTAGGTGACAAATTAACAGTAGACGAATTTTATGTTTCTGAGCGTTTGCTGATGTGATTTTGTATGATAGTAAAGCACGAACATTCTGACTCATTTATAAATTGTCCATATTTGAACAATATTTTACACTTTTTTCTGTTTTCTACTTTTCTTAACCCGTGTAGAAAACTGTCTACACATCTCATTTATTGTAGTGCATCTTTATATCGCCTGTTATTGATATTATGCCAACATCTTTTTATTGAATCTTTTTGCAGCTGTGGTTCAGTTGCTACTTAATCATGATGTATCACTATGCCAGACCAGATCACAAGGAAACGCTACTCCTCTCGTTACTGCAGCTTCAAAAGGACACACTGCTATTGTTCAGGAGCTACTGTCAAAGGATCCAAGCTTGTTAGATATTCCCAGATCCAATGGTAAAAACGCATTGCACCTAGCAGCAAGATCAGGCCATGTTGAGACAGTAAAGACTTTGCTTGACAAAGACCCACAATTGGCACGAAGGACTGACAAAAAGGGCCAAACTGCGTTGCATATGGCTGTCAAAGGAGCTAGCAGTGAGGTTGTTAGATTGCTGCTGCAGGCTGATGCTGCCATTGTGATGTTGCCTGATAAGTCCGGTTTTACTGCATTGCATGTTGCTACTCGAAAAAAGAGAGCAGAGGTACATTTCCATCATTCCATGTTCCCATATTCATCTTGGTATTTCATTATATATTATTTGTTGTCATTAATAATGCATTAGTCTTGCTTTAAAATGAATGTCAATGTGACTACTAGACTATCCTATTTACATAGTGATGAGTTAAGTTACCTCTTTGCTTGCTTTTAGCATGAACATATAGTAGAAGTGGCAGTTTTGACCCATTTGCTTATGATTCTCAAACGGGTCAAATGAGTCAAGGGAATGGGTCATACGGGTTAAAAGTCACCTAAAGTCTATTCTTGATGCATACATACAACCTACTATTCTTTATGAAAGAATTAGATTAGTATGATAATATTATTGATTTTATTAGTATCATTTACTATATAAATTAACAGATTTGGCTCATATGCGGAAGTCTAAAAATGAACCGCTTCAACCCATCCCATTACTCAACCCGCCCATTGTGATAAGGGTTGAAAATGAGAATCTTACCATCAATTTACTTACGATTGCAGATAGTAAACGAGCTACTTAGTCTTCCCGACACAAATGTTAATGCACTGACCAGAGACCACAAAACCGCACTTGACATAGCTGAAGGCCTTTCCCTATCAGAAGAATCTACAGACATAAGAGCTTGCCTGATTCGCCGTGGTGCAGTCCGAGCAAACGAACTGAACCAACCAAGAGACGAGTTAAGAAACACTGTAACTCAGATAAAAAACGATGTCCACATCCAACTCATGCAGACCAAAAAAACAAACAAAAATGTTCATGGAATTGCTAAAGAACTAAGAAAACTCCACCGTGAAGGAATCAATAACGCCACAAATTCAGTAACTGTGGTGGCTGTGCTTTTCGCAACTGTTGCTTTTGCGGCTATATTCACAGTCCCTGGTGGGGATAACAATGACGGGATGGCGGTGGTAGTCCACAGGATTTCCTTTAAGATCTTCTTTATTTTCAATGCTATCGCTCTTTTCACCTCTTTAGCTGTGGTGGTGGTTCAGATCACATTGGTTAGAGGCGAGACAAAAGCTGAAAGGAAAGTGGTTGAAGTTATCAACAAGCTAATGTGGTTAGCCTCTGTGTGTACTTCCGTGGCTTTTATGGCGTCATCTTATATAGTGGTGGGTCGTAAGTATGAATGGGCTGCTATTTTGATAACAGTTGTTGGTGGTGTTATAATGGTGGGGGTGCTCGGAACAATGACTTATTATGTGGTCAAGTCTAAGAAAACTCGTTCAATGAGAAGGAGAGAGAAGATTGCAAGAAGTGGCACAAATTCATGGATGCCTTCTGATTTTTCAAACTCAGATGTTGAACGGATTTATGCTATTTGAGCTGTAAAGGTTATTGTTGTTAATAGTTAGCTGTAGTGAGAACAATTGTGAGTACATTTTGGTGCCTTAGTTTTCGGCCTAAAAGCTCATTTGACGTGTTCGTATAGCATCATCTAGAGTGCTTTTTGTAGGATCACCTGAAATGTCAAGAGATGCTTGATTGATGATGAATATATTGAATATCACTCAGTTCAATGTTTAATAATACAAATATTGTTAT
>BPTQ01000006.1:97291702-97325275 GCA_019973895.1 Chrysanthemum seticuspe
CCATGGGAATAATTATAGGATGACCATAAGTATATAAAACTTCTAAAATCATGAAATAAATGGTATAAATCACATAACATGCATATAAGCTCCAAAAATGAAAAGGAACATATGAAAATGACAAGGAAACATGAAAATGATAAGAATATGCTTACTAGTGAAAATGAAGAGGTGTAGGTAACAAGGATTAACTTAAATATCCTTGGTTTTTATTTCAAAACCATAAAAAGGATATGATCTAGGTTGATAAACACACTTGATTTTTGCAAAAACTTTGATCCCTTGGATTCTTGATGCTTGGTCGTTTCTTGAAGACCCAAAGGAAGAGAGAAACTCAACTTTTAACACTTGAAACTATGTGAAAAAAAAATGAAGTGAATTATTGAAGTAGAAGACTTTTAAGTTGTGTAGAAAACATCATTTTTAATGCACCATGCCAATCAATTTCTACCTCCTCCATGTGGCCGGTTTTAGGGGATCTTGTATCCCAAGATATTATTTTTTTTTTCTTTTATAATGTATTTGTATATACTTGTATAATTTGCAAGATAGTGTAAGTAAATGTAAGTAATTTGTAAGAATTTGTACAAGTAAAGGCAATTGGACAATTTTGGTACAAGTAAGTTTTTAATAAGTCAAAATAGATTATATTGGGATGATAAAAATTGTAAAAATACTTTCCTTGTGAAAATTGAGTGATAAAATAATTACCGAGTAATTTTTAAGAAAAGTGTCGTAATAATTTAACTTTAACGATTAATATACCGAATAAATTTGAAACACTAGGAAAACTAAAAATTTAGTTTTTATGAACTAAATGTAAGTTTAAAAATACCTCGGGATCATTTTTGAAAGTAATGGATTAAATATTCAAAATAAAAACTCACACGATAAAGATTATTAAATAAAAATTTCGCGTTAAAATATGAAATGACATGTCGTGAATGAACTAATGAGATGCACATGATGTCAATGAGATGTAGACTAATCATAGTCCATATGAAATGTACGTGATGTCATGATCATGAATTCGCCGCTAAACCTCCAAGGTTACGCGAATTTGAAACAAGTAAACCAAGTTTACTATAAATGTTGAAATAATGAGACATGAATCGTGTCTAAAAATGACCTGAAAGTACGGGTTGTCACAAATACCATTCAGACTGCTCACTTAATCACTAAGCATAGAGTCTTAAGCGATAAGCATAGCATTCCCCTTGTTGAGGAACCAAATCCAGAGGTCATTAAGAAGGCTAGAAATGCTCATAAGGTTCTTTATGATGGCAATGAAATCCTTAAGCCTAGACAGAAACCTAGTTGCGTTGAGTGCACTAAGGAAGATAAGAAATCAGATGAAGTCACTAGGGAAAAGATGAACAAGAAACTAGATGATCCTAAATGCAAAGAGAAGAAAATAAATATCACACCCCATGATTACAAGAAGGAGAATTGGATTTCCTTGAACATGTTTAAGCCTCAGACATTGTTAACACCCGAACAAGTGTTCTGGAAAAAGGATTTAGATAAGCAAAAAGCAGAGAATCTTGTTGTAACTAACCCCCCCCCCCTTTAGGAAAATGCCTTCAGCGACTGTGTATCCTCCCAATACACTAATGCATTTAGTTCCTAGGACTATTGCCACTAAAAGCAAGACCTTAATCAGTCAATATGTTATTTTTCAACTATTTGTTGATTTTGAGAAAACTTGTAAGAAAAGGATCACACCCACTGGTATAACTGAAGGGGAAAGAGGTTTTGAGCAAACGAAAGAATGTTATTTAACTGAAGTCATGCCTTTCTTTAAACAACTAAAAGATCATTTTGAAAGTCTTAAAAAGGGAATGAATTTAGACATTAAAGAAATGGAAAAGGAATTTGATGCAATGATAGTTGAGGTTAGTGACTATGAGCGAGCACTAAAATATAATGAGATTGAGAGGAAGAACTTGCATACATTGAGACTCTTATTACTGAATGTGTTGCTCAAGATGTGTTTTTCACTGCTACAAATTGTTCCATTAATGCTTCTCAATTTCATGAATTATATGTTGCCCTGAAAGTCTCCCATGATCGTGTCATTGAGCTTGAAAAGACTAATTCTAAACTAAATGAGAAAATTGAACTGGATGATCATGACAGTTTGGTTAAACATTTTTCTAAACTAGAGGTTGAGCATTTTAATTTACAACTAAAATATCAACATCTTAAAGAAAATGTCAAAACTTCAAATATTAAGACATCCTCAGATGTTCCAGAGTTTGATGCAGTTTTTCAAATCAACAAACGTGATGAACAGATTCAAGCTCATTGTAACACGATCAGAAAGTTGAAAGCCCAAATCTCTCAATTAAAGGGTCAAAAGAACAATGTGACTGGTTCCCAAATACCTCCTCTTTTAGATTCTCAGAATTCTCAAACGTTTCATCTTCAAAACTTAGTAAATGCATTACAAAAGGAAAACGAAAGTTTTCTAGAAGAAAATGAAAAGGTTAAACGTCATTTTAATGAGTTATTTGAATCAATAAAGGTCACTCGTAACAAAAATAACGAACAAATAGCTTCATTGCAAAAGGAAATTGAGAATCTGAAGAGCCAGGTAAAAGGGAAAATGCCATTGACCAATGGGGAGAATGGTGTATCAAAGGTTCACTCTTGTAATAAATATGCTTTGTCTGTGAAATATGTTCCCCCTCATCTTAGGAATAACAAACTTGCTATTCAAACATATTTCCCATACCTTAAGGATTGTCTAGAATGTCTCCGTGAGATTGTTGAAGAGGATAAGTTAGAGAAACCACTTGATAATGCAATTGGGCATGCATGCTTATATGCCGAACGATCTCAAGAACTTCTAGAATGCTTAATCACAATATGCCCTAAGTCCTTAGGTGAGAGAGTTAATCCTTTGATTCCTTTTTCTATGCCTAGTGACAAGCATAAAATCCATTCAATGCCTAATGTTATGAATGTGAACCCTAGTGTGCCTTCAAGTAGTTCAGATTCCAGATCTGGTAGTGCTAAGAAAGCGAACTCTAGTGTGCCTTCTAGGAGTACAAATCCCAGCACTTCTTGTGTTAAGAAAGTGAACCTTTGTGTGCCTGCATGTAGTTCAGATCCCAGCACATCTAAACAGGAGATGCAAAGAGTAGCAAAACCAACTAATGTTCCCATTCCATCTACAGGAGTAATCAGTGACATTAAAGCGAGCAGGTCAAAGTCTCAAGACAATACAAGGAATGATAGGACCTCACAAGCTAAGAATGTGCATTGGAAGAAAGTAGAAGACCAACCTAGGAACTTTAAGTTTGAGCCAAATAAAACGAATCGTGTTGATTCTAGTATTAGCCATAGGCGTACTGTAATTAATTCGAATTCTGATACTATTTGCAAACCTTGTAATGATGTCTGCTTGAATTCTGTTACTTATCATGAATGTGGTGTGAATGCTTTGTCTAATGCGGTCAAATCCCCAGTTAATATTGTTAATGCAAAAAATCATTCTAAGAAGGCTAAAAGGCAAAGGCGAAAGAAAGTTAGAAAACAGTGGAAACCCACAGGAAGAACATTTAGTAAGATAGGTTATCAATGGATACCTGTTGGCCATAAGGTTAATTAGACAATGCCCACTAGAAAATGGATGCCTACTGGTAGAACTATTCCCTTAAGAAGTGTACATACTCTGAATATTGCTAATACATACACTAGTACTGCATCTATTCATAATGATTCCATTGCTTCTATTTCTGATGTGGGTGTTCCAATCAATGTTACTAACCAAATGGAACCCATTCTTGCATGGGGATCCCAATTATCCAGTTATCCATTCTTGTCTGTGTTCAACTGCAGATCGTTCAAATCGTTCTGTGGTACCTGGACTCAGGCTGTTCCAAGCATATGACTGGAGACCGGTCGTGGCTCATGAACTTCGTGAGTAAATTCATCGGGACAGTTAGATTCGGGAACGACCAGTTTGGAGCTATTATGGGTTATGGAGATTATGTGGTTGGAAAAAGTGTGATTTCCAGGGTATATTATGTGGAAGGTCTTGGTCATAATCTGTTCTCTGTTGGTCAATTCTGTGATTCCGATCTAGAAGTAGCCTTTAGAAAACATACTTGCTTCGTTAGAGAACTTGATGGTGTAGAATTATTAAGAGGAACTCGAGGTTCTAACATATACACCATCTCTATCGATGACATGATGAAGTCCTCTCCAATCTGCTTACTATCAAAGGCTTCTAAAACAAAGTCTTGGTTATGGCATCGTCGTCTCAATCACTTGAACTTCGGCACCATAAACAATCTTTCCAGAAAGGATATTGTCAGAGGCTTACCCAGATTAAAATATGAAAAAGATCATCTTTGCTCAGCTTGCCAATTGGGTAAAAGCACGAAATATGCCCACAAAGCAAAACCCACAAATTCTGTAATGGAAGTTCTTCATACCCTTCATATGGATCTGTGCGGACCAATGAGAGTGCAAACGATAAATGGGAAGAAATACATTCTAGTAGTTGTTGATGACTACTCTCGATTTACTTGGGTAAAGTTTTTGAGGACAAAGGATGAAACTCCAGATGTCATCATCAAACTAATCAAACAGCTTCAGGTTCGACTCAACAATACAGTAAGAATTGTTCGAACAGACAATGGCACAGAGTTTGTCAACAAAGACTTAATTCAGTTTTATGAAAGTGTTGGAATCAGTCATCAAAGAAGTGTTCCACAAACTCCTCAACAGAACGGTGTAGTTGAAAGACGAAATCGAACTCTTGTAGAAGCCGTAAGAACAATGCTTATCTATTCGAAGGTTCCAATGTTTCTATGGGCTGAAGCCATTGCCACTGCATGCTACACCCAAAATCGTTCCCTTATACACACCTCTCATGGAAAAACTCCATATGAACTTGTTCATAAACGAAAACCTGATCTCTCCTACCTTCGTGTGTTTGGTGCTTTGTACTATCCAACAAATGACGGTCAAGATTTAGGTAAATTAAGAGCAAAGGCAGATATTGGAGTTTTTGTTGGATATGCACCTAACAAGAAGGGTTACCGAATCTACAACAAGAGAACCCGAAATATCATGGAAACAATTCACGTTACGTTCGATGAGCTGACCGGTCAAATGGCTCCTGGACAACCTAGTTCTGGACCCGCAATTCAAAACAGTCCCATTGGTTCATCCCTTGTACCAAATTTCTCTCCAGCTATTCCATATGTACCTCCAACTAAAGATGATTTGAAGAAATTGTTTGATCCGATGTTTGATGAACTCTATGAGCCAAGTGCTATTGAAATGTCAATTCCCACAACAGAGGCTGCTCATATCCTTGAGAATGAAGTCAATCCTTCAGTCTCAATATCATTAAGTCAAGAAGCACCTGCTGCTGATAACTCAGTCTCATCATCAAATCATCAATCTTCGAATGTACATCATGGAACTGTTTCTGGCATCAATGATGAAGTTAATCCCTTTGCTACTCCTGAAGATGCTCCATTTGAAAACATATTTGCTCCTGAATCATCATCAGAACCATCTTCTTCAGGAGACATCGACTCTGCTACCTCAGTCCCTCAACAACTGCCACATGAACACCATAGAAAATGGACTCACGATCATCCATTAGACAACATCATTGGAAATCCCTCTCGTCCAATATCAACACGGAAACAACTTGCAACCGATGCCTTATGGTGCTTCTTCAACTCCGTACTCTCTAAGATCGAACCAAAAGATGTTAAAACTGCCATGAATGAAGACAGCAGGTTCAATGCCATGCAAGAAGAAATTCATGAGTTTGATCGACTTGATGTATGGGAATTAGTACCTGCTCCAGATTGTGCTATGATCATTGCTCTAAAATGGATCTTCAAAGTGAAACTTGATGAGCATGGTGATGTCCTAAAGAACAAGGCTCGAATGGTTGCTAAAGGATACCATCAAGAGGAGGGTATTGACTTTGAAGAATCATTTGCTCCTGTTGCTCGTATCGAGGCAATCAGAATCTTTTTGGCTAATGCTGCCAGTAAGAACATGGTAGTCTATCAGATGGATGTAAAGACAGCATTTCTGAACAGAGATCTTAAAGAAGTTGTCTACGTCAGCCAACCCGAAGGCTTCGTGAATCCAGAGCATCCTACTCACGTCTATCATTTGAAGAAGGCTCTGTACGGTTTAAAGCAAGCTCCAAGGGCATGGTATGATACGCTATCAAAGTTTCTTCTATCTACCGGTTTCAGCAAAGGAGCAGTTGATCCTACATTGTTCACCAGAAAGTCAGGCAAACATTTAATTCACGTTCAAATTTATGTTGATGATATCATCTTTGCTTCGACTGACCCCAATGAGTGTGACCGTTTTTCAAATGAAATGGGTTCAAAATTTCAAATGTCGATGATGGGACAAATGTCATTTTTCTTGGGATTACGAATTTCACAAAGTCCCGGAGGCATTTTCATAAATCAATCTAAATATGCAAATGAGATTTTAAAGAAATTTGGATTTGATTCTATAGTGACCCTGTTGACACTCCCATGATTGAACGTACAAAACTAGATGAGGACCACTCAGGGATCATGATAGACCAAACGAAATATCGTAGTATGATTGGATCCCTGATGTACCTCACAGCTAGTAGACCAGACATCTTGTTCGCTGTTTGCATGTGTGCTAGATACCAGGCTAAGCCTACTAAAAAGCACCTTGAAGCGGTTAAACGGGTCTTTCGGTATCTCCAAGGAACCATCAATATGGGACTTTGGTACCCGAAAGACACCGGTATGTTACTAACAGCCTATGCAGATGCTGATCATGCAGGATGTCAAGATACTCGTCGAAGTACTTCTGGAGGTGCTCAGTTTTTGGGTGATAAGCTTGTAAGCTGGTCTTCAAAGAAGCAAATGAGTACTTCTATTTCCTCTACAGAGGCGGAATACATAGCCATGTCATCTTGTTGTGCTCAAATCCTATGGATGAGATCCCAATTATCTGACTATGGCTTTGAGTTCAACAAAATCCCTCTGTACTGTGATAATAAAAGTGCTATTGTTCTCTCACGCAACAACGTACAACACTCAAGAGCAAAGCACATCGACATTCGACATCATTTCATCAGGGAGCAAGTTGAAAATGGTGTGGTGGAACTTTACTTTGTGAGGTCTGAATACCAACTAGCAGATATCTTCACCAAAGCTCTTCCTAGAGAACGTTTTGAGTTTATTCTTCCACGACTGGGCCTTAAGAGCCTACAACCAGAAACTCTCAAACGTCTTCAAGAGGAAGAAGAGGAGTAAAAGGTTCCTTCATCTATCCCTTGTATATATTTCGAAAAGCAAAATACAAAATTACAAAACCCTCAAAAAGCAAAATAGAAAAATATAAAACATTCAAAAATCCATAAAAAATTAGAAAATCTTGAAAAAAATTTCAAAAAAATATTGTTATTTTGTCATGTTTTTCTCGATTCGATAATATCTACGGTCTTTATGCTGTCATTCAAAGAATGACACGGGACTTTAGATGTTGTTCGAATGTTTAAAAAAAAAATCGAAAAATCAAAAAAATTAAAAAATATTTTTTCGGGAGAAAGTGAAACAATGGTTTATTGTCATTTCAGGCAGTAACCCGCTTTTCAATGACAGAACAGAGCCATACTTTTTCTTGGTTTTCAAATTTCTTGCTCTGATTCTTTAAACTAATCCTTACCATCTAATGAAAACTAGTTGTTTTGAAAAATAACTCGGACTCTAATTTTTGATAATCATCTGGACTTAAAAGTTTGTCAAAATATCTATCTCTCAATCAACAACTTATGTCATTGATTGAGGGGGAGAATGATTTCAATTAAATCAGAAAGTTATTTGTCATACAATTGTTTTCAAAAGATAATCATGCATGTTTATTCAATGGAGTTTAAAGTCTTAAAATCCGATCCTTATCAGATAAAACGCTTTCATAATCAAGTCAAAATTCTCCTTAAAAGCTTTCAAAATCAATTTAAATCTACAAAGATCACAAATCTCAAATGATTTGATAATTATGATCGGGGGAGAATTTGTGATTTAAATTGGATTTAAACTGATAATTCGGTAAATGGTCTTATAAGGATGTACAAGCTCTCCTTCCCACATGTGCCAAAAGATTTCCAATTTTCCATGCACATGTTGAGGAGGAGCATCTATCTTAAACCACAAGTATTTGAAACGTGATCAACTTATCTCAATGTGCAGTCTTTTCCTAATATGTGCATTTTTAAATATCTATGCACATATTGAGGGGGAGCAAGCTTATGAAAACCTCATCCTTCCCCAAAATGCTTTTTCTACTTGATTTGATTAGGGAAGTGATGTTGATATTTTTTTGAAAATGGTAATTTAAGAAGTTAATTCTTTCTCTTGCCTCCGTGTGCAAAACGATTTCAAACACTTGATGCACATGTTGAGGGGGAGCTCTTGTTCTAAAAATATCAAAAACAATTCAGGTACAAAATGCTTTGATAATATATCACAAGTATCTGGATTGATTTTCAAATGGTTTTCAATTGGTACCAATGGCAGATGAACAATACCAAATAGACCGACCAACTTTACTTTATGTATGGTGACATAAGGATGATAAGGTTAGGTATTTGTTTCCATGATCCGCCAGAACCAGAGGGGTCTACCCAGGGACAATCCACTAGATAGTGTAGAAGTCCTTAGGTATATTGAAAAAGGAGAAAAATGAGATATGGGGAGAGTGCGGACTGAGTCTGAGCTAGCACTGGAATAAACCCAACAAGGTTCTAGCTATGAAGTCTCGGTAAGCACTGAAGGGGTTGAAGAATGAAAAAGAATTGAATGAGAAAAGGGTGAAAACAAATAGCCCTCTAATTTTTCAACCTTAGGGCAGAAACCAGGTTCAATTCATTTGCTACTGGTGGTTACCAAGGTAACATCGGTATTGAAGACAAGACGTCATGGACCCAGTGACGCATTGCACTTCAAATTCCCAAACAACTCAAGTTCCTCTTAAAAGGACTTGTTTCATTCTCACGGGGAACCGACATTATCTATCGACTTTCTCTTAGAGATGGTTGATATTAAAGAAGGAGACCCTCTCCCTAGTCTCCGATACAGGATCCAAATATGCACAAATTGAGTCTAGAGCCACGAGATCATCAATAAATCTCATTAGGACACTTTCAATGAAGACTCTCTGTTTCACACAATGTGGAAAGAGAGATTATATCTTGAGTCCTACGCATTATCCTTGTAGTATTGCCAGAACATCTGAGTGATATGCAAACATATTCATAATGAAGATGGAAAGCCTTCTGGAGCCAACATCAAACAAGCTCCTGGTAGGTGGCATGTGAGATCTATTCAATAGATCAACCATGTGACAACTGAACAGAAACAATGGGGCGATTCAATCCTTTAAATTAATCCTGGTTCAGGTTATGGATTGACGGATACCTTTGAAAAACCGGTCATGGTGCTTAAAAACTCTTTTCTCTAGCACATCGACTGTGTACAAATATTTCAAATCAAAAGGTGTTTATGATTGATAATTGATTTTCATTAAAACCTTCGTTGTATTGCAAAAACAATTTCTATTGAGCGATACACGATTGTTTTTCAAATCTCTTTTTATCAATCAGTGAATCTCAATTCGCTGGTTCACTCACTCCGTGTTTTCTTCTTTGAGACGTTCCGGTTTGAGAACAGCTAGAGCAGCTGCGAAACCCTGTCAAGGAAATTCTTCGGAATTATACCTGATCACAGGCAGTACTTGTACTGAACAACAGGGAACCGTGGGCCGTGTACCTCAATTCAACGAAAGTGATCAAAGACACTTTCGTGCGATTTATTGCTAACTGTTGTATGCAGGTACGCCCTACGTTTGCAGCTGATCAGAATGAAGCGGTCAATCCATAGCCGCATGCTCACTTAACACATTCATCTCAAAAGAAATCATGATTAGTGCATCAATGACTCTGATATTTTCACTCCATGCTTCTGCTACGCTGCTGCCAATATCATGAATCAACAAAAGCTTCCGCTACTCTGATGAGAATATATCATGATCCAGAATGTGATCATGTCAGTCTGTATGTCACAATATCACATAATACCAACACCACAATGGATGAGTCAGAGATTGATGTTTGCTGATGATCTCAAAAGCTGGCTCAACAATTATTATCACGTGGATCAGTAAAAAGACCTCCACTTGGATTAACCAAACATGCAATGGGAAGAATCGATGACTACGAGCTTCGGAGCAAAGTACTACATCAAGAATGCAAGAACAATTTTTAATGTAATATCTGTTTGTATTCAATGTAATTTTAGTATATGTTTGAGGTGACCTCCCTTAGGGGGAGATTGTTAGGATTTAGTAAATCCAGTTATTAAAGAGTCGGTCACCTCAAGTATATGTAATCATTAGAAAGCTCGTAGTCGTAGATTATTATAAGTTAAGTAGTATTTAGTTTAAGTAACATCGTGGAGGACGGACGGGTCTTTACCCACTGTATGCCTGATCCATAGCCCGATAGGTGGCGATTTATGTAAAGACCATAAATACTCTCTACCTTCCAAGGTAGAGAGTTGGAGCTCATAATAAGACTTTTCTTTCTCTCACTAAAGTTCCCTAAACCTCTAACTTTCTCTCTCTAGAACTCTTTGTATGCCTACTTTGTGTTTGGTTTGATGTGTATGTGAAATCCAATATGTTACACGAACCACTATAAATAACTTGTGTCGTGGTGATGTGCTTCTTACTCTTTATCTTTCATTACACGTTTATATATCTATCTATTAACGTCCAACATAAACAACCAAATAGATTGACATAAGTCGATCTAAATATTTAAAAGGAAGTTTTAAATTGGAAAAACTATTCAACCCCCCTTCTAGTTTTCCACAATTGGCATCAGAGCTTCGTTACCAAGTTTCTTAGAGTATGTTGTACTTTAAAAACTTGATACGATCCATGTATGTTTGAAAACTACAAAGAAGGATTTTTTAAGGTCATATTCTTTTTTCTTTTAAATCATTTTGTTGGACATTGATAGATCATTCTAACAATTTTTGTTTTCAAGAAAACTTCATGCTAGAATCTCTTCAAAATCTTCATTCAAAGAATAATGAAGTCAACATTCAAGGAAGGATCTAAAAAGTAATCACAACTTACGTACACCAAGTACAAAGGATTACTCTAAAAGCTCATGAAGTAGTTTTGGTATTATGCCAAACCAAGAAGCATAGAGGTATGTTTTAATTTTCATTAGATAGGTTACATGAGTTCAATTTACTTCATAGCTTTCTTTGTTTAATAATCACTAGCATCGTTAAAAGTCTCTTTCGTCACTTTTCAGTGTTTTTCATCATCGAGAATGGTATTCCTTTCGATTCGTCAAACTAACGTCGTCGTCACATATGAACCCTCGATATGTGATTCATCATAAGTCGTCATCCAAAGAGAACCGTCATCTAATACCTCCAAACTATTTTTTAGTAAGCTAATTTATAAGCCTACTACAAAAATAATGCCAAACAACCCTTTTTCTGTCCACAGTTGCTGGATCCCTCTAGTTGTACTAGCCGGATCCCAAATACAAAGGATCCGAGGGAACCATGGAACAGAACTCAGTTATACGCTTTCAAAAAATAAACACTGATCTTTTCCCTCTAACCACATAACACAAAAACGACTACACCACTGATTTCATCATCATTGGATTCCATTATCTCAAGTATTCGTTCCTAGAACACCATTGTAAGTAATTATATTAACTTGTTCTAATTCTCATCATCCTAATTCTAGGGTTTATGGTTTCACAAATCTCTAATCAATTAGGGTTTTCAAAATTAATCATGAAAAGGGGCTTTTAACATAACTAAGATCACATTGTGTTCACAACATTGTTAATACAAATCAAAACCATAAACCCACCACAACTAATTTTACCTAATTGGAAAATTTGTGTTTTTAGGATTAACCACGCCTAAAGCTACTCAACAAGATCATCATGATACTGTTCACTACCTTACTCATTATTATCGTAATGAGGAATTCTCAAAAATCGACCGCAAGGTCTTCAAAAAGCTCGAAAAACGACTTATCCATGAAGGTCGTGTAATCAAGGAATGTTTCCTTGAAGATACCGACATTCGTCAAGTCTTCTCGGCAATCAATTTTGATTGTCTTCTTGACATTGATGAACATATTTGTCCGGTCTTTATCTTTGAATTTTATAGAAACATTAGGATCATTCGAAACATCGATGATAGCATTTCAATCGCTTTCATCATCAATAAACAAAACTTCACTCTTCCTCTCAACACCTTTGCTCAAATTCTTCGCATTCCTTGTGAAGGAATTTGTATGTACTCTCAAGATTGGGCAATTAACACTCAAAACCTTGCACTTGATCCTAAACCAATGTACCATACTCCTCTTGATGAACCCGAAACCATCCGAGACACCATTTTCAAAATAAGAACCGACCAATCACGTTTCGATCGAAACAAGAAGCTCATTCACCGTAATCCCTTTCAAATAGAGCTTTTTGAAATCCATCCCATGTTTAGAAAATGGGAAGAAATCCTTAGGGAAAACGTCATAAGCCTAGTTGGAAACAAAGATCATCCAAACGCATGTCTTGTGCAAATGATCTATTGTCTTATCCACCAAAAGCCATTTAATCTCGCCTATTACATGGTAAGGAGAATGGCTGAGGTATTCAAAGCTTCCAACATGGTACTTCCATATGGTATGTTCCTAACACGACTTTGTAAGTATGTTAGTGCATTGCAACCATCTCCTATCAACAATGATCATTTCTTTGCCGATCATGTAATGGTACCTCTTACCAAAATACCCTCTAAACGCTTCAAGGTCAATGGAAAGAAACCTAAAGCCCTCTCGGACTCCTCGGCCAGTGAAGAAGATGATGAAGACGTCGACCCCATAGCCAACATCAAATTAGAACCCTTTGATTACTAAGAACAACTTCCAACCATTCCAAACGAGACCGCGGAATTTAAATTGAGGGGCATGATTCAAAACCTCGCTTACAACTTCACTAAGCCGTCAAAAAGGAAAAGAAAGGATTGACGAAAGAGATAATAGGAATGTACTTGTTTTCCTTTATTTTATGTTTGGATGATTACGTTTTAGCACTTTTGGTTTATGGTAATTTGGATATTGTTACTTTATCATGCTCTTATAAGTGGTGTTTTGTGATGACATACTTGTTCTTATTGCCTTGTTTATAGATTTATTAGTATGCAAAATCTGCACATCATTTCTGTGAAGATTCTGATCTGCAGATACCGGATCCCTAGGATTAGCCTAGCCGGATCCCTCCTTTGAAAAAACCGTGGGATTTGTGACATCAGATCAGCAATACTGCATTCATTGCATCAAAATAACTTTCTAGATAACATCACATTAGCTAAGCATATGATTTTAGAATCCAACTAAAACCACTTTAAGGATGAGAAAGTTTTAGACTCACTAAAGGCTTAAGATCTTAGTCAAAATGCCTCTTGATTTATCAACACATCAAAACTCACCATATTTCCGCTTCAATACTCACAAACTGTTTCTCATCTTTCAAAACACTTAAGTGGACTAATTAAACAATTTTAGGAAATTGTTTCTAATCATTTTTATCTCAAAGTGAGACAAAAATTAGTTTTTCAATTCTTGTGATTCTTAAGAATTTTTCAAATTTCACCTCAAGCTTAAATCTGATCACTAGGATCATTTATTATGACTTGATACCACCAAAACTCTTAGTGTTATTCTTGGACATCGATTGGTAGTCATCTTGTCCCATCTCCTTTCCATAAGAAGCAATCATTTGCTATAACACTTATTACACTTGATCATTCAAGTACCCTCACATCTTAAAACACCTAGGAGAACTGAAACACTCAAAATAAGATAGGCCTTAGCTCCTAGAAACCTCATTTCAAACCTGTCATAACTGCTGAGAGCTGGATCCCCAGGATTAGCCTAGCCGGATCCCTCCAAGGAGGGAACCGTGGGATCCGGGTGACAGTTTATGTCAAATCTTGCTAAAACAATCATTTCAACTCATCCTCCTAACTCAAACACTCCATCTCATCTTAAATGAGTTCCTAGATCAGTGAAACTCTGAACTTCAACCTTGTGCATGTTAATCATCACACTTCCAAGAATCTTAGTGGCTTAAGTCTTAAATGCACTTGCCAAGTTCTTCCCTTTATAAGCCATATTGCTAAGAACACTTTAGTCATCAAACATAAACATAATTATCAGCAACTACAACCATCTCCCTTAGTCATTTTTATCATGAGAAAGGCTCCTAGTGCTAACTCATCCACTCAAGAACCACCCAAGAAACTTGCTAGGATCATACACGAAGTTTCCTCAACCGAATCATCTCCGATTAAGTCTACTAATGCTAGGATTTCCCCTACACCAAGGAAACCAATCAAGCTAATCCCCAAAAAGATTGTTCCCACTAGGATTTCACCCTCCACAACTCAACCAACATCATTAGTGCCTAGAGCCACCTCACAATCATCTCCACATTCTCACAATGTAGAAGACTTACCTCCTTGGCCATCTCATCTTCCACCACTACCAACAAATTCACTTGAAAAGGATGAGCAACAAAATCAAAGTGTTAAATCAACACTTGCTCCAACATCAAACTCTCTCATTCCCCCCAATAGTCCATTTTGGATTATGAGAAGACATCAAAGGCAACCACTCGACCACATGGAAGTTGATGCTTCTTTACCTTCATCCTCAAACATTGTAGAGCCATCACTTAATGAGCCTCCACCAATTCCTTCTTCATTTGAAGATCCTCAACCTATTTCACTTGAACTTCCACTTCAAGAAATTCAAAACCACGACAAGGATTGCTATCATTGAAAACATGTTGAAATGTTGATCCATGAACTACGTGAAGAGCAATGTTTCATGTTTTATCACCTCCTCGAACGTTTCGAAGAGGTCAACAAGCCTAAACTACAATGAGCATCATAAGTCACAAGCTCAAACTTAGAATATTTAGGAAACCTATCTCATTCTTGATCATCATTAAGCTTTTTAGTTGAATCTAGAGTTTGGGTAACTCATTAGCATTAGTAGCACTTGTATGGCTAGTTCATTCTCTTAGTTTTAGAGATTTGGTCGATCATCTCTTGTTTTTTATTGAATGAATATCTATACGCCATAATTGTTATGTGCTTTATGTGTTGTGCTTGATATTTCATATACTACTTCATTAGCATTGATTGAAACACTCTCATTGTTGAAGAAACTGTCAACAGACAGCCGGATCCCTCCAAAATGTCTAGACGGATCCCTCCAATAAGAGAACTGTGGGATTCGTGGTACAGAAGCACAAATTTCTACTAACTTGAGTTTTATTTGCAGGAAATTATGCACTATACTCTTGTTTTCTAACCCTTTGTAGATTTTCAAAATAACACATGAAGATTTTGACACCATAAAGCTAGGGGGAGCTTTGTGTCAAACGTAATTGCAAAAACATTTGCAACTTAATCCAATCTTGGACTATACTTCATGACACCCCATTGCAACTTTGCAATCTTCAAGGGGGAGCACGTTTTTCGTCACTTAGACGAACCATTTGCAAAATTGCAAACACAATTAGTTTATTTTACGTCATGTCCTTGACGCCCTTTCAAAGGGATGGACTCGCCAAGGGGGAGTTAAGACGAGTACCATTCCCGTCACTTGCTCTCTTTACATTTTTACATACCTTTTCTTATAAAAATTGTGTTAGTTTCTTTTAACACTTTTTGTTTCGACAAAAAGGGGGAGAAGAAAGTAAAAACTATAAATTCAAACTTTTACGAATTTTAGCTTTTCCTTAAAATAAATTTATGTTTTGTCATCAACAAAAAGGGGGAGATTGTTAATACAAATAAGCCGTAAAAACGTTTATTTATATTTTACGATCTTCTAATGTTTTGTCGATAACAAACATAAAATCATTTTAACGAAACAAATAGAATACGTAAATAGTTTGAGTTAATAGTTTCCTAACACACTTACGTTTTAACATAAAACACTAAAACAAGTATAAGTGATTTTATGATTTAAATACATATGTACAACAACTAGTGTTTACATATTGGGTTAGCATATACTTAAACTAAGTATACTAAAATGGGTAAAAACAAGTATATACTAAATGGGTAAAAACTAGCAAATGGTATTGACCCATAACCCATGGTTTTATATATACCACTTAACCAAGTTCATTGTATCTAGAAAGAAAACCATGGATCAACCCATAACCCATGACCCATGACCCATAACCAAAAATACCCATGGGCAAAGAGGAGCGTTCCACGGATCCCTGGCTTTGTGCTAGCCGGATCCCAAGTGGAAGGGATCTGTGGGATCCGGGGAACAGTAGAGAATTTTCTCTATAAATAGAGAGCCATTTCTTCCTTTCTATTTACCACTTTACATACATACTTCCCAAGTATTATAACCCTCTAACCTCAGATCCAAGTGATCTATGTAGTTTGTCTTTTGTTTTTGTGTGATCTTCTAGGTTCCTCTTAAAGGCAAGATCACCACTTCTTGAAGATGAGCAAGCTCAAGTCCATGAGTTGCCATGCTTCGTCATCATCAAGATAACTAAGGTTCTCTTGTTGATAGTTTTTCCTTTCTCCATAGATGTTGGGTTGAAGGCATTAGTGAAGAATGCCGAAAGTGTCAAGATGAAAGCATTAGTGAAAGGTGCTCATCATCCGTGTCAAAGCATTAGTGAAGAATGCTAAAGGTGTCAAGAAGAAGGCATTAGTGAAGGGTGCCAAGCGTTGTGTCAAATGCATTAGTGAAGGATGCCAAAGAATCAAATCAAGTTGCATTTGGAAAGAATGCCTAGGTCGTATAAACGATGAGGTGCATCGTTATACACATAAGTACTTGTTTATTTCCAAGGATGGTGATATCCTTGATGATGTTGTAACAAGGAGTGGATCTCCTTGAGATTAGGTGTTGTGTCGTGAAGGGTAGTAGTTCCTTCATTGTAATGGAACTAGGTGCTTAGCCTAGTACCTAATAAAGGGTAGGCGACGTTGTGATAGGATTAGTTCTCCTTGGTGTGAAAGAACTCGGTGGTTAGCCTAGTACCGTATAAAGGGTAGGCGACGTTATGTTAGGTGTGGTTCGCCTTGGTGTGAAGGAACTCGGTATTTAGCTTTGTACCGGAAAAAGGTTAAGCGACGTTGTGAAGGCTTCTCCGCCATAAGGAGTTGGTGTAGTGTTTACAAACTCTCGAGTAGGTGACTCGGGGAGTGGAGTAGGGCAAGGAAGGTGTCCTTGTAGCCGAACCACTATAAATAACTTGTGTCGTGGTGATGTTCTTCTTACTCTTTATCTTTCATTACACGTTTATATATCTATCTATCAACATCCAACATAAACAACCAAATAGATTGACATAAGTCGATCTAAATATTTAAAAGGAAGTTTTAAATTGGCAAAACTATTCAACCCCCCCTTCTAGTTTTCCACAATCTTGAACATTAATGAAAGATTTCTTGCAAGTTACACAAATAGATTCAACACATTCATTAAACATAGCAAGTTTCATAGGTTCATTACATTCAGATGAAATGTCTTTCTTATTAAAAAGCGGTAAATTCCTAGGGTGTTCTTCTACTTTCTTCTCATTATTCAAGCTACTACTCTTAGAGGCAGGCGAGACTCTATTGTTCCTTGTATTGCTCTTAGGCTTTAGTCTGCTGCTCCTAGAGGTGCTTTCTAGTCCTGCAGAAGGTAAGACACACGCATTAGGATTCACATTGTTATCTTGAGAAGTGGTTTAAGCTTTCCTAGTCTCTTTAGAGTGCTTATTTAAACTTATGTCGCTTGTTCCATATGGTTTAGATGTGGAGGCAGACACATTAGTGGTACTCATCTTAAAAAGGCCAGGTGCTAAAACTTTTGGTTTCTCGATAACCGCTTTTTCATTTTCAACAATCATTTCTTTTTGCTTTGACAAGGCAGGTGGAGTGACTGGTTTTGACAAATCATTTTTCTCATTGACTTTTGGAGGAGGCTGAGAAATAGACATTTTTGGTTTGAAAACCGGTTTGGGAACATTTGCTTTCTCCCCAGTCAATGGTTTTGCAATCTTAGTATCCACAGCCTTTCCTTTTTGAAATTCTAGCTGAGCCCTCAAAAGATCATTTTGCTCTTTCATGTCCTTGTAGGCACGCTCATACGACAGTTTGTCATACTTGCATTCCTCAGTTTTTCGATCAAGTTGTTTAAAATATGATACATTTTCTTTTTCAAGTTTTTCAAAAGCTTTTTCATATTTTGAAACAATTGCGGAGGTCTTAGACTGGAGTCTTTCATGGTCTTCAACAGAATATGTTTGTAAGATAATGTGTTCATTCACAATCACAAGGATCACTTAGGCAAATTTGATGCAAAATCTAATGATGGATATTTCTTAGGCTACTCACTGATATCCAAAGCCTTCAGGGTGTTTAACACCAGAAGAAAACAAGTTGAGGAAACCTTTTATGTCACCTTTGATAAAAGTTCAGAAAGCATCAGGTTTACCAATACTTCAGTGGAGGAAATTGGAATTGATGACTCATCAAGATACCCTCCTGATGAGTTCAACACTGAAATCAATTCCTCATATCAAGCTGATGCTGATATCTCATACTATGTCTGGCCTCACAACCTTCCTCAACCTACAATCAGTGAATTCATTGATTCTCCATCAGTCCCTTCTAGGATAGGTAATACTGAACAAAATGTTCAGGAACCTTTAATTCATGAACCCCAACCTGAACAAAGCATCTCAATAGATGATCTAAATGATTTTGTGGCTCCTGCACCTGAACCCATTCCTGAGTTTCCAGTGACCTCATCAAGCTCATATCTAGACCACAAAGTAAGTGGACAAGATCTCAAGACAATGAGCTTGTGAACATCATTGGTGAACCAACTGAAGGCATGCTCACAAGAAGCATGGCTGCTAAGTTAACAGCAGCTTCAGCCAATGAATGTCTATATGCTGATTTTCTATCAGAAATAGAACCCAAAAGTGTCACTGAAGCTCTAAAACATCCAAGCTGGGTTCAGGCTATTGATAACATCAAATTAGCCTGATGTTTTATATATCAAATTCCCGTGTTTATGGCCTCATTTGTATTAATATGGTACTTAATTCGTTCATATTCGTTCATAATTGCATTTTAGGATAAATGAGGCGTTGGAGCGGAAAAAATGTGAGCAAAGGCAAAGAAATATATTTTGAAGACAATTTACGGCGTAAGTGATACTTTTTACTTACGCCGTAACTCATACTACGAGGGCCTGATAATTATTTGTGAAGGTTACGCTGTAACTGCTTTAATGTTACGGCGCATATATGATGCTTTGAAGGATACGGCGTAACCATCTCTCATGGTTACGTCGTAATTATTTTTATGAAGGTTACGACGTAACATGGAATTAGTTACGCCGTAGAGACAATTTCGGAGTGGATAAGTATGAGCTGGCGAAGGATTACGGCGTAACCCGATGTTTAGTTACGCCGTAATTAATTACTTTGGGCGCAAAGTTTTGAAGGCTACGGCGTAATTATAATTTAATTACGCCTTAGTTAATTAAATGCGTCTATTTTAAGTACTACTGAGGACCAAGGTGCAATATTAATTATGTTGGAGGACTATGGTTGCAATTTGCCGTAATATTCCCTATAAAAAGAGATGTCATGTACAAAATAAAATATCAATTGGTGGGGCTTTTGGTTACTGTACGAGAGAAGCAAAAGAAAAGGTTGCAGCGCTTGGTTTTTATTTCGGGGTTTGCCCCGGTACTGAACTAGGGGATCGATAGCTTTATCCTTGGCACGATATGTATTTATTTTCCGACTCATAATATTATTTTGGTTTCATTATTCAATTATGATTTTGATTCTAATTTAATTGTTGGTGCATCTTTATTTATTGTGTTCTAATTGTCTTTTAATTTATTATTGTCCAATTAATTATTTGATGTTATGTCTTTGTTTATTTATTGTTTTATTTGTCACTCCACTAGGGGATTTTGGTGATGTGGAAACTAGGTCCTAGCCTAGTTTTGATTCTTTTATTATTAAATGCCTTTGCGTTTATTAATAGTTTATAGTGTATGCATACATAGTTTATTGGTAGCTACCCTCGTTTCAGTAGTTTTGAATAGAGGTAGTGTCTAGTTGCTTAAGAGATATGACCAACTGACCCTAAGTAGGTAGACTGAGTGGGAAGGGTAAGAATTGACCAACTGACGACCCTTCTTCGCTTGTGCGATTTGACCAACTGATCACCTATCGTTTAGATGAACTTAATAAGTTAGGGATGAGTGTTTAAGATGCTAGCACCCGAGCACTCATTGTTATGAATCTTGCATGTAGCGGAACTTAATGACTTGGCTTAGGGGACTAAAAACAACTGGACTTTCAAGGGGTCACCCGCGATCTCCAGTGGAAACCTTTGATGATAGGTTAGGACGAACTGACCAAATGTTGTCCTAGCGACTTAAACCCCCACTTGAACCAGAAATCTAGTGACTTTAGAACCTATGTAATGCGATAGTAAATGTCGGCTCTTGATGACTGCTATTAGATTGCCGAATGATCCCGGGTGACCTGTTCATCTTGGTGAGGATTCTAAGAACCATAGGGTAGACGAATTGACCATATGAGTCTATCGACTTTTGCCACTTATGGATGAACTCGGTTTAAGAATTGCATCACTATCGTTCCCATTAGCTTGTTTACCAGAGAACCAGCCCAATTGATCACGTGACACCTTAAATATTATCAATCCTTTCATTTAAAATTATTTATTTGACTAATTTAATTAATTAGACAGTTAGGAATCAACCGTTCTTGGGATGACCTCGGTCTTACCATTCCCTCACTACATGCGACCGGGTACACTGCCCATTAGTGCATTAGGTAGGCCATAGGTAGACGAGTTACTATAAATGTAAAACATGGTCAGTAAAACCTGCATCAAGTTTTTGGCGCCGCTGCCGGGGAACGGTCTTCGTATTTTTGGCTGTTTGATTAATATTATACTACAATAATGTCTTTTGTCTTGAGATTACGGCGTAACCCATTCAATGGTTACGACGTAATCTGTTCTTTTTATTTAACAGATTGCTATCAGACTGAAGTTACGGCGTAGTTGTTAATAGTATTACGCCGTAACCAAGTCTGAAACATCTGTAATTATCCTCACTTGTTGCTTATGAAATTATTTTACACATTTAATGCACTGGTAGTGTTTTTGTGCAGGTACAAAAAGAACAAGTGGAGGAAATCTTGACAAGATCATAAGCCGAGATTAATAGAGCAATGGACATGATTGGAGACGTCCAATGGATGCCCGTTGATGATGGTTGCAGGAGTCTAACTTAAAGACTCGGGAGGATAAAGAAAAGTGCTCTTCGGGAGACTACCCGTCCCTATCCTAGATTTAGAGTTCTTTGTTTTTATTTCATAGACCTTTTTGGATATTTTTGTGGTTTTTAGGATTTGTAATTGGTTTGGCATGTTCTGTTTATCTCGTTTGCAGGTATAAAGTCCAAAGATAGATGATAGGAGTTCCGATAACTCCTCTTGAAACGTAGGAAGAAGTTGACACTTTGGGCACAACAACGTCAGAGAGTAACTACGACGTAATGGGCTGATCCATTTACGCCGTAACTGGCAATCAGTAAGGCCATCTGCCCACTTCATCATAACTACGATGTAACTAGGCCGATCTAGTTACGCCGTAACATCCATGTTCCAGGTATCTTCTTTCTCGGGCTTTCTTATTACGCCGTAACTGGGCCGATCCAGTTACGTCGTAATCCCTTCCTGGTAAACATTTTTTTAAGTCAACTCACCTACGCCGTAACTGGGCCGATCCAGTTACGCCGTAACTATCCACTCTGACTAAATTTTTCTAAAACAAGTTTCGAAACATTGTCATAACCTTGTATTAGTAATTAAATGAACTTTGTGGGTGTGTTACCTGTAAACCCTCACGAGACTTCACTCGTCCACTTGGGATACCGAGTGGTTTAAAAGGCTTGTTGCATGCGCTAAATGCAACCGTGATTCCTACGAAAGTGATTTAGGTTTTGCTTTTGTTTTTACATTTCGTGCTATTTTTGCTTTTTATCCGGAATTATGCTTTTTGGTATTAGTTTTTCTTGCAGCAATACTGGTTGATGAATTAGGGAGTTATGATTGGCTGCAAGAGAACACTTTTTTATCCGTCCTAGTTGAGTGACATGGTGTTTGCAAGGAGAGTTGATGAGAAGATGGATGCTGCTCGTGGAGGCACAATTGGAGCATGTTTTTGAACATGCATTATTAATCATACCGAGCGAATTCAGGGGAGTTTTTCGTTCCATCTCTAACCCTTCCTATTTTTCAATTATATTCTTAGTATGACCCAAGTGGGGGGAAGGGATTAGACATAGACACCCGCTTGATTCTTCTTGCCTTTGTTTTTCTAGTTTTTAATGAAAAGTGTTTCATTAATAAAATTTTGACATGTTTTTCATTACTTAACTGGATTAATCTAGACTGAGCACTCCTACCTTATATTTCCATTGTGTGAGGATAAGCCTTTCCGTTTTCCCCTTATACATAATTCCATAAAAATGAGTCTGCCGGTGGCTGTAGTAGACTTTAGAACTTGGCCTTGCATATCTTTTCGAGACCATTATCATGAGCATTACACTGAGGTAACTTGGTGTGATCGGTGCAGCTAGGATATAAGGCAAATTTAGGATTAAACCCAAATAGCCCATATATGTATTGTGTATATTGACTTTTCACATCGATAAGTCAATCCCCCTGTTAAACCCTTTTTGTTGCACTCACTTTTAGTGCAAGATACCCCTAGATACACCCTTCAGAGCCATCCATTTCATTTTGTTCACCCAATATAAGTGTTTTGCTACACCTATCGCCTAGCCTACCCTGTAGTTTCCTTATGTCCATGGTTCGGGCGCTGTTGGTTAATTTTGGTTCCACTAGTGAAAGTCGCGGGTTTTGAATAAAGGGTTGTGGAAGAAGACCAGGTTTAGATGATAGTTGATCTCAAGTGGGGGGATACTTTTTATATTCGTATCGTTTATATTCATGTATACCTTGTCTTGCATCAAAAAAAAAAAAAAAAACTTGCAAGAGCAAGTGTTTATTGATGATTAGTGTTCTCGCCTTTTTCAACTAGGCGCAGTTATTACATATCCGTTTTGTCTTACGGATAAAATTAGAAACCCGTACATTTCTATCTCGCCTTTCAAATTTTAATCAATATTTGTCCAATGAGGACATTGTACATTCCAAGTGGGGGGGATGGGAGATAGAAATGGTTGATTTTATAAAAATATGTGCTAAAATTACACAAATTTAAAATTTTTTTTATAGCACATACTTTTTTTCATTGATGATGAAGGCCGAGTTAATGCATCGTATTTGCCTAGTTTATGGAGATTATGAGGCACTACACTACATTTCTTATGCATTGACTCGTGTATTGAAGACCCTTGGCTTTTGACCCTCAATTTCTGCTTTGGGATTGAATGCGACTAGTGGTGGGGCGAATGTGGACTTAGGAATCTATTTCTTTCGTGTCTTTTTGTTTACACCCAATAAATGTTTTCCCATGTCTTATCATACCCTTAGTCATGAATCGAGTTTAGGTGAGGAAGTGAGTAATCATTGGTGTCTTGGCCATGGATTTGGTCATGTATCATTGGTTTTGTCCCCTTCGCCGTAGCTCGCTAGTAATGATAAAATAACCCCGTAAGCCTTTATGTTGTGTCAACCCATTGCCTTTTAGAATAGCTACATCTATAGACTCTAGTGGTGGAGATTAGTATCTTTGCCAAGCCTATGATAGAATACTCGCCATGACTGAGCAGTTGAGTGATCACCAAAAAATAAACACGTGAGTTATGACAGAGAGTGTGATTTCAATTCCATTTTCGTGAGGTGCTCGGTTTGGAATTTTCTAGCTTAGGTGATTTTTAAACTCATAACTTCCAATTAATCCTGGGAGATATATTTTTAAGAATTATTTAAAGGGTCTACTTGAGGACAAGTAGAATTCAAGTGGGGGATATTTGATTACATCAAATTAGCATGATCTTTTATATATCAAATTCCCGTGTTTATGGTCTCATTTGTATTAATATGGTACTTAATTCGTTCATATTCGTTCATAATTGCATTTCAGGATAAATGAGGCGTTGGAGCGGAAAAGATGTGAGAAAAGGCCAAGAAATATATTTTGAAGACAAGTTACAGCGTAAGTGGTACTTTTTACTTACGCCGTAACTCATACTATGAGGGCCTGATAATTATTTGTGAAGGTTACGCCGTAACTGCTTTAATGTTACGGCGTATATATGATGCTTTGAAGGATACGGCATAACCATCTCTCATGGTTACGTCGTAATTATTTTTATTAAGGTTACGGCGTAACATTGAATTAGTTACGTCGTAGAGACAATTTTGGAGTGGATAAGTATGAGCTGGCGAAGGATTACGGTGTAACCCGATGTTTAGTTACGCCGTAATTATTTACTTATACGCAAAGTTTTGAAGGCTACGTCTTAATTATAATTTAATTACGCCGTAATTAATTAAATGCGTCTATTGTAAGTACTACTGATGACCAAGGTGCAATATTAATTATGTTGGAGGACTATGGTTGCAATTTGCCATAATATTCCCTATTAAAAGAGATGTCATGTACATAATAGAATATCAATTGGTGGGGCTTTTGGTTACTGTACGAGAGAAGCAAAAAAAAAATGTTGCAGCGCTTGGTTTTTATGGGGCAAACCCTTCGGGGTTTTCTCCGGTATTCAACTAGGGGATCGATAACTTTATCTTTGACATTATATGTAATTATTTTCCGACTCATAATATTATTTTGGTTTCATTATTCAATTATGATTTTGATTCTAATTTAAATGTTGGTGCATCTTTATTTAATTTGTATCTAATTAATTGTCTTTTAATTTATTATTGGCCAATTAATTATTTGATATTATGTCTTTGTTTATTTATTGTTTTATATGTTGTTTTATTTGTCATTCCACTAGGGTATTTTGGTGATGTGGAAACTAGGTCCTAGCCTAGTTTTGATTATTTTATTATTAAATGCTTTTGCGTTTATTAATTGTTTCTAGTGTATGCATGCATAGTTTATTGGTAGCTAGCATCGTTTCGGTAGTTTTAAATGGCGGTAGTGTCTATTTGCTTAGGAGATATTAACAACTGACCCTAAGTAGGTAGACTGAGTGGGAAGGGTAAGAATTGACCAACTGACGACCCTTCTTCGCTTGTGCGATTTGACCAACTGATCACCTACCGTTTGGATGAACTTAAGAAGTTAGGGATGAGTGTTTAAGATGCTAGCACCCGGGCACTCATTGTTATGAATCTTGCATGTAGCAGAACTTAATGACTTGGCTTAAGGGACTAAAAACAACTGGACTTTCAAGGGGTTACCCGCGATCTCCGGTGGAAACCTTTGCTGATAGGTTAGGACGAACTGACCAAATGCTGTCCTAGCGACTTAAACCCCCACTTGAACCAGGAATCTAGTGACTTTTAGAACCCATGTAATGTTATAGCAAACGCCGGCTCTTAATGACTGCTATTAGATTTCCGAATGATCCCGGGTGACCTGTTCATCTTGGTGAGGATTCTAAGAACCATAGGGTAGACGATTTGTTTTCCCCCAAAGGTGAAATAAATTAAATAAAATGAACAAAATATTTACAAGAGATAGCACAAGAAAAGGAAATAGAAGGACAATCCCAACTAAAACCAAATCTTGCCTAGGAAACAAAAATGACTACACAATGTCTAACCATACAGAACCCAAGAAATTACAAAAGAAAGCTGCAATAACTAACTAGCCATAACAAAAATAGCAAACCAAAGACAAACCCCAAGACACAATATTAGCAGAAAGATAAGCTACATCTATAGACAGCCTCACACTCTGAATCATTAATATACAAAGGGACCAACCAAAATATATTAAAACATCACCATGTGAGAATATCACATAGAAAGCTAAACTGCCAACACTGAGAATGGGGAGTCATAATACAATAAAGATAGCACCTTGCAGCTTGAGATCTTCTCATAAGCCCAGAATCACCCATGATATCCCAAATATCTGCATAACTAATCACAAAACAAACCATGCAGCTGGGAATCTTCAAACATCTGGAAATTAGATACCACATCATACTATTCTTCATTGTGCAGTCATTATAAGAGATGAACACCAGATAAGTGAACACCCAAACATCCTGTCTCATTAAAAAACCTTGGCAAATAAAACCCAGTGGGAAAAACTTTGACCAAGGAAAAAGAGTACAGGGAATACAATGCATATCCAAGAAATAACCACCACTGTCAAACACTTGATTGCAACTCCATAATCCATAATTCAAATAGAACCAAAGGACCCAAGTAGGCAATAAACCAGAGGACCTGCACAAATTCATATAATTAACAAAATCTGCATAATAATAGTTAGAAATGGTACTCCACATGTCCTCCCAAATACCCTGCTTAACCCACCACTTCTGCACATGACTCCATATAAGCATGTGCAGATCCAAGGGACTCCACGCATTAAGTAATTCCATCATTACCACTATTAGCATCCGACTTACCAATCTTTCTACAAATACCTTTCAAAGACAGATTCCATATGCTAGCAGCTTTCTCAACCTTAGATGAGTAATTAATCTTTAATCCTATAAGCTTGAGTCTAATGACTGCTATTAGATTGCCGAATGATCCCGGGTGACCTGTTCATCTTGGTAAGGATTCTAAGAACCATAGGGTAGACGAATTGACCATAGGATTCTATCTACTTTTGCCACTTATGGATGAACTCGGTTTAAGAATTGCATCACTATCGTTCCCATTAGCTTGTTTACCAGAGAACCAGCCCAATTGATCACGTGACACCTTAAATATTATCAATCCTTTCATTTAAACTTATTTATTTGACTAATTTAATTAATTAGACAGTTAGGAATCAACCGTTCTTGGGACGACCTTGGTCTTACCATTCCCTCACTACATGCGACCGGGTACACTGCCTGTTAGTGCATTAGGTAGGCCATAGGTAGACGAGTTACTATAAATGTAAAACATGGTCAGTAAAACCTGCATCAGTGATAACGCTACGCGCGTCGTTCGGGGTCAAAGGAACTTCCTTTTCTTCGAGCAAGTTATATAACACCCTAGTCAGTGAACCTAATCGTTGTAGTGTAGTATTAGGGTAAGCCACGGGTATTGATATCGTTCTCTAGGGGAATAGGAATGCTAGTGAGAAGTTACTACGCTAAGGTTGGGGTTGAGGAAGATTATTTTTTTATCTTTTTATATTTTTTTAGGAAAGGAAAGGTACGAATCTCGGGGTTTGGATTTTGGGGTTGGTATTTCTACCGATTACTCTACTTATCTAATTATCTAATCTAAGGTGTATGTAGTCTATGTCTAATTATTGTGTGCTCGTATGATGGTTTAAAGATGTGTTTACTTAGGTTTTATTACTCCTTAATTACCTCCTATTGATGGTTGAATTGTCACGTCCTTATTCTTAATCGCGTTGTGTTTCTAAAGTCGTAGGGTATGCGTTTGTCCCTAACTCTTTGAACTTACCAAAGGGTCTCGTCTACAAAATCTCTAGGAATTATAAACTCTAACTCTAAAGCACTCTTTGGATGGTTTAGCCTACAACTGCTCTAAATGTTATAGTCCAAGGTTCACAAAGATCAATCAAGCATTAATTACACAACGAATGACCTATCACATTACTAGATCATTAACAATTAAGATAAGAGACAACCAATCAATATTCAATAATTAAGTTTCATATTCCCTAAGCAAATACACAAGTAAATTAGCCGGACATGGAGAACATGCAAGCATACACACACGTAATTGAAGACATAATTGAATTAATGAAGTAAAACACTTATCTTGATGTAATATAGGGTTTGGAACCCTAAAATACTGTACAAGACAACCTTGGTTCGGTTTAGGTTTTTACTCCAAAAGACTACACACTAAAACTGAAAAATTCGGATTCTATATATAAGATTACAATTGCGACGGCGTCACCTTATGATTTGTGACGCCGTCGGGTCGCCGTCATTAGGGTTTCGTCTTTGCCACGTTAGTCTTGCGACGGCGTCACCTTGTGCTTGTGACGCCGTCCCCTTCAGTCTCTGACGCCGTCTGGATCAAATCTAGGCCGTCTGAGTTGCGACGGCCTACTCTTTAAAAGCCTGACACCGTCATTTGAAAATAAGCAATTTGGCTACTGTCCCGTCACAGAAGTGCTCCGACGGCGTCGCAGTTAAGCAGTGACGCCGTCCCCTTGTATTTCAGCAGCTTGAGTGTCTCGATTCTTGACTTTGGCCATTTTCTTCGTATATCCGCGCCTTTTCGTCCAAATAAGTCCCATTCCAGCAATTTGCCTTCAAGAGACCTAAAAAGTGAAAAGGAACGATATTAAGTAATAACGGATACAAAAGTGATCAAATAAGGGCTTAAACGACCCCTAAAAAAGGTACATTTTAAAACCTTATCAAATATCCCTACACTTGGTATTAGCTTGTCCTCAAGCAAATGTGCTTTTATCCAATTAATTTATAAGTTAGAGGTCATGAAGCATTGTTTTAAAACAATCCACAACACATATAAGCCCCGCAAAGGTCATAACAAGCACGGAAATTACATACTAGCACCTCACATGGGGTGTTTAGATACTCTCATCTCTCGGGTGTATATGAAATATAACAAGTTGGAAATGGAAGATAAGCACTCATTAACCGGTCCTAGTACATAGATTACCATAAGCTTGAGAATAGATCAAACCTCCATCGCTTTGGCGTAAGCACCTAGGAAAGACTATCAAAGAGGTCTTTAAAGGGTTGTAACGTGAGGCTTACGGTAGGGACACAAAGGGTTTGGTGGGATAGGCTATTTAGTGGTGGCAAGTCAAAAATCTCTATGTTACAAGCATACGAAGAATGGCGTTGCTAAGCCAAGAATCGACACTCTAAACTCTAGATAACTGAAACAAACAAACATAAATTTAAAGGATAGATGTAGGATGGTAGCCCGTATGTTTTTTTTTGTTTTTTTTTTTTTTTTTGGTTTTTTTTTTTTTTTTTTTTTTTTTTTTTTTTTTTTTTTTGAGCACTCAATTTTTTTCTTTTCTCTTTTTCTAATTTTTTTTCGATTTTTTTTTCCATACACTTTTACTCTACCATCCTCTACGGTAACATCAAAATGATAGGGATTTATAGGCACATCCCTACACTTGAGTTTTTATTACTCTAACACTAATTTGACCCGAATTGAAAAGATCAAAACACTTGGGGTACGTTATTACACAAATAAGGGAATTTAACGTTCCCTTCCAGTCATTTCATAAATTTAACTTTTCCCATGAGTCCCAGTCGTCCCAAAACTGTGTACAAATGATATGACTCGACTTAGCAACTTATGCAAGCAACTAGATAATTGAACTAAGGGTTTAGGGTGATAACAATAATGAACTAAAAGTGAGTGCATACAAGGTAGGCTAAGACGATTTGGGTGTACATTTGGGGGTGGGGTGTAAACAATGCTCTTCATTGATATTCCAGAAAAACCGAAACATCACGAGAACCGCGAAAAGGATAGGCTCTGAGGGGTTAACTAGGGGTATCGTGTACTAAAGATGAGTACAACGCAAAGGGTGTGGGGGAATTACTCAACCGATGTGAAAGAAGTAATAATACTACGGGTATCAAACAAGGGTTATCCTAATGCCTATTATCATTTAGTTATTCCTAACTACACAAGTGTAGTCTTACTAGCGATCTCGGAATGCATCACAAAACAAGTTCTAGAATCTAATATACTACCGGTTCACACTCTAAGCATTAAAGATGAATGCTTTAATTCCTACTAATCTAAGGGCGATCCTCACATTTTGGGTGGAATTTAGGTGGTAAAGGGTTTTTGTGCTAATCATGTAACTTCCTATCCGTGAGACGCTTTTGTTAAGACTAATGGCCCACTCCTATATGTCATGAAAAAATTTAAATTTGGTGCCAAAATTACCCTAACCGACATTTTCTCATGGTTTATTACACAAATACAATTGGACAAAGCAAATAATCAAGGATAAGCATAGTTTCAAAGTTCCCGTTTTATTTTCCCTCCCTACACTTAAACTGAACATTGTCCCCAATGTTCCCCGAAAGTATCAAAGTTATGATAATAGAAGGCAATGAAAAACGAAATAAAACTAATACTCCCCTGATTAGCTCGGTAGGATCCGTGTGTGAAGTAGTGGTTAAATCCTTTCCTAGAAGAATGTATGCGTGAAAAGCTCCTTCCAATCTTATGTAACTTCTTCTTGATAAATTAAACCTGCACACTTGAAGAAAACAAACGAAACCTTCGCGTAAAATCGGCGGTAATAATATATATAAGACTCGACTAAACTAGGATATAATGCTTGTGGAATGGATATTTACAGAATTTCTGGAAAATTAAAACCTGGAAAATTCCAAAAATTTAATAAGTAGCACAGAAAACTAGAAAAAAGTAATCTGTTGTTTTTACTCCTTCCTGACGCCGTCAGGTTGCGATCCTGACAAAAACTGGTCTGCGATTTTCTGGAAAAAATTCTGGAAAATTTACATCTTTAGAATCTGGAAAAATTTCTGTAAAACATCCATTATTTCTCGATACAAGCATTTGACTCGAACAAAGACACATATATATCTTTTAATTAATTGTTATTCTCATGTTTACGTTTCTTTTGAAAACGTGTGTAATCCTCCCTACACTTATCCTTTATGTAAAATACCTTTATATGCAATTAAGACGAGGTTAAAAATAAAATAAAGTATTTTTACAAATTTAAACATGAGAATAAGCAATCACTAAAAGATATATGACACACAAACAAGCAAACAATTAAGCATGGGTTGCCTCCCACGAAGAGCTTTTCTTTATTTATGAGTCTTGTAGCTAGACTCGCAGTCGTGCCCTTACGTTTTCCTCCTCTTAGAAGCCCATTCAATTATCTTAACTCTGTTCTCATCACGAATATATTCAGGGCCTAACTCTAGAGAAGCGGTATAGCGAATATTGTCTTCCCAATCAACTTCAAAGGCCAGAATGCTGTCTACATCTAGATCATCAATACCCACAAACTTCTTATTTTTGTAGGGCATTATATACTTAACACATTCGGTCTCATTTGAGAATTTGACTATTCCTTCCTCTTGATCATAAACCATCTTAGATTCCTCAATAAATGGTCTCCCAAGTATCACATCTCCTAAGACTCCATCAATAATGCCCTTAACATTCTCTAGGATCATGAAATCACACCTACATGTGAAGTTTCCTACGAAGACATGTAATCCTTTAACCCTCCCGACATAGTTACTCACCTTCCTAGGGTAAAAGGGGTCCCTCATAGGTCCTAAATTTTCACTCATGATCCAATTGTAGTAGAGTCTAGACATTATGTTCATGGGTTCTTTATAATCTATGTAAGTGTGATCCCTATATAAGTACCCAATCATGCATGGTATTTTGATATTTTTAGGGTCACCACTTTTTATGCATGGTTCGAAAGGTGGTCGCGGGAAGTTAACTACATTATAGTGATAAGCGGTTTCCTTCCCATTAGGGTATGAATCGAAATACTCCCTAAGTTCCTCTTCCTCCTTACTTCCATCCATAATTTCCAAAACCTTATAATCACCTTCCACAATTTCATCTTCCGAATCACTTGAGGTGGAATCACTATCTAAGGTACTAGTGGATTCCTCAAGGGCTTTCTCAAGTGCACTTTCGATTATCCTATTTAGTTTCTTAAGTTCTCCAATTTCACTAACAATGCGAGCTCGGAGTTGGTTGGCAAAAGTTGGATCGAGTGGTGGGAATTTGTTTGATGGGGAGTTGTTGCTTGGTGGTTTATCATCTTCCATGATGAAAAGTGATGGTGTTACGAACAAAGGTCACGAAGAAGGGGGATAAACTATGAGAAAGCTAAAAATGAGAAAAATTTACTTGATAGGAATCAAGCAAAGAAACCTAAACGAGGTGGACTACTAACTAGCTATTCTATTCCCCGGCAGCGGCGCCAAAAACTTGATAACGCTACACTCGTCGTTCGGGGTCAAAGGAACTTCCTTTTCTTCGAGCAAGTTTTATAACACCCTAGGCAGTGAACCTAATCGTTGTAGTGTCGTATTAGGGTAAGCCACGGGTATTGATATCGTTCTCTAGGGGAATAGGAATGCTAGTGAGAAGTTACTATGCTAAGGTTGGGGTTGAGGAAGATTATTATTTTTATCTTTTTATATTTTTTTAGGAAAGGAAAGGTACGAATCTCGGGGTTTGGATTTGGGTGTTGATATTTCTACCGATTACTCTACTTATCTAATTATCTAATCTAAGGTGTATGTAGTCTATGTCTAATTATTGTGTGCTCGTATGATGGTTTAAAGATGTGTTTACTTAGGTTTTATTACTCCTTAATTACCTCCTATTGATGGTTGAATTGTCACGTCCTTATTTTTAATCGCGTTGTGTGTCTAAAGTCGTAGGGTATGCGTTTGTCCCTAACTCTTTGAACTTACCAAAGGGTCTCGTCTACAAAAACCTCTAGGAATTATAAACTCTAACTCTAAGGCACTCTTTGGATGGTTTAGCCTACAACTGCTCTAAATGTTATAGTCCAAGGTTCACAAAGATCAATCAAGCATTAATTACACAACGAATGACCTATCGCATTACTAGATCATTAACAATTAAGATAAGAGACAACCAATCAATATTCAATAATTAAGTTTCATATTCCCTAAGCAAACACACAAGTAAATTAGCCGGACATGGAGAACATGCAAGCATACACACAAGTAATTGAAGACATAATTGAATTAATGAAGTAAAACACTTATCTTGATGTAAGATAGGGTTTGGAACCCTAAAATACTGTACAAGACAGCCTTGGTTCGGTTTAGGTTTTTACTCCAAAAGACTATACACTAAAACTGAAAAATTCGGATTCTATATATAAGATTACAATTGCGACGGCGTCACCTTATTAAAAATAGTTATCATTCATCGAAAACTCATAGTTTGTTACAAAATATTGTAAATAGATTAAGTGTTTTTCCCAAAAGAAAGATCATGAGTTTGAAAGAAATGATAACTTTTATGTTTTACACCACCAGATAAGCCTTGCCATGCCCCGTTCCGCACCTTGGAGTGAGTTGTAAAAACAACTAGAAAAATTCGTACAATAGAGTCCATTAGTCACTTCTAATACTGGTTCCACGCCTTGCCCCGTACCGTTCCGAATAGACCACCACATTTTGTATTTTCAATAGTAAAGAAAGTTTGAGTACTAGAAAGAAAACCCTTTTTGTGAATTAGATAAATGTTATAAAACATTG
>BPTQ01000006.1:97325346-97360323 GCA_019973895.1 Chrysanthemum seticuspe
ACATTTAATTGAATTTTGCAATTAGTGCTAGCGCGTGATAACCTAACCTGTTAGGTTACTAGATAACTTATTCTTATAAGTTACGAGATAATAAAACCAGCGCTTGGTTTTACGAGTAAATGACTCTGAGCGGTAGAGTAGTAAAATCCAAAGCTCAACCTTGGAGGCGATGTAACACGAACTAGAAAAACACGCACACGTAATAGTAGTTCCACTCAAGTATCGGAGCGAAAATGAAATGAAAACGTTTGGGGCGCTCCCTCTATGTACGAGATTTGATCTTGTGTTCCAAAAAGTATTTACGAACTAGAAGAACTAATAACCATGACGGATTCAACAATCGGTAGATCATTGGATTGTCCAATCCAATAGTGCGCGATCGTGATTAACGTTTTAAGTTAATTTACATGCTACATTGCCTTAATTAATGATCCTCACTTACGCATAAGTGAAATGTTCCCCCGTTGTGATCTTAATAGATTTGTTGAGTATTTTAACGTGTTTGAATAAATTCCCCGTGTGTTTTATCGGATTTTGATATATATATATATAATTATAATCTTATAATATATATATATATATAAGTAATACATTTACCGTTATCCGAAATAAAATACTCACGAGATCAAAATACTTGTTTTTACGAAGTTATTATGGGTTTATAAGTTTTTCTAAACTTTTCCCGAATTTACACTTTTTATCCTTGAGTTACAAAAAGTACGAGTTTAGTCCCTATACTTTTAGAAAATGACACTTTCTACCCGAGTTATATTTCATACCGAAACTTTCAGAAATGACAACTTTGACCCTTGGTAAAACTGTTTTTACAAAATCAGCCCCTTAAGTTCCACTTATTCACTTTAAACCTTCATTTTTCTTATTTTACACTTTTAGCCCAAAACTTATATTATAACTAGTTTAAGAGATTTACATGATCGGTCCTTGTGGTTTTCATGCATACGCATGCACGTACATATTTCCCCTTGACTTATCGAAAATGACTTTTCCAGTCCTTAGACTTTTACAAAGTATTTGTTTCACTTATAAATGACCCCTTTAACTTTTAAATATGTTACCTTTTGACCCGAAATTCATTTATTTTGCAATTTCGGTCCGAAGTACCATTTTAACATATGAAAACTTTATAAACTTTTACAAGCTTATTCCTAGCTTATTTTTAATCTATTGGGCCGGGTTGGACTCGACTTGGACACATCGTGGGCTTATTGGGCTTTCGGTTTGGGCTTCAGGCCCGTTGTCATTCTCATGAGTTTTACAAGTGAACAAATGGTTATTGTGAGTTTGAGTGGTATTTCTAATTGTTTCATGCATGTTGTAACTATTGGCATTGTGTCGTGATACAACTATTTCATGTTTATAAAGCTAGTTGTTCATAAAATGTGTACTCATCCTAAGCATCATGCGATAACGAAATAATAATGGGAAGTAAGAATGTGTCAAGGTGACTTACAAACACTCGAGTGAGTGGTGATGCTTGATGAGATGATGTTTCAAACTTCACCCCGTGTTCTCCTTATAAGATTTATTCGTCTATGTAAACCCCAAAGCTTTTCTAATTTCCTTGCATGCGCTACTAATCTTTCCTTATGAGACCCAATGTTTTCCGTTTTCCCTTCCTATCTCTCTAGAAGCAAAACTCCACAGTGGACGTCTTGTATGAGTTGAGAGTGTTTGTGAGTTGTGGGATTTTATGTGAGCTAGTGAATGGTGAGACTTTGCTAAGTGATTAGAGTAGTTTATATAAAGGAAAAGAGTATGGTCTTCTTAATATTTTACTCATAGCCTTCCTAATTCTAGGCTTATTAGTCATGTGCTCCTTTGAATGAGGCCATATTTGTGAAGTGTGGCTAAACGTGGGATATGAGTCCCAAGCATGCAATGGCTTGTCAACTCATTAGAAACATAAGGTCCAATGGTTATAAAAGTCTCATTGAGTCAAAGTATGTTTAGTCTAGTTTAGGTAGTATTATATTTGTTTAGGATGTCCTAAAGGTGGTTTTTGTCTCCTCTTGTTCACTCTTACACGACAACACAAGATCAAGGGAAATGTTTTGATTTTTAGTTTGGTTAGTTTGTTGCTCGACCGGTTATGGTTCAAGGATTTGCATAACCTTTGTTATAGTAACTTTGAGGTAGGAATACTTAGGCTTGTTTGTTTTCGTTTCTCGTCCGGTTACAAAAGCAAGAAATACTAAACATAATATCCAAAGGTTAAACAAGTCAAAAGGGAGTCAATTGTCTAGGTTTAGTTTAATATTATTGTTAGGGTGTCTAAGCATGAGTTTTGTCTCCATTTCTCCTACATATGTGACATAAAATAAAAGTTTTATGTTCCTAGTTTGGTTTGGTTGCATCATGGCTAGTTTGGTTTTCTTTGTTGTTTGCTCGGTTTCAACAGAAAGAACACAAAAACATTTTTGAGTCTTTAACTCTATTTGTACATATATGGTGATCAAGACCCAAACTACAACATGTTGGGTTGGGCTCGGCAGCTAGGCCCAAGGAAAAGAAAGAAAAAAAATATGTTTGGATTGCTTGTTGGATTGGACGCAAGAAAAGGCCCAAAGAAATGATGGTGTGGGTTTGGGTTCGGTTATGAGGCCCATTTACGTGTCGGGTTCGAGTGGTGAAAAGTCTAATGAGTTTCGAGGCCCAATACGAATATGAATATATTTTTATTATAATTTAATTCGTAATTTTTACAAATTTTTACGTATTCATTACGTATTTTAGGATTATCAGGATAGTGGGGAAATTTATTTAGATCACAACGGTATATTTATGAACGCTCGAGCTGCGTTGATCATGCATATGCCAAATGATATGCAAAAGTGATGTTTAGAAAATTTCATGACGAAATAGATCGTGTTTAATTCTTGATTAAAACGTTAAGTACATTGAAATTTTCCGGGAGCTTACACTTGACTTTGGCCATTTTCTTCGTATATCCGCGCCTTTTCGTCCAAATAAGTGCCATTCCAGCAACTTGCCTTCAAGAGACCTAAAAAGTGAAAAGGAACGATATTAAGTAATAACGGATACAAAAGTGATCAAATAAGGGCTTAAACGACCCCTCAAAAAGGTACATTTTAAAACCTTATCAAATATCCCTACACTTGGTATTTGCTTGTCCTCAAGCAAATGTGCTTTTAGCCAATTAATTTATAAGTTAGGGGTCATGAAGCATTGGTTTAAAACAGTCCACAACAGATATAAGCCCCGCAAAAGTTATAACAAGCACGGAAATTACATACTAGTACCTCACATGGGGTGTTTGGATACTCTTATCTCTCGGGTGTATATGAAATATAACAAGTTGGAAATGGAAGATAAACACTCATTAACCGGTCCTAGTACATAGATTACCATAAGCTTGAGAATAGATCAAACCTCCATCGCTTTGGCGTAAGCACCTAGGAAAGACTATTAAAGAGGTCTTTAAAGGGTTGTAACGTTAGGCTAACGATAGGGAAACAAAGGGTTTGGTGGGATAGGCTATTTAGTGGTGGCAAGTCAAAAATCTCTATGTTACAAGCATACGAAGAATGGCGTTGCTAAGCCAAGACTCGACACTCTAAACTCTAGATAACTGAAACAAACAAACATAAATTTAAAGGATAGATGTAGGATGGTAGCCCGTAGGTTTTTTTTTTTTTTTTTTTTTTTGAGCACTCAATTTTTTTCTTTTCTCTTTTTCTATTTTATTTTCGATTTTTTTTTTCATACACTTTTACTCTACCATCCTCTACGGTAACATCAAAATGATAGAGATTTATAGGCACATCCCTACACTTGAGTTTTTATTACTCTAACACTAATTTGACCCGAATTGAAAAGATCAAAACACTTGGGGTACGTTATTACGCAAATAAGGGAATTTAACGTTCCCTTCCAGTCATTTCATAAACTTTAACTTTTCCCATGAGTCCCAATCGTCCCAAAACTGTGTACAAAGGATATGACTCGACTTAGCAACTTATGCAAGCAACTAGATAATTGAACTAAAGGTTTATGGTGATAACAATAATGCACTAAAAGTGAGTGCATACAAGGTAGGCTAAGGCAATTTGGGTGTACATTTGGGGGTGGGGTGTAAACAATGCTCTTCATTGATATTCCGGAAAAACCGAAACATCACGAGAACCGCGAAAAGGATAGGCTCTGAGAGGTTAACTAGGGGTATCGTGTACTAAAGATGAGTACAACGCAAAGGGTGTGGGGGAATTACTCAACCGATGTGGAAGAAGTAATTATACTACGGGTATCAAACAAGGGTTATCCTAATGCCTCTTATCATTTAGTTATTCCTAACTACACAAGTGTAGTCTTACTAGCGATCTCGGAATGCATCACAAAACAAGTTCTAGAATCTAATATACTACCGGTTCACACTCTAAGCATTAAAGATGAATGCTTTAATTCCTACTAATCTAAGGGAGATCCTCACATTTTGGGTGGAATTTAGGTGGTAAAGGGTTTTTGTGCTAATCATGTAACTTTCTATCCGTGAGACGCATTTGTTAAGACTAATGGCCCACTCCTATATGTCATGAAAAATTTTAAATTTGGTGCAAAAATTACCCTAACCGACATTTTCTCATGGTTTATTACACAAATACAATTGGACAAAGCAAATAATCAAGGATAAGCATAGTTTCAAAGTTCCCATTTTATTTTCCCTCCCTACACTTAAAATGAACATTGTCCCCAATGTTCCCCGAAAGTATCAAAGTTATGATAATAGAAGGTAATGAAAAACGAAAGAAACTAATACTCCCCTGATTAGCTCGGTAGGATCCGTGTGTGAAGTAGTGGTTAAATCCTTTCCTAGAAGAATGTATGCTTGAAAAGCTCCTTCCAATCTTATGTAACTTCTTCTTGATAAATTAAACCTGCACACTTGAAGAAAACAAACGAAACCTTCGCGTAAAATCGGCGGTAATAATATATATAAGACTCGACTAAACTAGGATATAATGCTTGTGGAATGGATGTTTACATAATTTCTGGAAAATTAAGACCTGGAAAATTCCAAAAATTTAATAAGTAGCTCAGAAAACGAGAAAAAAGTAATCTGTTGTTTTTACTCCTTCCTGACGCCGTCAGGTTGCGATCCTGACGCCGTCAGGTTATCCTGACAGAAACTGGTCTGCGATTTTCTGGAAAATTTACATCTTTAGAATCTGGAAAATATTCTGTAAAACATCCATTATGACTCGATACAAGCATTTGACTCGAACAAAGACACATATATATCTTTTAATTAATTGTTATTCTCATGTTTACATTTCTTTTGAAAACGTGTGTAATCCTCCCTACACTTATCCTTTATGTAAAATACCTTTATATGCAATTAAGACGAGGTTAAAAACAAAATAAAGCATTTTTACAAATTTAAACATGAGAATAAGCAATCACTAAAAGATATATGACACACAAACAAGCAAACAATTAAGCATGGGTTGCCTCCCACGAAGCGCTTTTCTTTATTTATGAGTCTTGTAGCTAGACTCGTAGTCGTGCCCTTACGTTTTCCTCCTCTTAGAAGCCCATTCAATTATCTTAACTCTGTTCTCATCACGAATATATTCAGGGCCTAACTCTAGAGAAGCGGTATAGCGAATCTTGTCTTCCCAATCAACTTCAAAGGCCGGAATGATGTCTACATCTAGATCATCAATACCCACAAACTTCTTATTTTTGTAGGGCATTATATACTTAACACATTCGGTCTCATTTGAGAATTTGACTATTCCTTCCTCTTGATCATAAACCATCTTAGATTCCTCAATAAATGGTCTCCCAAGTATCACATCTCCTAAGACTCCATCAATAATGCCCTTAACATTCTCTAGGATCATGAAATCACACCTATGTGTGAAGTTTCCTACGAAGACATGTAATCCTTTAACCCTCCCGACATAGTTACTCACCTTCCTAGGGTAAAAGGGGTCCCTCATAGGTCCTAAATTTTCACTCATGATCCAATTGTAGTAGAGTCTAGACATTATGTTCATGGGTTCTTTATAATCTATGTAAGTTTGATCCCTATATAAATACCCAATCATGCACGGTATTTTGATATTTTTAGGGTCACCACTTTTTATGCATGGTTCGAAAGGTGGTCGCGGGAAGTTAACTACATTATAGTGATAAGCGGTTTCCTTCCCATTAGGATATGAATCGAAATACTCCCTAAGTTCCTCTTCCTCCTTACTTCCATCCATAATTTCCAAAACCTTATAATCACCTTCCACAATTTCATCTTCCGAATCACTTGAGGTGGAATCACTATCTAAGGTACTAGTGGATTCCTCAAGGGCTTTCTCAAGTGCACTTTCAATTATCCTATTTAGTTTCTTAAGTTCTCCAATTTCACTAACAATGTGAGCTCGGAGTTGGTTGGAAAAATTTGGATCGAGTGGTGGGAATTTGTTTGATGGGGAGTTGTTGCTTGGTGGTTTATCATCTTCCATGATGAAAAGTGATGGTGTTACGAACAAAGGTCACGAAGAAGGGGGATAGACTATGAGAAAGCTAAAAATGAGAAAAATTTACTTGATAGGAATCAAGCAAAGAAACCTAAACGAGGTGGACTACTAACTAGCTATTCTATTCCCCGGTAGCGGCGCCAAAAACTTGATAACGCTACACTCGTCGTTCGGGGTCAAAGGAACTTCCTTTTCTTCGAGCAAGTTTTATAACACCCTAGGCAGTGAACCTAATCGTTGTAGTGTAGTATTAGGGTAAGCCACGGGTATTGATATCGTTCTCTAGGGGAATAGGAATGCTAGTGAGAAGTTACTACGCTAAGGTTGGGGTTGAGGAAGATTATTTTTTTTATCTTTTTATATTTTTTTAGGAAAGGAAAGGTACGAATCTCGGGGTTTGGATTTGGGTGTTGATATTTCTACCGATTACTCTACTTATCTAATTATCTAATCTAAGGTGTATGTAGTTTATGTCTAATTATTGTGTGCTCGTATGATGGTTTAAAGATGTGTTTACTTAGGTTTTATTACTCCTTAATTACCTCCTATTGATGGTTGAATTGTCACGTCCTTATTTTTAATCGCGTTGTGTGTCTAAAGTCGTAGGGTATGCGTTTGTCCCTAACTCTTTGAACTTACCAAAGGGTCTCGTCTACAAAAACCTCTAGGAATTATAAACTCTAACTCTAAGGCACTCTTTGGATGGTTTAGCCTACAACTGCTCTAAATGTTATAGTCCAAGGTTCACAAAGATCAATCAAGCATTAATTACACAACGAATGACCTATCGCATTACTAGATCATTAACAATTAAGATAAGAGACAACCAATCAATATTCAATAATTAAGTTTCATATTCCCTAAGCAAACACACAAGTAAATTAGCCGGACATGGAGAACATGCAAGCATACACACAAGTAATTGAAGACATAATTGAATTAATGAAGTAAAACACTTATCTTGATGTAAGATAGGGTTTGGAACCCTAAAATACTGTACAAGACAGCCTTGGTTCGGTTTAGGTTTTTACTCCAAAAGACTACACACTAAAACTGAAAAATTCGGATTCTATATATAAGATTACAATTGCGACGGCGTCACCTTATGATTTGTGACGCCGTCGGGTCGCCGTCATTAGGGTTTCGTCTTGGCCATGTTAGTCTTGCGACGGCGTCACCTTGTGCTTGTGACGCCGTCCCCTTCAGTCTCTGACGCCGTCTGGATCAAATCTAGGCCGTCTGAGTTGCGACGGCCTACTCTTTTAAAGCCTGACACCGTCACTTGAAAATAAGCAATTTGGCTACTGTCCCGTCGCAGAAGTGCTCCGACGGCGTCGCAGTTAAGAAGTGACGCCGTCCCCTTGTATTTCAGCAGCTTGAGTGTCTCGATTCTTGACTTTGGCCATTTTCTTCATATGTCCGCGCCTTTTCGTCCAAATAAGTGCCATTCCAGCAATTTGCCTTCAAGAGACCTAAAAAGTGAAAAGGAACGATATTAAGTAATAACGGATACAAAAGTGATCAAATAAGGGCTTAAACGACCCCTCAAAAAGGTACATTTTAAAACCTTATCAATCAGCTATACAAGATGAACTTCAACAGTTTGATAAAAACAAGGTCATGACCTTGATCAAATGTCCTCAGAATGTCATTGTCATAGGAATGAAGTGGGTTTTCAGAAACAAAACTGATGAAAAAGGCACTGTCATTAAAAACAAAGCCAGACTTGTAGCCAAAGGTTACAGTCAACAAGAAGGCATTGACTATGATGAGACATTTGCTCCTGTTGCAAGAATGGAAGCCATCAGGATCTTCCTTGCATTTGCAACCTTCATGAACTTCAAAGTTTACCAAATAGATGTAAAAAGTGCCTTCCTGAATGGTGAACTCAAAGAAGATGTTTATGTTCAGCAACCCCTGGCTTTGAGAGTAGTGAATATCCTGACTATGTCTGCAAGCTTGACAATGCCCTATATGGACTAAAACAAGCTCCCAGAGCATGGTATGAAACTCTCTCAGCCTTCCTGATCCAAAAAACGTTTTTCAAAGGAAAGATAGACAACACCCTGTTTATCTATAGGACAAAACAAGATGTGATACTAGTTCAAGTGTATGTTGATGACATTATCTTTGGCTCAACAAATTATACTCTTTGCAAACAGTTTGAAAAACTGATGACAAAGAAATTTGAAATGAGCATGATGGGTGAACTCACTTACTTCCTTGGACTACAAATCAGGCAAACTGATAAAGGAATCACCATCAGTCAAGAGAAATATACCAGAAATCTATTGAAGAAATATGAGATCTCTGACTGTGCTTTAGTGAAGACTCCAATAGTCCCTCCAAACAACCTTGGACCTGATCTCACTGGAAAATCAATCAATCAAACTCATTTCAGGGGAATTGTAGGATCACTGATGTATATAACTGCCTCCAGACCTGACATACAATTCTCAGTATGTCTAATAGCTAGATATCAGTCCAATCCTAAGGAATCCCATCTCACTACAGCCAAAAGAATCCTCAAATACCTGAAGGAAACTTTAAGCCTTGGACTTTACTATCCAAAATGCTCAGGGTTTGACCTCAAAGGATATTCTGACTCTGATTATGCAGGCTGCAACATGGACATGAAGAGTACCTCAGGGTCCTGTCAATTTCTTGGAGGAAAGCTGGTTTGTTGGATTGCTAAAAAGAAACAATCAGTGGCTATGTCTTCAGCTGAAGCTGAATATGTAGCAGATGAAGGGTGTTGTGCCAATGTGCTATGGATGAAAAGTCAACTCAGTGACTATGACATCCATTACAAGATGGTACCCATATTTTTTGATAACACCAGTGCTATAGCAATCTCCAACAATCCTCTCCTTCACCAAAGAACCAAACACATTGATATCAGATATCATTTTATCAGGGACCACATCACGAAAGGAGACATAGAACTTCACTTCATCCCTACTAAATATCAACTTGCTGATATCTTCACCAAACCCAGGGATGAACCTACCTTCAGGAGACTGAAAGCTAAATTAGGAATGCTTGATATTGAAAGTCAGCAACCTGATAACCAATCCTGATCTCAGCATGCTCTCTCTGAAATGGTCCTTGGTCCCTTAACAAAGCCCCAAAATCTTCTCACTGAATGAGTAAGACTCATTTAGGGTCCCTGACATAGGATATAGAGCATTGAATGAGTAACTAAATGCACTAAGTATTTCAGTTACTTAATGTCCTAGGTTGGTAAACATACCAATTTAATATAGGAATATATGTCTCTATATCCTTCTGTCATCCATGTCATGGGTCTCCTCTTACCTTACCTCATCCCACTTGGCATTTATTGCCTCCTCTCACAACAAATATCCTTAGGATATTTTAACCCTGCAAGATGCACTTTTACTGTGCACTACAACTGTTCCCTTGAAAACCGTGAGAAAACTGCGGGTAGTGGAGTGGTCGCATTAAATGAGGTAAATAAAACGTTTTCAATAAAAACTTTACAAATCCTCACATGTGCAAAATATACTCTCTCACCACTCTATAAATACCCCTCTCAAAACACAAAAAAAACACACAATTTGTTTTCTACAACCAAACTCTGTCAAAATATTTTCTCAACCCAGAAACAATTGTGTGTTCTTCGATCTAAAACCAGTTTTTTAAGCAAAATATTCTCTGCAAACAACTTACAAAAGTTTTATCACAAACTTTAAAAGAATCTTACTTCTTTGATTGTTCTTGTCAAAACGTTATCAAAAAAACCTAAAATCTTTCAATGGAAATGGCAAGAACACAAAGTCTTCAGTTTGCACATCAGTGGGTAGGCCGTCTTGAAAATGTTGAGTTTAAAACAAACAATGTTATAGGCAATTTTGAATACCCACATGATGTCCCAGCCTATAAGGGAATCATGAAGTTTTTGCTAAACTGCCCACTGAAAAAGGCCTTTGTTCAGTCCCCTTCAATACTGTACCAAAACCTCCTAAGGGAGTTTTGGGCAACTGCAGTGGCCTATGACCCGACACCCACAACTGATGAGACAGACCTTAGACCACTCAGGGAGTTTCTCATCAAATTCTCAAATTTAAATGGGGAACAATCAGTCACCCTGGACTATAAAACCTTTTGTACATCTACAAGGCTTGACAATAATCCAGGAAAATATGTTGCTCACCCTGACCCAACCACTGTTAAGGCTGAGTTGGGTAAAATTGTTTTGGATCCAAAATTTTTGGACAGAACCCCAGTCACCAAGAACTCTTTTCCCGTGGCTTGGAAGATCCTGTTCACTTTTGTGATTCAGGTTCTCGGCGAGAACCATTAATCCACTGAACATGTTAATGTTATTCAGTTGATGATGGCATACAGCTTGATGACTGAGACTGATGTCGACATTGGGGAGATCATTTACAGTGATCTCGTAACCAAGCTACTGAGCAAAACTAGGGCAAAATACGTTTCTTACCCTAGGTTTGTCTCAATCACTTTACAAGTGTTACTGGGTTGCAATTATCCTCAGGAATACAAATATGGCGCTTTACCTGCCATCCTGAGCCCTTCAAATTTTCAAAAGGACCCATCTCTTGTCACTGAAATTGAATTGACGGCCCATATGGTTGTTGTAAACAACCAGAGGGACTCAGTGTCTCCAAACCCTGCTCCTAAAAAGAGAAAGGGGAAGTCTCAGACTGGGACTAAAACCAAACCCAAGTCTCAGGGCCCTGAGGCTTCTGAAGCACAGCCTAAAAGGCCCAAAAAGACCCAGACTACCAATACACCCAAGGGAGACCAAGCAACATCTACCCTGGTGACATCGAAGGACACTAATACATCACAGTCAGTGCCCTTGGTCCCAAAGACTACTCCCCAAGATCCAGAGGGAAACATACAACCCGCTGGTAGGGGAGCGCCTTCCACTCAGCCTGATGAGGACATTCGTAAATCAAAGCTTTTTTCCGAGGGCACAACTATTGATCCCAAAGACTCAGAGGGAAATGAACAACCCACTGATAGGGAAATCACTGCCATTGCTTCTAAGGATGGCACTGGGAAACACCCACCAGTGCTTGAAGGAGCATCGAGGGACAAAGACTCGGAGGGAAAGCAACAACCCACTTATATGGAACTCACAACCAACCCTAAATCTGGAGAAGACACTGGGAAAAACCCATAAGTGTCTCAGGGGTCACTGGGGGACAAAGACTCAGAGGGACAAAAACCACCCGCTGATACGGAACCCATCACCCCCACTGGTCTTCTAACATTTGCTGAGGTAAATGACATATTATTTTTTGATGAGGAACTTGCTGCTGACAGTGAGGACGAAATCCTCTGCTGGAGAAGAAATGGACACTGATGTTCAACAACAAGAACAAGAACATCAGCCTGATCCAAAGGAGCCTGAGGAGTCACCCTTTCAAGTTGATGATGACTCCTCTGCTTCCTTAGACTCTTCAACCTCTGATGAATGGAAGCAATATGACAACACTCTTCCACTCAAAGAAATGCAGCTTGTCATGTGGATAAAAAGGGATACAAGGAGGCTATATACTGGTGTTACTGATACTCTCTGGGATCAGCATGTTGAAGCCGCTGTCAGTTATGCCGATCTGAAAGCTGAAGTGGTTGCTACCTGTGCGAACACTGATGAGCACAGGGATCTCATGTATGATCACCTACACAGGCTGGATGACAACCTGAAGAAGTTTCTCAAATACTTTCAGGATACTCACAGCAAGCTGGATAAAATCAGGGAATATGTCAAAGAAGATCCAACACTCAACTCCAAAGTGCTCGAGGCTACTGAGGTCTACATGAAAAATTCCTCCAGTCTCACTGAACTGATCAACATGCTCAACACTGCAAATGTTCATGGTCTTAGCTCCTCAATACAGTCTCTTCAATCCACCCTGAGTTCACTGGATACAAAGGTTGCTGATCTGGCTAAATCATCTTCTTCTATGGCCTGGAATCTTGGGCCTTGAAGGATAATACTGGAATTATCTCAGGCCAATCTTGCTGACAAGGTCATAAGTCTTCAACAAGATACATCTGACATCAATTCCATGGTCTCGGAGATCTATCTAGCCTTCAAAGGTCAAGCTGCTCCTTCTCCCTCAGTGTCACAACCAACTCTTTCCCTCACTGACGCTGCGGCAACAGTTGAGGGGGAGAGATCTGCTGAAGAGACTCCCTCTCACACTGAGGGGGAGCCAACTCAACCTGTATCAGCAATACCAATCTCATCCATCCCACCATCAGGAACAACAATCTCAGTGACAACAACAACAACAACACCAATTGTCACAACTACACCCCCACTGGTATCATCTTTCTCATCAGTTCAGGATAAAGGCAAAGCCATCATGACCACAACAGAGCCTGTCAAGATTCCCTATGAAATTGGTGGCATTAAGTACATGCTTACTCCTGAACAGTTAAGTGCCTACCTTGAAAAGGAAGAACGTAAGAAACAGGCTGAAGAGGGAAAAAAAGCAGAGAAGCCCTGGTCAAAGCAGTCTCTGAAGAAGCTGAAAAGATATGGATTAATCCTAAAACTCTTGAAAAAGGAGCATGCCAAAAGTTCAAAGCAACTCAAGATGCTGAGTTGGATGCCTTGAAAAGGAAAAGGGATGAAAAGAACAAGAGGAATGCTGCAATCAGGCAAGAAAGGATTGATCACTACAATTGGACCATGACAAGCAGAAGGGCACTTGAAAAAAATCACTAACGTAAAAATCATCGCCAGATCTAAACCACTGGCAATGAATGTCTATAGGGGGGATGATAAAAGAGATTTTGAAGTTCATGATCCGTTCAAATTCAATGACTTTGGGATCACTGAACTTGATGAACTTGGTCCCATCATTGGAAAGAAGCAAAATGTGGTGGTCAAAGAGTTGATGAAATCCCTTAGAAAAACGTTATGAAAGACTAAGGGAAGCACCAACTCAGCTTGGGATATAGTCATCTTTTCCTGAGGCTCAAGGATCTCAACCTTAATCATCCCAAGGAAAAAGAAAAAATGTTGAATCTGAGCCTGAAGCCAAGGTGCCTGGTTTTGACTGCAACAGAGAGCTGCCTGAAGGGGTAAAATTTGTGAGCTGCCTAGTCATTGAAGAGCCTGAAAGAGTGTTAGGTCACCATGTTTGTAACACAAGCATCAATATGAAGAAATGAGGTAAAGAAGGGTCGGATGAACACAAACACAAGTATACGAATGACTATGTGAAATGATAAGCTTAGGATAAATGTGAAAGTGAACAACCAACCTTCAAATGAAGGTTTACAAAGGTATTTATAGGGGAAGGGAGCTAGAGAAACACTTCTAGTCCCTTCCTTCCTTATTGGATATGGGCCAAGGCTTATGGGCTTTCTACATAAGCCTTGCCTTTAATACTAACATAAAAGCCTAATTAAGCTAACTATTACATATTAATTACTAACACTTGTAGTCTAGTTTAGGAGTGATTCCAACAATCTCCCCCTAAGTGTTGGTGATTAATGATTTGCGTGATAACGTTGTAGGTGCTGATGTAATAGTAGCTTTGACGTCTTCTGACATTCTTCTTTCTTGTGAGAAGAAGTGTCTTGATTCCAACAATCTCCCCAGTGTAGGGATCTTGTTTACTTTGCAGTTTTTCAGCTTTGACGTCTTTGTTTTCTTTGTTCTTTAATTCTTTTTTCTTTGTGGTGGTAGTGATAGTATGTTTTTGTTATCTGCATCAGGTCCGCTTCGTTGCTACAGTGTCTCCACGTCTTTCTCCAATATGCTCACACGCTCTTTAACGATGAATTACAGTACTTCTGTAGTTCTCTTAGTCTTTAAACTTTGAAGATTCTTTGACTTAGACGAAGAATCATTCTGACTTTGTGTTGCCTTTTGAGAGAACTTCAATTAGTGTTGTTGTTGGTATGAGCATGTGGAGAATCTACACGATCTTTTCCACCCGTGAGCATCCATAAGAAGAAAACATAAAATATGGGTTAGAAATAATCCAGCGCTTACAAGTTTGAACTTTGAGTGTGTTAACAGCATAGTGTGAAAACACGACTCTAATTCTCACAAAGGCTGTTCCTGAACTGGAGTCCCACAAGTGAGATAATGCGATGTACCAAAGTACACCTACAGTTCAGATGAGTCGCTGAGGTACACCGAAGCATCACCCCACGACTGTAGACCGTTTAAGACACACTAAGCGTAACCCACAAGGAGTTACCGAAGTGACCTGCTGTCAGGTCTGTTTGATGTTGACCTTGGCAGGAGTTTCCATTCAATCATTGAGGATCACATGTGTGAACCTCTCATAAATGTTCTCGACAGATTGCTAAGATCTGTGTAGGACTCGATAATGGATCACTTGCGTCCTTAATGTTAAACGACAAGCGATGAAAGTTTAAGTGTACCTAAGAGATCTTTTGATGAATCTCGTGGCTCTAGACTCAATAGTGCGCTTTGGTTTTCCTGAGCGGAGACTAGGGAGAGGGTCTCCTTCTTCAATACCAGCAATCTCTAAAAGAAGGCCGATAGTTTACGTAGGGTTCCCTGTGAGAATGAAACAAGCTTCTGTTGAGAGAAACTTGAGTGGCTAAGAAGGTTTAGTGCATGCGTTACCGGGTCCATGACGACTTCGATCTTCAATACCGGTGTCATCAAGTGACAACCAGTAGCATATGAATTGAACCCGGTGTCTGCCCTAAGTTGAATAATCTGGAGGGCTATTTATTTTGACCCTTTTCTTTACTTTTCTTTTTAATTCTTCAACTCCTTCTTTCTCCGATTCTTATTTTCTTCTTTTTATAATCATACCTAAGGACTTCTAATTATAACTATTGGTGGTATCCTTGGGTAGATCCCTCCGGCTCTGGCGGATCATAGAACGGTTATTCCTAACCTTAGTCACCTTATATCTCCATTGCCATAAAACAATTTAACATGAAACTCTCTCAAAGTGGTTATGATTAAAAACATTTTGTACCACTGAAAGAGTTTTATATTTTGCAGAAATACTCCCCCTCCACACGTGCTTAAGTATTTTGACAGAAATCTGCACGGCGAGAGAACAGCGCGCACTTTTGTATTGATCGACTCAAGATAGACAATTCCTCGCGAGACACGGTTACGTTGTATAGTTAAAGAATTGTATTGTCAGCTTTTAGGTGACAACTAGTTCTAATAACTACCTTGAAGGTGTGGACAAACCTCGAAAGGTTGTCAAACCCGTCAAAGTTCATGTCTATCAAGAGCTTCTCGAATAGGTACGATATACTCGGATAAGTCTTGGAAGACATATCTTTTCGATGTATGACAGTTTTAGATCTCGTCAATTCAAGAGTTAAGTCTTTAGCACGAATATTCAATAGCAATTCACAACATATTTCTTATCAAATAATTTTTCTCCCCCTCAAAAATGGCATATAAATGTTATTTTTGACAAAATTTTGATATCAAATATGTCCATTTCGAGTTTTGTGGGAAGATTACCATGAAGAACCATTTGTGAACAAAGTTTTAAGCAAATACTCCCCCTCAACAAGTGATATTAACTTTTGAGGTTTTGAAAATCATAAGGGGAAGTACTTGTTCTTTTGAGCAAAACTTTGAAAGTGAAATTTTTGATTAGTTTTACTCAAAAGTAAGAAGCTTTCGCTCCTTTTATAAGGATTGTGGCACTGAAGCGTACCACAGGGTCCTTTCATGACAAGTATGGGTTGTACACTGTTATGTGTGCACAAGCCATAGTTAGATAAAAATCACACATCCAAATAATGAGAAGGAAACAAATCAAGGGGTACCAGGAGTCTCAGGTATTCCAGCAATTACACCAGGAATGCGTTCTGGACGTTGGTAGCCTGTGAGAGATATGCTTGGACGACCACCAACGAAACTCTCCAATGTTCTGATCTGATCCCGCCTAAACAACCTTTCATCAATCCGTGTGATGATCTTCTTAAAATCCCTTCTGTCCCTCGAATTCCATCTCTTCGGTGACCCTATACCGTCATGTATCTCCTTTAACCGATAAGCTAATCCGTCCCTGACTTTCTTCAATGTATGATCCCCAAACTTGTGAAGCTCTTTGCACGCCATTAAGCAGTTGTGGTGTAGTTCACTTCGGTAGACTACCCCAAATGGTTTCCTGATAAGGGTGTACTGAGCAAGTTGGTTTATGTCGGGAAGGTCTAGCTGAGGTTTACACGTTTCTGATAAGATTCCACGGCAAGTTGAATGTTTTCTACATGTTCTTGGATCATGATGCTTCTGATGAAGATTAACAGTGACTTGATGTACTCGCGTTGGATAGTTGTAGAGAATTGTCGCATTCGTCCTTGTACCTTTGCAAGATACATATCTTCAATGTCGTTTAGAGACAATCTCGGAAAATCCGCTTCACAGAAGTCATAATCCTCTTCGTCTTGTCGTTTGACCACTATTTTCTTGAGGAATGTGTAGTCCCACTTTGACGACAAGGAAACATGCTGAATAGCAACGATCCATTTATCACTAAACACTTCCTTTTTCGACTTTAGAACCTGGCAGCTTTTGTAGTAGATTATTCGGCGTTCAGGACAATGATGAATCCCATACAATGCATCGAGGTTATACTTTTCCACTTTGTCAGCAAACATGTGTGTGGCGTCTTCCTTGATGGCTATGTTGTTGGAGTATATTGCTGTCAGGAAAGGGAGTGTGAGTGATGTAGCATATTTCTTGGAGACATCGCTACCGTGTAGAAGAAACTCTAGGTCGTTGTTGAAGAAATAGCGGAATGAAATCTTGGGTTGATCCGATCAGCCAATGGTAGGTAGAGGTTTGGTCCAGTCAGTGTAGTATGGAGCTTTGTCTGGTCTGGTGAAGTCAATGTTTGATTCAGGATTGAGCCAATCAATGTTGTTAGACATGGCTCGTGCAATGTTATCAAGATGATATTCGACTTCAATTGCACTTTCTGAGCTGTCTTTAAGTAGTTGAAATGCATCATTCTTGATTCGCCTCAACTCTGCCTTAGTCATCTTCTTCACGTTGGACTTTTCCTGTATAAGCTTCACATGCTCCATTGTACGCCCATCTACCATTTGTTGACCTTCTGGTAATGAGGGGGTAGCATCAACAAGTCTAGCAAACCAGTCAAATTCATCGGTAGTATCTTCATCTAGCCATGAGACAACAGCGGTCTTCTTCTTCTTTTTCTTAGGCTTTGATGATGATTCTGGTTTCTTTGTTGTGGCAGAAGAGGTGGGTTGTTATTGGGGCTCAGGGATCTCTTCATCATCACCACCAGTGTATTCGAAATGATCACCAGTTTTCTCTGTTTGTGGTGGTAACTCAGAGTCCTGAGGTTTCTCAGTAGCAGCAGAACGTGGAGGAGATCTTCTGTCAGTGGAGGTTCTTTGGGGTGGTGGTGGCATAGAGGAGGAGTCATCAGATTTCTTCTTTCGTTTCGACTCTTTATCCTTATCCTGATCATCATCGTCTCTTGGACACTTTGGCCTTTTAGCTGCCGCTTTGCATGAAGTTTTAAGTTGGTGTTCCAGATCGTTGCAGATCGTTTAGACATTTGTAGTACAAGCTTGGAAACCATTTATGCATTGGAGGCAACTGCAGGCTCAGTTGGGTTGATTGTTATTGTTAAAGGCGTTGCTTTTATTGTTTGCTTGACCAACTGCATGAGATTCGGATAGAGTTGTCTGGTGAACATATCTCTTGTTACACCAGGAACAGTGTCGAGAAGGAACTTATGAGTGTATTCCTTAATCGTCTTGTTCATTTCACCCTATACATCTCGATTGAGAAACTTCTGGATCTGTTCCTGTTCTCTCAACATCTCGTGTATCCCATTTTGAAGAAGATTGACTCTGTCAGCGAGTTGATTGAGTTTCTTGTTGACTACGTTTTTCTTCCTTACTTGCTTGACAGCTTTAACAATCTTTGTCTTTGCTCGGGATGCCCAAGTGTCGGTTGGCTTCTTTATCGATCTGGATGCGGATCTGGTGGTGCCTTTGGATGGTGGAGGTGATGAATGAGATAATGAGTCAGTTGAAGATGAGACATGAGGAGGCTCAGGGTCCTTTGGTGGCTCAGAAGTTTGTTCCTTGCTACGAGCAGGACTATCAAGAATGTAATCATTGGCTTCCTTTTCCGCTTGAGCCTTTTCTTCTGCCTTAACCCTAGCTTTTTCATCTGCTTGAGCTTGAGCTTCTTTTTTTGCTTTTTCTTTAGCTGCAGCTTCAACATCTTCATTAGTAATCTTTTCATTCTTCTCCATTTCCGGTTCCTCAAAGTCATAGATGATAGAGTCCTCTAGTTGCTTTTGTTGTTGTTCGTGGGTGGTGGTACCAGTTTCCTTATCGAGTTGATTAACCGCATCGGAAACTGGTGTAGATAGTGCACCACCACTTGACCCTCCAGGGCCACGAGTTTGTTGAAGGTTGAACTCCTTAGCAACATGTTGAAGTCTGAGGTTCTTAAGTTTCTTTATGTAGTCTCTGTCTTCATCCATTGGTTCTTCATCGGAGCTCTCTTCTTCCTGCCCTTGCACTGGAGTTTTCCCTTTATCAGACTTGGGACTTAGAGGTTTTTCAATTAATGTATCATCTGCTGCAGATTCCGAGTAGATAACCTCTTCATCTGTTTCAGTGTCCTCCGAGTCCTCGTCCATCAGTTTTGGTTATGGTTTGGGAATAGGGATGGCACTAGTTAATGGAACTCTCGTTTTGAGTGTATGAGTCCTCTTTGGATACTTTCTAGTACTCCCAGTGCTTGCGATACTTCCAGTACTGCCTCTCCTGGTCTTCCTAACAGGTGTACCAGAAGACTTTTCATTAATGAACCCCACTTTGCCTAATGCCACTGCTTCCAGATACTGTTGGTACGATTGAAGTCCCTTGATGTCAGCAGTAAGAAGGCAATCTGGTAATACTGTACCTTGTTTCTTCGTTGTTGAGTCATTAAATCTGACAACATTGAGTGTGGGCTCAAGCAACACGGAGTGATGGTTGGGGTCATCAAGTCTCAAGGGAATATCAGGATTATTCCCTAGAATCCTTTGGATCAACAGTTTTGTATATCTGATATGAGGGATCTTGGTGCCAGGCTTTTTAAGGTATGACATCATATCGTCCCAGATCAGAGCTGCAAATTCGATGTGTTTCATGTTGACTATGCCTCAAAATATTTGTAGTTCCATGAGCTTAGGATGCTCAAAACAATTATCACGTCCAGTAACTGATTTGGCAATCATGATGTAGATGGTTCTCCATGGCTGGGGGATGTTCTTAAGATCAACTAACGAGTGTTTTGTGATGATCCCAGCAGATTCATCATAGCCGATGTCGACCATGAACTGGAGAGTGACCTCTTCCGTTGGAGTAGCAGTGTAATCAGTAGGCTCGATGGTAGGAAGAAGGAGAATAGCCCTTAAGTCTGCTGGTGTGATAGTGACTTGTTTGTCGTTAAGTGTCACTGTCACAGCATCTTGACCTTTGACCTTCTGCGTGGTATGCCAGAATTGATGAACATAAATCACCGGCACAGTTGCAGAGTTTGTGAGCATATTCTTGTATGGATGAGTCTTCAGGATATCCACAACAATTTGACAAGAAGACTCAGAACATGTGAAGTTGTCAAAATCAACTCTGAGGTTGTTCTTCCCGATCTTCATTGTGTAACCGTTGGGGAAGATGTCTTCCATTGTGAGAACATTTGGTGCATCAACATTTTCCATTTGGACGTCCATATCGTGATCTGAAAGATATTTAGCCAAAAGAACCAACATATCGAAAGACATTACGTTAGTCAAAAGTTGATTTTATTGACCAATTATTGAATATGATATGTTAATGAATGTTACGAGTCCAATGTCACTTGTTTGTCCAATAGTCCAAAGTAGTCGTGATAAGTTTCGTGAGTTGATTAACTTTGAGTTTTAAAGTCCAAATTTTCACTTATTTTCACAACATATTAGCCATTTAAGCTTATTAGTGACATTTTGGTTTCGTGACGTTATGATTTATTTGTTTACAAGTTTGTACGCGTAACAATTCACAATTTTGGTTAAAAAATTAGGCTTAAGCGTAGGATTTGCAAGCTTATGCGTAAACAGTAAACCATACGCGTAGGCATAAGCTTATGCATAGGATCTTGACTTACGCGTAAGAAATGTTAAGCGTAGGAAAAGAGAGCCTTAGGCATAGAGCTTACGCGTAAGCGTATGTGGGAGCTTATGCGTAAGGTTTACTCGTAAGAGTGAACCTTATGCGTAAGACTCACTGTTTACGCATATCCTTCACAGGATACGCGTAGTCCCTTTGTAGAACCTTACGCGTAAAGGTTACGCGTAAGATTACTCTTACGTGTAACTTTCTACGCGTAAGATGATCCTTATACGTAGGAGTCCATGGTTAACCTTGATTCTGAATATTTCACGCGTAAAACCTTAAACAAATTCATCATAACACTTTCATTAACACATCATTCAATCCTTTTCAATTTTCACATGGACACACAATCATACACAGTATATGCGTAAGATTCACATACGCGTAACCCTTAAACCCTAAGTATTCAAATATTACGAGTATGAAATCCAACCATAGGAAATACACCAAATGATTTCTGTGATATCTTAGATGCCTAATGAGTTGTTCTAAACAAGTTTTAACATCAAAACCCTTGTGAATCAAAAGTACCCATTTCTTATGAGCATAAACCCTAAATCTCAATTTCTCAACATTTGTTGTTTCTGGGCATGATTCAAGTTTGGATTTGATCAATTAAACATGTCTAAAGCATAACACAACCATCTAATTGACCAGAAACACTCTCATATGAAAACGCCCAAATCATGCGTATGAACCCTAATTCATGAAACACTATAAAAACGTTTTCTGGGTGGATTTTGAAGTTGGAAATGTTTATAACACTTGTTTTTGAGCATTTTGACACAATAATTTTCATCATAAACACCCTTTGATGATTTTGTGTTCATACGCATACGCGTAGAACACAAAATCACTCATAACTTAAAATCTAGCCGTTGGATGTTTGTGAAATTAAAAACCAATGTTTATATTACCACAAAGATCATGAAAACACTTACAAATTTGGAGTTCAAAGCACAGATTTGAATGTTTGATTTTAGGCGTAGGATTGGTGGTTGAGATAATAAATGTGAAAGATAAGTTGGTGGAGGAGTTTTGTTAAAAAATAGTTTAAGCTTTTGACAACTTCAGTCCCTCCACCTTAACCATTTACATCCAACGCCCATAACTTCCATTTTGGTTACGTAAATCATGATATTTGAAAAGAAACATGACGACACTCCCCCTCGACTTAAGAAATAATGAAATTTTATAAATTTGAGTCCGGGGAGTGTCAATAAACCAGAAATGTGACCACCATTATTAAAGAAACAACCAGGATGAGGTAACATGCAAGTACAAGGTTTTATGAAACAGAAAAATATTTACTTTCTCCCCCTCAACACTTGACTGTAAAAATACTGATATTTTGAAATAGTAAAGTGTTGACGGAAGATTTGTACTTGCCATGTTAAAAGAAATTAGATAGGAGAATATTTTTGAATTTTATCAGATTTTATATTTTTGTATTTTGTTTTTGAAAAATATTTACAAAAATTGTTTTGGTGTTTGACTGGTTTTAAGATTGTTTTAAAAGTTCATCCAGTTCCTCTGGAGTCAAACACCGCATACCAATCCGGTGGACCAACTCAGTAAACCTAGCAGGAGCTTTGGTGAGAAGATCTGCCAGTTGGTATTCAGTACCCACAAAGTATAATTCAACGGTACCCTTTTCCACATGCTCCTTGATGAAATGATATCGAAGATCGATGTGCTTAGACTTTGAATGTTGAACAGAGTTGCACGAGATCGCAATAGCACTTCGATTGTCGCAGTACATCGGGATTCTGTCAAATACGTAACCATAGTCTTTGAGATGTGTTCTCATCCAAATGACTTGAGCACAACACACCGACATGGCTACATATTCTGCTTCGGTTGAGGACAATGATGTACAATCCTGCTTCTTCGATTGCCATGACACCAGTTTATCACCAAGAAATTGTAAAGCTCCTGAAGTACTTTTCTGAGAATCTAAGCAACCTGCGTGATCAGCGTCTGAAAAAGCTATTAGTTCAAAACCAGAATCCTTCGGATACCAGATTCCCAAATTAATGGTTCTCTTGATGTATCGGAGGATTCTTTTAGCCTCAAAGAGGTGAGTTTCAGTTGGTCGCGACTGATAATGGGAGCAAAGATATACAGCAAAGACAATATCAGGTCTACTGGCTGTTAGATACATGAGAGACCCAATGATACTTTGGTATTTGGTAGGGTCAACCAATTTCCCATGAAAATCAGCGTCCAGTTTCTTGGTATGTGCCATTGGAGTGGCATAGGTGTCACAGTTTTGCATTCCATTTTTGTTTAAGATTTCAAGGGCATATTTGGACTAACTCAGAAAAATACCACGGGGTGATTGATGAACTTGAAGTCCTAGAAAGAACGTAAGTTCACCCATCATGGACATTTCAAAATGTTTTTTCATAAGTTTTAAAAAAGCGTTTGAGTATTTTAGATGTGTTGACCCAAAAATGATGTCATCCACATAAATTTGAACGATTAAAATGTATGCCCCATGATATTGTATGAAAAGTGGTGGGTCGACCGATCCTTTGACAAATTGGTGAGAAAGGAGAAAGGATGATAACTCATCATACCACGCCCGAGGGGCTTGTTTGAGACCGTAGAGAGCCTTGTTCAGCTTGTAGACATGGTTCGGGAACTCTGGATCAACGAATCCTTCTGGCTGGCTAACATAGACCGTTTCTTTCTGTTTTCCATTAAGAAAAGCAGTTTTGACGTCCATTTGAAAGACCGTGATGTTCATGTGAGCCACAAATGCCAGAAAAATCCGTATAGCCTCAAGACGAGCAACCGGAGGGAATGATTCTTCAAAGTCAATACCCTCTTCCTGTCTATAACCCTTAGCCACTAGACGTGACTTATTTCTGATTACGGTTCCTTCAGCATCCAATTTGTTTTTCCAAATCCATTTGAGACCAATGACGTAGACCCCTGTTGGTCTTTCAACCAATTCCCATACTTCAAGACGTTTAAACTGATTGAGTTCTTCTTGCATGGATTCAATCCAGTTGTCTTTGGTCATTGCGTCTTTAATGTTTTTAGGGTCAGATTGGCATACAGTGAGAGCATAAATGCAATGTTCACCGTCTGTGTGAAGACGTTGTCTAGTTACGACTGGTTGATTCGGGTTACCAATAATGTTCACAAGAGGATGGTCTTTCGTCCAACGATGTGTGGAAGGTTGATGTTGATATACATTCTGTAGATTAGGAGGATTCAAATGGCTTGTAGATGATTCTGCAACATCAGGTGTGGCAGATTCATTAGCAAACAGATTGAAGAACGCATTTGGATCATAATCTGCAGGTGAGGGTACTTCATTGTACAGAATATCATCAGCTGGTTCAGCGTCATTGGATGCGGTTTGTTCGACTGTTGTTGTAGAATCAACTGGTGGTGCTTCCTCAACAGTAGTTGTTGTAGCAGGTGTATCATGTATTAGATTATGATCAGGTTGAGCAGCGGAAACATTTGATACATCTGGAGCACGTTCATCAATATCATCACTAAACAGAGGAGCAAATAGTTGTTCCATTTGACGTCGAGTAAGTTGTAAACTAGGTTCAGCTGATGATAGGGTTTGAGGGAAGTTTAAACGGTTATGACCGGGTTCTAAGCTGTTATGCTCAGAAGCCATTTCAATAAGTTCATCGAAATTTGCATGAATCATTTCCATAATCTCCCTTGTATGACGATTCCAGATCCGGTAACCCTTAGAGTTTTCACAATATCCAACAAAGACTTCAATGTCAGCTTTGGCTTTGAGCTTACCAAAGTCATCACGATCATTATTCGAATAACAAAGGGATCCAAATACATGAAAGTGTTTGAGATTCGGTTTACGGTTGTGGATAAGCTCATAAGGTGTTTTGTTGTAGCGTTTGGTAATCATTGAACGATTCTGAGTGTAGCATGCAGTTGACATGGCTTCAGCCCATAAGTAATCTGGAAGTTTTGCATTGATTAACATCGTTCTTGCAGCTTCCACTAACGTACGGTTTCATCTTTCAACAACTCCGTTTTGTTCCGGTGTTCGTGCAATGGATGTTTGATGCTCAATTCCCACTTTCTCATAATATGTACGAAGAGTTTGATTCACAAATTCAGTTCCTTTGTTTGTTCTGATTTGTCTGACTGTGTTCCGGAGCTGAACTTGAATTTTTGTGAGAAAGGTGATGATCATCTATGGAGCTTGATCTTTACTTCAAATAAAATAAACCCAAGTCCATCTTGAGTAGTCATCTACAATTACCAAGATGTAGCTGATAACGCCTAAAATGAACATGTTTTTAGTAGCGTTATTGTTAGTTTTGTGCATGATAATCGGCTATATTTACTCATAATTGTTGCAAAAGTGCAAAGATGCGTATTGTGTATGTATATGTAGCCAGGTATCACGAATAGTGAAGAAATGAAGTTTTTATGCACATTTGGAAGATTCTCGAGGAAGGAAGTCAAGCTAGGAAGCTTTTGGATTCAATGATTGGGAAACGCAATGATTTCTAAGTATCTACGGCAAGGAAAGATCAAGTTTTACCTTGGAAATAATCAGCGAGAGCAAAGAATGAAGCACATAGGCGAAAAGTCAACAAAAAGTCAAAACAGCACAAACCCAGCCGATCGGTCACAACCCGTAACCGGATCCGGCTGGGCGTTGGGTAAAAATGCAACCGATCCGGTTAGAGACGAAACCGATCCGGTTTCTCGCACTGCAGTTACACAATGTTGCATTTATTGTTGCCTTAACTCCCCATAATCATTGGAGTCCGATCATTTCTTGATATTTACTTGTTGGGAACGTTTTTGGTGAGTTGAGCAAGCACATTTGGCTGTATAAAGAACCTAGTCCTAGTATACTAGGTGTGACACAACCAAAATTGTATTAGTTTACACCTAAACTAATACCAACCATATTATTCAGCCCAAAAGCTTAGTACTTACTGAAAAACGTCCAGGAGCAAGGAGGGAACAATTCTCATCCATAGTTTTGGTAGTTTGGAGTTGTACGGTGAATCTAGGTGATTGGAGGCGCGTGGTTGCTAAAATCCACGAATTCTAATTCTTGTAATCACAAAAGTTTAGGTATTCTATGAACTTTGTTATGGAATTCTATTCTATTGAATTGTTGGAATTACTTTGTTATGATTTGTGTTTAGTTATTATTATTATCATGGAGTAGTTTTGGGATATACTTGTGTGTTGGGATGTAGTTAATCATATTAGTGTTCTCAAAATGTGATGCATGTACATATGATCTTGTTTAAATGAGTTTGTTGGAAAAATACTAGTCTTGGTTTGATTTGTTGATAAAACATGTTTTAAGAAAAAGGACCGAAAGGATTTCTCTTGTGTTTTATTCCAAAAAATGAAGTGACAAACTAGTATGGGGATATGGTGATTGACAACCATCATGTTTGCTTATTAAAACAAGACTAGGAGCATTTTCATCACAAAAGGGTCGAAAGATTCGTAAGAACAAATTTAATAAGAACATGTTGCAAACAAATGGAATTTCTATAGGATAATCATTGGGATAAGGACCGAAAGGATTACCTAAATATTTTTGTTCTTAGAATGATTTTTACAAACATATACCATGGTTGGGGAATCATTTGCTTATGATTTGTGCATCATATTAAGAGTATACACCAAACCTTCATGAATACTATTTATTATTGATTATAGACTACACACAAGTATATATATATTTCTTATTGAATTTCACTAGAACATAATTATTTGAGGAAGCCTTGACAAGCTTTCTTATTGGAATCTTTTCAAACAAATCAATTTCAAACACAAAATCCCTTGGGACGATCTCGACTTACCAAACTTTGCTATTACGGATGAGTATACTTTCTCGTATGTGTTAATAGGTTAGACGGTTAAATCGTGTTTATAAATTTTTAAAACTTTCACCAACGTAGCACACCAAGTTTTTGGCGCCGCTGCCGGGGATTTTCTTTAATTTTCTTTGATTTTCTGTTAAATTGGTAGTATTGGAATTAAATTTGTTGAAAAAAAAAAGAGTTTTTGGTTACAAACCAACCGATTCGGTTAGTGATCCAACCGAATCCGGTTGGAGTTTCTGTGTAATTTTTAGTTGCAATTTTATTGTTCTAGTCTTCTTAGTTAATTGTGTTATGGTTCCAAGAGTAATTCTGGTAATTTTAGATTCTATTTGCAGATTATGTCTTGTAGTTTAATTATTTCTTAGATTTATTTTCATTTTCTTTACATTTGTTATTTATTAGTTAATCAAGTTTTAGTTAATTTTAGTTTTAATGGTTAATAATTAGATAGTAATATTTTTCAGTTATAAGTTTAATTATTTTAATGATGGATTTTAATTGGTAGTTAATTTAGTTTTAGTTTAATGGGTTTTATTATGTTATTAAATTGTTGGTTTATGAAGAGTTTTCTTTATTAACTAGAGTTTAGTACATCTTAATGACTCCTTAATTGCATTAAAATTCTGTTTTTTTTTTTTTTTTTTTTTAAATATTTTTTTTCCGATCAAACCGATCGGTTGCAACCCGCAACCGGATCCGGTTCGACTTTCTGATTTAGTTATTTCAACCAACCGATTCGGTTGGTGATCCAACCGAATCCGGTTGGTGTTTCTGTGTTGATTTTTATCATTTTTAGGTCTTGAGTTTTAACTTGTGTTTTTAGTTTTGTTAAGTGTCTTACATTGTTTAGTCTATGTTTCTATAGTTTGTTCTTGTTTTTACTAACTCTAACGCTAATAATTCGGATTTTGTTTTGTTTTGCTTTGTCAAGTTGTCTAGTAATATGGATAGTTTGAGCGGAATCTCGGAATACCTTCGTACTTTGGATGAAATGTTCAAGGATACCGGAAGTTCACTGGAAAAGATTGGAGGTATCTTGGAAGAAAGTAAGAAAGATTTGGGAATTGATACGGGTAATATGGAGGAAACTGGTGAAAATAAGGTTCAACTACCCAAGAAGGGAAGAGTCGTAGTGTTCACACAAGCACTTTTAACAGTGTATGATTCGCCGCTAATGAGGTTTGGAATGCCTTGTAGTGTGGAAGGAGTAAGTGCTTGGGACGCGCAGCTTAATATGGCTTATGGAGAAAACTACATTTTGGTGAAGGTTCTTGACGAAATTGGTCATGTACGTTTGGACTATGAAGCATATGGAAGAAGGATGGTCAAAAATCTAAAGGTCAATATTCATGGGCACATTTTTGAAACGGATTTTGTTGTGTTAGAAGAAGGGAATGCAGATGAACCTAATGTGTGTTTTGGTCGAGATTTTCTTGTCACGACCAAGTGTCAAGTAGATTTTGCAATGGGAGAAATGAGGATTAATATAACTGATTTGGAAGAAGGAAAAGGAGTAAACGAGATGCTAGTGGAAGTTTGTGCAAACATGGAAGAGAAAGAGGTGGAAGTAGTTAAGATGGGAAAGGCAAATCGGAAGAAACCTTCATCAAACAAACTAACCCCAACAACAACCTCCACCACCAAAAATGATTCTACACCCTCATCACCGACCACTACTTTCAAACCCTTAACCGACAAACAAAAAGAAGCTATTTTAGAGAACCTAGAACAAAAGTTTCTTGAGCTTAATGAAAAGAAACCGGTGATAGAAGTACTCCAAGATTATGTGATTTACCGTAAGAAGTTGGATGCATTGATGCTAGCAAGGGCTAGGTTGGAAGATAAGAATCTCACGGAGGAGGAGCGAGATTAAATTTTGTTTAGAGGCATGCCAAGGAAGGAGAAGGATCTGGGTAATTTTGTGTTGCCGATCAAAGTGAATGGGACTACACCAGTTTATGCTTTAGCCGATACGGGGTCGAGTGTTAATGTGATGCCGTATCCATTGTTTAAAACTTTAGGAATAAGTAATCCGCAACCTAATCATTCGAAGCTTACTATGGCGGATAATTCTCAAGCGAAGGCAATGGGAGAGGTGAAGAATGTGAGAGTGCAAATTGGCTATCAACCATATTTGGCAGATTTCCTTGTCCTAGATATTCCGGTGGACAAGAGTTTACCACTACTATTGGGGAGACCATTCTTACGAACTTGTGGTGCGATTATAGACATGGGAAGAGGGACATTGACTATTGATGATGGGATTTCGAGGCAAACATACTACCCAAAACCAAGAGGACCAACTTTGGAATTTATGGAGGATTTGGAGTTAATAGAAGCAGATGATGATTTAACATGTTTTGAAGTGGGACGTGATGTCCAAGGTAACCCAATGTACGGACCGTTAGCTCCGTCTTATTTTGATATAGAGGACGAAATGGAACGTGCGTTAGCGGTAGAAGCTTTCTATAACCCATTCAAAAACATACTAGTTTACAAAAATTTGACCGACTTTTTAGGTTCTTTACCGGTGCAACTTAAGAATTTGGATTGGAGACCCGAAGGGTCAGGGACTTACAAGAGACAAACCGGAGATGGAGCATGGCATGTTAAGTTCGATATACTATGTCCGGACGGACGAAGATTCATGAGAAAATTCAAAACTTTTGAAACGTTCCGTGAGTTGACCGGAAAATTTCAAAGTGAGGATATCCTAAGACAAGAGTATTTTGAGGAATTCTGAGGAGAAGACAAGAGACCATAATAAACAAGCAATTATTTGCTTGAATTTCATGAACTATTTCTTTTTGATTTGATGCATTTAGGATTTTTGTTTCTTATTTAATTTTTCATTTTTTATTTTTATGATTGAGGTGATTTGGTTAATGCATTATGACTATGAATTTTGAGTTGAAGTTTGGTTTAGTTCATTAGTATGATGAGTTGAGTTTTTTTTATATTGGATGATTGTTCAAAATTTCATATGGTGGATGAATGTTGTGTGAATCTTTAGCAGGATTTTTGAGTAAAAATTGTTGCTTGGAAGGTAAATGCCTAAGTAACATGTAAAAATGCAAAATTTGGCAAAAATGCAAACCGAAACGGTTGTGTCCTTGACTGAACCGGTTGCAATTGAGTATAAAAACAAAAAAAAATTCACTTTTCCAGAAAAACACACACACACTAATTCTCCAGTGGGTTTTGCAAAAATTCGTCCAAGAGAAGCTGATTGAAGGTTGTTTAAGTTGTAGGAAAACATCATGGCACCCAAACAAGTAAGCATCTACAGTTAATTAACTCAATTAAGGTTTAATTAGAGCATTTGATTCGAATTGAATATTAGGTCACCAATTTGGGGGTTTTTGTTATAATTCGAATTAAGTTGTAATATTTTAGGATTAAGTGGGTAATTGATATAGGAGTGCGTTGCAAGAAGAATTGTATTGATTGATTCAACATAGGATGAATACTAGATGATTGAATTTTCGGATTTAATTGATAACTTGCAATTGATGATTCCTTATGATAGATGATGTGATTTTAAGAGTGATAGATGCCACATTATTGATTAGAACTAATGATTGAAGGATATAGGTTTATCAAGTTGAGTTCTAAGATAATGAATGTATGATGTTTGATGATTTGAAAAGCGAAGTTAGAGTAATTCAAGGATGTGGAAATCATTGAGGATGATAGAATGCGACCTAGGAGTGGATTGGACTTAGAAAACTCGAGTGTAGAAGGGTTTTAAAAGGCAAAAGCCTTATGCAGGCTGCATAACTGATTCGGTTGCGCATTGCAACCGAACGGTTTGATTTTGGTCATTTGAATAACCGATTCGGTTTCTCACAATGGGTTATGATGTGTGATCGTGGATCATTCGTGAATTATGGTTTCAAAGACAATGGGTTATGATGTGTTAAACAATATTATTTCTATCTTTCTAGGTTGATTAACATATTTAGCTTGGTTTTATCTAGTTTTTAGTAGCATTTGCACTTGTTTGGTTTTGTGTATTGCGTGTTGCAGTTTTTTTGTTTGCAGGATGGATGTGTCGGAAGCTTATTGATGGTCAAATGTTTGGAGTTGGATAACTCACATGCTTTCTTATGACCCAATATGCATATTGCATATTCTATTCCGTGGTATCTTTTAACTATTTCTTTTTCCCATTTTCTTTACTGTGAAGTTCATTTTCATTACATTGAGGACAATGAAAAACTTAAGTATGGGGGAGGGAAGAAAATAGGAAAAATGATGCGCATTTTTAATTTTTAGATAACTTTTGGATGCAAGTGATTAGAAGAAATTCGCCCTTGATGGTCTAGTTTTTTTCACGCATTATTGATAAAAAAAAATATATAACTTGGAATTTCAATGGTAAAATATTTTTGAAAATTTTTTGGATTTGAACCAAATTACGAAAGTAATTCATTTTGGATTCGATAGCATTTTCTAGCATGCATAATAGTCTTTTTCCACACTTTTGTGAGGTTTCTTTTTGTATAAAACACATCTTTTGTTTTATATTTGCTATGAGTGTGCCGGTGATTATGTCGATTCTAGAACTTGTACTAGTTATGCATTACGGTTAAAATCACTTTCGAGTGATCTAAATATGTTCAAGTGATAAGAGGCACTTTAGGAATAAAACCAAATGGCCTTCCGTTTACATCCAATGATATATTAGCTAACCACATCGGTTAGTTAGCCACCTTTATATGGACCCATTTGTTAGTGCTCATTTTTAGCACTAGATACCCTTAGTACACCCTTCCGAGCCAATCTTTTCGTTTTTGATAAATTCAGAAAAATACAAAAATATTTTACACTTTAAACTTTAGCCAACCCTTGTCATGTCTATTGGTTTGTTGCTAGTTGTTTGGAATGTTGGATCGTTTTTGATGATTATGAAGAAGCTACACTTTGTTTATAGTGTGTACCATTTTCCATCTTGGATGAAAGAGACGTCTTTCTCGATTTGTTTTGGTGTATGCTTACACTAAGTGTGGGGGAACTTTGTTATGTTAAAAAAAATGGTTATAGCCAATGAGCTATATGAAGGATATTGATTAGCCAATGAGCTAAATTGAGTTATACATATTTGCGGAGATCAATATGTGAAGAGGTGAAATAATCATTTTCGGGATTGTGGTTTGTATGATGGCTAGCAACATGGAGGTTTAGACTTGATATTATTTTTCTTTTAACACCAATTTCATAAACTATCCCATGCCTTATCCATACCTTTTATGAACCCTTAGCCTTAACGTTATAACCCGAATAAAAGCCCTCTTTGATGAATTTATTTTCCTTGTTTAGATACTTGTACAAGCTTATGGTAAAAAGCATTGATCATGACTAGGCATTGAGTGATTTACATATACCCACCAATATATGAGTGTTGAGTGAATTCTTAAAATCATTCATGAGGTGTTCTAGTTATGTTATCTAAAGTGTTTGGTTCATTTTTAAAAAGTTTTCACATATTATAAGCAAACCGATGATTATCTCTTTTGGGATAATTGTTACATTTTTGAAACCATGGTGTCAAAGACCATTGAAATCAATCTTTGCAAATGTTAGACCTACTCGAGGGCGAGTAGAGCTTAAGTGTGGGGGAATTTGATAACGCCTAAAATGAACATGTTTTTAGTAGCGTTATTGTTAGTTTTGTGCATGATAATCGGCTATATTTACTCATAACTGTTGCAAAAGTGCAAAGATGCGTATTGTGTATGTATATGTAGCCAGGTATCACGAATAGTGAAGAAATGAAGTTTTATGCACATTTGGAAGATTCTCGAGGAAGGAAGTCGAGCTAGGAAGCTTTTGGATTCAATGATTGGGAAACGCAATGATTTCTAAGTATCTACGGCAAGGAAAGATCAAGTTTTGCCTTGGAAATCATCAGCGAGAGCAAAGAATGAAGCACATAGGCGAAAAGTCAACAAAAAGTCAAAACAGCACAAACCCAGCCGATCGGTCACAACCCGTAACCGGATCCGGCTGGGCGTTGGGTAAAAATGCAACCGTTCCGGTTGGAGACGAAACCGATCCGGTTTCTCGCACTGCAGTTACACAATGTTGCATTTATTGTTGCCTTAACTCCCCATAATCATTGGAGTCCGATCATTTCTTGATATTTACTTGTTGGGAACGTTTTTGGTGAGTTGAGCAAGCACATTTGGCTATATAAAGAACCTAGTCCTAGTATACTAGGTGTGACACAACCAAAATTGTATTAGTTTACACCTAAACTAATACCAACCATATTATTCAGCCCAAAAGCTTAGTACTTACTGAAAAACGTCCAGGAGCAAGGAGGGAACAATTCTCATCCATAGTTTTGGTAGTTTGGAGTTGTACGGTGAATCTAGGTGATTGGAGGCGCGTGGTTGCTACAATCCACGAATTCTAATTCTTGTAATCACAAAAGTTTAGGTATTCTATGAACTTTGTTATGGAATTCTATTCTATTGAATTGTTGGAATTACTTTGTTATGATTTGTGTTTAGTTATTATTATTATCATGGAGTAGTTTTGGGATATAATTGTGTGTTGGGATGTAGTTAATCATATTAGTGTTCTCAAAATGTGATGCATGTACATATGATCTTGTTTAAATGAGTTTGTTGGAAAAATACTAGTCTTGGTTTGATTTGTTGATAAAACATGTTTTAAGAAAAAGGACCGAAAGGATTTCTCTTGTGTTTTATTCCAAAAAGTGAAGTGACAAACTAGTATGGGGATATGGTGATTGACAACCATCATGTTTTCTTATTAAAACAAGACTAGGAGCATTTTCATCACGAAAGGGTCGAAAGATTCGTAAGAACAAATTTAATAAGAACATGTTGCAAACAAATGGAATTTCTATAGGATAATCATTGGGATAAGGACCGAAAGGATTACCTAAATGTTTTTGTTCTTAGAATAATTTTTACAAACATATACCATGGTTGGGGAATCATTTGCTTATGATTTGTGCATCATATTAAGAGTATACACCAAACCTTCATGAATACTATTTATGATTGATTATAGACTACACACAAGTATATATATATTTCTTATTGAATTTCACTAGAACATAATTATTTGAGGAAGCCTTGACAAGCTTTCTTGTTGGAATCTTTTCAAACAAATCTGTTGAAAACACAAAGACCTTGACAGATCTTGAGCACTCGTAGATCATTAGTGTTGCCTATGTAATCATAAGCAAACTAATAGAAAATCTCTACAACTCGTATTCTTTAGCGGAATGTAAATACAAGCTGTTATAACTAAGAACACTTAGATCCTCTATGGATCTTTTATTAACTGAAACTCTATGTTTCGAATTAGTGACTATTACATACTATGAAGTTCCTTTTATAGACAAGGAACCCTAAACTAGTTCTACTCAATCGACTAAGCATGCAAGCATGCATTTAATGAAAAAACATTAAACAATATTGAGCAGTACAATGCTAACCTCGGGCAGTTCAAGAATAATGATGGGTTAGCATTTAAATAATAAAGCGCATGCAGATTCTAGTCAGCTTCCACTCTTCAGCAGATACACGACACGACTTTTATACTTCAGCAGAATCTCTTCTTCAGCAGATTCTGCTTCTATATCAGCAGAATCCTTCGGCAGAATTGACAGTAGAAATCCTACTTCGCATAATTCCCAACAATCCTCCCCTAAACTGGAATTTGACTTGCTTAAGTTCCAGTTTCCTAACCTTGATAGATCTTAGAGACTGCAGTACTAGAGGATTGTTCTCAAACATCAGTAGCAAAGAACCAATAATAATCTCATCTCCATGATGACCAAACTTTGAAACGCCAGGTCTTTGCAGCAACAAATGACATAGTGTACATCAAAACTCATTAGTTGCATACTATTCTCATCACATCCAGGTGAGTTAACTCCTGTGAGAGGTGAATCATTGAAAATAATGGATTTGATGTCTCTTTACCAATAGCCATCACTACTGGAGTAGCCAAATGTTTAAGTTCGAAAACTATGGTACATTGATAACCATCTGATTTATTAGCAAATCAGCAACTATATAAACGGATTTGATGTGTCTTTACCTGTAGCCGTTTGCTCAGGACTAGTCAATTCTTAGAATTGGTGAATTGATAACCAAATATGGATTCAGTTGCCTTTACCACAAGCCATATACTTGTGGGCTTGCCAATTCTTGGATTCCAACAAGGAATATACCATGGTGAATTGATGACCATACAACTCTCAGCAATTAAGCATGGGTGGTTGCAGACCCTATGATTTTGAGCAAATCATTACAGCTATCAACAAATTTGATGTGTCTTTACCAAAGCTGTACCCTTTGGACTAGCCAACTCTTTGATATACACAAGGTATATCTGGTGAGTTAAAAACCATCAACTATATACAACAAACCTGCAAGAGAAAGTTTTTTTTTTTTTTT
>BPTQ01000006.1:97360333-97415451 GCA_019973895.1 Chrysanthemum seticuspe
CAAATACAGTAAGTTGGGTTTCCTAAACTTCTGGGTCTAGTAGGATTAGTACAAATGTTCCACCAATTTCGAGAAATACCTGATGTAATCCGTGGTTCTCGTACCATACAATCCGAAAGTAGTAAAGACGACTTCGTACCGATGTCTTCTCCACGGTAACTATTCTGAGAAAAAGACTTCTTCTTGAGCTGTCTGTAGTATGAAAACGTTCACATACACCTACTGTAGTAAAAACCTAGGTGATTTCTTCGAACCACGTCCCTTAAACTCCTTGACTACTTCCCTCTTAAAGTCTACTCACGATACCCCCTCGAATGAAAGAAAAACCCAGAGGTTCAAGTCGTCTTTGTTCTACCCTATAAATAGTCAGTTCTATTTATACACTCCCTGTAAAACTTCTTTAAACCATACCTTCCACAGTCTTGACGGTGTTGTGGAATACTTCGAGGTTTTTGTTTTTGGTTGTTACTTGGTCTAGATGGACACTTACAAGTAAATATGTCTAGATACTAACCAAGTAATTACATAGATTGTCGAAGTTCCGGACTATAATGAAAACGACACTCACAAACGAGAGCTGTAGTTCAGTGAGGTGAACGAAGGGTAGAGTTACGTCAGTTCTTCTAGAAATTCATGGAGTTTCCGGTTGGAGTAAATCCGGAAACCATGGGTTTTCTCAGAGGAAAATTCAACCTTCGTATATCACTATCACTAATACGACCACGTTTAGACCTATCCTCTAGGTGTTGACCTCCGACAGTTAAGGAACCTTGCTCTAACTAAAGAACCGTCACGTTCTTTGTTTGGTAACACCGATGGAGTTGATGACTTCATCTCATACAACGACGACGTTTAACGACACCTGTCCAGGAAACCTAAGTTTTAGTTAACGATCTAATACCCATATTGATACCAAATTTCTTCAAAATGTCCCTCACATATTTATCTTGACTGATAAATATCCCATCTTGTTTCTGCTGAACTTGGAGACCCAAAAAGAAAGTAAGCTCCCCCATAGCACTCATCTGAAATTCTCCCTTCATCAGTTCCTCAAATTCCCTGCACCAAGCTTCTTTAGTGGATCCAAAAATGATGTCATCCACATACACTTGCAAAAGTATGATGTCTGTCGAGTTCTTCTTCAGAAAAAGAGTCTTATCAATGGCACCTCTTCTGTAGCCATGCTTCAGCAGAAATGATGAAAGCCTAACATACCATGCTCTTGGTGCCTAATGTAGTCCATAAAGAGCTTTAACCACCTTGTAAACATGATTAGGATGATCTGGGTCTTCAAATCCTTTGGGTTGAATGACATAAACCTCCTCTTCTATCTCACCATACAGAAAAGCACCTTTAACATCCATCTGATACACCATGAAGCCCATGTAAGAAGCATAGGCCAAGAAAATTCGAATAGCCTCTACTCTAGCAACAGGTGCAAATACTTCATCATAATCAATCCCTTCCTCTTGCCTGTAACCTTGAGCTACTAATCTTGCTTTGTTTTTAATAACCACACCCCTTGCATCTCTTTTGTTCTTCAGAATCCATTTAGTTCCAATAGCATATTTGCCATCTGGTAATGGTACCAAGATCCAAACTTGTTGGTTTTGAAACTGTTGCATTTCTTCTTGCATTGCTTCAATCCAACTTGAGTCTTCAAGAGCTTGAGTGACACTGGTTGGTTCTACTTGAGAAAGAAAACACGTAAACAGACAATGCTTGAAGTCTGTGTGATTTTCTCTTTGCTGATTTGAGACATAAGAGAGAAAAGCAACCTGTCCAAATTTAGGACTAGAGATAGCCCTTCGAGTTCTAACAGGTGCTAGAATGTCACCAATAATATTGGATTGAGGGTGAGTGATGTTGATTCTTTTAGTAGCAGTGGGGTTGACTTCAATGGAAGTTTCAAGATTAGACACAGTTGGTACAAAAGTTGTGTCATAGGAAGGTGAGGTGAAAATGCCGGATTTGGGTTGATGATTTCCAAGATCTGAAGGTCTTGGAAAGCGAGTATAGGGTTCACCAAATTCTGTGGACACTCTAGAAGGAATAGGAGTAGAAACAGTCGAGCTTTCAGCAGATTTGATGACGATGTGAGAGACTGCATCAGTGTCAGCAGAAACATGGTTTCCACTGACATCCTCATTTGCAAGCTCCCCATTCACCTTCTCAGCTTCAAGCTTAGCTGCAAACTCTTGAGTCTGAAGCCTAGCAAGGTCCTCAGCATAGTGTGATTCATCTTCACTCTCAGCAGAAGTATCTCTAGAAGTGTTACCTGCAACATTGTTAGGGGAGAAAGAAGGCACAAGTATAGGTTGTTCATCATCTTCAAATTCACTTTCTGAGTCAGCATCCAAGGTACCTGCATTGTTAGTGGGAGACTCTTGAGAACCTGCACGTTGGTTAGCCATATGTCTAGAATAACCCAAATAATCAGTTAAGTAGTCAAGGTCAAACGACCACACATGACCCTGTCCTTGAACATTGGGCTTATCTTCCATGTATCTCAGGTTCAAAGTCTCCTCTATTTTCTTGGCAGATAAATTGTACACTCTGTAAGCCTTGCTATGAGCTGAATAACCCACAATATAACCCTCATCAGCTTTCTCATCAAACTTCCCCAACAGATCACTGTTGTTTAGAATGGTCACTTGACAACCAAAAGGTTTGAGGTAATGAATGGCTGGAACCTTCCTAAAGAGAAGCTCATATGGTGTTTTGAGGTGATGTCTAGTAATGGAGACTCTGTTTAGCACATAGCAAGCTGTGCCAACAGCTTCAGTCCAGAACATAGTGGGCAATTTAGAGTCTGCAAGCATTGATCTTGCAGCCTCTATCAAGGTCCTATTCTTTCTTTCAGCTACCCCATTTTGTTGTGGGGTTCTTGGATTGCTATAGTCCCTCTTTATCCCTTTAGACATACAGAGTTCTATAATAATAGCATTCTTGAACTCTGTCCCATTATCACACCGAATTCCCTTAACCTTCTTGTTCAACTGATTTTCAATGAGGGTGATGAAGTCTTTAAGCACTGGAGATGTTTCATCTTTAGTCCTTAGAAAGAACACCCAACAAAATCTGCTAAAGCCATCAGTGATCACAAGACAAAAATACTTGTGATCGATGCTTCTGACTTGAGTTGGACCAAATAGATCCATATGTAACAGCTGAAGAGGCTCAGAAATAATGCTCATAGCAGTGATAGCTTTGTAGGAGGCTCTGTGTTGCTTCCCTTTGTTGCATGCAACACAATTATGATCATTGGAGAAAACTTTGGAGGGAAGACCTTCAACAAGACCCATTTTAGAGAGTTTGTTTATGGTCTTGAAATTCACATGAGCCATTCTCCTATGCCATTTGGTAGACTCATCCAAGGATGCTTTAGCCACCAAACAAGTGAGGTCACCTTCAGGATGAACTTCATTGAGGTTGAATGTGTATAGATTGTGAGTTCGAGGAACTCTCAGCAGAATTGAAGTATCTTCTGGAAGCTTGAACTCTTTAGAAAGCACAAGACATTCATCTTCAGAGAAGAGTACCTTTTTCTTGGTGTCACAAATTTGTGAGACTGAGAACAAGTTGAATTGCTGAAGTTCCCTAACATAGTACACATTCTCAAAGTTCAGTAGGGGTGTCTTGATGGTGCCTTTCCCAGTAATTCTACCATCACTTCCACCAAAAGTCACATTGCCTCCTTCTTCAATAGGAACAAAATTGTGCATCATATCTCTATTTCCAGACATGCTTCTTGAACAACCACTATCAACAATACCAATATCTTTATGCTTAAGAGGATGATTCTATAGAACAAAAATATATACAAAAGAATGTTAGTATATAAAGGAGGCTCAAGTCATTGCTGACTTGAACCTGCCTTCTGGATCATAAGATTTAGGTCTAGCAGAAGAGAAAGATCCACCATTGTTCTTGGGTTTCCATTGAAATTTATGTCCCTTATTATTCCAAGAACAACCTGCTGAGGACTTGACAGCAGTACCCCAACATCCTTTCCCATTATTCATAGAGTCAACATATGCAGGCCAATAACCATGTTTAAAGTATGGGCTAGTAGGTTACACATAAGGTCTATCAGCTGATCTCCTCCAAGGAGAGTTAGTATAAGTTGCTTGTGGGACATAAGGTGGAATATTATTAACATTGGTCCACACTGGTCTAGGTTTCTGCTGAGTAGCACATACACCCAATCTTTGCTCATAGAAATCACAATCCTTAATTAAATGAAATTTACTTCCACATACAAAACATGTCTTCCTTTTGGAAGATTTATTCAACAAAGAAGATGTTCTATTACATGTAGAAGTATTTAAACCAGAAACATTAAAGGAATTGTTTTTAACAGACTTATTATGCAAAGATTTAAAGGACAAGTCTTCAGAGGAAACTTTCTTGGAAGTTGATTCCTCAGCAGCTACCGTAGAAGGCTTGTAGATAGACTTGGGTGCAGGCTTGGGTGTAGGCTCAGGTGAGGGCTTGGGAAGGTCTGACTTATCACTTGAATCACAGCTAGAAGTAGACCCTTGATCCGATGAATTGTCACTGTCAGAGAAAGAGACAAAGTCATTAGATGAAGTATCGGGGTCTGGCAAGTCTTTTGACTTTTTGCCATACAGATGGTGTGATCCATCAAAGTCAACAGTAATGGACAGGTCAGCGGGCATGAATTCACCTCTAATAGGTCCAGGGACAGCATGCAAATAACCTTTTTTAACAAAATATTCTAAGCCTGCAGGTGTAGATTTACGCCCATCATTCCTAGCTTCCAATCCTACATACTTTTGAAAACCTAAACCTATTCCAGAGTTCACTGACTGACTACTATAGATTTCTCTAGCTAGATTGTCACCTGATATTAACCATTGTTTATGTCTAGCTATTTCCTCAGCTAGTTTCTCTTTAAGCTCTAGGTTCTCAGCAATAGCATCAGCTTTTTCCTTTTCAGTGCATTTTAAGTTAATGTTTGCAATATCTAGATCAAATTGTAACCCCTTTATCTTTTCTTCATAAGCTATCTGATTCTTTTGAAACCATACCTTTTGTCTTTCTAATGTTTTTAACGAAAGTTTATAAGCTTCATTATCAATATAGCATTCATTGTATTTAGGTTTCATAGTATCATAAGCTTCTTTAAGTTCATTGTATCTTTCACTACAACCAAATATACAGTTGTGTACCTGAGAAAGTCCCATCGAGGCAAATTGATCATGCCTATCTTCTGAAGTACATCTTGCCAGCAATCCAAGCTTCTCTGTATCAGCAGCTTCCTCATTCACAGGTTCATGTGCAGCCCAGTTGACCTGTTCATCTAAGGTGACAAGAGCTGCTGAAGTTCTAGCTTCCTTCTGATTCTGCTGATAGGAATTGTAGTTAGCTCCCTCTCTACTCTTCCTATCTTTGCATTCCCTTGAGAAATGACCCATCTGGTGACAAGAGAAACACTTGACCTTTCTCCTGTCAAAACGAGCTGGATCCTTTCCCTTGAAGCCAAACTTTCTTCCTGACCTCTCCTCAAACCTTTTGATATCTACTGAAAGCATGGCCACCTGCCATTTCAGTTTCATCTCCTCCATATCAAGTGGGTCCACCTGCTCAAAATCTTCATAGACAAGATGCTGCTGAGTATCATAATCAGCAACAAATGAATGAAGAACATCCTCCAATATACTTCCAGTTTTAGCTTGAGGGCATGATGGAGTGGGACGGTTGTTATATGGTGGAGTGGGAGTGTAAGATGATGATGGTAAGTAAGTTGGACTAGGAGCATGTATCATCATATTGGAGAGAGATGTCCCAACAAAGGCTGTATGACTAGAAGAGGATGCACGGTAGGGAGATCTGACATCAGGTTCAAGAGATTTGAGTTTGTTGTACAGCTCATCAAAAGTGAGCATGTCCAACCCACCTTTAGCCTTAAGGGATATACTTACATGTAACCATGATGGAGGCAAAAATCGTAGGAACTTTGAATTGCAATCATCATTGTCAGGTTTTGCATTCAGCTGGTTTAGCTGACTCAAAATCTTATGAAACCTGTCGTATCCCTTGTGGATACCTTCTTCTTCTGAGATATTGAATTCTTGAAAGTGTTGTCTCAGCATGGACTTCCTCATTCTCCTGGACTCTTCATTGCCACCGAACCTTGCTTTAAGCGCCATCCATATGTCCTTTGCATCATCCATGTGGTGAAAATCACCCAAGTGATCTTCAGGAATAGCTTGAAGAAGGATGGTTCTTACTTTGTGCTCTCTTTGCATAGCTAGAATTTCTTCAGCAGTTTTGGGAGGAGCAATGGTAAACTTACCATCAAGATCTGGGATAGTCTTCTTCAGACTGTTTCCTTTCTTCACAATCTCCCAAAGATTCCAATCAATATTGGAGATCCAGTTCTGCATCTTCATTGTCCACAGATCATACTCTTCCTTTTTTAGATAAGGAAACTTACGATTACTGTTGGAAAGACTAAGTTGTTGCATAGAGGTGGTGTTCTTGCTGTTGTTGTTGGTGACTTCGGATTCATCATCAGTTCCAGGCATGGTGAATGTATTTTTGGTTGTATGGGGGTGAGGTAAAATATGGTTCTTAGTATCGTAGAGACTTTCCCGAGGCTCTGATACCACTTGTTGAAAACACAAAGACCTTGACAGATCTTGAGCACTCGTAGATCGTTAGTGTTGCCTATGTAATCATAAGCAAACTAATAGAAAATCTCTACAACTCGTATTCTTTAGCGGAATGTAAATACAAGCTGTTATAACTAAGAACACTTAGATCCTCTATGGATCTTTTATTAACTGAAACTCTATGTTTCGAATTAGTGACTATTACATACTATCAAGTTCCTTTTATAGACAAGGAACCCTAAACTATTTCTACTCAATCGACTAAGCATGCAAGCATGCATTTAATGAAAAAACATTAAACAATATTGAGCAGTACAATAAAACCCATGCTAACCTCGGGCAGTTCAAGAATAATGATGGGTTAGCATTTAAATAATAAAGCGCATGCAGATCCTAGTCAGCTTCCACTCTTCAGCAGATACACGGCACGGCTTTTATACTTCAGCAGAATCTCTTCTTCAGCAAATTCTGCTTCTATATCAGCAGAATCCTTCGGCATAATTGACAGTAGAAATCCTACTTCGCATAATTCCCAACAAAATCAATTTCAAACACAAAATCCCTTGGGACGATCTCGACTTACCAAACTTTGCTATTACGGACGAGTATACTTGCTCGTATGTGTTAATAGGTTAGACGGTTAAATCGTGTTTATAAATTTTTAAAACTTGTACCAATGTAGCACATCAGTAGCGTTTGCCATTAATCGTCTGCACGCGCATTGGGCCACACAAATCCATGTGAAGAAGATGAAGCACATGCTGTGAGCTGTGTTCCATCTTTGAAGGAAAGTGAGCACGAGTGCTTTTCCCTTGTTCACAAGCTGAACATAGGTGATCTTTAGAATACCGAAATCTTGGGAGACCTTCAACAAGTTTGTATCGAGCAAGATTGGTTATGGTTTGAAAGTTTAAATGTGAGAGACGACGGTGCCATAGCCAAGATTTTGTAGATGTTGCCTTTGAAAGTAGACAGATGGGAGATGAAGCAATCATGTCTTGCATTGAGATTGTATAAAGACTTGAATTGTGGGTACCAGACATAAGATCGTTTCCTTGTAGATCACGAATGAAACAAGTTTTCTCCCGAAAAGCAACTTCCAAATCTCCATCACAAAATTGACCAACTGAGAATAGATTGTGACCGAGACCTTCCACATAATAAACCCTGCTAATTTCGATGTTGCCATTGATGTAATCTCCGAAGCCCATGATAGCTGCGAAGTGATCATTCCCGAACCTGACAGTGCCAATGAACTTTGAAACAAAGTTGGATAACAGTTTGAGATTGCTTGTCATGTACCGGGAACATCCGCTATCAACAATCCAGAGGATGATCTATATCACATGCATTAAACACAGACAACACATATGGAATAGAAGTAGATGTGGAACCCGAAGAGTTAGCAGTTGTAGTTGAAACACACATGTCTATGATTTTAGGTATCCATGTAAAGCCAAGTGTATTATGTAACCATTTTTGCCATCTCCAACTAGTCTTAGCTTTGGTCTTAGTAAATGCACTAGGTGATAAGTTCTTCCTAGGAGGTGAAGGGGTGACTTTGGGTACATCAATGATCGTAGCCGGAACACTAGAAGGTGGTTTACCTAGCACAGACTTAGAAGCATTAGTGGACCTAGAGGTATTTCGTGTTCTATTATTCCGCGTACGAGATAAGATAGCCTTAGCAACACATTTATCATGACAACCAGAAAACATGCTTTTATGACAACCAACACAAGAAGCTTCAAACATAACATTTAAAGTACTTAAAGATTTAGCATTCGTTACATCACTTTTTCTATTACATTTGTCAGACGCAATATCTAAAGTGGGTGCAACTTGAGTTTTATTCAAAGTCCTAAGGTGTTCTTCTACTTCAGCATTCTTTATTGTTCTTTTCTTACGTCGCAACTTCCTATTCTTCCTTGTATTGCTCCTAGGCTGTGAAGTGCGGGCTTTGGGAAAAGAGGCAACTATTCCTGTTTCAGTAGAGGGACGCACATTAGTTTCTTGTGGTTTGTCATTCGATGTTCTAGAGTCAAGTTGAATCGTTCTAGGTGCAGTTACTGCTGTGTTACTATCCCTATCTTGCTTAAGTTTTACCAACTCTTCATTTAAGTCATGGATAGTGTGTAACAAATCTTGATTTTAAGAACGAATGTTACCATAAACGTTTTGGACTTCTTTAGTGTATGCAAGATGGTTATCAAGTTCTTGTGATGCTTCATGACGAGTCTTTTTGAGCAAATCAAATATGACACCATATTCATTTTTGCCTTTGGCAATTTCTTGTTCATATTTTGAAATTTGACACTTTAAAGACACGTTTTCATCATCCAGTTGCTCTATCTTTGGATTAAGAGTTTTGGTATGCAACTGGTTGATCTTGTTTTGCAAAGCGAGTTCTCGATTTTGACAATCTTTTTGACACCATTGAAGACGACGTTTTGCATTTGAAAGCTCGTTTAACAATCGCTCATGTTTGTAACCTGGCTCTGATACCACTGTTAGGTCACCATGTTTGTAACACAAGAATCAATATGAAGAAATGAGGTAAAGAAGGATCGGATGAACACAAACACAAGTATACGAATGACTATGTGAAATGATAAGCTTAGGATAAATGTGAAAGTGAACAACCAACCTTCAAATGAAGGTTTACAAAGGTATTTATAGGGGAAGGGAGCTAGGGCAATACTTCTAGTCCCTTCCTTCCTTATTGGATATGGGCCAAGGCTTATGGGCTTTCTACCTAAGTCTTGCCTTTAATACTAACATAAAAGCCTAATTAAGCTAACTATTACATATTAATTACTAACACTTGTAGTCTAGTTTAGGAGTGATTCCAACAAAGAGGACTCTTCTTCATTGATGTATTTGGAAACCCATCATTTCAAAGGTGGAGTGATATCGATCAGGCAGGTGTAGCTACAATGCTAAGTTACATAACAGTGGCCTCTCAAATTCAGTCTCCTACAAACATCAGGTTCTGTGCTGACCTAAATGCCAAAGTGAGAGATCATCCTGACAAAGCAACTCTACTCTCCAAGAAGCCAAAGCTAGAAGCACTGGTAATCCGCCTTGAATGACATCAGTGGAACCTTTATCATTTCATCTTTTGTACTAGTGTTAGGAACTTTGTAATCTGATGAATAAACGATGTATGTTTTTGTTAAGAAAATTCAGTGTTCCTTGTTATGTTCATTAGTACATTCAGTGTAAGAAGAAGCCAATTGCTCACTTACACTGATCAAACACTTAGGCTATTTGTATATCCAAATAGGGAGAGACTGTTGGGTTCAGTAAATATCCAAACCTCTTAATTCTAGGATTTGAATAGAAAATATCCTAAGTGTTTAGAACCTTAAACACTATCAAATCACTGAGTGCATAGCCACTCAGTGAGCTGTCTTCGGGATACTTAGTAAGAGACGAAGAAGAAGTCTCTCCACTCAGTAAGGCGGAACTTAAGGGGTGAAGACTGAGTTAAAAAGAAGATGGTGGATTCAATGAGTGATGACAATAACTCACTGAATCCCGAAACTCATCACCAACTACTACCACTGAAGACAATACTGAAGATAAAGACTGAAGGCTGAGAAGACTGAAGAATGAGCGGGACAAGGTGGGATAAGTTTGAACAGATAAGACGAAGTCCTTATCAACCATAGTTAAACTTTCCCTAAATTGCTAACTATCAGGCTCAGTGTCATCACTGACAAGAAGAAAGCAGCCTTGTCACTTACTCTAAATAGCCATTGTAAACAGAGACAAAATACATCAGTATTTTGTCTTCTGTAACCTGTCAGTTTGTCCTTTAGGATAGAGTTAAAAACCATACTTGTATAAATAACATAAGAGTTGGAGTGAAAGATTCAAGCTTGTGCATTAATTGTAAAACACACACACAAGCAATCTTTCACTCCTCCAAATGCAATTATGTCCCTGAGATAGCTCAGTGGTTCCTGTGTAGTTGTGCTTAGACTTAGCCTAAGCTTAGTGAGTAGTCATACCATACTTGTCATTTCAATCCCAAGTACTATTCCGAAAGTATTTGGGTAATGTATTCTTTTTGATTCGTTTTAATAAAGAATATACAATTAGTAGTCTTTATTGTTTTAAGCTAACTGTGAAACGGGAACAACAAGTGGTATCAGAGCAAGGCTGATTATAAAAACCTTTTTTAAGCCGCTCATAAACGGTTTTTTTAAATCAGATGCCTAATGGCTGAAAGTGATGTGCCCCAACTTGTCGATAAAAAGGGTGGAGCCTATGCTGCTGTTGCCCCTCGACTAGAAGTTGGCAAATTTAACAAATGGAAAAAGCGAATGCTTTGCTATTTGACGGGGGTGGAACCTTACTACATTATGTGCATTAATGAAGGTCCATTTATCCCAAAGACTGTTGAAGGTTTACCTAAACCTGAAGCTCAGTGGACTCAAGACGAGAGAATAGTGGTCAACCAGTACCAAAGGATCAAAAGCATCATCATATCTTGTCTTCCTGATGATGTTATGGAGTCTGTCATTGGCTGTAGTACAACTAAACAAACCTGGAATAACCTGGTCCACAGCTATGAAGGTCCCTCAGATACCAAGGAAAACAGGATTATGGACCTGAAACTTGAGTATAATACCTTCAGGGCTAAAGACTCAGAAACTCTCTCTCAAACTTACACCCGATATAAAACTTTGTTAAATGAATTGTCAAATGATGGTGTAAAGTTGTCCAAACATGAAATCAATGTTGGTTTTGTCAATAGTCTCCCTAAGAAGTGGTTGATTTTCTCTCAGTGACTTAGGAATGCTAATCATATCCAGAATCTTGAACTTCCTGAAATATATGGGAAATTTGTCTATGAGGAAAACCTCATCAACACACGATACCCTAACTTGAAAAAGTCTCAGGAAGTCAAGAAGTCCCTGACCACCACTTCAACACCAATTTCTACTGTCTTTTATTCAAGCAGCGTGGTTCATGATTTTCAGGAAAATTCAGATGATGAGCCTGATGAGAGAACAAGCGAGGAGTACCTGAATGACTTGAACACTGAGTTCCAGGAAAGGGCACTCCTTGCTAACTCCAGAAGGTTTATAAGAAGGAACAAAAGTTTTTCAAATGCTAAAGCTAATGAGGACACTGAGTGTTTTAAGTGTCACAAAAAGGGTCATTTTGCTAAAGACTGTTTTTCAAAAACCATCTCTGAGCTCTCTTACAAACCCTCAGGGTCAAATCAGTCCTTAGGTTTTAGCAAATTTCAACCAAAATTATATCAGTCTCATCAAAATTTCCAAAACAAGTCTGACCAAAATAAAGCTGTTGATTTTGAAGCCAAATATAGGAAAGCCAAGGCTAAACTAGCACTTCTTGAGACCATTTCCTCAGAAACAACAAACAATGTTAAATCTGTGCAGGGTAAAAACAAGGGCCTGGTAGCTGAAGTCTTCGACTAGGATGAAGAGCCAGTCTCCTCAAACGATGAAATGGTGCAAGTCAGTGCACTGATGGATCTTTTAGAAGAGGACAAGCTAGCTGTTGGGAAGAATCATGCTAGGAATGGTGAATGGGTGAACATCACTATGAGGAAGGTAAATATTTTACTTTCTATGGATGATGATTCTGATTGGCAGTCTTTCATGAACTAGATTAATGTTGACCTTAAGTTCGTAGAAGAGCAACGATTAAATCTTTTTTCAAAATACAACAAGTTAAGTTTTGAATTAAACAAGTGTAGAGATGAACTGCTTATTTTGAAAGAAGCCAAGCTTGAGGTTGTCACACTACAAATTCAAAACTCTAAATTAGTTAAAAGAAATCAAGCTCTTCAGGAAGAACTTAAAAAGGAAAAAGATATCATTGAAAGCTGGACTGCTAAGAACCCTAGAGTCTTTGACACTGTTCAAGCCCCCAGTAGCAAAACGAGAATCTTAGGTGAAGATCACCTCACTGATTCTCTCAGTGAAGACCAAAGTCCAAAACCATTTGTGTCTGCTGGCATCCTTTCCAAAAAGGAGTTAATGCCTAAGTCTAGTGATTGGGTTGAAAGGGTAAACCCTGAGAATAAGCTTCCAAAATTCGATTCTGGAAGGATTCTTGAGCTTGAGAGTCAAGCTCTCAAGAGCATGCTTAGACTTCCTGATGTACCCAGTAGTACTGAACACATCACTGAGTCTGAATCTGAATCTGAATCTGAAGCACCGCTTCCACCTCTGAAACCTCTTCAGGGTGCTGCACCTAGCTCTGAGCTTGCTCCGTTACAATTCAACCCTCACTCTCCTAAAGAAAGGTCAGGTCGTGGTAGAACCATTTTGAAAAGACCAACAAAACCAACCCAAGAAGATTTAGTCCCCACTGAGACTTCCACATCTTCAGTTCCTGCTGAAGAAGACCAAATCCAACAATTGACTGAACTTGTGAGGAAGTTGACTGATAAGATGAACTCTATAAAGAAAGCTCCTGATTCAACAATCAAGGAACCTAAGTCAACCTCCTCTAGTTCATATAGGTCAAAGTCAATCACCAAGCCCAAGCAGAAGTATGATATGTGCCATTATACCAACCATACCACTGATAATTGCTACAGAATCCTTTTTTGCATGATCTGCAAAAAGGAAGATCACAGAAATTCTGACCACTTACAGTATGTAAGTTCATTCAGTGAAGCAACTCATACCAACACTGGTCATCAGTATGCTTCATCCTCTAAGCAGGGTCAAAGACCTAAAGCTAAACCTTTTCCTCCTTGCCTACATTGTGGCTATAATGATCATCTTCCTGATGACTGTCTCATGAACTCTTGCTATGATATATGTGGAAATCCAGCTCATGAGACATCTCAGCATGATAGAGTCATCCAGGCAAGGAGAAGTTCAAAACAACCCCGCATCACTGAGTCTTCCTCAGTAAGCAAATGCAAAACCTGTGGTAGCACACTTCACTCAACCACTGACCATGAATCAATTGCTAAGTTCAAACAGACCATGAGACCCAAGCCCACTAGTAAGTGGGTCAGCAAGAGAAACTAATTCAGTTTACTATTTGTGCAGAGACACGCCAAGGAGCCTATTTGGCATCTAGATAGTGGATGTTCAAGAAGCATGACTAGTGTAAAGGAGTATCTGCACAAGTATGTAAAGGAACCAGGACCCAAGGTAGTATTTGGTGATAACTCATCATGTCTCACTGAAGGTTATGGTTCAGTAAACTGTAATGGAATAGTTTTCTCTAGAATAACTTCTGTCAATGGTCTAAAGTACAATCTCATCAGTGTCAGTCAGTTGTGTGATGCAAAATATATAGTGCAGTTCAATGATAAACAAGGTACAATTTTCAATGCCAATAAAGAAGTTGTTTTAATAGCTCCCAAGAGAGATGATGTATATGTTCTTGACATGTCAAATCTCTCTCAGAGTGGGACATGTCTCTTTGCCAAAGCAACTGAAACTATCAACTGGTTGTGGCACAAGAGACTCTCTCACTTAAACTTCGAAAATATAAACAACTTGGCAAAACAAAACAAAGTCCTTGGTTTACCATCACTGGTTTTTGCAAAAGACAAACCATGCTCAGCCTGTGAAAAAGGCAAACATCACAGAGCATCATTCAAAACAAAAGAAAATTTCTCCATCGAAAGCTGCCTTCACCTCCCGTATATGGATCTCTTTAGACCTGTCAGTCCAAAATCAATCCAGCATGAGAAGTATACACTTGTCATTGTTGATGAGTTCTCAAGATACACTTGGGTATACTTTCTTTCCAAAAAGAGTCAGGCAGCTGATACCATAATGTCATTCATCAGGAAGATTGAAAACCAGAATGACATTACAGTTAAACAAATCAGAACAGACAATGGTACTGAGTTCAGAAATCAAGAGCTTGAGAGTTTCTGTGATGAAAAGGGAATTTCCCAAAAAATTTCATCTCCATATACCCCTGAACAAAATGGGGTTGCTGAAAGGAAAAAACAGAACTCTCATTGAGGCTGCTAGAACCATGTTAAATGGCTCAGCACTTTCAAAGCACTTCTGGACTGAAGCTGTCAAAAAAACATGTTACACTCAAAACATGTCAACCATTGTCAAGAGGCATAACAAGACCCCATATGAGATCTTCAAAGGAATACTTCCTGACATCAGCTACTTTCGTGTGTTTGGGTGTCCTGTGTTCATTCACAATCACAAGGATCACTTAGGCAAATTTGATGCAAAAGCTGATGATGGATATTTCTTAGGCTACTCACTGATATCCAAAGCCTTCAGGGTGTTTAACACCAGAAGAAAACAAGTTGAGGAAACCTTTCATGTCACATTTGATAAAAGTTCAGAAAGCATCAGGTTTACCAATACTTCAGTGGAGGAAATTGGAATTGATGACTCATCAAGATACCCTCCTGATGAGTTCAACACTGAAATCAATTCCTCATATCAAGCTGATGCTTATATCTCATACTATGTCTTGCCTCACAACCTTCCTCAACCTACAATCAATGAATTCATTGGTTCTCCATCAGTCCCTTCTGGGATAGGTAATACTGAACCAAATGTTCAGGAACCTGTAATTCATGAACCCCAACCTGAACAAAGCATCTCAACAGATGATCTAAATGATTATGTGGCTCCTGCACCTGAACCCATTCCCGAGTTTCCAGTGACCTCATCAAGCTCAGATCCTAGACCACAAAGTAAGTGGACAAGAAGCATGGCTGCTAAGTTAACAGCAACTTCAGCCAATGAATGTCTATATGCTGATTTTCTATCAGAAATAGAACCCAAAAGTGTCACTGAAGCTCTAAAACATCCAAGCTGGGTTCAGGCTATTGATAACATCAAATTAGCCTGATCTTTTATATATCAAATTCCCGTGTTTATGGCGTCATTTGTATTAATATGGTACTTAATTCGTTCATATTCGTTCATAATTGCATTTCAGGATAAATGAGGCATTAGAGCGGAAAAGATGTGAGAAAAGGCCAAGAAATATATTTTGAAGACAAGGTACGGCGTAAGTGGTACTTTTTACTTACGCCGTAACTCATACTACGAGGGCCTGCTAATTATTTGTGAAGGTTACGCCGTAACTCCGTTAATGTTACGGCGTATATATGATGTTTTGAAGGATACGGCGTAACCATCTCTCATGGTTACGTCGTAATTATTTTAATGAAGGTTACGACGTAACATGGAATTAGTTACGTCGTAGAGACAATTTCGGAGTGGATAAGTATGAGCTGGCGAAGGATTACGGCGTAACCCGATATTTAGTTACGCCGTAACTAATTACTTGGGCGCAAAGTTTTGAAGGCTACGGCGTAATTATAATTTAATTACGCCGTAATTAATTAAATGCGTCTATTTTAAGTACTACTGAGGACCAAGGTGCAATATTAATTATGTTGGAGGACTATGGTTCCAATTTGCCATAATATTCCCTATAAAAAGAGATGTCATGTACAGAATAAAATATCAATTGGTGGGGCTTTTGGTTACTGTACGAGAGAAGCAAAAGAAAAGGTTGCAGGCTTGCAGCGCTTGGTTTTTTTGCCCCGGTACTCAACTAGGGGATCGATAGCTTTATCTTTGGCATCAGTGGCTAGTGTTTGGCATTGGTTGTACATGAATCTGGTGTAACATATATATTTTCTTTTCTTTTTTCTTTTTTTTTTGTTTTGCTGTAGCTATGGTGTTTGTGGCCAAACAAAATGCTTAAATTGAATGGGTGTTAATGGCCAAATAAAATGCTTATATTTGTTTTGAGGTTGTTCGGATGGCCAGTGGGTTTCAGTGCAGTTAAATGTTTTTATGTCTGTAGGTATGCTGCTGATCTATTCTACTGCCTGCTATGGAATACTCGATGTGTTCTTTCGCGTGTGGTTTTATTATGCTTGTTGTGGTCTGGAAAATTTGGATATGTTGTACAAGGTTGTCTTCTGCACAGGTAGTTGAGAAAGTGTTGGTGCTGGTGTTTGGGAAAACTAGGTGATGTTTGGGATAACTGGTGTTTGGGATTACCCTGTTGGTACTCTAGGACTGAATTATTATTGAGATAGTTCTAACCCTTAGTATGTTATTAATCTACTAAGTGATAATGGTTCTAGCAAAGTAATTACAGTACCATATATTTGAAGTTATAACCATGTTATTAATCTTGCAAGTTAGTGGAAGCGTAAACTTAAGAGCCATAAATTACTGACATTGTATTCGATTACTTTAGTATTGAAAATGTTCATATAATTCAAAGTAGTTTCTCAATCTTGTTTATTTGTATACTTAACACTAGTGAATTTATATTAGTATCATTCATTGCTAGCAATATGCAAGTTAGCAATAAGCCAATATATCAACATAATGTGTTAAATGTAGTTCCACTGCTTCAACAAGTAAATGCACATTCTCTTTCTTAGCATCAAATTTGACATTTAAGTATATACGTTGCAAGATCTGTTGTTTATAAATTGAAGTTTATGATAAAAATTTGGTTTAAAACTGATTTAAACATGTTTGGGTATTGGATGCTCCTCCAGAAAAAGCCAACTCATATGTCCATGTCAGCAACACAAAGTATACATGTTATCAAGAATGGACATGTCATCTTAAATGGCTAAGAGATTTGAAAAATTACATAAGAATGGAACACTTGTGAAACTTGAGTGGTTAAACATTATCAAAAAAAAGTATGAGTGACTAAATCGAAACACTAATGAAACTTCATTACTATTTGGTGATTTTTCCCTCTTTTATATAACCAAGGATTCCATCATTTCAAAATTATTTTGTTAAGATAATCTTATTGAGAAAAAAACTGAGTCAATTCAATTACTTTGATATGTAATAAAATCGAGCGTTTTTATTAACCAATTAAAAGTCAAAACTAAAAAAACTTGGTCAAATTTCGATAAATTTGGTGGAAAATAGAATCACAAAAATATAGGTGTTAAATTGTTAAAACAAAAATGTTATAAAAGGGCAATTGATAAAATTTTAGTGAAATGCAATGTCCTTACTTTATATTTTGAAAATAAAACATATATTTTTTTATTTAAAATAGAGCATGTATGTGCATGAGATTATAAATATCAAAATGAAAGCACGAGTTATTGTGATGTAAATAAATACACTAGATTGTATGTACACGAACAACTCATGTTGTTCCTCTTTATGAGTTTAAGTAAAGATATCCGAAAAAAAATAAATTTTGCAATATGCGTTCAATAAAGACTCATGTTATTTATTTTTATAAGTTTGACCTATGCCTACACAGGGTTGAAAATTAAATACGACAAAATTATTATTAATGGAAATATAAATATAAGCACGAGTTATTGTAATATGAAAATAAATATATGCGATTGTACTTGTAACAATGACTCATGTAATTCTTATTTAAAGTTTATATAAGGATATCCCGAAAAACACTCTGAAAAACTTTATATTTTAACTTCATCAACGGTCACTATATGCTATTAAACTCACATATTGTGGTCAACATGATATCAATAGTTAAATTTGAACAATACCATCAACCTCAACATCATGTCAGTTAGAGAACGTTAAATCATTAATCCAACAAAATCATTACAAAATTTTAATCGATATTAATACATAATAAAAAAATTTATGTAAAAACTCGTACATAATTATTAGTTGTACTAGTGTTACAATTACAAAATATTAAAGACGGGACAATTTTTATATGTTGTTATAGTAAACTGACATTTTAAAATAAATTTGTAAACCTAGTACATGCAGAAGATACTTTTAAAATAAATTTGTAAACCTATCCATATCGTGTTTATGAGTTAAGCCCGCGTTAACGTGTGTACTTAACGCAGCGTTAAGCTGCTGCTTCAATTTTAAAAAATAATAATAATAATTAAAAAAAAAAAAAAAAAAAAAAAAAAAAAAAAAAAAAAAAAAATCAATTCTACCTTCTACACCCAAGAATGTTACCGTTACATTTAAAAAATATCATTTTACCCCCTCAACATCGAACGGCTAGTTTGCCTAAAAAAAATCAAAACCATTTTCCCACCACTATAAATACCTAATTAATACACAATTTTTTTCCCACACTTCTACTACTCAATATCAAGTTTATATACTTACTCTCTAACAAAAAAACCTTGTTCATTCACAATGGATCCGAATCAAAGTGACGAATTACCTCAGCAATGGTCAGACGTAGATGACGAACCTGACTTTGATTTTATGATGACCGCGTATGAATATCAGCAACAGTTGGAACAAGCAGCAGCTCAACCTCGCGTGACTCGTAACCCGATATATCGTGAACGTGAGCTTGCCTAAGAACGTTTGCATAACGACTATTTCATTCAAGGTTGTAAGTACGAAGAAGATTTCGTATGAGCCGGAAACTATTTCTACAAATAGTCGAAGGTATTGAATCTTATACTTCCGAATTTATTCCAGATCATTTAATTTCTTTAGCCAATCACCCGATGCTACGGATCGAATGAGTTTAAGTGTTCTTATGAAGTGTACGGCTGCCTTACGCCAATTGGCGTACGACACCACACCCGATGCGTTTGATGAATATTTGCAAATGGGTGAGCATACTTCGCGTGATTGTCTTGATAATTTTAACAAGTGCGTTATTGATTTGTTTATGCCAGAGTATTTAAGAAAACCAACATGGTCCGACATTCAAAATATTTATCAAAGACATAAGGAGTGGCATGGTTTTTCGGGAATTCTTGGTAGCATTGATTGCTTGCATTGGGAATGGAGAAATTATCCGGTGGCTTGGTAAGAGCAATTTGGTAGGGGTGATAAAAAAATACACAACAATTATGCTTGAAGCTGTTGCATCGCAAGATTTATGGATTTGGCATGCATTTTTTAGGATGGCAGGGGCGAATAACGATATTAATGTTTTAGATAACTCTCCGTTATTCGACGACATTCTTGCTGACCTTGCCCCAAGAGCACCTTATATGGTAAATGGAACCAGGTATGAATAGGGATATTACTTGGCTGACGGAATTTACCCACAGTGGGCAACTTTCGTCAAATCCTTCTCGTCAACAACTGACGAAAAACATGGTTACTTTAAAAGGAAACAAGAAAATGCACGAAAGGATGTCGAACGTGCTTTTGGTGTGCTTCAAGGACGTTGGGGTATACTACAACCGGCACGTCAAATGGAACTTGTCAAGATATGTAGAATCATGTATTCTTGCATTATTTTGCATAACATGATTTTACAAGATCAAAAATTGCACTACGTGAATCCGTCAGCACGTATGAGGCAAGAAAGGTGGGTCGACAGATGTGATACCCATCGTCGCAAGGCAAAAGAAATACGCGACCGAGAAACGCATACTCAACTCCAACTAGACCTTATAGAGCATATTTGGCAGAACCATCTTCAACGACAGCAACAACAAGATTCCGAAGACGATGAATAAGTATTTGTAATTCGTATGTTTTTAAATTTGCTATGTTTCAATTTTTTTTTTCGTTGTAATTTTTCTTAGTTATTTTATATTTCGAATTGTAATGTTTAAGATTTAATGTTACGTGTTTGATTAAATGAAGTATTAGTTTTAGTTTAGGGGTTGAATTTGAAAATATTTGAGTTAAAGTGAGTTAAGGGTAAGTTATGATAATGGGTATTTTTTTTAAGTTAAGGTGAAAAAGTTAAAGCTAATGTGACGCTGACGTAACACTGAGTTAAGATTTAACCCCGTATACCCCTCCGCTCTAACTAGTATCATTTTAATGTATGCTATAGATGCGCATCTAATGTTGTGATATGCGCTTTGGGTATTATACATTCATTTTGTATTGAAAACTTTGTTAAACATGTACAATCCTTTAAAATCGTCTACCTTCTGCATGTAAACCACGATATATTCCACCAAAAATTTGTTTCACAGTTTTGATAACATAAAAACAAAATTTAAATTCCTAGTTTTTCTATCAATATTTTCTTTTTCATTTCCTTGTTTTATTTTTCATTTCATCTCCACTCTTTTCTTTGCTTTTCAAATAAAAATTAATAACTCCTCCTTGTACGTATTATGTCTTCAGATTGTTTGGTCGAACACAAAACTCGAAGTATTCTCGTAAAGTGAAATTAGACATACAAATACATGTTAACGTTTCATGGTGTTAGTTAAAAAATTTGTGCATTCACTATTTTATTAGTTAATGCATGAAATGAACCTATAAATCAATAACTTTAAGTCTTCAAAACTGTACAGAATTTTTCAATATGAAAAAAAAAAAAAAAAAAATCCTGGCGTCGAGCTATTTGTCCGCAGGACCTACCCTACAGTATCTTCACCGGAGTAGAGTTTACCCTAAAAGAATTTCACACTCCCCTTTTTACATATAGTTATTTCCCATTTGATTTCAGCTTTCTCCAAACCTCGGGGAAAAACATGAAAAAAAGGCTATGGTTACGGGGAACATGAGTTAATATGCTTATAATCTCCTTTTCATTCTTAGAGAAAACTAGTATATCATCAATAGTGGACCCGGGATGTGATGATTATTGTCTACAATCATTAAAATAGAATCGTCCAGAAATAAAAGATGCCCGACATGCCCGCATGTAATCAAGTTCAGTCAAAGATGTCAGCCGCTATGTTCAATTATTGTACCTTCAAGTCAAAATCGAGTCATGAGCCACTGTAAAATAATTAAGTCAATAATGGCTCCCTCCAATATGCAACCATAATTTGACCTTGGATGATCATTTTGGTAATCTTGAAGATTTATATATACCCGTGTTCGGATGATCACAATGAGGTATACAAACATGTATGTGACAAGTTTAGCTATTCATGTCATTGTAGATTTGTTTTTTGTAATGTAAGTGATGGAATATGTGTAACATCAACCAAACAGCTTGTTTATTGTATTGTGAAAGGCACGTGTCGTATATAATAACATCATGGAAGTTTTTAAAACATGACATTGTAAATCATCGATATAGAGCCCATCCCAGAGACAACTTTTGTGGATTAAGTAATAAAGCTTAAATCACATTTAAACATGCACAAAAGTAATTGACTTCCATCTTCCTCTTCTTCGAGTAAAATATCACAATGGGTGTCTCTTCGAGAGACCATTAGCCTAAGGGGGGCATTTTCGGGGATGAGGTCCAAATCGGGTGGATATGGTGACGAGGTCTTACCATGTGAGTCTTTTACAATTTTCAAACGCTCACTAATTTCAGGATCACGAACATTAAGTAAGATAACCGAACCATAATCAAAAACTACCATATAGCTGCTGTCGTCACTACAAGTTATAGCACCCAAACCCTGTAAAGAAAAATCAATGTATTAAATCAACTAATGCACATAATTATATACAGAGCAAGTACACATGTCACATAAACTTTTAATTGAATGACCAAAAGAGACTTACGATAGTCTGAGGCTTGGCGTTGCCAAATCTCAATACAACATAAGTGCATGCTCCGTTTCCACCTACGTAATTGTCTCTGTACTTTTTCTCTAGACTTTTCACATTCACACTAACACCAATCACACAGTGAAATGCACATTAGAGCCAAACAGTTGTTATATATGTTCGTAAAAGAGTACTATCAAATTGAATAGTTATGACGCTATCTCATTCTTGGATCTCAAATAGGAGTAGGAAAATGTCCAACATGGATTGATTTGATCAGTGACCCTAGAAATGCTTTTACTATTCTATTGTAATCCTCTTTTGTCCTTACAAACTTCGGTTCTAAAAAAAAAAAAAAAAAAAAAAAAAAAAAAAAAGCTAGACAAATCAACGGTTATATTCCTTTTCGTTATTCTTAAGCACTGCGATTTTAAGATGTTAAGGACATGTTTGGGATAAATTGTTAAAAACTGTACATCTACTCATTGATTTTTACAGCGACGGTTTAGAAAGAGCACCACTTCAATCTAATTATTTATAATTAGGGTTTTTTAGAACAGCTTAACTGCTTATTTCCGAGTCAATTAAGTTGCTTCAAACTTATTTTCTAAATTAGTCTTTGGCGCAAAACAGCAAACAAGTATCTCCTACAGAAACTTATCCGTTGTATCAAAACGCAAAAGAAACACACTTAACAAACATTAATCCCAAAGACTAAAACACACCATTTAAAAAACATTTCAAATACAGATTATTATACCTGATATCCGAATAATAAGCCCGGACAGACATAGAAGACTTGACATATTTACCATCAATGTAATCCGTAACATCCGGCACCACATCCATCTCCTCCCACTTATCCATCACCGAAGGCCTACATTTCTTCTCCTGTACAGAATTTAGCCTTGACGCGTGGAACTCACGCGCCGCGGTAGCAAACATAGATGAATTCAACCTAGGCGCGTGTATGGACGGTGGTTGTGGTAAGAGAGTGGCGGGACTGATCAGTGTTTGGAATGATCTTAGTGATATGGTTTGAAATGAAGATCGTGTGAGCATGGTGGTGACAATGTGGTGGTTGAAGAGGCGGTTGTAACGCTGCAACATTGTCATACGGTGGCCAGAGTATTTGAACCGTAGTGTCTTGACGTTAGTAGGATTTTAAGGTTGTGTATAACTATATATGTTGGGGTTATTTTTGGGTTTTATATTCATTTTGAAAACTTTGTTAAACACAATCCTTTCCGACAAAATATAATTAGTTTCCTAATATTGATTACACCTTTATGACCTTAATCAACGGATATTCCTAAATTAATCTTTCATATCAAATCACTTATCCTTTATTCAAAATCCCATCTTTATTTATTGCTTTACTCTTATTTCGTTGTTGTAATATGATCTCATTAATCAAATGTACAATCACTTTCTTACATTTTGATGATGGTTGTGTTACAATTTCGACCGTGTCCCAAAATATAGTTCACTTAACTATTTAAGGTTTTCTCGAAATTAATATTCACTTTCAATTTCAACCAATCTATATAATTCTAAGTGGGTGAAAATGAAACTTTATTGGTTAATATTGTAAAGAGCTAACTTTTCTTAAATTTTGTGAAACATGAGAGATGACATTAATTTAAAACGAAAAGAGTATAATTTAGACTAAGAGCAATCAGTGTTTGGAGCCATAGGGCGCGTTACAGCCCTTAGGGGGGAAGGAATCGACCCGGGAGGAATTCGGGATCGAGCAAAAAACGCGGTGCCGCTCGGGAGCACCACCCCCTCCCTTGCGGTACCGCAAAACTTGTCATTTTTTCATCCCAAATCGGGTTTGTCACCCCGCTTCCCACCTCGCTTGTCAATGTTCGAAAAAGAAGGAAAAAAAAAATAATAAATAACGGCTAGTTTTAACGGCTAAAAAAAAAAGAAAGGAAAAAGTAACGGCTAGTAGTAACGGTTAGGAAGAAAGAAAGGGAAAAAAAAACCTATTTGTCACCTATATATACACAATATAAACATTCAAAAAACAAATATATCCAAAATAATCTATATGGATCAAAGCAAAAACCGACCCCAACCTAAGCCAACCCGTGGCAAAAACCTCGCCCCCGGCTCATCTTCGTCCCAACCAAACCCCGAACCGTGTCCAAACGACTCAACCGAATTCACAATTCGGTCAACCCAACCAAACTAATTCAACATGCAACAATTCTTACAATTCGCAAGCCAACAATTTTTCCAAATTGATTTTTCACAATTTGCAACCCAAGGCAAGATTTTTTCACAATTAGCAAACCAAGCCTGAAGTAGCATGCCGATTCAAACCGGTTATAACGAGTTTCACTTGAACCCGTGTAAAACCCTAAAAATCTAAAACTTGTGAAATGACTATTTTACCCCTCTAATTTAATATCTATAAAATATGTATAATATGTCAAGCTCATTAAATATAATTTTTAACCTAACTTATAAAATAATTATCGAACTTTAATTCACATTGTCATCAAGGTAATATACTTGAACTTATCGTAAGATTGAAACTTAATGAAACTGGAAATACTAAAATGGTCGAACCTACGATATGTACAAGATAATAAAATCAACATACACTTATGTCTAAATACATGTATGGGCCGAAATCTTTATACAATGTACAAACCATTACAACTTAAATTCAAGCTCATCTACATTTGTGATTTGAAAATAAAACCTAGTCTTTGGTTTTCCCCTTATGCTTGGCCGAACACCCCTATATCCCATTTTAATCTCAATTGTTAAACCTACATTTCACACATTCAAAAAAACACACTAAACCCTAGATCAAAATACAAATCGGCTGCCATTCTTTTTTTCCCTTTTTGGTCCGAAGACTGTGAAGAGGAGTGGTGCGAAGGAAGCTGTGGAAAGGGCCTTGATCGTGGCCTTGCTAATTCGAAGGTGTGGTTAGATTGGTTTCGTTTTCGTCTTGGTTTCTTGTTTCTTCCACTCGACCACGCTACGAGGGTATAGTAGCACGATCTCATTTCAATTTTCTTTTCCTTATTGTTTTCTTTTGATTGTGTGTCGTGTGCCTTAATCGAATGCATGCTACATGACGTTAAAATCTCACATGAAATCATAACCATGACCACATAAAATAACGAATGAAAAGGGCTCGTATTCGACCCATATACAATCGGCTATTTTGAATCCATTCGACCTACATATGTAAGACATAATGATGTTTCATCTAAAGGTTATCGAGCTGAAATAGAGTAAATAAATACACGAGTATATCTTGGCTTATTTTGTATCGCTAATAATTCATGTAAAGGTCTCAATTTTTTCTGTTTGTCGTGTGAATGGAAATGAGATTTGGGCTTGTCACGACTAGGTTAATACATAAGAGAGTCATATAATTTTGTTTAGGGTTTGGTTCGACTCGCTTAAAAATAGAAATTGGTTTCGAGCTCGGTTCTAAAAAAAAGAAAATGACTTGTTATAATTTATAAAACATGAAAGGTTGATTCGTTAATATTGTAAAAGAATGGACTAATTCGTAAACTAAGTGAAACTTGTGATATTTACACATTTAAACCCTAGACTTTACTAAAACGTCATATTAAACCCTAAACTTATATAGATTGTCATAATAAACCCTAATCTATAAGGATGGTCACTTTTAATACTTTAACTTGAATAAATGGTAACTTTCACTATAATGACTAATATTGCTAAAACGGGAAACTTACTAAAAATAGAAAGTTACTAAAACAGGAAACCTGCTAAAAGTGGAAACCTACTAAAAATGGAAAGCCGTCTAAAATGGGTAATCTGATTTTAATAAACGTTATTTATATAGGTTCCGTGCAGCGGGAGTGATCATCTTGTGACATTTCTTTTCCTATTTACTTGCTTTGAATGAGGTACAGATATTCTGACCTTATCTCCTAAGGTTCCTCATGATTCTTACACATCTTTTTGATATTAGCTTGATTATATTGTCTTTGCTCTAAGCCTTACAATTATGGCTTTCTTATATGATCTTTGTATTATGCCTTATTGAACCTTGATATTGAACCTTTACTATGCACCCTCTAGAACTGTGAACCTTTAATATTGAACCTTGCTTGAATCCTGGATATGAAATTTTATATTATGACTTTCATTTGACCTTTCAGTTTAATACCCGAGCCATTTTCCTAGCCATGAAGGTAACATGGCCGTGTCATTGATGCACCAATAGCATGACTCTAGGGCGGTGGAGTGATGCTCCGTCCCGTCCCTTTTTGTGATATTATGCGCGCTTTATATTTGGCTATGGCCACTATGATTAAATTTGCAGGGGAATATGGATACATCCTATATTTTTTATGATATGATATGATATTATATGATATGACTTATATGGTGACTGATGTTGTGTGCAATACACGTCTTTCACATTCTGGGAGCTAGCTACTCCATGGTTACTTATGATATGATTTGATTTGATTTGTTTCTGGGCTCGTGGTAGATTACTGATATTTTCCTCCATGACCTTTTATCTTTGTTATGCCTCATGTTATTTCACAATGAACCATAATCTACACTTCTCGTTTTTAGTTTTCCGTTGATTACTCATTCATTCATTGTCCTTATGTGATTCAATCGACTACCATACTATACTCCATTTCATTGACTTGTCATACTCTCATTTCATTTTGGTTGACTACCAAGCTTATACTTTATATTACCACTTCATCCGTTTACCCAACTATTATATGATTTATGTGATTACCCGTTTATCCTGCTATTATATGATTTATGTGACTACCTGTTTACCCTGCCAGTATATGATTAATATGTGACTATCTGTTTGCCATGCTATTACGTGACTAATTGATTCACTCGTTTGCCATGCTAGTATGTAATTATTTGACTCATCCGTTTATCATGTATACCTTCGTTCAGTTATTTTCATGGGCTATGACTATCATTTAGTATTCCTATTTGCTATTTGTGACTACCATGCTTATACTTCTGTTTGGTATTTTCTGATGCTTATGTTGTTAGTTTGACATAGTAATTGATGTTTACCTGACTTGTTGATCTCCCATATTTACACTTCTGTTTATGCTACTGTTTGATGATGGAAATGTTTCAACTTATGTTACATGTCTAGTTGATTTTTTAGCTTGCCATGCTATGTCCTTGTTAGTTAATTCATTCAATTATGATGTTCGTTTGGTATTCCTACCTGATACATGTGGCTATCATGCTTATACTGCTGCTAGTTTTTCCGTTGGTTATGCTACTTGTTCTGTTTATTAACTGTGGGTTATCTGACTTGTGTGATTGCCATGCTTACATTCAATTTAGTTACTTCCGCCTGCTTATAGAATCATGCTTGGCTTATATGTATTCTGCTTATCTGATTTATTTGTGTTCCATATTTAGGTTTAGTTGATCCGCTGACTGCTATGCTTGTACACTGTTTGGTTACTTGTTTTGTTTATGATACTGTTTACCAACTCCTATTTGATTATTTTTCGGTACTTGTATGTTTGGTTATTTATATGTACTTATATATGTCATCGATGCGCTGCTTTGCTTTGCTCTCCTTTGATTTCTATTTCTTTTGGATATCTTTTATTATTGTGTTCTGCAGGTTCCTCATTGACTAATTGTGCTCATTTCATTGCGACTTTGTTATCAGTCTCTTTTGTTTTGTTTTTATATTTTTATTATGTTAGCTTTTATTTTGTTATATCTGTTCACTGTGTTTTTTAAGCTCAGCCGCATTTTCTTTTCCATGCGGCAGGTACCATTTAGGATGCTGGGATTTGTTGGGCTGAGAGTAGGAGCATTTGAGTGATCCGACCCTAGTTTCCTTATCGTTTTGGACTTATTTTGAAGAGTAATTGTTTTGATATTTCATTTCTTTTAGACATGCTGGATTTTGTATTTCCTTTTAAGTCATTCTTTTATATGACTTAGTATTTTATTTGAAACTTCCACTTGTACTTTTATTAGTATGTTCTGATATGACTCCATGATGTGATACTTCTACCCTTGCCGGGTTGGGGTGTTACAATTATGGTATCAGAGCTAAGGTTTCGTCTTGTTGACCTTAGGATTGACATGTGAGGACTTGGGTAGACATTAGGCTTCCGTCTGTTTTGATCTTTTTCGATTCTTTTGATTTTTGTTCAGATTTGACTTCGATATTCTTTTGTCTTCGCTGATTTGACCTCCTTCTTTTCGCCTTTGATCTTGTTTATTTTATCTTCGCGCATTCGTTTGTCGATCGTTTAGATGGAGACTACTAGTAGAGTCGAAGATGATGGTGCCGACCCTGCGTTGCTACAACAGTTTCTGAACTGGAGAGGTTCATGAAGCAGAAGCCGCACCCGACTGCAATGCTGCTGGAGACATCAGGATGCTGCTAGAGGGAGCTGGACGGATTAACCAGAGGCGCAAAGACAGAGACAGGATTCAACTGGTGGATACTTGGAAGACGTATGAGCAGAGGAACTATGACCAGCGTACTTTAGACGTACGGAGAAACTACTACCAGGATTCGGGCATATTGTGGTCAATAGTCCAACCGTTGAGATGCTGAGAAGATTCATCTGCTTCATATGATTATTTTGATTTCTTTCATCACGCATTTTGAGTCAGTTTGATATTTCGTTATATGATTTTGATTAATAGTGCGTTTCTTCAATTTGTTTGGAGTTTAGTTTGGATGATGGAGTCCTATTGCTTGATTTTGGAAAAATGTGTTGGACACTTTTAATAAGCATATGGGTGTACAAACGGATCGTACCCATCACCAAGTAAACTCAAAATGGAAGGATTTGAATACCAAGGTTACTAGTTTTTCCGGATTTTACAACAAGAAAAAGTCTAACATGAGTAGCGGCATGAACGATGAAGATGTGTTAAAGGCGGCTCAAGCGGAGTACGCGAGAAAATACAAGACCAAAATCGGGTTTCCTCATTTTGGTACGTGGGATGTTTTGAAAAAATTTCCAAAGTGGAGTTGTGTGCCGACATTTGAAGAAATGGGATCTTCGAGTTTGAAAAAAGCAAAAACTAACGAGTCGCACGCAAGGTCGTTTGAAGCTGAGTTTATGCCTATTGATTTGAACGACGAAGAAGTTGATGAAGATGTGCCGGAACAACCCGCAAGACCAACGGAGCCACCAAGGCGTAACCGTAAAAAATTGGTTGAATCAACTTCTACCGGTAGCGAATAACTCGTGAAGTTGGTCTCCGAGTTTAATGCGTACAACAAAGAAGAAATTGAGGACAAAAGACGTATTCGAGCGGAGAAGCTTCGCATGAAGGAAGCAAAAATACAAGCTAGGATTGCTCGTGATCAACAAGTCCAAACTTTGGCTCTTCAACAACAAAAACAAATGGAAGAACAACAAAAACAAAGTGATTTGGAGTTCATCTTGAAGCCGCATGACCACTACACCGAACCTTTGTTGCAAATGGTGGTGAATCGAAAAAAAGAAATCGCCGCACGTTGGGGATGGGTGTTATAAATTTATTTGTCATTGTAATTTTATTTTTATTTTTAGTTGTTTTTTTTATTGTCGTTGTAATTTTAAGTTTATTTGTTTGAAATGAAATGTTTATGTCTTTAAAATATTTATGTTTTTAAAAAATATTGAAGTTAATTGAAAAAAACTAAATGGTGATGTGGAGGAAAGAGAAACTGAAAGATGGGAAGGGTTTGAAAGATGCCCATTCCCTCTAGAGATGGGTTTGAAAGATAGGTGAAAAAATAGTGATGTGAAGGAGAGAAGAAGTGAAAGATGGGATCCCATCCCTCAACTACTCCCTCCCCCCTTAGCGCCGTCGTCACCCAAGAACCCTGACAAAGGCAAAAGCAAAGGCAAAAGTCCCCGCAAAAAAGAAAAGAAAACTGAAATAACTCGCACGCTATTGACTCAAACCAAAGGGTTAATTTTGGGTAAATGTTGGTTACATGTATCCGATGATCAGAACACGGGATCCGACCAAAAAAATGATACATTTTGGTACAAAATTCTTGCGGAATACAATGAACAAGCCATGAACAAGGGGTACATGACGCGTAACAAAAATATGTTGACTGAAAAGTGGACTCCCGTGAACCGAGAAGTCGTGAAGTACAACGAGATTGTAAACCAAACCGCGAGGATTAGTGGTGAAAATGATGAAGATTTGACGACGCGTGTTGACCTCTTCTATTATGACATCAAAAAGAAAGCTTCTCCTAACAAAAAAGCTTGGAATTTTTGGAAAGAATACATATATGGTTAAATCTCGATCAGTTATATGTATGAAGAACCCGAGGATGACCAACCAAAGAAGATCCCGAGGTATTTGGAGATGATGCTTTAACGCGTCCACGGGACAAATAACGCCATGGGGCAAAAAGTCAACGTTCTTCAAACTCACCCGCCACTTCCAATTGTTGGGCCAATTCACAGCCTAAAGTCCCTTAATGTATATTTGAATGTAAAACAGCCTAAGAGTATACAAGTCCCTGGTGTATTGTAATACATCTGGGAGTCATCCTCAAGAAGTTTTTTAGAGTCTGTAGAGAAAGACTCATCACTACATAAGGCGAAACTCAGAGCGTGAAGATAAGAACCAAGATCAGGATGATGGAGTCAGTATGTGATGACAATAACACACCGACTTTCTGAAAGAACTCCTCATCCACTGATGACAATCTGAAGACTTAGTTGACTATGATGAGCAACAAAGACGCTGACAAATAGGCGAAAAACTCCTCGGATAGATAAGTTCAAAAGCACTTATCAAAAGACAAAAAGTACTATAGTTGGTAAAAGGTACAAACAGTAGTCGACACTCCATCAAAAGTATGTTTGATAGCATACCAAAGCTAAAGTACAAATTGTACTATAGCTTATCACATGTTGACACACCCCTTTTATCTCACGGACATCCATATTGTCTTTGCCTATAAATAGATTATTCTACTGAAGGAAAAACGCATCTTTTTATAAAAAAAAATTCTCGCACTTTCAAGAGCTCATTTTTCCTTCTCCAAATAGAACTAAGTCCCACATTTTATATCTATTGGTTAAGCATAGTCCTTACTTAAACACAATAACTTTTGTGTTGTGTTAAGTTTAGTGTGGAGATCACATACTTCCATTGTTATTCAATCCCAATTGTTTTCTCTACAAACATTTAGGTATAATTATTTGATATATATCTAATAAGAATTAACTTTGAAAAAGAATTATTGTACTTTAATTACGTATGTGTAAACGTTGTTATTAGACATATTATTCAAGTGTTAACTTTCATAGTTAATAACTAAGTAAACAAGAACAACACCAACTCACAAGAAGCTTTTCATAATATGATGCAACAATAACTCATTTTAGACCATGAGGTGAAGATGAAAGAAATGAGAAATATGTTGGGATTTTAGAACAAGTTAACCAATTAACCTCTACGAGTACGCATCGGATAAGGATCTAGTAATCGCAATTAGGTTAAACACGTAATTAATAAACATTAATAAATAAAAGGAATAAATAGAAACCTAACCTTGCACCCCAATATCTAAATTAGATATCTCTATGAGTATCACACACAAACCCGATAATTGTATACGTTCGATAAAGACGCTAGTCGAGAACGTATTAAAACCCATTCAACAAGTGAACTACTTGAATAACTCAAACAAGAATACCACCCAAGAACTAATCTTGTTTCCTGTCCGAGATCACCAAAAACAGCCAAACACTGTTTTCACTTTTACCTGATATCGGATGAAACACATCCGAGATCCTCCCTTTTCTGTCCGAGATTTGTATCATGACCAAAAACCAAACTCCACCCTTTTGCTGCTGTTCGAGAGCAAGGAACCAGCAATAACCAATCTATGAATCTCTAGTACTCTTGGATCAAATTGTGATGCAAGTTTAGAAGTCCAACAAGAAACCAAAATCCTAGTTCGACTTATAAGTTAATCGACTGAGATATATGCTGGAACTTTGGATCAGTTTTGGAATTGGTTTTAGGGATATGATATATGCGTATGTTACAGTAAGAAGAGGTGCAGAATACATTTTGTTTTATAGCCAAAACAAACGACTCCCTACATGGGTTTTTGGCTTGGTCGACAAGCAAACATCCCACACCCATTCTAGTACCTGATCGGATGGAACCCAAAGCCCAAGGCTTGCTCCATATTCGACCCATTCAACTATTCAAACAGCCCATGGATCAAATAGTGGATCGGGTCAAGTAGCATGCATAATACGGGTAATATAATTCAAGTAACAAATACGTTCGACACGTATACTCGTGTTTATCGTGTGTGCCCCCATAGGCTCACACATTCTTAGTCGTTTTGTCGTGTTTATAACTCCCACAAACCAACAGCTCCCACTTGGGAGATGGTGTGTCGAATGACACACAAAACTAACGACGGAAACGCCTAGCAAACTCTCTCACTCGCTTTTTTAACTAAAAGTGTCTGAGAGAATAGTTTCGTAAAAGTTTCTCAGTAGCATGGTCATTCAATGTCTTTCTTTAATCATCCTTTGTTATAGATATCGTTAAACCATGGATAATGGATCTTAAATCATTCCATATAGTTTAACCATTTAGAATCTCGTTATAGATTTTAATTCAGATATACCAAATGTAATCAAGAATCATCTTGCATTACCCTTTGGGTCTGGCCAGACATTTATCTGATTAAATCTGGAGAGGCGCCATGGTATCTTTCTGCACATATCAAGTGGAGTAACAAATCCTTTATTGACTACAAGTGTTGTGGATGCTGCTTTACATCACTCCGAAATATAGCCTTTATAACTACCTTATTCAGATAGCGTTTTGCGTATACTTACAAAAAATGATATCCACACATAACAGAACTTGCTTGTATCTCAAGTCTAAGGACGAAGATAACAAACCATTTTCAATATTTTACTTATGACAAGGATCCAAAAGTAAATGTTTGAAAGTTGGGGAATCCAATATGCATCTCTAGTGAATACATATGAGTTTGGCGGGAACAATCCACATTCTCGTTAGAATATAACCAACACTCACATTTGCCTTACATAACAATATTCCCATATTGTTAACCGACAATGGACATATTTAGAATAATAAAATCATTCAATGATTAAACATGCAAATATAGGATAACAATTATTCTATGAATGAATAACAAGTACCAAGTATCTTTATTCATCATAAAGTAAAAATTGTCTATCAATCCCAATTATCCAAATACTAAAACAGATATGCATGAAACTCATTTAGTAAGTTGAACCCTAATGTGTCCAACATTTTCAACCTTTCTTTAAAAGAAAAAACTAAATAGTCATCTGAGTAAACTTTCCGAATACTTGTTTCAAATTTCACATATAGTGAGTGATTTGAAATATAAGATGAGTGTCTTATCTCATATGCTCATACTATTGCAAGAGTTATAGTATGGAGATGTCGTCTTACCTTACATGAGGTATTAGAAATCAACGACATAAGGACATTCATCTTTACAGTTTCTAAAAGTGTAAAGTATTCTCATTCCTTAATGTGTAATGCAACAACGCTCTATGTTGAGCATAGCTAGTTAGCAGATTTATCATAAAAGATGAAATCCTACTACAACTAGTATTAATAATCCTCTAGTATCATTTGTATTTATACAACACTATGCTTTATAATTCGTAAACATATATATTAACAATAATCTAAACACTCTCAATTAGATATTGTTGTTGTCAGCTCATCTTGTCCTTGTACAAAAGCAACAACAAGTCTTATATACAATATAATATATACATGATAAATCCTTAGTTAAAACAACATAAGGTTTCTATCCATGTAATAGATTATTCCAAGTGAAATATATCATTTTAAGACTTGCCCAAATGATACATTTCATTTGTGTCAGACTTAATTTTCCGCATTTGTTTATTTCATATAAACATCTATTTCAAGGTTGTTTGCTTTATTGCCAAAATTCCAAGTGAAGTATCATTCCAAGCTTAAGGATCAATATCTAGCTTAAATAGAATGATATATTCAACACGTAAATTTTAAGGAAAAACACATTGCTCCCACTCAATGTCAGATGTACTCAAGAGTTGTCTTAATTTAATCAGAATCATATTGTAATTAAATTCAAGATCTCAGCTCCTAGATGCATGATTCAATCCAAAAATGGATTGCTCAAATTTTGTATACTACATAAAGATAATATAAATTCATAACCCTTTTGATTACACACCGTCCTCGCAAAAGGTAATCATAAGAAAGAGTTATAAAATCTAATTGTCATATTCTACATACAAATCACATGTATGACAATTAAATATCTTTATATAATTAATGCATGTATTACTTAAAAAAATTTAATTATAGTCAATTGCTTAAGTATGATTAAAAACTTCTTATGAAATGTCATGCATTAACATGTATACAATTTTATCCTTGTGAGTCTTTCTTCAAAAGAAACTCATTCCAACCTCATAGGTTAACTGTTAGGCGAAATAACAATCAAGTTCAAAACTTGATTTGCCTTTTAAGGACTGCATCTTGTCATTCATAGTTCTAAAATATTTATCAGATTCAAGATGTGATAATATATTTTGGTAGTTAGCTGATTTACAATAATCTCCTAACTTATATCCCTCAGCATTGATATAAAATATCACTCAAGTGATGAGGCATCCTTTCGGATTTATGAATGAGAGTAATCATTATACTTCGGTCAACATTTGCATGTTTAACCTTAGTATGACATTAATAAGTGCATTTTAGAAGGTTAAGTATTTTGTTCTCAAAAACTTTGAGATTTGTATATACTCCCACTTACTTTTGTAAGTAGAGACAGTTTGTGTTTTACAGTTTGTACCGTACAATACTGTAATACACAAATTGTGGTGCATGCATCAAAAGAAGTGGTGTCAGTATCACCCCCTTAATTTTATAATCACTTGGTACTTAATTTAAGTTTAAGTCATTAGCGAGGACATGTCCTCGCCAAAGACAAAGGTCAAAGAAAGTCAAACTTTTACTTTTAGATTTAACATTTTGGGCTCTAAAATTCCCCGCTAAACTTTCCCGCCAAGTTGCAACTTTATACTGTCAAAGTTTTACTTATATATAACCTAACCTATCATTCTCAATTCGGCAAAACACAAATAACTCAATCTTCAATTCTCACAAAAGACACATAACAATGGCTGTTTACACGCCGGAAGAGGAGTGGTCAATGGTTTTATCTTCGATGTATCTCTTTAATGAAGTTCTTAATACATATGGCTACAAAATTTATGATGAATATGGTTCTTATAAGAACATTAGCCCGTGGATGAGAGACCGGATTCTGGAATGGTTGAGGAAAAAGCCATACTAAAGAGAGATGTTGGACGCTCAAGCTGATGATGTTGGAGAGAAAACACGTTTGTTTCATGAACTTTGGTACTTTATGTTTTTAGTTATGTTTAAGCTTAGGATACTTAGGGTTGTGTATGGATTTGTGGTATGCGGAATATTGCGGATGTTGGTCCATTTTGTTGAATGTTTAAGTGGCGGATATGTATTAATTAGGATGTATGAACTTTGTAGTAGGCAGATATGTATTAATTAGGATGTATGTAACTTTTAATGGTTGTATTATATTAATGCATATGAACTTTGGTTGAATGTTGTTGCGGCTTGTTTAGTTGTATTGCACATTTTGGACAGCGGCTATTGTAGTATACAGGTAGATTTTTTCTGAAAAACATGCATACTACAGCAGCTTGCTGTAAAAAATGTGCAGACTTATTGGCGACGACATGTCCTCGCCATAAGTCCTCGCCAAAGATTTAACAACCCGTGGCAAGAACTGCATAATACTATAAAATAAATATTAAATATAATTAATTAATTGATTTAAGTAGCTAGCGACCAAAGTGTTTAAACAATTGTCGTCGCAAAAAATTCTACAACAGTTTTCTCACAATTTGACCCAGAAAATGTGGGACCCATGCTGTCCACGCAAAATAGTTGAATTTGTCCTCGCCCATCACCTTAGCGACGACAGGGTAGCGATGCACTGTCCTCGTCAATTGGTGTTTGGCGAGGACAAGTCCTCGCTGAACATTTGTCTTTGTCCTCGTAAATTCAACCAAAAGTCGTTGTGGCATCGATGAGAGTGTCTTGAAAAATTTCATGCACAGAAACAAGGCCATGTCCATCGCTTGAATATTAAATCGACCTCAACAAACATAATTAGCCGAGTTAAGATATGCCCGGTCTTTTGGTTCAGGATGAAATATGCATTACAGTACCTGTTGTGAGCTACAACCAATTCACCAGACAACGCCTGGTCAGGTCTCCACCAAAGTTCAAGAACAATGTTGATATTAAAAAAAACATTCAACAAGTTTCATCAAGCACCAAAGCAAAATGGTGGCCATAAAAGGGTGATTGATTTACTCAATTCATATATTTAAGCTCCTTAAATAAAATTCCTTGCAACTACCTTACCAGTGACATGTTAAAAGACTTCACAGGACATACATATGTTGAAAAGGTCTGACAAGATCTAAGAAACAACAATTAAACCAAGTGAGCTAAGGGATAGAACTTTAGCACATCATTCCTTAGCAGGACCCTTCTTTGCAGCTTCGGCAGCTGCTTTTTCAGCTTCAATCTCTGCAACAATAGTATCAATTTCAGCTTCCTCGAGTTGCCGGAGTCCCTCCTTTGTCATGACAGCAACTTCTATGTTCTTCCCTCCACTCTCAACAACCTAAGTTTAGAAACACAAATACAAATAAGTTTTATTTTCAAAATGAAACATCACAGAAATATATGTACTACTGTAAGTGAGTAGGTAATTAGCCGGATATGTTATTAGACACATTCTTGCATAAGTAGATGGAACTTCCAACAACCATCTATAATATTTCCATGTGACTAACTGTAATGCTCCTCACTCCAAAATCGAAGGCAGTATACTAACATGATAATGTCAAATTAGGTAAAAGGGTGGTCGGATTCTGTGTTTTGACATCAATGATCTTAAGTTGCAACAATCATCTTTTAGTGCTTAAGTTAACATAAAGTGCTTCTGATTCTTATCATTTAGGGTCATATAACAAGTTCAATACAAACAGCAACAAATATCTCTGTCCAAAATTAAAGTTAAAATTTCACATTTACACCTTTTTGGAACCTAGTTTAAGAAAAAATAACTTCCATTTAACAAAACGCCTCTTCTTAATTCACAATAATGTCATTTAAAATAATAGGCCTTCATATATTCGTACAAATATCTGAGTATTACAACTGCAAATACATCCAAACACAATCTTCTATGGCTCATAATCAAGCCGATTATCTAACTTTGATTATTAAAAATCATACACATACAAATACTTTAATCACATACACCCCTTAAAACTATACTAAACAATTTTAATAAAACAATGATCAATTCAATAACACATTAACACATGCAATCCTAGGCTGCACATATGAAGGGATGACCATCTAGAGCATGACAATTTATTAATTCAGGAACACTACAGATAGAATTGCTGGTAACTCATTCCGAATTCTATAAAAGAAATTGAACTAATACAGTCTACTGTCAGGGTAGTATAAAATGTCACAAAAAACATCCACATCATGCAGAAAAGGAGGTCTCCTTTGCTCATTGTGTGTTTGAGTTTCAACTGGCATTATAAGCGTAAGCATCATCCAAGACTATGATACTCATAACCACTCTCTCCTTAGGGTTTAGAATTTTAGGGCAATTTGAAATATCAATCCATGTTAAAAGTAAGAAAGAATGATGCCAACAAGTGAAGAATACTCAAAACAAAGCAACCATCAATAACTTTTGGCAATTACCCGTCAGAATCATGCTCCACTGAAAAGTCATTGTCAATGTTTCCTTAGCTAAAACAATTTTTTCAAGAGAAAATCCTTATCAAAGAATTTAAAATATCTACTCAACTGCTGTCAGAATAAATAGGCTCCTTCTTCTTTTTTTTTTTACCAGTTTCAGTTAATCACCACTCGCTTCTAGCAATACATTATGTCCGAGTAGAATAATAGAATTATTAAACAAATGATATACATATTTCCTCACAGTTGACCCTAGCAGGGAAGTAATAGAGAACAATTTTGGTACATGCTAGAGCGAATTTTCAACTATAAATCCATATTATTCTCGATTTATTTTTCTGTTCCCAGCTTACCAAAGTGCATATATACGATCCCACTAGAAACACTAAACTACTCTCGGTCAGAAACTGTCAACAATGAATCTGGAATCCGATAGACATTGTCATAGAGGTCTAAGCTCTTGTAATCCATGTCATCGTGTACTTAATTGCATTAATTTCTATTTCAATAAACTTTCTATTCTTTTATATCTTTTCACTTTATCTCTTTCTCGACTTGATCCATGTCATTTAAGTTGTAGCTATATATAGCCTATTAGTATGCAGATTAAGCAGCATGTTATGTTGCTAATCATGACACAACTAACTTGGTCTTGTCATTGATAGATATATTTAAGGCTACCGTATAATGCTACTAATAGTAAAAACTCAACAACAGCTTGAAGCCTGCAGAAACTAATAGCACAGATCTCCATGAAGGGTCAAGAAGTCACTCTAATATCAGGGATGCAGTACATAAGAACAACAATAAAGATCAGTCCAAGTATTCTCTAATATGTGCCAGGAGAGAGAACGCACGGAATACCAATTAACATGTGAAATAAAGATAGTCAATTGACTTATCGAATACTTACTTCAAGCAAAGCTCGGATAGTAAGTTTGATGGTTTCTTGACCAGAGGTCTCCTTATAATTTTTCTCCAAAAATTCCCTCATGGAATTGGAGTTCCTTCCTGTGGCATTAGCTTTCCGCGCAGAAAATGTTCCTGAAGGATCAGTCTGATATAATGATGGAACATTAGTATAAGGATCAAATCCTACGATTAGGGTTGACAGCCCGAACGGCCTGACTCCACCACTTTGGGTATATTTCTGTTGAAGACCTGCAATGTAACGTGTGATATACTCTACAGTTACTGGATCCTCAACAGTAAGCTTATGGCTCTGGCACTCAATCCTTGCCTTGTTAATAAGAACACGTGCATCTGCTTTGAGTCCAGCATAAGCCAATGCAATGTGATCATCCAGGTTTACAATTTTCCTAACTGATCTGCAAATACAGAAGAAAAGATGCAGAAAGGAACAAAGACTGCACTTAGCATCATGGTATGTACATGGTATAACTATCCAAAATCAAATAGATGTTAACAATGCAAATAAGATAAGGGGCAAGGATAACATAATCTTTATAAATACAATACAACTGGCATATAATTCTAAACTTGTAGACAAAATTGAGTTTCTGACATGATCATTCTATAACCAAAACTTCATTCTATAACCAAAACTTAACGGCACAGGTGAGAATTCAATTCAAATCAATTTCTAGTGACTTCACTATGCTATGGTATCTGGCCACCGGATAAAAAATAGTAGTAATACTGTTGAGTTAAGGACACTGATGGTTGCATGACTACCACATAGCCGGATTCCGAGGGACCCACGCGGGGATCTTAGACTTAGATTAGACACAATGATCACCACGCTCCCTCTATCTTTATAGATACAATACAACTGGTATATAATTCTAAACTCGTACGCATAACATAACCTTTATAAATATTATAAAACATTCATGTTACGTAATACACAGATTCTCATGTTTATTTGGTTGCTTTTGGTTTGGTGGAAAGATCATTATCAATATATTTTCATTGTTATTTTGGTTTCTACATAGCCATGCATAACATAAAAAATCACAATATCACAATTAATAAAAGTAAAAGCTATAAAGTAAACCTAGAGTCTTGAAGTTTAGCAGTGGACTTCTTCTCGACACCGAGGACAACGATATCGGTACCGCGAACACCAACAGCAGCATTACCTTTTCGAACAGCTTCCAAAGCGTGTTCAACTTGGAGCAAACGACCATCAGGTGAAAAAACAGTAATAGAACTGTCGTATCTCGCCATTAATGAAGATAATCAGATTATAGTTAAGGTTTCTGATTGTGAACATGCTGAAATTAAAGTAGTGTGTTTGATTTAATATAATGGGGAGTTGACTTATGGAGCAAGAAAAGAAAAGAAAAAGTGTACAGTTGGAAAAGAAATAAAGACAACCCCTTAAGTTTCTATAAACTTACCCCTTCCACCAAAATATGTTACGCCATACATAAACCAACGCTATTATTAAGTTAATATTATAAATAAAAATACTATTATTAATTTCAGCTTATATATCTAATAGTTATAATTCACGTTTTTTTTGAAAAAAATTGTTTATGTAATACTATCAATTAGAAAACAAACAAGCTAAGATTAAAAATATTGAATCTCATGTATATTAAGGATCAAATAATCGTCTTTACAACTCTTAACTTTAAACCGCACTTTCTATATATCGGTATATAAGAATCTAATCATTAAAAAATGTATGTTCATTTAAAGATGTTTGGTTGTTGTCCTATTGAATAATTAGCCAAGATGTTCTCAATTTCTCATACTGCATGTAATATTGCAATATTTAACACACTAATTTTGTCCATACGTAGCATGTTGGGCTTTCAATTATTATTGAGCCATGGGGTCATAATTAAAATAGTTGTAATTAAGTAAGAAACATAAATTACATTTACATGAAGTGAAGGCCATAACAATTTTCTCACAAAGATAGATGAAAAGTTTTAGCGTGTTATCTGTATGTATTAATCTCCTACTTATAGTGAGGTTGTAGAGATAAACTCTTAATTAGGATTAGGATTATATTTAAACATGGATTCGTATTAATCTACCAAGTTTTAGGTTAATCTAATTAAAATAAATAAATAACAATTAAAAAAATATTGCTTAATAAGAAAATATATTTTTTTTCGAAATACGAAAGTTACCACTTGAGGTTTTCTTTTATTATATAAAATATTTTATAAACACAATGAATACTTGCTAACTTGTTTCGCGAATAGTTTTCGATCAATTTACTTAAATATAAATATTGTGAGCCGGTTATCAACATCTTGCGAAAAAATATAACTAGAACAAAGTAAGATATTTGAAACCCGCTACAAAGTTCGGGTTAACTTCCTCGCTACAACACAAAACATAAGAGTTTCATTTACATATCTTCAAATTATAAATTGTTTCGTATATGTGCTAATCGTGTCACCACAATCAACACCAGTATGCTGACTACGCCCGTTAGCAATAAGATGGGCCTAATACCGGCTTAGAGATCCATCTGCATGATACTTATGACTAAACAACCACATAGACCAAACCACACTAACATTTGTTGGTTTCAGAACAAGAACCCAAGTACCATTTTTTACTAATGCATTACATTCATCATACATAGCATCACACCAATTAGAGTCGGATAATGCAACGAAAGGGGATTTAGGGAGAGGAGATACGTGAGATGTATGAAAATTAAAGCGCGTATTACTCTTAACAATGCCAACTTGAGCACATGTGACCATCGGGTGAGTCCGAGTAGGTGGAGGTGGGTTGAGGTAGTTGGGACGGTAGGCGCACGAGATGGGCCGCAGATGATGGACCGGTAGGTGTTGCAGAGTGAGTTAAGGTAACAGGTTGTTGGTGTTGGGCCATAAAAGGGGAGTTTGTAGATAGTGGGTTGGGTGGGTGCTAGGTTGTATTTGGTTGGGACATGGGAGACGATGGACTAGATTGGGTCGGGATGCTAGGAGAAGATGTGGTATGCATTAAAGTTCGGGTAAGAGGAGACATGTTAAAAAATGTGATATTTGAAATAGAGATGTAAGGGAATTGTTTTTCGTCAAACGTGACATGTCGAGAGAATATAATTTTGTTAGTGGAAAGGTCCAGAAAATGGTATCCGCGATGGTAGGCGGGATAGACCAAAAAATACATGGTGTGGCTCGAGGGGCTAATTTATAGGGGGAATCAAGGCGCGGGTAGCGTACGCATCCGAAGATGCAAAGACGAGAATAATAGGGTTCTTTGTGAAATAATTGTGTGAATGGTATGTCATTGTTAATTTCGGTTGAGGGAAGAAGGTTGATGAGGTAGATGACCATATGAAGTGCCTCGGCCAAAAATGAAGGTGGAAAGTGGGCTTGGAAATCAGAGTACATATGACATTGTTAATAGTTCTAATCATCCTTTCTGATTTTCCGTTTTGTTGAGAGGTTCAGGGACAAGAAAAAGGAAATTGAATTCCATTTTTCTAAAAAAAAAAAAGGTGAAAAAGGTTGGTGTTATTAAACTCACCGCCATGGTCACACTAGAAAGCTTTAATTTCACACTTAAATTGGATTTGACATAAGAAAGAAAATGTGTAAACTTTTGAAACACATCAGATTTATGATGTAATGAGTAAATCCAAAAGTAATGAGAAAAGTGATCAAGAAACAACACATACGATTTAAAACCACCAACACTAACAATGGGAGAAGTCTAAAATCAAAATGAAAATTTCAAAACAAATAGAAACACGAGTATCCAAATTGACAAGCGGAAGCTTCACATGTTTGCCAAGTTGACAAGCATGACAAATATGTGAAGATTTCTCTTTATTATACAAAACTAAATTACGAGAAATAAGAGATCGTAGCACTTCCAAACCCGTGTGTCTCAGAAGTTGGGGCCACGTAGCTGAAAAAAAGCAATGCATAAGGGATATGAGATGGGTTGGTAACCGAGTAGAGGTCCCCTGAACTGTCACATTTGAGGAGAATGTGACGAGTAATGAAATCATTTACAGAGAAACCAAATTCATCAAATACAATTGTATATTTATTATCCTAGTAAACTGACAAACATAAATAAGATTTTTTATTATATTAGGGGTGACAAGAACATTATGAACATACAAAGGACGATTAAGGGTGGGAAGTATGTTAAGGAATTGGTGATGGGTATAGTTTTTCCGTCGCGGACATGAACATATGGATATAAGCATGTATTAAAATTAGTATTTAAGTTACGAGAAAGTGAGTTTAAATGAGTAGATGCACCTATGTCCATGTTCAAGTCGGATCCTCGAGAGTCATAGTGCTATGCATTAGGGAGCAACGTCTTTTAAGTTGAAGTTGGGACAAGAATACCTCGGGAAGAAAGTGGACCAGTGGATCGGGCTTGTTGGGCGAAACCCTTGTTGTACATTTGGGAACATCGACTTGGCAGATGGGCCTACCACGTGGGTCCTAAATGGGGCCGAATACTTGGGCCTGAGTTTATCTAGTGTTGTGTTTGAATGGGACGAACAATTCTAGGGTGATTGTTACTAGGAGTGTTCATCGGTTCGGTCATCGGGTTAATCTGATTTATTCCGTTCGGTTAATTGTTTTCTGAGTAAAACTGAACCGAACCGAATTCATATTTGATTCAACCGAACCGAATAACCGAAAACCGAACCCTATAGCCGAAAATCAAAAGGAATAACTCGAATTACATCATTTTAATTATTTTTCATTTATTTATATATATATTTTTAATACAAAATTTTTTCAAGCTTAAATAATGTTATATTTATATTAAGAAAGAGTTTTAGTGTTTTTTTTTTAATAAAAATACATAGAAAAATATATATTTATATGAATTCGATCTCGGTTCGGTTTTTGTTTTTCATTGCCAAAACCATATTCCAAATCGATAACCGAATATTTGGTTCCGTTCGATTCGGTTTTGACCAATTCGGTTCGGTTACGAATTCAGTTCAGTTTTTTTCGATTTAGTTTTGGTATTCGATTACCGTGGATATTACCCGATCCGTGAACACCCTTAATTGTTACATGCCATAGTTTGTGTCACAAAGTATTAGATAAAAAAACTATATACCTGGCAAAAACACAAGGATATAACGTATCCTGTAGGTTGCACTATGTGAAAGTGATTCTAGAATGACATGTAAGAAAAAGGAGAGAATTAAGGTTTTAGGAGGGGTTATGACTTTTGATACGTGAGATTTGGGGAGCGAGGAGAGTTATGGGATTTATTAGAGAAAAATAGCGGAAAGATTATTTGTCTATGATTACCATGTAAGTTTAGAATGATTGTCTTACTTGTTTCATACATTTCAAAAGGGTATCCGGCAATGCGGCGGGTATCCGGTGACTACTTTTATGGCAAGCAAATGTTTTACATTTTAAATCTTCCTTGGGCGACCAACATTTTTTTTTTCAATTTTTTTAACAACAAAATTAAATTTTATTAATAATAAAAAAGAACATTACATAACAATTCAAAGACATTTAAAAATATTACAAATACCCATGGTCTAGCCTTTTTATGGTTAAGTGAATCTTAAGTACCCAGTCTAACCTTTTTATGGTTAAGTGAATCTTGATAAGGGTCAATACCGACCTCCGAAATAAAAGACACCCAAAAAATTAGTCACTTTAGCATTTTAAAATACAAGTATATCACAATTTTATGACTAATTTTCGGATTAACCCACTTATTATAGCCATACCAACCCAAAATTAACCAATATAAGTCATTATATTCCAATAAGCCCAATTCTATATCCATTAACCAACCCTAATTCTTAGAGATACATAACATAGACATAATAATTTGTCTCATTACCAACCTTAATCTCACATACTAAAACCACGCCTACCACTTCTCCTTTATCTCCCAAAAGCAGTACCAATATCTTTTTTCTTTCTTTCTCATAGTATCAACAACAGCCGCATCAACTACAATCACCATGTCCCTTTGGTTTCTTGATGCATATCTTCGAAAAACAAACCTACTTCAAACACCCTCTATGGTTACTTTCGGCTTGACACAAACACAACTTAGATCCGTTGGTTCGTTTTTGATACAAACTGAAGCTTCATCACGTCTTCAAGATCTTTTATTGTCTCGGGTAGGTTTGTTTTTTGATTCGTGTCTTATTAAATGAAACAAAGATTGAATATAACAGGTTTGTTATCATTCTTTCTTTATATTCGGACAAAAAAGTGATGTTTTAACATTCACAAATCTATGATGATATCATCGTTCGTTTTTGTCTTTAAGAACGAACTTGGAAAGTTAAAAAGGAACCTGAGATCATGTGTTTTCTTATTTGTTTGAGATGGGTTTTGTTGTTTGTTGAGGTAATACCTTTTACAAAGCAAGATCGATGACGGATTATGTGTAAGCTTGAAAGATCTTTCAAAATCTATTCTTTAAAGGATTTAACCTCAAATCTCGTAGTCGTTTTTTTTTTCCTTGGTGTAGTTAGATGAGAGTTGTGGAGGGTTTTTGATTTTCGTAACATATGTTCAGAACCCAAGACACTTCTTAACTTTTTGAAGGATGCACGGCTGACACTCATTGAAGGATTTGGATCAATGGGTGTTGTCAAGGGGTTGTAGTGCCGACACATGCCATTAGCGGTGGTGGCATCGGGTTTAGTTAGTGGCAGCAGTTGGTATCTAGCATAAGAGTGTTTATTTTAGGTTCTTGAGAGAGAGGGAGAGATGAAAATGAAATGGTGTTTTGCGTGAGTTTATTTGGAGGGTTTTTATATTGGTTTTGTATTTAATAAATTGAAGGGTTGTTAAAATACATTTAATGGGCTGTTACAAGTTAAGCATTTAATTTTCAGGATGTAATGTAACTTTTAATTTATGTGTATTTATTAATTATTTAAAACATTTAATTCTCTTTCTTCATCTTTAATTATAGAGCTAATTCCCAAACTAGGCCAAAAAGTCAACCATGGTCCCTTTTGTGGTCACTTTCATGTCCTTTTTCCCATTTTGGTCATGCTCGACTGCTCGACTCGATCCAAATCATGACACATGTCAAGTGTAAGTACAAAAGTTAGGTAGAGTTTACCAATGATTGATATTTGTTTTATTAGGCATGATAGTACATTGTCTAAAATACCCTCATCTCCTTCTTCTCTCTCATTTCACACCCACGTTTTCATCTGCAGATTCCGGCCACCACCTCCGGCCAACCACCACTGCTCAACCACCACTGCTCAACCAGATTCCGGCCACCTTCATCTGCAGATTCCGGCCACCTTCATCTGCAGACTCCGACCACCATCAATACCAACCCATTTTCAACCTCAAAATTTACCAAGTCACCTCTGCCGTATAGGGTTTCATCCGAAACCCGAAACAACAAGAATAACAAGAAGAAAATAAACATCAAAAACCATAAGACAAGCATATCAAACAAGACCTCATCGAGAGCCTAACAAAATAAAAGCCTAGATCTGTTATCCATTCACCATAAAAAAATTATCACACCATCACTCTCAAAACACAAGACCACTCACACTTGATCAAAAACAGATCCAGTCGGTCTAAACCTTCAAAATCATCACACGAATAATACACACCCACCACCATCAAAATCTCACAGATCCAACACATATCCGAACAAACCATCAAACACAACAAAAACAATCTGCTGGACAACAAGATGTTCCGGCACACGACGTAAACACAAGACCCAAACACAGATACCAACAAGTTTATACCACATTTTTATAACCAAACCCGACATGTGACCGAGTCAACTCGTGACTTAACATTGAGTTACCAAGAAATACGAGCTAAAACTCGTGGGTTTTAACCTACCTTCGTTTATAACACAAAAGGAGACCGGTGGTGGCGTTGTGGTGATGGTGTGGTGGCGCGTGGGTGAAACGACGAAAGGTGGGGGAGGGTGTTTTGGCGCGTGAAGTAGTAGATCGGAAAAAGGGGAGTGTGGGGAGTCTTTTGAGGTGGGTGGTATAGTGTGGAGGTCAGCGGTGTGGTGGTGGTGGTGGGTTTTGGTGGCCGACGGTTAGGGTAGTCAAGAGAGGGAGAGAAAATGGTGATGATGATGATGATGCAAGTGTGTTTGTATGTGTGTGGTAGGGGTATATTTGTAATTTAAGCCAAAATTTAAAAAATATCTCCACCTACTACTTGTACTTGCAAGGACACTTGTCATTAAATTAATGGAGTCGAGCAGTCGAGCATGACCAAAATGAGAAAAAGGACATGAAAGTGACCACAAAAGGGACCAAGGTTGAGTTTTTGGCCTAGTTTGTGAATTTGCTCTTAATTATATGTATGATACAAGTTTTGTAAAACGTTTCTTTCCTTTATAAGTAATTTGTTGAATCTGAATTTTTAAGCATTTTATTAATAGCATGTCCCAAATGTTTTATATAGTAGTATAGATATATAGTGTATAAAGGATTATTCTAGATACATAAATAACGGGCTAGGCCTAATAAACTAATAAAGGGCACAAGGTGGATAATATATCGACTAATACTACATGGTCAATGTTTTGATCATAACTGTCAAACAATAAGGAGTTAACTAACATCGTCAGCGTCATTGGTTTTGTATTGAAATTATGAAGAAAATAATACCAGAATCACCACTGTAGCTTCTGCCCCGTGCTGTCACGCATTGTAACAAGCCAATGCATTAAAAAAAACATGGCTCACTGTTTTGCTTATAACTCTCAAACCACATAGAGGTAACATACACCATCACGCCCGGATTCGTAATGAAACTTTAAAGAAAAGTATATTGGGATTGTCGCCTCCCGTCGAACGCTCCGTCACGCGTCTTTAAAAGTCCAGACAGTCGTCAAAAAGAAAAAACGTTGACCGGTTACCTATCAAAGTGTTGGTTTTTTTATCATGATAATCATCGTTAGTTTTATTTTTGTGTTTAGCTTTATTTTTTAATAGTTAAAGTCCAACTCGAGCTTTGAGGTTTCGCCGCTCTAATTGTAATGGAGTATTATAGAGGCCCAAATCTGTTTGTGAGTTATGGTCATTAGGATTATTTGAGAATAGTGACGATTGAAACATAAGAACTTAGAGGGGAATTCAATCTTCAACGGACCTAACCTTTAGTGAGAACATAGTGCCTCAAATAGTATTGATTTAGATACCTTAATTATAGAAGAAAACAAGCACAAAAACACATTGATTAGGAGGGCACTTGGTGTTTGGGTGGGTCATATACTAGAGCTGATCATATACTAGAGCATCTTCTGTGCATGCATTGATATATTGTGGAACAAAGCAATAGACTAAATGCTGATCATATACTAGAGCTTTTTGCCATTTTCTTGTGGAACAAAGCAATAGACTAAATGCTGATCATATACTAATACTAGAGCATCTTCTGTGCATGCATTGATATATTGTATTGCCTCATACTTGAGTTAATATGACTTTTATTTATTGTTATAGTGATACAGTCATAGAACAAAATAGAGGAGCATGTTATAGAGATACCCTTTAACTCCCTTCAATTTACTGTGCCCACAAAGGCATCTATAATACTAATGCTTCAGGTTAATCTGATACACAACCAAAACTCGATTTGTGGCTCCCTTGAGCTTAAAAATGCGGTCATTATGGGTTCCTTCCGCCTCCCCTCCCCTTCTTTGGATCATTCCTTGGATTGGCTCCGGCATCGACATAGTCTAACACCGCATCAAGCATTAAAAGCTTCCTTGCGTGTATCCTGAAACCATCCTACATGAAGAAAAAAAAAACCAACGTTAACAATAGATTTATAGAATGACCATGTTAAGAGTTTTTAATAGGTTTATAAACTAATCAAGTCACATATTTATAAAACTTATCTCACTATGCATAATTTTTTTTACCAGATTATATAATGCATCACAATAACACACATGGATTAATTTAGCATCTTAGATCTCTTCATGCAAAAATACAAACTCACTCTGGTTAAGAAAAGATAAACATTTTTATGGGTTTTAGACTTTTTTTTTAATTACATTGTGGATGCTCTAGCATTTTTCGACTATGCTATACCAAGTGTAGAAAAACTTTGACACTACAAAAAAAATTGTCATCTAATGATACAAAAAAAATTGTCACCAATAGTAAAAAAGGTGTCGTTAAAAGTTAAAAAAGTATCATCAAAAGTATAAAAGAAGTGTCACTAAAAAACTATTTGCTTCTCCCACACATAAAAAAAAAAAGTGTAGGTAGAAGTCCAGTATGTAAAAGTTTATTTACAATGACACAAAAAAGTATAAGTACATATTTTTGCCTTTGGTGACATATTTTGTTTATGAAAAGTGTCGTTAAATATCAAAATTTTAGGTTTTTGCTGACACCTTTTAAAAAGTGTCACTGATATGTTAGATTTAGTGAACTTTTTTCTGTCATATGTTAGATTTAGTGAACTTTTTTCTGTCATTAGAACATTAAATATCTATTTTCTTGTAGCGTGACTTTCTTTTACTTGTAGATAACCAATTTTGGTGAAGTTTCAATTCTTTGACCCCTATTAAACCCATTAATTAGGAGCATCACACATATCCAAAGATCTCAAGTTGCAATACTGAGTTCTATGACGCAAATCAGAATACTCAACAAGTTGGTTTACTAGTAAAAGGGAGGTAATTTGCGTAATACCAAAATTTCTTTATAAACCATTTACACTATTAAACTTTCTTTTCTTAATTGACTTTGATGATCTACAAAGAAATCTTGGTGGCGTGCAAACCCCCCTCACCTAATAAAAACACAATGTTATTAAACAATGCCCACAGGAAAGTCACACGTTAGTACGTTACTACGTTAGAACAAGAGAAGATAATTACCTTGTGCAAAGAGTTAACATGATATTCGCCACCACTACTGCCGCTCACTATCAACATGGAAGAAAACAATGATTAGTTAACGATATCATAACAAGTACTACACAAGCTTAAATATTGCCAAATGGAAGAATGTACCTGAACATATGTAAGTGAGTAGTAGAAATGAAATAAGAAGAGTGGTTTTAGTTGAAAGAGCCATGAATACTTCTTTGTGGTGCAATCAAAAGGTAAATGTGGATCTGCTTATATTGTAGCTCAATGAGGTTAATTGAGTGATAGTGGCTTTCATGAGATGATACCAACCCAATAGCTATACAACTATATGTTGGAATTAGATATCAAGACATTCAAATAAATAATCACCAAAACATCAAAGTAATATTGCGGAAGCGTATAAGGATGTATTAACGAATAATTAATTAACATAAAGAATATGCGTACCTTTGTTGATTCTAGCCGAACAAGAATCAAATCCACAAACTAGCAATGGATGAACCCTAATTTGATTTAGTTAGGATTATATGAATTACCCCTTACCGTTTTGTAATTCAATCCAAGATAATAACAATAGTGTGTTATTACTAAGTTCTTGTACACACGTACTAAACCGAATTAAAGTAATGCTAGTTTTTATCAAACAAATAACTTGGTTGTGGAAAAGGTTTTGGATCGACACACTAAAGGTGTGGCCGATCGGTTTGGACAAAGAAAACACACACAAAACTATTTTTTAGGTTTAGCTTATGAGCACAAGAGATGGAAAAACAATACCCCTAGCCTTGTATATATACCCAAGATAACTTGGTGAACAAGTTGTGGATTGTTTCCATGTTTCTTTGGCCGATCGGTTCTAGGTCCCTAAAGGGATTCCGGAACCTTCCCAACTTTTGCAATTTAGTCCTTTTCCATAAACATTTAACGACCGTTAGTCCATTACATTAATTACTTAACGTCCGTTAGTTATTTCGTTTAATAAATAAATAAATACAACATTTATATTTAATTATTAACTTTAAATTCTCATACGTAAAGTGTGCAATCCCAAAGTCTCGAGTTCGATCCTAACTCACGTCTACTAATTTATATCCATAAAACCAACACTATACAAGTATATAATGAGTGCATGTTGCAATACAAAAGAGGCCACAATTGTTAAGTCAACATCAAATGTATAAGAGTGGAAGGTGTCATAACGAAGTGAAACTTCGTCGTCGTGCCACCTCAGCGCCACATCATCATCCCATTTTCCCACAACTAACCACAATAAACCCCCTCCTCACTCATAACAAACCTCAACTTCTTCATTTGGGGCCCGCCACTACCACTTTATTTTTTTTATTCAATTTTCACTTCCAAATAAAAACTAAATAAATTCATTTCATTCAAATTAAAAATACAATACATAACACAATAATAAAAAAACAACACGATACGAAAAAAAAAACAACACAATACAGGAATAAAAAACAACACGATTAAAAAAAAAACAACACATACTACTGGATTTAATCTTCGACATCCCAATTTGGGCAATTTTTCAAAATCTCCCAAACGTGAACATATTTGAACTCCTTTCTACCAAATTGTTGCTGGAAGCTTAGTTTCGCATTTTCGAGATGAGTGTGGTCATTTTGAGCACTTCGACGCTGCAACTGTTTGTAAATTGCGTTGAACCTTTTGCAATCGACGTTAATCCTCGTCCATTTACCCGTGATTGAATTTTTTGTACGATGGTCATCGGTTGTCTGATTATTGAACATATGCATAACGTCGTTCCAAAAAATATTTTCGGAACGGTTATTTTGCATATCCATAGCTTGCGAAATTTGTATCCAAACTTGCGCAAGCAAGATTTCTTCAGACTTGTTCCACTTCAAATTTTGGGACATTTGTGTGTGTGTTTTTTGAATTGATGTAGATGTGAAATAAAATGGTGGTTGATGTTATTTATAAAGGTGGTTTTCAATTTCAAATTCAAATTCAAAAACCGGGTACTGTTGGGCGGGGTAATTCAAATTTAAATTTTAAAGCCGTTTACTGTTGAGCGGGGTAATTCAAATTCAAATTTTAAATTCAAAATATAAATTCAAATTTTAAATTTTAAATTCAAATTAAAAAAACGGGTACTGTTGGGCGTGGTAATTCAAATTCAAATTTTAAATTTTAAATTCAAATTCAAACCGTTAAGTTTTCTATATATACTATCATACCAGCATTAGTTTCACACACAAATAACACAATTCACACACACAAAAAATGTCTCGCAAAGACTTTTCTCAGCAATTCCCCAGCCCAGAGAAGTTGCCGGAAACCAGCTTTCCGGCACCAGATCACTTGCCGGAAACCAACTTTCCAACTCTGCCAGAGTTTGAAGTTTACTCAACACCACCGGAAAATGTCTTTCCGGTGGGGTTTGAAAACATCCCGTACCTCCCAATTCTTCCAAGTCCACTTGTGAACAGTCCACAGGTGGATTTTTAAAACCACCCAAGCGGGTTAAGTGAGGCTTCCCTCCGGCAGCTTGAACAGGATGAAGAAAACGTCAGGGAGATACTGCAAGAGCAGGCACGTGAAGAGGCTGCTCGCCGTGAGCAAGAAGCACGGGAGGCTCAGTACCTCCAAGACAACTATTTCGACATAATGGAGAGTCGATACTGTAGAAAACTAGAAGGGGGGTTGAATAGTTTACCGATTAAAAACTTTGTTTTGAAACTTATTGAAAGATCAATTGATATTGATCTTAAGTATGTTAATGAAATATGCAAGCAATATGTAATAAGTAAGTAAGGAAAGAAATGATCAAACCACAACAAGTTGTTTATAGTGGTTCGGCCTACAAGGACTCTTTTTCCTTGCCCTACTCCACTCCCCGAGTCTCACACTCGAGAGTTTAACTTCACTAGTCAACAAGCTCCTTTCACCGGCGGAGAAAACCTTTACACTTCGCTTACACTATTTCCGACACTAAGCTAGATGTCGAGTTCTTTCCAAGGGTACAACTACTCCCACACACAATGTATTTTGAGGACTAAAATACTAACCACTCACACTCACAAGATTATGATGGTTTGATACAACAATGAAGTATGGATCAATACTAGATCATACAACACTAAACTAACAAGACTTCCAACTTCTCGTTGAAGCTTGAATATGACTTGATCTTCTTTGCTACAAAAGAGATCACTAATATGATATGAAACTGAGTTAGAAAGGTTAGAGAGAAGATATGTATGAGAGTGTGTTAGAAAAGGATAAGAAACTACTTGGCTTGGCATTGCTATTTATAGCCAATTTGGACAGGAGCGTCCACGGACCGCGGACCCCTTAAAAGGGTTCCGCCCGTGTACCAAATTGGTACCGCCAGTCTGACAGTCAAGATATCAAATCTTGCCTAAAGTCAACTCTATCTAAGTAAGATTGTGCAAGATATGAAGAGTACAAATCTTCACAAAATATCTAATGGAATCTTCCAATGATCTCCATGATGTAATACATGATGTCAATATGTTGTATTACTATTAATAGAAATATGCAAGTGCTTAAGTAGTGTTTGGTTTTAAGAACCTAACACATTCTACAAACTACTATCATACATAATGATTAGAGTCATATTAAGATGTTACTAATCATAAATGTAAATGCTTGAATGATGAATATATTGTTTGAGAAAGCTTGTTTTAATATCTAATAAACTTGACAAGCTTTAAGCTTTTATAAATTAAATTTACTTTTGTCGTTAACAAAACTTAGGCAAAGATCAAAAATATAAATAACGTTTAATGACGATATTTGTATTAACAATCTCCCCCTTTTTGTTGAGGACAAAATATAAATTTTATTTTTATAAAAGAAACAAAGTTTGTACAAGAGTTATAAAAATATTAGTTGTAGAACTTTGAAAAGAAAATGATAATATAAGTGTATGAATTTTGACTTTTTATGAAAGTCAAAGAGTTCACTAGTTGATGCATGATGTTGACTTTTTCAGAAAGTCAAAGTATGCAGTTTGACTTTTTTAAGAAAAGTCAAGTATTATCAATGAGGGTTCCTGTTTGACTTTTAGAAAGTCAATTGTATGCAGTTTGACTTTTTCAGAAAAGTCAAATATAAATAATTTCCAAGTTCTATATTTTCTCCCCCTTTTTGTCTCAACAAAAAGAAGAGGCTATGCGGAATGTAATGAGCCCGAGCTATTATCTCCCCCTTGTTCAAAGCTCCCCCTAAATTGGGTGCTTTAATGGGAAGATACATGGATTGTGAAAATAAAGCTACAAAAAAATGTTAGTAATAATGATCATTCACAAGCATTTCCAAACACTATGTAATGACACCAACAACATAATAAACAACATTCATTAGTTAAAATTTTTCATGAGTAAAGATCATGAAAAGAGAACACAATGATGTGTTTCTAGTACAAGAAAATAAAAATTATCCTAAAGAAAAAAACAAATAAACGACTATTCTAAAAACCATCCTAAAGTGATGGTGGATGGGAAAGAGCGTTGAGGCGCTCAAGAATGTGGTTGAGGATGAACCTCATTTCTTCGTGGAAGTCATGGACCATAATCCGGGTCCGTTCCACGGTTTGACCCGTTTGCTCACAAGTTGAGCAACCGTGCCTTGGAGGGTAGAAAGTTTGCGAAGGTTGTGGTGGTGGAATGGTGGATGTGTTGGTGGTGTTGGGGATGTTTGGAGTGGTCATGATAGATGCAAGCAAAGCACTTTGCATTTGCATTGTCTCACTTAAGTGAGAATCCACCATGCCTTTGAATTGGTGGAGGTTGTGGAGTTCGGCTTGAATCTCCTCTCTAGTGGGATTGTCATCCCACATGCTCTCCGGAATGTCCTCAATATGAGGGGACATTGATGATGGAAGTGGATGATCCCCGTATAAAGGACCATGAATGTCCTTGTGAATGGGGTGGAAAAGGAGAGGTCTTGGCCCTAATGGGGCGTTTGGGTCAATGGATGATCGAGGTGATTCATGAGCGATTCGCTCAATGGTGCCAAAGGATGGCAATGGTGGTGGATGACTTGGCCTAGGAGGCAAGTCTTCCAAGTCCTCTAGGAAAGGATTTGGTGATGTTGGTGGAGTTGAAAATAACTCCATGGGAGTGAGAGTGGGAGACCTTGGTGAAGGTGGTGAGGGTGTTTTGGATGTTTGGATGGGTGCCGGTGGAGGTGAAGTAGGTGCTTTTGATGGTGGTGGAGTGGTGATCACAATGTGTGATGAAGTAGGTGTAGCTAAGGTAAGGTGTGTATCATCTCTAATGGGAGATGAGATTGTGAGTGGTGAAGATTCGGATGATGAGCTAAGATTAACAAAGCAACAAGGCCTTACGCTCATTCTAGCGGTTTTCTTAACAACAAAACAATTAGAATCGAGTAGTAGGCTTAGAAGTGGTGAGTG
>BPTQ01000006.1:97423448-97582547 GCA_019973895.1 Chrysanthemum seticuspe
GAAAACATCGTTTCTTCTAGTTCAGTATAAGTTCGAAGTTGCTCTTCAACCTTCAGAACAATCAAATCACAACATACTAGATCATAACTAGGTATGAAGTAACAACATAGTTTGGTAGTATTAGAACACTCACACTCACCAATCATAAAATCAGGAGTTTTATGTAACACACACCCTCATCAACATGGGAACCTTTCTTGAGCTGTAGATCGAATCACAGCCTTTATCACATTCGCTTCACATTTCCAAAAGAGGCGGCCACTTTCCTCGAACAACTGATCACTTCAATTTGAGAGCTCACACTCTGAGCCCCTCACCTCATCCCGTTCCTTTTTCTCAGGAACATCCGGCTTGGTGATATTTGTTGAACAACACCAAACTAGTAAAGAAAGGAATGAATGAATAATGTATAACGAACGTATAAAGTAATTGTATGAATTCTAGTTATAGTTAACTAGAAAGTTATTCAAAGTTTTGTTTCAAAAATTACAAGATTATGATGGTTTGATACAACAATGAAGTATGGATCAATACTAGATCATACAACACTAAACTAACAAGACTTCCAACTTCTCGTTGAAGCTTGAATATGACTTGATCTTCTTTGCTACAAAAGAGATCACTAATATGATATGAAACTGAGTTAGAAAGGTTAGAGAGAAGATATGTATGAGAGTATGTTAGAAAAGGATAAGAAACTACTTGGCTTGGCATTGCTATTTATAGCCAATTTGGACAGGAGCGTCCACGGACCGCGGACCCCTTAAAAGGGTTCCGCCCGTGTACCAAATTGGTACCGCCAGTCTGACAGTCAAGATATCAAATCTTGCCTAAAGTCAACTCTATCTAAGTAAGATTGTGCAAGATATGAAGAGTACAAATCTTCACAAAATATCTAATGGAATCTTCCAATGATCTCCATGATGTAATACATGATGTCAATATGTTGTATTACTATTAATAGAAATATGCAAGTGCTTAAGTAGTGTTTGGTTTTAAGAACCTAACACATTCTACAAACTACTATCATACATAATGATTAGAGTCATATCAAGATGTTACTAATCATAAATGTAAATGCTTGAATGATGAATATATTGTTTGAGAAAGCTTGTTTTAATATCTAATAAACTTGACAAGCTTTAAGCTTTTATAAATTAAATTTACTTTTGTCGTTAACAAAACTTAGGCAAAGATCAAAAATATAAATAACGTTTAATGACGATATTTGTATTAACAGATACATTAATGGGGAGTATTATTCTCCGCCAACAAGTGATGATGGTTTGGACTCGGATGACTCGTTTTTTTAAGTGTTTAGTAGTTTTATTATGTATTTCATGTTTTTGTGTTGTTTTTAGGGATCCCTCTGTAGTTTTAATGTTTAAGCTTATTATGTATTTCATGTTTTCAGTTAATCTTTCAAGTTTCAGTTTTTTTTGTTTAACCACGAGAAGCTCAGTACCTTTACGAAACTTTCGAAATCAATAACGCTTCACCTTCACCTTATCATATAAAACTTTACAAATGTTAAAAAAAAAAGAGAGAAAAAAAAAAATAAATAAAAAAAAAAAAATAAAAAAATCGGTGCTTTTGTCAGAAGTTACCTTCGTCGTCCCCACGATTTCACACTTCACGGCGAGCCACAACGAGCAACGCCGGTGTGGCGGCGGCCCACGGCGAGGCTCCACGTAGGCCACGGCGAGGCACAACAACGACCACACCGTTCGCTCTAAGCAACAATACACTATACATAATGCATGTGGACACCTTGCATTCTAAGTCAAAGCTTGCTTTTTAGTCACAACGAGTGTTGGAAAACCCGCGCGATGCAGAGGGATTGCTTAAAGGACTTACTTTGCAACGACACTTAAACCTCAGGGGTTGTTTTTGCCAAGTTGCAAAAGATTATTAATGTTAAAGGACTTACTTTGCAACGACACTTAAACCTCAGGGGCTGTTTCCGCCAATTTGACAAACTTTGCATTAAATGCGTGAATTGCAAAAGTTTGGTCCTGTGTTTTAGTATATATAGTTGCAAAAGATTATTAATGTTAAAGGACTTACTTTGCAACGACACTTAAACCTCAGGGGCTGTTTCCGCCAATTTGACAAACTTTGCATTAAATGCGTGAATTGCAAAAGTTTGGTCCTGTGTTTTAGTATATATAGTAATATCTATCATGCTCATGCTTGCATTTGGTCATCTTAAATTTGCATTTGGTTATAGAATCTTACACCAGCACACCTAAAGATCTAAACACATATCTCGTGACCAGTGGCGGCTCTAGATTTTTAAAGTAGGGTATGCATTTTTTCCGTAGAAATATTTAAAAACTTATTCTTGTTTTTCGGTCGGTTTTTTTATCGTGTTAGGCATGTTTGTTCTTCCAACGCAATTTATATAACATGGCTAACATGTTTGGGAATTATTGCAAGTTATATAACATTACTCTCGCTACATTCATGATCTACACTGTGTGTTTGTTTACGTTTCAGTATGCGTGATTTCCATCTTCATGCCATTAAATTTTGACTTTTGGATCAACCTTTTTTGGTGGTGAGGGGAAGTTGTTTTTGAGTGCTGCATATTGTTTTGAAGCTATTGAATTGCATCATACAAACTGTTTTGCATGCCACAATAACCAAGTTATATATCTTTGTTAATCTTTTTCATTTGTATTTTCTTCATCATTGTGATACTATGATTTTAGTAAACTTGTAGAATAAATATATAGTTAATTTTGTTGACCTGAAGGCACCCAATATAATTTAAGTATGAAATATTTACTACAAAAAATTATCAAATTGGATTTTTATTTATTTAACAAGTAGACAATAGTATTTTAGTTTTGGTAATTGATGGGAACAAAAAAAAATAGTGGAACCGGTAGCACTAGGTAAAGGGTGACAACACAACAAAAATACTTTATCTTTAAATATAATGAAAACTAAACCCTAATATAATTAGAATGTTTTGATTAACTAAATATTTAACTCATAATCTCCCAAAGAGGAGACCAAATGTTGGCTAAAGGTAACACTGCAAGTCTACATTACCTTTAAAACAAAAAAGAAAACATAATTATATACTCCGGTATACTTTAAATTAGATAGAAGAGTAAATTACATAGATGGTCCCTGTGGTTTACCCAAAGTTTCACCCACAGTCCCTAAAACTTAAAAGTTGCATGGAAGCTCCCTATCTCTGAAACGAATAACAAAGCCAGTCCCTGTATTTGACCGCCGTTTATTCCTCTGTTAACTTGCCCCACGTGCTTTGCACGCCAGGGGTATTTTTGTACTTCTCTTTTCCCTTTTTAATAAACTTTTTAGTAACCACATTTTTTATATAAATTCACACACTCTTGGAAAAACACCAAATGCGACCCTATTGGAAAAACAAGAGAAACAGGTGTGATTCTATTTCCTGAATTTTTTGACATTCACAAATAGTAACATGAATCATGTAGCTTGGACATGAGACAAATAAGAATGTACAAGGTTTGGTTTCCTGAGGTACATGATACCAAAGCCTTTCTTGAGGTACATGTCGCGAATGTTAAGTCTTAAGCCGAAAATCATTATACTAATTTTTCAATGCCGAAGTGTTCAAAATCTGAATTTTATGATTATTAGTTGTTTTCTTGGGTTTTCTCTTTTGACTGCCACACGACACCACACAGATTCATTCACAGAAATACATTCGAATCAAAATTATTAACATGACAATATTCATATCACAAAAAATTTAATTACTCTATAAATTTATTAACAAATGTTATTATTACTTCACTAAGTAGGAAGAATTTGAAAGACCTTAACACAAGGAGGCGAGTGATGTCGATTGGACGAGAGGACCCAAAACGAAAACCCAATCAATCCGCAACTTCCTGGAACTAATTGATGTTGGAATCAGACTAAGCACCCTTCGAATTTCAAAACTCCCAAACCAATTTTTGAAAACCCTAACCTTGGAAACCCTAGTTTTTGAGAGTGTTTGATGTGCGAATGAGTGTATCATCCCTTGTGGTCTCGGCAGCAATAAAAAGGGATCAAAGGGGGAGGGTTTGACCATACTTTCTTGGTCTTGAGACAAGCAGAAATCCTCTTTAGCAATTATCTCTTTCCCACTACTTTCTTCAAAGTAGACTCGTGAGGCTTGTTGGGAATAGGTGTCGACCAGGAGGAGGGTGAAAGTGATGGAACACTCCTCTTAGTTCATCCTTTTCATTTGTTGACTTAACCCTTTAATCAAGATACTTTATTTTCTTATCATTGGATATGAAAGCTTAGATTTTAAGGCCAAGATGGAGGGTGGATCTATTATCAGAAAAGGAAGTATGTTCCTGGGGAATGATGGTTTCTGGGAAAATGGTGAAGTGAAAGAGAAAGGGATGGGGTAGGTCTAGGTGGGGCAAGATACTAAAAAGAGAAAAGAGAAGTACAAAAATACCCCTGGCGTGCAAAGCACGTGGGGCAAGTTAACAGAGGAATAAACGGCAGTCAAATACAGGGACTGGCTTTGTTATTCGTTTCAGAGATAGGGAGCTTCCATGCAACTTTTAAGTTTTAGGTACTGTGGGTGAAACTTTGGGTAAACCACAGGGACCATCTATGTAATTTACTCTAGATAGAATTTAGAGTAAATTACATGGTTGGTCTCTGTGTTTGTCCAAAATAACAACTTTCGTCCCTCGAAGTTTAAAGTTGCATTGGTAGTCCCTAAGTATGTAAACAAATAACACACCTGGTCCAAACGTTAACCTGCCGTTAGTATTATCAAAAACTCAGACTACGTGGCAAAGATGGGGGGTATTTTTGTCTTTCCATATTCTACCTATACATTTGACTTTTGACCAAGTACCTATACTAGTTAACTCTCACTCTTATATCACAAAAACACACACACACACACACACACACAAAAATCTCATTTGATTAACCATTTGACAAACCCTAACCCTAATTTTGCAAAATCAATTGCGATGGTTTTATCAGTGTGGAATTTACGTCCATCTGATAAAAATAAAGTGAATGTGGACTATAAAGCAGTTTATGGTAAGAAATGTATTTTTTATTATGATTTAATTGTGATTATTAAATGTGTTAACATACCCCTGTAGATGGTGCAGGTAGGTGTAAGAAGAATGTACATTAGAGTGTGCGGGTCAAAAATTTAATATTTGCACACTCCAAACTTTAAGCAGTTGTATATTTATTCTTCTGAAGAATGTACATTAGAGTGTGCGGGTTAAAAATAAAAGTGTGCAAATCAATACTCATTTTAAATTAATATAAACATTGATTTAATTCAAACACCTTTTAATGCAAAGGTGTTGAATAAGCCCACATGGATTAATCATTTATGAAATTTACAAAGAGGTGGACATCAAATGCGCAACAAGTTGCGTCGCTAGCCCTTTTTGAATAGCAAAACTAATCCTTTTGAAAACTACATCTATGAATCTAGGTGTCATAATATTACTATGCATAACCCGTTGAATTCTGTTGAGGAACTTCACTGCCTCAGGTGCAAGAAAACCAAACAATATCAAACGCGAAAGGGATAAAAACATGTTGATTTTCAATGCACACTTTCTCGTGTTTTGCCACTTTGTACGAAGCGGCTTTCAAAGCAGTTTGCCCTACTGTAAAACCCCGGCTGCTCAAACCCACGATAGGAGAAACCCCGGTCAGATCCATACACGCATATTTCCATCCAACCCATCCAAACACCAAAACATCTGTCGGTCTGAGTGTGGATCTTCCATCCAACGGGTCGGTCAAAAAGTTCACAGGTGCTTCTTTCTTGGCGGAGATCTCAGCACGCCTACAAACGTCAAAAAGGACATCCCCTAACCATATCGTGTCTGTATTTGAAGCCCGAGAGCTCCTTGCAATGAACAACATGTTCCCTAAAAGAATCCAAACATGCCTTGCGACAAATTGGACATGTCTCATCAACCGGAAATAAAGGAATCATAAGGCGATACTTAAGGATAGTACGATATTCCACCGGTGACATATGTTGACCAAGCCCGTCTATGAGGATAGCCAGTAGAAAATCCTGGGCATGTGGAGCTCGTAGACACTCAAAAACTGCTTTCCGTCTCACATTCATGTCAGAGTTAAGTTGATGATATTGCCTCCATTGATGGTATTGACCTAAGTTGAATTTTGAGAAAAAAAAATATAGTTTTTCCCTAAGGGGTCAAAATCATTTGCAAGTTGCAACATCACAATGTCTCTTATGTCATGTTAGATTGTTAGAGTTTTTAATAAGAGTGATTTTTCATAGCTTGATACCATGTTCTTTTTAACTAGATCTAAGATTGATGATGTTTGGGAAAACATTTACTTAGGATCATGGTATTGACGTTTTAAATCTTCATGGAGGGCATCAATGCATCATGCATGACCGAAGTTTAGTTAGGCTTAGTTAAAGGTTGAAAGTTAATTTCCATAATAGGTATAAAGCCGATAATGAGCTCGCTCTTATAAGAGTGATAAATGAAGCAACTGATCTTAGGTTTTGCCATTTTGGGCATGATGAAATTGTAATTCAAAGATTATTCATGAGATAGATTTAAATGAGAAAAGCAAACGAAAAGTTGACTACCAAGAAAATTTCAATAATAGGGTCATGCATCTTCTTGTGCATTAAGTCAAGATCTTGTATATGTTGTTGTCTTTCTTTTTGGCAATCTGGACTTCTGGCTTATCAGAGTTGGGTATCAAAAACATCAATTCTTTGATTTTTATCTAGAACAATTAATTTGTTTTTGTTGGAACATGCAAAGTTCTATCTCACATATAAGTCACAATAAAACTTATATCTCTTTATAGAGAATCTCCAATTTTCCATTCTCCATTGATTCCTATGAAGATAGGAAACTTGTATTTCTCATTCACAAATTCTTCTTTGTTTATGTTGCTAACTCTCAGTTTGGTCCTACTTCTGTTTCATTTTGTTACTAAAAAGGGAATTTTTTTTGTCGATTGAGGGGAAGTTTTCGTTTCTTCACCTCTACAATTCGGTAAAGCGGCTTCGCCTCCTCGCTTTTGTTCAATTATAAATAAATAACCACTTTAATTGAAATGCCCAGATTTTTTATTTTTCTTATTTATAAATCTGTAAACTGTATACATTGATAAAACTAGCGGAAACGAATTTTTTACATCATAAGGACTTATTCCAAACGTCCCGTTAAAATACTAAACTTTGCAAAATACATAACAGTGACTCTTTAAACTTGGTAAAGAAGTTGGTTCTTGATTTAGATGCATTCCAAACTGATAACAAATTATGGAAATGAGAAGCTCGCTACCTAACCCGCGAGCTACACCATTTTAACCCATTACGCCCCATTTAGCATGTACATGGTCTCATGTTGCATACCTACAAAAATATAAACTGAGAACGGTAAGTCTATAAGACTTAGAGAGATTATGGAACTGTATTAAATCATAAACTGAACATAAGCATGCTGCTGAATAAGTATATATAGTACTATTCTGACTACATGAATCATAATATTAACTAACTGCATAAGCACGACACTGACTGATTAAATACATGATACACCATGTTACTAACCGAGTACATAAGCATATTGAGTGCATAGCTGACTGCATAACTAAGCACATACTTGGTGCATAACTGACTGAGTACATAAGCACATAGTGAGTGCGTAAAGCACATACTGACTGAGTGCATAAGCACATATTGACTGAGTGCATAAGCACGTACTGACTGAGTACTTGTAGTACTATACTGGCTGAATATATAACTGACGGGCCATATAAGCATGTTAATCATCCATATAGGATGTATGAGTTCTGATTTTGGAACATTCACTATTTTAAGGCTTGATTCTCACTAAGGAGGTCTAAGTTCCAACTTTGTCTAGAACACATGTGTGATCACATAACTGACTATATACTGATAGTACTAAATACATTGAGTAATGCATAAAGTACCATTCTGACTAATTAAGTTCATAAAGCACTTGGTGTGCCTTAAAAACTGCATAAGCTTATACCTAATAGAATCTGACATGTATATATAAACGCATCGCATGCCAGAAATGCATAAAGTATTTTGCACATATTACTATACACATATAACATTCATATATAATTTAAGGTTGAGCTAACTACTTAGGCTTGACTACAACATGATACTAAGCTGAGCTGAAGCTGAGACTAAGCTGAATATAGAAACTGGGCAATAATATGGTTACGAGGTTAAACTAATACATGATACTAAAATTTAATTAATTAGTAAAATTTTACTATAACATAAACCAAGGCTGAGCTATAACTTGATACTATAGCTGAACTATAATATAAAGCTAAACTACTATTAACATAATGTTGAGACCGCTATGGCATATAACTAAGTTTTCACTATAAATAATACTGAGGTTGGGCCACAACTAGGGGTGGAAACGAGCCGAGCCGCTCGTGAAAATCTCGGGATCGGATCGGTAAAAAGCTCGAACGAGCCAAGCCTAAACGAGCTCAATCCCGAGCTCGAGCCTAAGTTGGTGCTCGTTTATTAATCGAGCTCGAGCCCGGTCTTTACATATAAAGCTCGTTTGGGCTTGCGAGCCTAAACGAGCCTAAACGAAATTATGATATTCTTTTTATTAAACATATATACGAGCCGAGCTCGAGCTAATTAACGAGCTCAATAAAAATATCTTACGAGCCGAGCTCGAGCTCGAGCCGAGCTCGAGCTCGAGCCAACCTTAAAGTTTTCTTTGCCAAATCGTATAAACGAGCCGAGCCCGAGCCTATATAACATATCACGAGTCGAGCTCGGGCTTAAATTTTAAGGCTCTAAACGAGCCGAGCTCGAGCTCGAGCTTTTTAAAACTTAAACAAACCGAGCTCGAGCTTTGGCAGGCTCGAGCTCGGCTCGGCTCGTTTCCACCCCTAGCCACAACATACTATTGAGTAAGACCAATCGAGTCTACTTAATACTAATTATGGCCAAACAGGTCAACATGATAATGAATATGACCAAACGGATCAACATGACATTTAATATGACCAAATGGGTCAACTTGATGCTTAATACGACCAAACGGGTCAACTTGATGCTTAATATGACCAAACGGGTCAACTTGGGTGAACTTGATGCTTAATATGACCAACGGGTCAACTTGATACTTAATATGACCAAACATGTCATCATGATACTTAATATGACCAAACATGTCAACATAATACTTAATATGACCCAACGGGTCAACTTGATACTTTATATGACCAAAGAGGTCAACATGATACTCAACATGACCCAACGGGTCAACTTGATACTTTATATGACCAAACATATCAACATGATACTTAATATGACCAAACATGTCAACATAATACTTAATATGACCGAACGAGTCAACTTGATACTTTATATGACCAAACATGTCAACATAATACTTAATATGACCCAACGGGTCAACTTGATACTTTATATGACCAAAGAGGTGAACATGATACTCAATATGACCCAACAGGTCAACTTGACAGTTAATATGACCAAACAGATCAACATGGATCAACTTGATGCTTAATATGACCAAACGGGTCAACTTGATACTTTATATGACCAAAGAGGTCAACATGATACTCAATATGACCCAACGGGTCAACTTGACAGTTAATATGATCAAGCGGATCAACATGGATCAACTTGATGCTTAATGTGACCAACGGGTCAACTTGATACTTTATATGACCAAAGAGGTCAACATAATACTTAATATGACCAAACGGGTCAACTTGGTACTTTATATGACCAAAGAGGTCAACATGATACTTAATATGACCAAACAGGTCAACTTGATACTTTATATGACCAAAGAGGTCAACATGATACTCAATATGACCACACGGGTCAACATGATACTGAATATGATCACACAGGTCAACATGATACTAATATAACCTAACGAGTCAACATGATACATAACTTGCATATTACTTGAGATATAGCAAGACATATATATACAAAACAAGCTTAATCTATGAAACATGTTAACTGAAAATCCGTTACTCACCTGGGCAGTATAATGCAAGATGAATGATTCTGAATGTCTCGAACACCTATATCATGATAGATGCACACGTACAACGTTAACACATAACAACTAGGCATGAATATAACATGATAATGCAAATATAAGTGCAACTAAGTACACATAAACTAACTATAATGCATAAACTCATAAATTAGTTATGGCATAAATCTCGCCAAACATGCACTACTATGCTCGCGAACTCGAGCTAAGCTAACCAAGTCTTGTCACTTAGTTCTATACTTTCATAAAATATTATAACCATATGGGCTGAGAATATAAGCTATCATAGCATATAATCACCCGGGACTTACAAAAACATCATATCATGTCATAATCATCAAAACACTTAACAACGCATTTGCTGATTTTCTGTAACAGCCTGCAAATGCATCATTTTGACTCACTTAAATTCTTAAACAGGTCATGAGGCTATTTTTCCATGAAATTATACTATTTTCCCTTTTAGAAAAGGTATGGCACGCTCCCAACGGAGCTACGGTCTATCTGGTATGAATTTTTAAAGTTCGGTTTGCTGCACATTTCAAGATTAGACTTAATGCAGACACCCTCAGTTTTATTACTTAATATTTTTAAGTCATCTTTATCTATTAAGTCACAAACAAACAGTTTTAATATGACTTAATAAATTCAGCTTTTTTCATATTAAGTCAATTAAGTCGCAATCAAACACGACCTAAGTCGCACTTTTGACCCATTTAAACTCTAAATGAGCAAAAACTTAAAACATAACAGCTGAAGTATACTCATTAGACTTTCTAGAAATTACGGCCATGATTCAATACGAGCTACTATTGATTTTATATGATTTTTCAAACACGACTAATCATTGCTAAAAGTTTCAGCAACTTCTTTAACTTCATATAGCACACCAATCTCATTAAGGGGTGTTTGGATTAGCTCCAAACATCATATAAACACCTCCTAAGATCTCTTAATTTGATTTTAACATAATCCCATCGAAACCATAATCATTATTCACATAGCTACAAGATTACAAACCATGAATTCATAATCTTTATCATGAAATAAGCTTAGTAAACATAACCCCATATATCCCATAACTTGAAATCATGATTTAACATACTTTGAATTTTAGGGAAGAACATAATGACCACTTGAAGCTGTTGATTCATCATAACCAATCAAGCCTTGATAACCCTTTGTTTATCTTACTTAATCCATGATACAATTGATGGAATTAGCTAGGAAAATTGGGATTTCTTCACATGGAAGAAAGATGTTCTTCTCTCTTTTTTTTTTGTTCTAATTCGTGGGGAGGAAGGAGTATATTACTCCTATACTTCTTTTTTTTATGTCGTGATATATGGATAAAGGAGGAGAAACCGACTTATGATAATTAGTAAAATAGGGTATTTTGGTAATTCCCACTAACTTAAGCACTTGACATAATTAGTCCCCTGTAGTTAGGATGTCTTGCACACTGGGTCGTATATTATTTACATATCAAGTCCCCGCTAACTATATTATTAATACCGTCAAAGTGGGACTTTTCTATTCAATCCACTAAAATAATAGATATATCCGTTACTACTTTATTTAAAAATCGGGATGTTACATTAATGGAGATTTATAGCATCATTCAATTAAATACAGATTAAGATCGTAAAAACATAAGATCCCTAAAAAGAAGGCGAGAGATGAAGAGCATCTCATTTTGATCAATATGTTAGATAGGCCCTGCGCCTCTATGGAGCCCGCGACTTGTGCCACTGTTGTACAAAAAAAAGTGAGTTCCAAAAAAGAAAAACACAAAGAATATAAAAACAAACCTACGGCGATATCAATGACTAACAAATAATTGAAGTCCATAATAGTGGATTTAGTGGTAGGTGTTAAGCTTGTTTTGGCTTAATTATGGTTAATATATATAAATTAAAATATATATTAAATGGTCAGAAGATGGGTCTTTTCCTTTTGATTTCTTATTGTTTCTTTTCTTCTTTACCCCTCCTTCCTTAATGTAAAGAACATCGGTAGTCTTGTTCATGATATTCTTCTGCGCAGTAACCAACATTTGATGCACTTCGGAGATTGTCTTCAGATTGTTCAAGATTTAGAAACTAACTTCTTTTAATGTGCTTTTTCAATTGTCTTTAAACTTTTGAGTTGAGTTTGTTGTTGTTATTATGTAGTAGTTGTTTGATATAGTCAATAATGTTTTGTAGTTAACACAGTAAAGGTGATATTAATTTAGAAAATGACTATTCTTCCAGCTCATACAATACTATCGTATATGAACACTCACACTATAGTATACAAACGCTTTGCCAAAACACGCGGGTTGAAATTCTCGTTAATAAACAAGCCTTAAAATTGTGGTATTTTATTATGAGAGTATTTGTTTAAGCTTATATAGTGGGTTTTCGGTTTATTTGAAAACTTTTCAGCCTTTCTAAGCTTATCATGTCACAACAAACTTATATAAGACGAAAGTTTCAGAATAAGTAAGAGAAAATGAGCTTATCTAAACTACCTATAATGTATTTTAAACCATCTCTCCTTAACTTTTTTAAGATTTTCAAAAATAGATTTTAAATATTACAAGTTTTAAAACTTTGATTATAGTTATTTAATGCACCAATAAATCTATACAACACATATAATTAATATTATTCTTAATATACTCCCTCATTCAAAAATACAACTAATATACCGCATGGTACAAACTAAGCAAACTAGTATTAATCTATTTAGAGTTGAGCAAAATCAACCGTAAAATCGAACCAAACAGAAAAACCGAGCCGATTCAGGTTGAGCCGAACCGAACTGACCTTATTTGGTTCGGTTTTATATAATTATGGTTTTCGGTTTCGGTCTTACTCGGTTCAGTTTGATCCGGTTCAAAACCAATAAAAATACACCTAAACTATCTAAACCGGTTTCGCTAGGTTAACTTCGGTTCGGTTTCGGTTTTGCTAGGTTATTATCGGTTCAGTTCTCGATTCACGTTTTTTTTAAAATCGATATTCGGTTCGGGTCGGGTTTGGTCGGTTCTGTTCGGGCTTGCCCCTGTGCTCAGCCCTAAATCTATTATAAAAATCTTGACCTATGTTAAATAGCAAGTACCTTTCACCGTCAATCATCACATTGCATCGTGATACCCGGGTACTCTACCAATTTTATATTAAATAGTGTGCGATAGATTTATTCACTAAACTATCACCATGCGTAAAATTATTATCACAAAAAACATATAATCCAATAATATTGTTGGATAAAATTTTTGATAACAACGCACCCACCGCCAATGCTTTATTGTTTTTTAATTGACCCGGTCGAGTTATCGGGTCACCGATTCAACCGATTCTATGCATATATACTTTTCATAACATCTTTAATACAATAGGTATTTATTCAATTTCGATCTTACATTAAATTGAACTAACAAAAATGAGATGACTCTACTGGTTTTAGTATTTAAATTCCATATTTACAATACTAAAAAACTAATACAAAAACAGTCGATATATAGCTTATATTTTATGAAAATGAGATGACCCTACGGTGTTTATAAAATCCTATCTTTATTATTAATTTTTTTAGTTAAGCAAATATAATACTAACATTAACTTATAACTCTAATTTGTTATTTAAAAAAAAAAAAACATAACCACACGAGTCACCTTCACTTTAACTTTTCAATTCAACTATAAACTTTAGAAATTATAATATGTTTGTCCATATAAATATAAAACTTGACCTGATACGAATTTTGAGTTTAGCTAAAATGAAATGACAAAGAGTTTTGTTAGTTTTTAAAGAAAGAAAAGGTTTTTGTCAAAATAAAGAAATAAAATTAACAAAATTCATATCAAACCAAGTCATCTAGGGTCAATAAAAAACCACCGATCTAATCCGGTTCTCAAATAAGTAAACACCGGACCACAACCAGGCCGGTCTTCTAACTGGTTCCGGTTCAAGGTCCACCCGGTTTTAAAACATAGCCCAATCAAAATACCGGGAAAACCAAAACCAAAACAGGGTATAAAAGTCAAAAAAGACATCCCACACACTTGACACACTCTGATTACTGTGTGTGCCCATCTTTCATCGACATAACAAAAACAAGAACCTTAAGAACCAAAAAGATGGTGTTAGCTTTCGATGAATATTGTCGGTCGTTTATTATATTAAGAGAACAAGAGAGCAAAAGCAGGTTAAGAGGAATAGATGCACAGAAAGCGAATATCGCGGCTGGTGTCGCTTTTTTTAGGATATTAAGGACTTCTCTTGGTCCTAAAGGGATGGATAAGATACTTCAGAGTCCTCATGGTGATATTACTATTAGTATGTTTCATATCTCTTGTGTTTGTGTTGTTTAAATTGTTTTTTATGGTTTTATTTGAAAATATAATGATTATTAGTTTGTGCTTGATTTAATACTAGATACTAAATTGTTTGATTATTGGTAGTATATGATAATATGGATCATTTCTCGTATTTATGTAGGTTTGTTTTTATAAGCGGTTTGCGTAAAAAGTATATACACTATATTTGCATTTCACTGATTTCTTATTAGACATTGAGCTGCGCCAAAAACAGAGAACTATGACGATGGGATTTCAATTCTTGTGTTCATGATATTAGACTGTATTTTTAGTTTCTTGACTTGGTTAAGTAGGGTCGTTAATCTATATATTTTGTTTATCTAAAGCAACTAAGCAATTATTTCATTTTCCGAACTACTTTTGTTTTTTTTTTAAATCTCTATTCAGCAACTGATGGTGCAACAATCTTGGAGCAGATGGATGTTGACAATCAAATTGGAAAGCTTATGGTTGAACTATCACGGAGTCAAGACTACGAGATTGGTGATGGAACAACTGGTGTAGCTGTTATGGCTGGTGCACTCCTAGAACAAGCTGAGAAACTGTTGGAACGTGGAATTCATCCCATTCGTGTTGCGGAGGGTTTTGAAATATCTTCAAGGATTGCTGTTGATCATCTAGAATCAATAGCAGATAAGTTTGATTTCAGCGCCACAAATATTGAGCCTTTGGTTCAAACTTGTATGACTACCCTATCGTCCAAAATGTAAGTTTAATTTCACCGCCACAATTTTTCTTAAAGTTTTTGGGCACACGTGTGTTCTATATTATTCACATATTTTGGAAACATTAAAATTGCAAAAATAATCATGTAGATTCGAAATGATAGGTAATATGTATACTTTTCCAACTTGTTTTTACATGAACTCTCTACTTTTAATGTTTTGCGTGTGGCGAAATTTAGGGTCATTTCGTATAAACTTGAAAATGGGTTGCATTTTGTAATCACTCAGTGCAAGAAATGCTTCAGATCTGTAATTTTCTCATCTTGTTAAAGCTAAAACTTTGTCATCAAAACATGTTTATTAGTTATTTTTAAAACTAGTATCGATTCTTCTAGAAAGTCAAACATAAAAAATGCCTTTAAAGGAAGTCATGCCCGTTGCTAATTTGATCGAGTTTTATATCTCAGCGTGAACCGATGCAAGAGAAGTTTGGCCGAGATTGCTGTAAAGGGAGTCATGGCCGTTGCTGATTTAGAGAGGAGAGATGTTAACTTAGACCTTATTAAAGTCGAGGGGAAAGTTGGTGGGAAATTGGAGGATACCGAACTTATCTATGGAATCCTTATTGACAAAGATATGAGTCACCCACAAATGCCAAAGCAAATTCAAGATGCGAATATCGCGATCTTGACTTGCCCATTTGAGCCCCCAAAGCCTAAGACCAAGAATAAGGTTGACATTGACACCGTTGAAAAGTTCCAGACTCTACTCAAGCAAGAGCAGCAGTACTTTGATGACATGGTTCAGAAATGCAAGGTATGGTGTTATCTGTAGTCTTCAAGTTCCCTATCATTTTTAAGATCGTTGCAAACTGGGCAAGTCTGGTGGGTTGGGTGACAGATTCAAAATGGGCTCGGTTGATTTTGACCTTTTTTTTTATAACAAAATTAGCATCTTTTATGAAAACTAAGCAGCATAACAAGTATGATTTTCCAAACTATATTAGATAAGTAAAATCTAGTTTTTTGTGTTAATATCTTGGTTTACAAGGTTTTAATAGTTATAACAATCGATCCTCTCATTAGTAAACTGGTGGTAGTTGATACACGTGTACATAGTGGTTGACATGTTGGAATCTCATGCCGTTTGACTTTGACTTGTTTCAGGATGTAGGGGCAACATTGGTAATCTGCCAATGGGGATTTGACGATGAAGCAAATCACTTACTGATGCGCAGAAACTTGCCTGCTGTCAGATGGGTTGGTGGTGTAGAACTGGAGCTTATAGCTATCGCAACTGGTTTGTGCTTACCAACTATAATTTAAGACAATCATTTGTCTAAAATTTGTTGTTAACTATAACTGCTAGATAGTAGATACCTTCTTAATGCTGTTATATTGTTTGTCTTCTGCAGGTGGTAGAATTGTTCCCAGGTTCCAGGAACTAACACCCGAAAAGCTAGGAAAGGTAATTGTTATGATAATCCACGTCAAAATGTCTAATCTTTTAATTGCATAAAATGCATGTTAGAATCCTTATAATCTTACTGTAACGTGATTAATTTTTTTATGGCAGGCTGGTATGGTTAGAGAGAAGGCATTTGGTACCACAGAAGACCGGATGCTATATATTGAGCATTGTGCAAACTCAAGGGCTGTAACCATATTTATTCGTGGCGGTAAGTTAGCATCATGAATGTGTTTGAATATAGTTTATTCATACACTTGTTCTCGGACACTAAAGTATTCTGTTTGTTGCTTGGTTAACAAAAGCTAATTTTGTTACTCTATATCAATTTATTTACTTGAAACTTCTGTGATGAATCAGGTAACAAGATGATAATAGAGGAGACCAAACGTAGCATTCACGATGCATTGTGTGTTGCTAGAAATCTCATTCGCAATAACTCTATCGTGTATGGTGGTGGTGCAGCAGAAATTTCATGCTCAATTGCTGTAGAAGCCGCTGCTGATAAATATACTGGAGTTGAACAGGTACCCGCATTTATCTTAAAACAAAGATTTGAATGCGGTCCTCATTTATATGAACATGTACTAAACTTCTCCCATTTTTTTGTTGGACAGTATGCCATCAGGGCTTTTGCCGATGCTTTGGATGCTGTACCTATGGCTCTTGCGGAGAATTGTGGTTTGTCACCCATTGAAACACTATCTGCAGTGAAAGGACAGCAAATGAAGGTAACACCGACAGTAACTTTTATTATTGTTTTACTGATAACCGAGTTAAAGATTATTGAACACACACACACACATTATAGACGCCCAAGAAAGTAGTGGCAAAAAGGGCCACGAAAACATGGAAGTTGGGTAAATAACTTGGAAAGTTATGTATATTTTTTAAATGATAATGGGCCAGTTGACACCACCACTTCATTATTTTACTTGTTTTTTTGAGTTTTATAAATAATTTGTGTATTAGTATCACTACAAAAGCTGTGTAGCTTATATTACTAACCTTTTATTAATAAATAAAAATGGTTGTGGGGTTAAATGCAACCCAAATCGACCTATTGTAGGTTAAATGGGTCAAAGTTGCAAAGCTCTAGTAAATGGTTCTAGACCGTAGACCCGAAATTGTGTTTGCAAATAATAACACATTTTTGTTTGTTAATGTAGGAAAACAATCATTGCTGTGGCATTGACTGCAACGATACTGGTACTAACGACATGCGTGAGCAAAATGTATTTGAGACCTTAATCGGGAAGCAACAACAGATCTTACTTGCCACCCAAGTCGTGAAGATGATCTTGAAGATCGATGACATTGTCTCCCCATCAGAGTATTGATATTGAGGTACCTACCTACAATTTTTGGTCTATGTTTGAGTGACCTAAGGTATAAAATACCATATCAATAACTGCAAATTAACTTGTTACCTGTGTGTGACAAGTTTAGCTGTTCATGTCATTCTAGATTTTGTTTTTTGTAATGTAAGCGATGGAATATATATGTATAACATCGACCCAACGGTTAGTTCATTGGATTGTGAAATTCCAAATCAATGCATGTTAGGAAGAAACATTTATGGCTAGGCGCATACTAAACTTACATCAGAGAACTGAAAAAAGAAATATTGAAAATGCAAGTATCATCAATATATAGCGATCCATCCCAAAGACAACTTTTTCGGATTGTGTAATAAAGCCTACATCACATTTTAAACATGTACAAATGCATTTCACCTCCATATTTTGATCCGAGACAAATACTCCAACGATAGGGGGCGGTGTTGTCTCCACAGACATTTAGCTTAAGGGGGGCGTTTTCGGGGAGGAGGTAATTATATACTGATGAGACTTTACCATCTGAGGCATGCACTTTTACCATTTCCAAATGCTCATTAATTTCAGAATCACGAAAATTAAGTAAGATAACCGAACCATAATCATTAACTACCATATAGCGGATGTCACTCCCAATTATAGCATCCAAAGCCTGAAAGAAGCATGTGTATGATGATACATATTTAGTTACTTCTTCTAGCTTAAAGAAAAGCATCACAAATTAACTAATGCACGTAACTAAACATACAAGAACATATATGCCACGGAAACCTTTAATTGAATGACCAAAAGAGACTTACGATCGTCTTAGGCTTGGTGTTGCCAAATCTCAATACAACATGATCTCGGGGCATACCGCTTATGTAACGCAAACTTACGCAATTGCGTCTGTACTTTTTCCTTAGACTTACGACATCCACGCTGACACCAAATCACAAAGTGAAATTCACATTACAGCCAAACAGTTGCTATATATATTCGTAGAAAAGTACAATCAAATTGAATAGTTATAACGTTATCCCATCCTTGAATCTCAAATAGGAGTAGAAAAATCTGTTCATCATACATTCATACTCTCCCAGTTTTTTATTCTTAAGCTCTGCAATTTTAAGAGGTTAAGGACATGTTTGGGATTACTTGTTAAAAGTGCAAAGTGCACAAAAATGTATTACACTTTAGGTTTATTTGAATTTTAAGTACTCAACTTATTTTCTCAATTTAAAGTATCAAAGTTATTTTCCGTGCAATGTAAAGGTTTTTTCGATTTTTTGAAAGCAGCTACCTGTCATATTTTAGCCCCAATGACTTTTAAACGATCAGCTATAACGATGCATCAAACTTTTAAACAATTTCAGCTGAAAAACAATCAACATCTTTCGAAAAGTTGAAAAAAACTTACATTGCACAGAAAATAACTTGATACCTTAAATTGAAAAAAAGTTGAGTGCCTAAAGTTCGAATTGACCTCAAATGTGGTACTTTTTTTGCGATTTGGCTCTGTTAAAATTATGCTTCTTAATTTTTACAGCATGTGGTCCGAAAAAGCAACACTTCGAACTACTTAATGAGGGGGTACTATACGCAGTTTATGATTGCTTGTTTCAACAAATTAACTGCTTATAGCATAGTTGATAACTCTAAATTTCAAGTCTAACGAAAGGGTAACCGACCCTCTGACGACCCCACAGACCGTAAATTTCAAGTTTAGTCTTTGGCTTAAAACATTAAACAATCATCTCCTGTGACAACAGCTCATCCGTTGTTTCAAAACGCAAAATAAACACATTTAACAAACAATCCCAAACACTAAAACATACCAATAAAAAAACATTTCAAATTCGAACTTGTATTATAACTATAATACCTTTTACCCAAAAAAAACGCTCTGACAGACATAAAAGTCTTAGCAAAATAACTAAAGTCAATAACCTCCGTAACCTTCGACACTACATCCATCTCCTTCCACTCCACCGTATCCACCACTGGCGACGTGGAAAAACATTTTGCTTGTAAAGAGGTCAACCTTGGCGCGTGTAACTCACGCGCCGCAGTAGCAGTCAGAGATAAATGCAAACTAGGCACGTGTACGGACTTTGGTTGTGGTGTGATGGGGCTGATGAGTGTTTGACATGATCTTAGTGTTAGTGTTTGAGATGAAAATCGTTTGAACATGCTAATGTGGTGAAAGACTCGCGGCAACATTTCGATAACGTTGTCCGAGCAATGTAGTTAAACACAATATCTTCGCGTGTATATATTAGCATGAAACCGATTCCTATTTCTAATCAATATTCAAATTCCGTATTCGTTGCATGTATTGGCTGTACACAAAATAAATAACACATTTAAAAAGATGTGTTAAGTTATTTTGGGATACAATATCAATTTGAGCAATAATAATATTTTCCTGTTTTTAAATATTATTCAAATGACTTGTTCATTGTAAGTTTGTAACAGAAAGCGTGTTTAAAAATTTCTAGCAAAAATAATTAACTTGTTGAGCTTGAAGCATTTGAAGTTGCTGACAAAAGCTATTAATTAGTACAAATAAGTTATTTGAGAAAAGCTTTTGGAAAATCTTAATCAATAATTTGATATATTCTTTAATTATTGATATACTTCTTAATTACTTATGGAGGTTTCTCCAATTGAAGGTTACCAAGTTTGTAGGGTTCCAACGAAAATAGGGAAATTTTATAAAGTAGGAGTACTATGTTTCACACAAGATTATGAAGAGATTATGCTTATTTTTTCAAAAAATAAGCTACTTAAAAAATAATCTTTGTTTGACAGACATAACTTATAAGAGATTATAAAAAAAATAATCTTCCATAATCTCTGAAAATAAAAGGTTACTTCATGTAGCTTATAAAAATAATCTCTTTTTATAATCTTTTTAAGCAACAGCATCAGCATCAGCAACAGCACCAGCATCAGCATAATCTATTTTTGTCAAACATACCCTTTGTATTGTTGATGATTTTGATAGGTGCCATATTTTGTTGGGAAGACCTTGGCGATGTGAGGTTAAGGGCAAATATGATCTTCTACAAAATTTCCACATTTTCTCACGAGAAGGAAGAAGAATTGTTATGCTTTCACTCGAAGTAAAACCATAATTATCAAATCCCGAGGTTAAGGTTAAAGAAATGAGTTTGAAGGCTGAAGTTGTTGAATAGCATGTTAAAAAAATTCAAGATCTTCAAGTTTGTGCATAACATGAAGACAACATTTCAATTGTTGAAGTTGATACTTAAAACAAAAGTTATGGGTTTTAACGACGATGAATATGTGAATGGTTTTGATTGTGAACTAGAAACGGATTCTGAATACGTCCATGTTTAAAAGTTTGTGATTTAGACAATGGGTTACTTTTAAATATGATTATCAAGAACTCAGTTAAGTTTTCAATAGCAAACAAATAAGTTATTTTTATGAAAACTTGGTGTTTGTTGATAAGGAGTACACAACCCGATGTTTAGGGTCATGGGTTGATCGTTGGGAGAATGATAGGCGTGTTAAAAAAGATGAATGTTCTCGAGTTGATGTGAAGCGAAAATCTACCAAAGATAAGGTTTGTAGTGAAAAGATGTTTGAGGTGGATGAGAACTCGAAGGCGAATTCTTTTCAAGTGAGGGGGAATGATGGGGACAAGATTCGAGACCAAAAGCCGCAGACTTTTTTTTATACGACGTAACACTATAAACCTAGTTACGCTGTAGAACTATCGAATATGATTTAATATCAGCTTTTAAGTGGTTACACTGCAAATATGTTTTCTTATTTACGCCTTAAAGGTGTCATATGTAATTTTTCCTTTTTTAATTAGGTACGATTTTTACTTGAATTAGATTATTTTTTCTACAGTTTTCTATCCCTATAAATATATGACTCATTATCATTGTAATGCACTTTTGGTCATTAATAAAATTGTGTTTAGAGTATTTATTCTTGTTAAGGTTTTATTCATGGAGGTTTTACCATCAGATATCAACCTTTGGATTAGGGTTACAAAATTCGCTTCCGCATTTTGTGTCAAAACTCTTATGATGTAAACATGAATTTATATTTTCCCTAAAACCTGATATTTTTCATAAAAAAAATTCCACATGAAAAGAGTAGTCATACGCTAGTAAAATACAAACATTAAAATGATACGTTCAACCACCCCTAAAGACTATCATGACCTTAAAAATTACAATCACATACACCAATGTTTTAACACTCAGACCGTCAAACTAGTATTACAAATACGACAATCAAAAGAAAATAAACCCGTCATAACCCGAACATACTTGCAATGACACACACCAACATCGTCTTTAAACCTTGACATTTCAAATAACAACCCATCTTTTCACAACTATTTTGAAACATAACAAACACAACTTCAATTCATACCATATCATGATAAACATTTTCTTTCCCCTTTACCCTCCAAAAAAGCACAAACAACTCTAAAGTCTCTCAACTCCTCAATGACAAAAAATGTGCAACTTAAATAAGACCTCAAACCCTCACACTAAAACACTCACCGACTCACGTGATCCATCATCCCTCAAAAAGTAAACCCTCACACTAAAAAACAAAACCTTATTTTCCCCCAAATAAATAAACAAATAAAAAACCCCAATCTTCATATATCATAACATCACAAAAAAAAAAAAAAAAAACAAAAACAAAAAAACTCTTTTATTCATTCATTCATTCATTAAATCCTGTGGCTTTCATTTCTTTATATAAATCGACTCATTTCTAACAAACTCTCATTCTGTTGTTGTTTGTTACGATTCAATCACTGTGAGTTAATTCTGCTTTAACTGCTTTTATTTCAAAACCCTAATTTTTCAACATTTCTTTATTTCGCTTAAATTAGTGTTTATTTCACTGCGTAGTGTGTGTATGATGCTGTAATGATGAAATTGTTGATGTTGTAGTGTGATTCTGTGAAATGTAGGTTGTGAATTAGGGTTTAGTGTGTGAAATTAGGGCTTAGTGTGTGAAATTTAGCGTTTGTTGTGCTGTGTGTGTGAAAATTAGTGTTTTGTAGGTGAATGCGTGTGAATGTTAGGTTTTATTGTTGAATTTAGGGTTTAGTGTATGAAATTAGGGCTTAGTGTGTGAAATTTAGGGTTTATTGTGCTGTGTGTGTGAAAATTGGGGTTCTGTCGGTGAATGTGTGTGAATATTAGGTTTTATTGTTGAATTTAGGGTTTAGTGTGTGAAAATTAGTGTCTGTTGTGCTGTGTGTGTGAAAATTAGTGTTCTGTCGGTGAATGTGTGTGAACTTTAGGGTCTAGTGTGCCGCATGTGTGAAAATTAGGGTTTAGTGTGCTGCGTGTGTGAAATTTAGTGCTCTGTCGGTGAATTTAGTGTGTGAATTTGTTGTTGTTGTTGTAACAGAGGAAAGATGAGTTACGAAGAAGAGAAGAAGTGTCCGTTGTGTGCTGAAGAGATGGATTGGACTGATCAGCAGTTGAATCCGTGTAAATGTGGTTATGAGGTTTGTCGTTTATGCTTATTCTTCTGTAGTTTATGTTGTTGTTAAGCTAGTCTGTGATTGCGTTTTGGAAGTGATTCTCTGCATACGTATAGTTAGATAATAGTTTTGAGAAAACTATTTTTGAAAGGTGTAAACCAAGCACTACCTAAATTATGCGCTTTTTATATAGGTTATATTGTTTATGAGGTTGTTAACTGGTTTGTGATTGCATTTTGGAAGTGTTATCTGTGAACGTGGATAGTTAGAAAATAGTGTTTGGCGAACCATTCGATAAAAAAAGTGATGATTTGCGTTTTCATAGAGAGGCATAATTTGTGTTGCAAACACCATACCAAACACTACCTAAATTGTGCGCTTTTTATATAGGTTATATCGTTTTGCTGTAATTGTTAATGTGGATTGTTAGGTTGTTCGGCATATGTTGGTATTTAGCTGTGTAACCTGTGTTATTATATTGGTTGCTATGAAATGTTTCTTATATGGCACATTTAGTTAATGTACCATTTGTGATTATTATAAGGCTAGCGACTGTTAATGAGGTTTGTAAAAACTTTATTTAGTCTTACATTTTTTGTGTAATAGATTTTAATGACATATTTAGTCTGTAATTCTGTACATTGATTGTTAATATCCATTAAAGAGCTTTTTAGATGTAGGGATGTATGAAACTATGAAATGTTTCTTATATGGCACATTTAGTTAATGTACCATTTGTGATTATTATAAGGCTAGCGACTGTTAATGAGGTTTGTAAAAACTTTATTTAGTCTTACATTTTTTTGTGTAATAGATTTTAATGACATATTTAGTCTGTAATTCGTACATTGATTGTAAATATCCATTAAAGAGCTTTTTAGATGTAGGGATGTATGAAACTATTAATGTCTGGTATTTATACTGCAAAATTTTATAACATAAACACAGTAGGAATTTGACATGATAGCATCGTATTCGTCTCATATTAGAATTGTTTAAGTTTGCACATTTCTTGCCTTTAGAGTTTGGCAACCATGTCGAGTTATAGCAAGTATTGTTTCCAGGAGATTAACCTTCACTTCAAACTGAATAATGTGAAGGTTATCAGCTTTTATCAGCTTATGGTAGATATTTTTGTACAACATATGGCGTAAAACTACTTTTGTGGCTTAGTAGCAGTGAGCATCCAAATTATACTGTGGGCTATTTTGATCCCATTGCACTTTGGATGCAGGTATGTGTCTGGTGTTGGCATCACATAATGGACATGGCAGAGAAGGATGCAACAGAAGGGCGCTGTCCTGCATGTCGGACACCCTATGATAAGGATAGGGTTGTAGGCTTGGAAACAAATTTTCAAAGGTTACTATAAGCTCGGATGTCCATTTGTTTTATTGTTCAGTTTGATATATAGAAATATAACAGGTGCTTTGTGCACACAGGGTGGCTAGCATTAGTTCAAGTCGTAAACAAAAGGTAACAAAGGCGAAGCCAAAACAAAATGAAGGAAGGAAGGACCTTAGCAATGTTCGAGTAATTCAGCGAAGGATGGCTTATATCATTGGACTGCCTGTTGAGTATGCGTATGAAGAAGTATGCTACTTTCAAACTTCTCTTTCATGCTTATCTGTTGTCTCATTTTGAGCTTGCATGATCAGTTTTCACAATTATGGTGGAATTCATCGTTCTTTTTTAGTCTTTATTATGTATCATTATTGATAATACTTTTTGGATGCAGCTATTGGAGCGTAAAGAATACTTTGGCCAATATGGAAAAGTAACAAAGGTTTCCCTTTCTCGGACGGCCGGTGGTACTCTTCAGCAGTTTACCAATGACACTTGCAGTGTGTACGTTACAGTTTTAACTTTGCATACTCAAGTTGCTTATATAATGTCTAAAATAATAAACACCCATGCTGATAGAAGATACAGTTTTTAATTGTGTCCTTTCAGTTACATTTAGTCAAGCTTTATAACTTTGTCTTTTTGTAATAATCAATATGTTGCCTCTTTGGATCTCTGCTGTTTCTTTATCTATGATACCGTTCAGCCTCCCACCAGATATTTTGACACATTTAGGATAGGTTTCCGTGACTTGTGAGTTATTCAGATATATTTTCCTGTGAAATATCAGGGTACCTTTACTAAATACATTTCATATTCTATATATGAATCTGGGCAACCCATCTTCAGTATGCAAGGATAGATGATGGTATTGGCAAAATGGAAATAAGAAATATGGGAAAATGAGCTAAACACAGGGCTTTTCTGTGTTTATAATTTTCATTGTGTGGATCCATGATGGGAAGCTAGATAATTGGGCCTACAAAATGGAATTGAGGAAAGGAGAACCCCAGTGTGCCAATGCTTCTTGGTTTTACGGGGTTTGCCCCTGGGAACATTGATGGTCTGTGCTACAGAGTTCAGACCATGACTTGTTGCTTGCATATTTTTTGTTTTGATTTTTGTCATATTTGTTTTGGCTTGATGAAATAGTACTACTAGAACATAATGATATAGTCTTTAATTTCGTGCCACTGTACGACATATTATGTTTTGGCTTGATAAATTAGTACTATTAGAACATAATGATATAGTCTTTAATTTCGTGCCACTGTACGACATTATGTTTGGTGGCTAAGAATATCTATGCATTATTAGAAGTCTCAACAACAATACCTTAACCAGTATGTAGTTAGGTTGAATAATATGAGCTTCGAATCTCCAGTTGTATGATCTTTATTTGTTAGTTTGATGATGGCTAAACATTCGATCGTGATTCTCTTCCTTTTATGTTCCTAGATATGTTACTTTCTCAAAAGAGGAGGAAGCAGTGAGGTGTATTCAGTCTGTGCATGGTTATGACTTGGATGGTAGGCTATTAAGGTAAGCACATTGCTTTTTAGTGGGTGTTTGGATTAGCTTATTTGAAGGACCTTATGAGCTTATTGTGTTTTGAAATCACATAAGCTAAAAAAGGTGTTTTTTGAGCTCAAATAAGCCCAAATTTATAAGCCTTTATACATTGGTTTTTCTAGCTTATTTGTATTATTTAGAATTTCTCTCATATTCTCTTTTGCTGCAAGTCTGTAACTTTTGTTTGCTAACATTTTTCTTTAGTATTGTCCTTTTTAGTCATTTTACCACCAGTGTATTTTCAAACAACATAAGCTAATGCAAACACTATTTGAATAGGTGTGTTTTGATAATACATAAGCTCACAAGCTTCTTTTGTAAAAAAGCCTAAGCTCCTACCCTGACGCATGCACTTGTATGCAATATTCGTCGGTAATTTAATTTCTTATTTACCATTTTTTAATTCAATTTTTACAGGGCATCATTTGGAACCGCGAAGTATTGTCATGCATGGTTGAGAAATACGGTAAATATGAGATTATTGAGTGCATCAAATCACTAATTTTAATATTACTTCATTTAAAAAGTTTCAGCTCAAAATTAGAAAAAATAAGTTGATATGAGAATTCTTTTTGCTGGTCAGTCTTGCAACAATCCTACATGTTTGTATTTGCATAACATGGGTGCCGAAGAAGACAGTTTTGGAAAAGATGAAGTAGCTGCAGTTCATACTAGGTATTAATCAATCATATGCAGAAGTTCTATCTACTTTGATATTGACTCTGGCTTTGATTTTTCTGTTGTGTCAACTTAACGATGTTTCTTTTGTAAAATATTTTTTATCTCAGGAATCGGGTTCAGGAAATAGTTGGTGCCACCAAGTATCCGCCTAGGCGCTGTGGAAATATGTTACCGCCACCTATAGTTGAGCAATCAAATAGTACTTCAGCTGATGATTATTTGCGTAATGATGGCCAGAAGGTAAGATACTAACTGTTATGCCCTCTGTCATGCCCAATATATTTTCTCTGGATTCCAGCCGTCATAGTAATCCATGATATTGTTGTTCAGATTGTAGCTTCGGGCGATCACTTACCTAGTTCTAAGGACAAGGATGCAGTTGTCAGATCGTCTAAAGAAACTACAACTTTTGTAGATATTGTTGGGCGGTCAAGTAATTCAGTTGAAGAAGAGCGGATCTTAAATGTAAGCCCTGATGACCATGTTGAGACTGAAAGCTCAGGTTCTGTGCTCTCAAAGAATTCAGAAATTTCCGATGACCAAAAATCAAAGGATTCTGCTGAATCGAGTCATACAGCGTCTTTCTCTTCTGCTGAATCAAAGGATCCTGCTGAATTGAGTCATACAGCCTCTTTCATCTCTGCTGAATCAAAGGATCCTGGCAATACTTCTAAGGACTATAGCTATAACTCTTGGTGGCATACTGATTATCATAATCAGAGTAGCTATGTGGATAAAGAAGATAATGTACAGGCTCCGTATATGAATTCTGAATTAAATGATGGATACAATGAGAAGAAATTTCAAAGTTTAGCTAAATCGGATAGGATATACAGAGGTTCTAATTCGTTTTCTAATGAAGAAATTGTGGAGCATTTGAGACGTCTTGATAATGATACTCCTGTGGATGATGATGATGAAAGTTCTGCTGCAATTGAGAATACTATAATATCCAATATTCTTTCCATGGATTTAGATGGTGATAGTTCAGTGTACCCTCAAACAGTAACTGGATTGATGGAAACGAGAGATGGGCGACAGGGATCTTCATGGAATGTTCAGAACAACGAACACTCGAGATTCTCATTTGCAAAGGAACATGCATTTTCTAGTCAAAAAATTGACTTGGTTTCTCCTTCTAGCAACATTGGTCAAGGGCTTAACTTTTCTGCTGTTCAGGATTCTTTTGAGAACAAAGATGATCGTTACAAGTCCCAACATCAGGGTACGTATATCTCACACTTGCACAATATTCGATTGAATAGGATCACTCAATGCTCTAAAAGTATCAGAACAGTATACACGTTTTGTGTCTTTTACACAGCACAACCTCACTTGATTGCCCCGAGCAAGTGAGCCCATGACCGGGGTTGTATCATTTAGTGATTTTTTTGGGGGGATTTGGGTTTTAGGTGCATTACTGTTATCTTCTTGAGACATCTCATTTTTTGCTTGTTTGTTTTAACCAATAGCATCTAGAGCTCAGAACTTGACTCCCCCAGGATTCTCCATGCTCAGTAAACCCCCACCTGGTTTTTCTGCCTGCATGCGAACTGATCAGGCTGTTGCTGCAGGCTCTGGTAAGCAATGTCTTCGCTCCCTGTATGTCTTTCTGTATATTTACTTATATCCGCGATTATTGTCCACGAATCAGAACTTTAATTTGGTGTTTTCCCATCAGAAATTTCTTATTCGGACAAAACTTTAGCTACGCCATATCTTTTCACACTTGCGTAAAGCTAGGTGCCTAGTCAATTGTTGCTGTTACATCATTCGGCCAAATTGAGTGCATTGTTTATCTGGGCGCATTTGTGAGATTAGTGGTCATATGTAAGATTATATTTGATATAATAGGGCGAACATGGAAAATCAAACTTCCCACCAGGCAACCTAGCCCTGATATATGTGTTGCGTTCGCTATTTCGGTATTTTCATTCCTTTCTTGAAATTTGAAAATATTTGAAAAGGTTTTAAACTCGTAAAATGAAGAGTTTATACGGGTAACTATAAAAAATTAACTTTTCTTTCATAATATCAATGAAAATTGGTAAACTACGAAGCTGCAAAGAAATTTCAGAACCTATATAACGTCACCGACACCCAGTAACCTGTACCTTAAGGTTATGACCCGAGTTTTTTTAGTCCAGATACAGCCCAACACAAGATACTCCTTTAGAGGTTTTACCAAGCTTGTTAGTATAGAATTGATGATGTGTGGATTTTTGGATATCGATTTACGTCCCTAATTGACTGCTTTTTCTATTCCATGTATATATTCAGGGAGTTATTACAAGGTTGCACCAAACACTCATTATCGTTCGCCATCATTGGGGAATCTTAGCAATAGCAGTGACGATTATATTGATCCTGCTGCTACAATGGTGGGAGGCAAATCATCCACAAGCGGGTTGACCAACTCATGGCCCTCATCCTATTCATCTCGCTGCTCTACCTCATCTCATGACGACACAAAAAACTGGTTTTTCATGCAACAACAGTCTGTACCTGCCACCATTCTGCCCCATCTTCCTCAAGAGTCTCTATTTTCTCAAACTACAGTGCAGCAACAACATCACAACCCTCAATTTCCTTCTTCTGGACTAGTGGATTTACACCACCAGAGCTACAACACGTCTTTATTTGCTCAACAACCAAAGTTTACAAATGGGTATCAACAGCATAACCAGTTGCAGGAGGCTCCTCGACAGAATGCTAGAAGCGAGGTTGGAAAGTTCACGTATGAGAGTTTCTTGCCTGGTTATGGTGACTATATGTTCCAAATGCCCACTTCGGGCGATGTATACACCCCTCGGGTATTTGGAATGTAAAGAATGCACCTTCAAAACTTCTTTTAGTTTGATAAAAATGAAATGAGCAGGTTACTCTTATTGAGAAAGTCTTGGTACTTGACTATTTGGTTGTGGTCTTGTGGATGAGTCGTAAAAATAGCAACTTGTTTAGTTTGGAAATATTTCGTGTTAGATCAACACAATTCTTCTTTCTTTAATATGGTTATTTTTTTAGAACAACTAAAAAGATAATCATACCTTCTAAAATTGAGCTTAGAGTTTTTAGCAGTGTTTTGAAAACCAGACCAAACCTGCTGGTTCGAATGGTTAAACCTTAAAAACCCGAGTTTAACAGGGAGAAAAGCCGATTTGATGTCCTGTTTGGTTTTGAAAACCATGGTTTTTTATGTGTTCATATATATACTACAGCAATAAACAAAACACTTGTATCACATTGTTGCACATGATTAACCTTCAGCAGAATGAGCACACACGTTATATGGTAAGAATATTCAACCAACAATAATCATACGTTACGGTGTCTGTGCTTATGTTCATCACCGTAATTTTCACTCTTTTGTATTGTTTTTACACACATAAGCGAAAATGAATTATGTGCCACCAGGGACTATGCCAGCGAGCTTTGCCATTGAAAGCAATTTACAATCAGTGTCTGGTACTCAAATGGCATATGGTTTAACCAGTATGATTATTTGTGTAGTATAAGGAAGTACCCGTCGGCATTCGGATGGAAGAATTGTGATAAATCTTGTTACTTGACTGGAAAGGGGAATTTGAGAACACGGGAACGGAAGAAGAGAATCCTGATGATGCTGCATAAGAGGAAACAGGAACTGGAAGAGCTACACCGTGGCTTCTAAGCATTTGATTTTGCATCTGCATTTGCACCTGCACTTGCCAAGCCGAGTTTGAGAGCCCTTGCGAAGGAAGAACATTCGTAGATCCCTTTCCTATTGCTATTTCCTGATAGAAGAACGTGCTTGAAAGTCAGTTCACAAACATTTAACTAGAGGTGTTCATTGTGACGTAAATAGGCGACCGGAAAATAAGGATTAATAGAACTAGCAACTCATTTGGCACCTATTCAGTTATTATTTAGAGCTTGTTTTTTTTCCAAACTACACTTTAAACCGAAATTTGAAACTTGGTGTTTCTAGTTAAAACTCTAAAAGTAGTTATAGTGACTGTGTTCCAAGTTTGAAAAATAGAACATCATACGAAAATACCAGTATGGTTCAGGTTCCGAAACCAGGCTAAATCTAAAACTGATTATTTAACAAATACTGAGCAAAGCTCTGAACCAAGAACTGTTTTGTTAAACAGTCTAGAACTAAGGCAACTATAGCCTATACCCATCTGGTCCAGTTTGTCCCGGTTAGGTTTTTCGATTTGGATACCACTGTAGTTTTTTCATAAATATATTTGAGGATATCCTTTTGAAGTACACAATGTTCACAAGTTTTAAAGATGCTATATAAGAGTTGACTAGTGAACCTTTTCAGGTAAAGCAATAAATGGTTTTATACCAATCAGCTTCTCTGATATGCCTAGTTTGCTAAGGATGAGGATGCATTGTTGGTTGTATCAAATACGTTATTGTCAATATCAATTATACATGACCAGGTATGTAACATTTGATTTGACTGACAATGCAATATAGGAAATTGTTAGAATAATTACCTCACAGTTTGGTGTAGAACTAATATTAGACCATAGTGGGTAGTGCCTGGATACTGCTGATTGTCCATGTACATTTGGGGAAGGATGATGCTGAACCTGTGAAACAGGGTAGTGCTTGGATACTGCTGATTGTCCATGTACATTTGCGGGGGGATGATGCTGAACCTGTGAAACAGGGTAGTGCTTGGATACTGCTGATTGTTCATGTACATTTGTGGGGGGATGATGCAAACTTACGGGTGGATGAGGCTGAACCTGTGAATAAGACAATGATAAGTCATTAGCTATCATTCCAATCATGTTTTCATAAACGCTGACCTTTGCCAACATCAATATGCTACAACTGCTATATAAGAACAAAAGATTTCATGACAGAATATAGGACTCTCCGTTGCACTAAAATTTGCAACAGGCGCTACACAATGTTGCTCAAAACTTATAATTCTTATCATAGTAAGCAAAATAGTACCAAAACTTTAACATTAACGAACTTCTTATTGATACTCTACTATTCTACAATTTCACATACCTTCAGTCTTTTCTCGTAAGGTAATTCACTGGTTGTAAAACACATATCCAGATTCTGTACATTGTGATTCCGCTTCGGACTGTTTGTAACGGAAGAAACCGATAGGTTGAGATCAAGATTATGACCGCCTGCAGCAAACAACGATTTTTTTTAGTAACGGAGAAGATGATATCAACAAATTGTTTTACGTTCACATTCTAAAAGTAAATACAGAAATGAACCAGTACCTTCATCCATGGCTTCCAAGCTTATATCTGTCCCATATATGCTTGGCTCAAAATTGGTAACAGCTTCCCTGCCATTACATTTGATGGCAGCTTTGTCATACGCCCTGATTTCAAAAGATACAGATTGCAAATGTTGTTAGATGTCTCCTCAAATGCCTTTATTCATTAAGTTTCATGTTATTATAAAATTACAAGAACCTTGCAGCTTCTACTTCGTTGTCGAATAATCCAAGGTAAACATACCTGCAAACCAATCATTGTAATCTTGAACATAAAAAAAGGGCCCTAAGCGCATTAAGTACGGTATTAATCTATTATACTTAGGAATCTAAATGAGAAATTATACTACATCTATATCAAGTATATATTTCATCCGCAAAGCATCAAGACCACGTAACAGTAACTAGAATAGTTCCTTACTTTTTCCCAAGTAGCTGACCCATACGAGCTTCCCATCTCCCACATTTATGAAGAGTCACTCCTCGATACTTCGAGCTTCCTCTAGAGAATCCTGTGCTCTGTCGACGTAGTATATGAATGAATTCCTCTTTTGACAAATTCTTTGCCTGTTAACATCAATTCAGAAACATTAACCTCACATCAGTCAACAAACTTCCACTTCAATCAGACACAAAGCATCTCACAAAATTCCTGTTAGGCCATTAATTACCTGTGCCATATCCTCCTCATATTCGTTTATATGAAAATTTATATCAGCATCAATTCCTCGGAACTTAATAGCTGCCCGGTCATACGCTCTAAATCACAAATCACGATCATTCAAGTTAGTCCAAAACCACATTAAAAAACAATTAACGATAACCTAACGCAAATAATTTCTCAAGTTTAAACTCTAACCTAGCTGCAGCAAGAGCAGTATCAAACCCACCTATAATCAAACAATCTTGTTAATATCTAATAATCATAAATCGAAACGCATATAACTGATACCAAATATTGAAATAACAATCATAATACTCACCTAAATACACTTGTTTTCCACAATCCCTGAACATACAAAACAAACATATTTAGTTAGTTTAATTATATCAAAATCAAACTATAAACAATTTAGTAAGAAAAATTAATAGGTTGTTTGTTTAAGCTTATTTGTTGGCTTACTAGCTTATATGATTTCGGGTTATTTTAAATTTACCTACTTATTTTTAGACATATGAGCTTATAACTTACTACATCATAATAACCTTATATAAGCCGACAAGTCCTAAAATAAGCCGGAAATTTTGAACTTTTGGAAAATAAACCGAAATCACATAAGATCATAAGCCTACAATAAGCTTAAACAAATGTTTAATAAATCAAGTTGGATACATTTCCAAACGATTAATATGCTAAAAATCAGTCATACCAAATATGTGATTCCCAACGACCTGTTCTTCGATAAAACGTCACACCACGATACTGCGAGCTTCTAGACCTCGGTCCACGCCTACTCTTCTTCGCCACAGCCGGCTGAGGCACGTGCACTTCCGGAACCTTCAAATTCAACCACTGAGACCCTATTTTCGACCTCGAACCCAACTCATCCTCCTCCTCATCATCCTCCACTTCCAAATCACACCCAACAGGAAAAAACTGCCTCGTTTTCAACCCGTTTTTCTCATTCTCACGATACGGACAGTTTTCGATGTTCCTTGCGACGTAAGTAACTGAGTCCACGTCATCAGCATTGGCGACTGGAGGATCATTATCTAGCACGTCAGATGAAACTGATGTACCGGATAGACGATCTTCTACAACGTTATTTGTCTCATGAATCCGATCATCAACAGATGGTTGTGCTATATCGATATTAAGATCTAACATATCTTCAATACATATATATATATATATAAATATAACACGCAGTGAAAGGTGTAACTATGTGAGAGAGAAACTTGTACTATGCTGTGTTTATATACATATTCATGATCCAGAGAGCTAGCTAGTTTTTTTTTTTTTTTTTTTTTTTTTTTTTTTTTTTTTTTTTAATAAAAAAACACAGTGAAAGGTGTAACTGTGTGATATATATAAACTTACAAATTTAGCTAGCTTACTACTAGCTTGAGTATATAACACACAGTAAAACTTGAAACTATGTGAAATAATAGAAACTTGACTTGTATAGGTTGATTTGATTACATGATAAAACAAATGAGTTTTACAGCATTTCTCATTCAATACATGTACAGACTGAAGGTGTGTTTATAGTTACACAGAGTGAAGGTGAAAGTGTGTGTGAGAGAGAAAGAAACAGATGAGATCTGAAACAAACAGAGGACCAGATATTTTGGAGGAAGAGGAAATCCAACAGGAGTAACTTTTTTATGTAATGAGAGAACAGAGGAAATGAAAGTCAAAGAGTGAGGGTTGGTTTATAAAAGCTAAGGTTGCACACAGGGGGTGACCTAGGTTCACCCTTCAACATCACCTTTCTCTCTCCGACAACCTAGTTGCCACAGTGATGATCTGAAATTATTATTATTATTATTATTTTAATTCAAATATTTTTAAAAACAAAATTAAACTTTATTAATAAAAATATTTAAACATTACAACAATAATTAAATTTTTGGTAAAGTTTTTAAAAAGTGGTAAATTTTTTGTGGTCGGTATTTATAATGTTGTAAAAGTTATAAAATTTTTATTTATTTATTATTTTTTTAATGCCAAACAACACAAAATTGTGCTCCCCAAATCAGTTGCTCAAGCAACCTAGTTCGTCCCTCAACCGACCAAGACAACCCATCCACAATGGGGCAACCGATGCTCAACCCAAGGTAACCCATAAGGTCGACCGACCCACTGTGGGCAGCCTAAAGGATGCTTCATTGAGAGATGTTTAGGTGTCGTTTTGGCTTTATTTTTATTTTATTATTTTTTATTTGATGTATAAATTTTAACGATGATATGTTACTTATCACACAAATACTATCCGTGATAAATTTTTAATTAGACTCTGTGTTTGTTTTTTGAAAAAATATCTTATTAGCCTCTTACTCTTACTGAGTCAGAGGCGGTAAGAGGTGGTCAGACATTAGTGTTGTTTGTTTTTTCTTTTGAGTCAGACCCAGTCAAACATATAACATCTTACTCAATAAGAGGTGGGGGATTGTCTTATTGGCTCTTACTCGATAAGAAATTGAAGACTTGTGTTAATATAATATATTTAATGGTTTATTAACTATGTTATATTTATGATAAAAAGTCTTGTTTCATATTTACTTAAGTTACTTATTATCGCATTGCGTTGTTTTAATAAACAAATTGCAGAAACGAGCACTTAAAATCATTCGGACAATTATACAAAAACAAACAACATTATTTCGTTCAGATTTAGACTTTCTAGCCACCTCTTACCGGTAAGATGTGGTAATCAGATTCAAACCTAAAACATTTTAATGAAACAAACACACCCTTAGTTTTATGTTTTATGAGCCATTCACATCACTAGCCGAAAGCTATTGATAATATATTATTTGTGTAAAAAATAGTGTTATAATATATATATTTTTTTTTAAATTGAAGAACAACTAATTATCTCATAATATTTGCTAGAAAAACTATCATATATGTTTTAAGCAAAACTTGCATTTATAATTAATTGGTTGGAGAGCTTTTCACATAATGGGCATGTTGACACCAAACATATGTGAGCGTTTTGAAGCAAATAGCGAAAAGCGACTAGCATTTTAAATGTGATGTTTGTTTGGCAACAAGCAACTAGCGGTTGAATCGTGTATAACTGCTTTCATTCAAAACGCTTGATAACATCAAATTATCCTGATATTCTAAGTGTTAATTTCCCATTTTTATTGTCATATCATGTTTAAAATGCAATTAAAATCATCCTTATTCCTTCTTATTTCATTTCAAGAACTATTTACTATTAAAAAGCGGTATTTTGACACTTCTGAGCTCAAGGACGAATTTCTCTCACATTTACTGAAGACCACGGCGTAGCTAAGTAATTAAGTTACGCCGTAATCATTTCCATGAAGAATACGGCGTAACAAAGTATTGGAGTTACGCCGTATTGTGACTACAGATCATGATATGGCATTTTATGAAGAATGCGACGTAACCATCAGCTTAGGTTACGCCGTAACCATGGATAAACATCAATTTTATAAAGACTACAACGTAACCATCAGCTCAGGTTACGCCGTAACTTCGGATAAGCATCAAGTTATGAAGAGCTACGGCGTAACTAGTTCATAAGTGTTACGCCGTAGCAAGGTTTTAAGCCTATAAATATTCGAAGATTCCAGCATTTTTAATGATCTTTCCTTTCCCAAACCTTTCTAAGGTTTGGGGAGATCAAACACAGAAGAAGAATTATGGTTTAGGAGCATGAGGAACGAAGTTCTCGTCTACGATTTCCTTTGTATACGAGTTTGGATTCTTTTTATGTTTTTCTAGAGATCATATTATGAATTTAAGTTATTTATTCAAGTTTATGTTTATGTTATTGATCTTCTCTATATTTCTTTATAGACATCTACTTAGTCTTATCATAAAACGCTAGTCTCGGTAATATTATAAGCTTGTTAGTATCTAGAGGGTTGGGAGAATTGACCAACTGACCTCAGCTCACTAGGTTGCGAAGTATGGAAGGAATTGGCCATAGTACAATCGTTCTTTGTGTGCGAACTGACCATATGATCACCAATCAAGTGGAGTGATAACATCAAATTATCCTGAATATTAAGTGTCAGTTTCCCCCGATAATGCTTGTAATTTACTCCCTCCGTCCTACATTAAGTGTCCACTATGACTTTTTTAAGTCTTTTTTCTTACACTTTGACTTTAAATATTTTTGTTCGTGTTACGTAATATTTGATGCAAGATATATGAGTGGATTAAGTTTTTAAATGTATTTTCATTTGTATAATTTTCATTAAGTATCATATAACACAGAAAAATATATTTACGGTCAAAGTTAAAGAAAAAAACTTGAAAAAGTCATAGTGGACACTTAATGTGGGACGGAGGTAGTATATCATTTATATGGATTTACGCTTGTTTTCCATTATATTCCACTTTCAGGTAAATTACGAGCATTGGAGCTAAAGAGACGCGGAATTGGAGAGTTTATTGAAGATTTATCATAGTATGCTCACTTTGAAGAAGTTACGGCGTAAATCCTCTCTCACATTACGCCGTAACTAAAGCGTGACTCAGAAAACCAACTTATCAGAAGATTACGGCGTAACTCTCCCAAAGATTACGGCGTAACTCTCCCAAATATTACGTCGTAACCATATTAGGTCAAATGAGGTTTCGCGCCGCTGATAATTACGCCGTAACTCATGCATCAACTACGGCGTAACCAAGGTTTATTGAAGATACGGCGTAACCCCTTATAAGGTTACGCCGTAACCAGCAGATCTAGTGCAATTTACGAAGAAGTTATATGTTATGGCGTAACTATTTTATTAATTACGCCGTAACCAAGATCTGGCCTATAAATACCCCACGATTTCCAGCATTTCAAAGCATCCCATTTCACACACAACAATCAGAGAACGTGAGAAGAAGCAAAAGGTAGATCTAGAGGAGCATACGGAGCTATCTCCAAGGGAGAAATCACTCTCCTACGATAAGCATTAGCATTTTATCTTTTCTTTACTTTCGATTCATGTATTTCGTAACATTAAACATTGAATTGATTTGTATGGTTAATATTAGCGGCTAAGCACCTCTTGGTGCTGGTGATCTGTGCTGAAAAGTCAAGTCTAATCACACAAACTGGCCACTTGTGAATGACCAGCCGTAACAGACTTAAAACAGTTCAGACACAAATACAATGAAGATCAGAGAATATAATGAATTCCCGGGTCGTTTAGTCCCACGGAGACTCAATGGTGTGCAAACACTGATTCAGACGATAGAATGATCACTAATGATAGTGATCAGAAAGGATTTGGATAGGATAATTACACTACTGAAAAAGTTTATAAAATAAAGCGACTTAAATACAAATTAAGAAAATTAAAAAGATAAAAAAATATTAAATAAACGCTATCACTATTTTTACAATGATGTTTTTATGATTTTATAAAATAAAATAACTTAAATAGACTATATTAACTAAAATGTAAACTTAAATTACTTAAAAACGTGGTTTAAAATGAAAACGAGCGTTACGTTTAAAAATTACGCTGGAGCGCAAGCAAAAACGTAAAATTTATGAAATAAAAGGCCTACGAATGTAAAACTAATTTTCTTACGTACTATATGACAAAAGAAAATTTTAGAAAAAAGATTTATATTTTTTTTACTTTTATATTTTTTATTATGAATTAATTAAGATTTTACACAAATTAAATGATTAAAAATACTAAAACTAATTAGAAAAATCTGAAACTTTTTGTAAAAATACTTTATACTATTACAGATTTATGAAAAATACAAAACTGGAAAAAGCTACTTCGAATAAGCTACAAATAAGCTAAGAAACTAAATAAGCTAAACTGGCCAAAACGTGTATAAGAGATTATTGTGTGCAAGAGATGACAGTCAAAGTCCCAAGGGCGCAATGGTTTCTGTGAGGAGTGTTGGAGCGTGGACTGTTGGGCAGGAGGTCTTGGGTTCGAATCCCACCTCTTGCCTTTTTGCTACTATTTTATTTTTGTGATTTTTATTTTGCAAACTTATTAAGTAAATGATTTTAAGCAACTTTTATAACTAAAACTTTTTACAAAAGCCTATAATAAGCACAAAATAAGCTGAAAATCCCAACAGTGGACTTTTAAAAGGAAATAAGAAAAAGATTTAAGCCAAAGTGGCTATTAAGCTAGTAAATAAGAAAAGGAAACTGGAAATAAGCTAGGAGAGTATTAATAAGCTAAAATGACTACTGAGAAAGCATTATATCTTATAAATAAGCAATAGACAACTCCAAATAAGCACTAGACAACTGTTTACACAGTACACTACATGGTTTCTAAGCACTTTCTCACTAACTTTTAAGCACTTAAATAAGCTAGAAAATAAAAGAGATCACTGGAATTAACTAGCTAACCAACTGAGCTTTTCAAAAAGCTAAAGCACTCACTATAATGTTCACTAAAGAGCTTATGAGAGGCTTATGAAAAACTGGTGAAAACTGACTTATTGAAACACTTAAACAAAATGGACAGAAATGAAAAGCTATAACAGGCTAGGAGAATAAGCTAAAAAATGAAAACTAAGCTTTGTAATATTGAAATGGCTAGGTAAGCTACTTAAAAAGCTAAATTACAAAGGCTTAGGAGTACTAGAGAGCTTATAACAAGCTTGTGAAAAACCTTGTGGATCCTGTGCACAGGGCACTTTCTCAGTCAAGAGTCTAAACAAAGCTAGGAAATAAGCTATTAATAAGCTAAGAAAACACAATCTAGTATTTTTCTAATTTAGACAAGCAACTAAAATTTAATATCCCAGAAGCTTATAAGCTAAATCCTAATATTGAATCCTACACAAAATTATACATTTTATTCAAAAATGGCTTAAGTAAAATTGACTTTTTAAGTTACACTAAAAATTTGACTTTTATGAACTTTTAATGCTTCTAATTTGATATAAGTGATATAATAAGCTAAGTTAACACCTGATTAAGCTAGTGAGATGACTTCCAAACCTAATGCTAACCCATTTTACTCTTTTACCTATCTGATTCAATCACAAGGTCTGATTCAATAGAATTTTGACCAAAGTGATATGCAGAAGCAAGATAAGAACTAAACTAAGTATACTACACCTATTTAAACCTGCATGAGCCACTCTTAACTCATCATCCCATCTTTATCACATTTTAAAGGGCAGATCCAAACATTACTTAAGCTAGCTGTTATGCTAATCACTCTACCTTATAGCCAATCCTAAACCTGAGCAACAATGGAATCTGTAATCTAACAGTAATCATAATCTAACAAAAGCTAAATAACTTACTAAAAGCCTACAGCATACAGTTGAAACAAAAAAAAAATGTAACACAATAATTTTAAGCTAACAAAGCACTCACATGAGGTCCAGCTCATGAGCAGTTTATACCAGAACCATAACCATACTAACTTAAGCTAATCCTACCCATTCCAAGCTCTGCAATACCCAATGCCATAACCATTTCCAATTGAAGCTTTTCAGTTGACTTTTGTTGACTAACTACCAAGTTTGTTGTCCTTGAGTAAAAAGCTTATCAAAAGCTATTGATAGCTTAGATAGGCTTATTTGAGTTGTAAAGAGGCTTATTGAAGCCTGGCACTTAACAAGTTTAAAACATATATGATTATAGAAAAGGAAAAAAAACAGAAATCTTAACCAAACTTGAATTTATCACTTAAAATAAGTTACAATAGATTGAAAAGGTTTAGACTAATACAATTAAGATGAAAATTACAAACTTTGAGCTAATTTAAGAGTTTTAAAATAAAAACGACATAAAAGAAATTACAAACTAAGAACTACTACCCTCTTCTCTTTCTTCTTCCTCTTTTTATAATCAAGACATCTTTCCCACTTGATCTGAGCACTTCCCACTAATATTCTGGACCATTGGATGTCTTGGGACCATTTTGGCCGTTTGATGCATTTTGGCGGGAAATAGGTATTTTGACAGGTGGAGGGATTGAGTGTATGGGGGAGGGTTACATTTAATGTTATTTGTTTTGTGTAGAGGTGGAGGAGACAAAGGTGTGGAAAGAGTGAGGAGGGGGGATGGGATATGGTGAGTGATTTCAGGGCAGTGGTTGGGAGGAAGGGGAGATGGATTTGGCGGGTAGGGTGTTTTGACCAGGATTTGACTGAGTATATTATTAAAGAGAAGGGGTCAAAGGAAGGGGGTTCAAAATGGTTGTGGCAGGGGTCACTTGGGTTGTGATAGGGTCCAATAGGTATAAGGGTTAAAAAGGCTTAGGTAATAATACAAGGACCATTATGTAATTTCTGAAACTTTAAGGACCAAGGCTGCCATTTCTGAAAAGTTGCTCCAAGGACTAAAACTGACAATCTCACAAAGTACAAGGACCAAACTTGTCATTCTCCAATTTCCAGGGGCCATTTCTGCCAAATTTCAAAGTTGAAGGACCTTTTCCGCCATTTGACTAAAGATTCATTCAAGGACCGTTTTTGACAATTTAAAATATTTCAGGGACCTTGAATGATATTTTTCTTTGTTTAGATATACCAGGGACTGATTTTGACAACTTTTGAAACTTGGGGGACTAAAACTGCCAATTTTGCAATTTTGATACGTTTTTCATCTGATTTTGATATTTTTGCATTTAAAACACATAAAACACTGATTTGTGATATTTTTATCATTTTGATGCGTTTCTGAGTGTTTTCAGATGATTTTGCAGTTTATATTGTACAAAAATGATGAGTATTTAGACACTCATCAGCTGGCCTAGTTATGATTCCTTAATTGTTTTGTTTGCGTTTACATTACTTCCATATAATTATTTCTAAGTGTATGCATGCATAGTTTATTGGTAGCTACCCTTGTTTCGGTAGTTTTGAATGGCGGTAGAGGTTAGTTGCTTAGGAGATATGACCAACTGACCCTAAGTGAGTAGACTGAGACGGGAAGGGTAAGATATGACCAACTGACGACCCTTTCTACTTGTGCGATTTGACCAACTGATCACCTACCGTTTGGATGAACTTAAGAATTAGGGGGTGAGTGTCTAAGATGCTAGCGCCCGGGCACTCACAATTATAAGTCTAGCATGTAGCGGAATTTAATGACTCGGCTTAGGGGACCAGGAACAACTGTACTTATGAGGGGACACCTGACTTCTCCAGTGGTGGCATCTTTGCTGATAGGTTAGGGCGAACTGACCAAATGCTGTCCTCTCGACTTTGACCCCACCTGAAGTAATTGGAAGTAATTAGACGTAGACATTACTAGCTAGGATGAATAACTAGGTTAGCACTACTCTCCTCTATTGATCACATCCTTTGCCTTTATTTGTTTTAGACTTAGTATTAATCCGCACACATAGCTCTTGGGACAACCTAGGTTTTACCAAATACTACACTACACACGACCGGGTACACTGCCCGTTAGTGCATTAGGGTAGACCATAGGTTTAACGAGACGTTAGAAATATTAAAACCTGGTCAGTAAAACATGCATCAAGTTTTTGGCGCCGCTGCCGGGGAGTTATATTAGGATTGCTATTAAGTCTTTCATTTTTGTTTTGTTTTAAAATTTTCAAATTCTCGAGGAAGTTGTTAGCATCGATGACCTCACTCTCGAGGAATATTTGGCGTTGACAAGAGAAGAACAAGGACCGGGGCTCGTAAGACCAACAATTGGAGCTAATATTGATTTCGAGATAAAACCTCAATTTATGAAGGAATTGAGAGAAAGCCCTTTTTCTGGAGATACCTCGGAAGATGCTTACGAACACGTCGAAAATATTGAATATATCACCAGCCTGTTCAATACACCAGGAGTTTCAAAAGATGTGGTTATGCTCAGAATTTTTCCTATCACTCTTACTGGAACCGCTAAACGATGGGTTAATAGATTACCAGCCGGAACCATTGATACGTGGGCTTTCCTTAAAAATACACTTCATTCAACGATACTGTCCACCATCTAAAGTATCAAGACAACTCGCATACATACACAATTTTAAACAAGATGATGGTGATACGTTGTACCAAGCTTGGGATAGATACAATGATCTCCTCTACAAATGTCCTACACATGATCTGAACAACCAGCAAAAAGTCAACATCTTTTACAAAGGAATCAATGTGACTACAAGACAAATGCTGGACTACCAAGGGCCAATTCCGGGTATGACTCCTGCTCTTGCCATTGAAGTCATTCAAAAACTTGCCAATCACTCTCAAAAATGGCACGATGGAGGAAGCAACCGAAGCCTGGACAGAGGTCCCATAAGCATTGCCGCCATTACAAGCAAATTGGAAAACCTTTGAAGAGATATGAAGAAGCTCCAGGAAAATGTGCATGCTATTCGAGTAGGATGCGATAAAAGTGAAGGAGGGAACTTAACCAGAGATTGCCCTATGAAAAATATAATCCCCCGAATCGAAAAGGTTATGTATGGAGAAGGAAAACCCTTCCATCAAGGTTACGATAAGGATTCTTTCAAAACAAGAAGTTCTTCACTCGAGGAATCAATAAATAAGTATTTGGAAGAAGATAATAAGCGACAAGCCAACAGAAACGCATTGTTCAAAAAATTCCAGGAAACTAGAACCACTCTCCTTGCTCGGCATGAGGATCTGGAAGAAAACGAAAAGGAACCCAGGATGAAGGAAAATGAAACTAATCAAGACAATTCGTGTGATGATAGTTTCTGTAAAGCCATATTTTCCAGCAACGGAAAACCTCTCTATACCCCTTTCAGGTACGATAAAGAGGAGCTCTCCGGATTTAAAAAAACAAGCTATAATCATATGTGACAAAACAAGCTTTCCAGAGGAAGAACAACATACGGAATAGAAGCTGTTACGGAGAATTAAGTAAAGTTAAACGCCAGATGCTCTGCAGTCATCCTGAATCAGATCCCTCTTAAGGAAAAAGACACATGAAGTTTCATTCTCCCTTGCTCTATTAATAATTTATATAATATCAATGCCATAGCTGACCTAGGGGCTAGTATTAGTATCATGCTTTTTTCCATGTGTAAAAGATTAAACCTTGGTCCTATCAAACCCCTTTGCATGACTATTGAAAAGGTTGATAGAACGGTTAGCATACCCAGAGGGATAGTTGAGAATGTGCTCATCAAAATCAATAATTTTACTCGTCCTGTCAACTTTGTTATTTTAGACATGGAGGAAGATCTCGACATCCCATTAATTTTGGGCAGACCCCTTCTGGCAACTGCTCGTGCAAAGATTAATGTTTTCAAAAAAATCATCACATTAAAAATCATCGATAGGAAGCTTACCCTGAAGATGGATGACGTTGGAAAATGTCACCCTGTCGAAACTGTTTGTGTTATCAAGAAAGGAAAAAACAAAACTATTCCTTCTACCATCACACACAAGCACTGTGCTACTAATGATCGCAATATGCAGGGAAGGAAAGTCAAAGAACACGACAAAGGAAAAATACAACGCGACAACACCTCGAATACAATGAAAAATGAGTCTGAAGACATATGGCACGAAGTTCAGAAAGTGGATTACAAGTACTTTCCCAAATTAAAATACCATTGGTGTACGGCTATCCCTATTGACAACGATAAAGGATATGATCTCTGGGCTTCATGCAACCCTTATGTGGACGTTTGTGACGGTGGACATGACAAAGAAAGAGTAAAAAACAACAAGTACTTATGGTCCTCAACCAATGACAAAGAGATAACATTCGAAGCTTGGGTACGAATCAGGTATGGGGAAGTTGGCAATGATGATAAAAGAAAAACATGGACTGATCTCTGCCTCAGTGAACCCTCTGAAAATAATCATGAAGCAACAATTAATTCAACCACAGATCAGGGGCTCATCGATCGAAAGCATTGGTGTGAAATAATAAAGACCATTGATGGGGATTCTTGGGCCTCGTGTGATCCTTACGATGACAACTGTAATGGAGGAAGTAGTGCCGATAGAGTAGGAGTTGACGAATTTCCATGGAATTCAACAACTGACAATAGGCGAACCGAGGTACAATGGTCAGGTAGATTAAGATTTAACGATTGGATCAAAATCAAATATGGAAAAGTGGATACGTCCACTAAAAATAAAATTTGGAAGGACTGCATGAACGAAGATAATCTGGATGAAGAGACTCCTCAAGATACGGGTAACTCAACAAATGATGACAAGGTGGACAAAAGAGAAGATTGCAAGTATAGGCATTTGGATAATTCACTTGAAACCAATTCCAATGATTACGACATAAATGGAATCATAAATCACCAGGAACCACGATGTAAAGCAAAGATGACTGACCTAGAAGATGAGGAGTATGGGCAAAGGAGGTGCAAGCTTCTTAGGATTCAATATAAAAAACCACCACCGATTGTTGCCGAAAGATATGAATTCACTAGGTATCATTTGGGGCCGGATGAAAAATTCTGAAAAGTTCGGAAGATGGGGACCAAAGAATACCTCCGCACTGCTAACAATGTCGCTTGGTTCAGGCATAACTTAATGAAGGACATGGAGGATGTTGGCCTAGTCCAAAGACCACCATAAAGCCCCAAGGCTTTGAGTCTAACTTAAAGACTCGTAAATACAGAAAAGTGCTCTTTCGGGAGACAACCCGAATTATCCATTTCTTTTGTTTTATTTCCATTTCTATTGGGTTTTGTGTTTTTAACCATTTTTGCAGGAAACGGAGATAAGTGGCTGCTGCAGCATGCTGATCTGACCAGATTTACGACGTAACTCATTCTCATGGTTACGACATAACAGGCCCCTTGCAGCAGAACTTCAGATGCACTACCAATTACGGAGTAATCCCATCTCAGTGGTTACGCCGTAGCTACACTCTTGCAGCGTATGCCAGGTTTTGCCTAGTTACGGCGTAACTCCTTCTAAGAGTTACGACGTAACTATCCTCTACATTACTTCTTTCATTTTAAACACAATAACCTTGTATTAGTATTTTAAATGAACTTTGTGGGTGTGTTCCTTGTAAACCCTCACGAGACTTCACTCGTCCACTTGGGACACCAAGTGGTTTAAAAAGCTTGTTGCATATGCTAAATGCAACCGTGATTCCTACGAAAGTGAGTTAGGTTTGTTTTTCATTTTTCATTATTTCTTTTTAGAATTATGCTTGTCGGTAGTGTGATTTCAGGGATTGAAGTTTGCTCGTGGATGCTTATATGAAGGCACGACTCTTTTTCGTGAGCCTTCTTTCTTTTTGAAGCAAATTTCAGGGAAGTTCTCGCTCTAATTCTACTTTTCTCTTAACCTTTATTTAACGCTTAGTACAAAAGGGACTTTGTACAATTCTAGTGGGAGGACGGGAGTAGAATTGTCTCTTGAACTTTATTTTGCCCTCGTTTTTCTAGTTTATTTTGAAAAATTATGCCATTTTTTAAATTTTGACATGTTTTTCTTAACCTAACTAGATTAGACCTTAGCCGAGCACATACAACCCTTGATATTATATTGTGAGATTAGCCTTATCCGTTTCTAAAGTTTTACCCCAAATCCACCAAATTATGAGTGTGCCGGTAGCTTGTAAACTTTATAACTTGGCCTTTACATCATTTCGAGACCATAGACGAGGTATGTTGAGTTAGCTCGATGTATTTGGACATTTCAGTTTAAGAAGGCAGTATTATAGGATTATCACCCAAATAGCCTACCATTGTTTGTCTATCGATTAGTCACCTCGACTTCTCGACCCCCATGTGAAACCCTTTTGTTGCACTCACCTTTAGTGCAAGATACCCCTAGATACACCCATCTGAGCCATTCCTTTCATTTTGTTAACCCAATATATTTGTTTCGATACACCTTAGCCTACCCTGTAGTCTTTATTTGTGATAGGGAAGTCATCATTTGCCCAAGTTCAAGGTTCAAGTGGAAAGGTTCGGGAATCACGCTTTCGTCGACGACATATTCCTAAAGATCATTGAAGACCCCCCGAATTCCCATTGTTCATCTCAAGTGAGAGGATGTTATGTTTAGTTTTTATGTTTATGTTGAAAAAAAAAGTGATTCAAAAAAAATGTTATGTTATTCAGTTTATTGTAAAGTGCGATGTTATAAGCACTATGTTATGATCTTTATATAGATTTAGTATCGAGGAGGCCACCTCGGTCACATTTGAAGATTGGAGTTGGTAATTGCGCCAACAGTTGAAGAAAAGGTGGTGTGCCCATCATGACGTCCTCTAATGACACATCTGCCTAGTACATCATGATCCGGTTTCTTAACTTCAAAGCTTGAACTTTGGGCGGACGGTAAGTGGTGATGACTTGGTTATAGATTTAGACTATCTTCTTGATTTTTATTTTACACCATTTATATATCCCAAGTCTTATCCTAGCCTTTAGTCATGAAGCATGTCTAGGTGATGCAGCGAGCAATCTTTGGTGTCTTGGCCATGGATTTGGTCATGTATCATTGATTTTTTCCACTTCTCCGTGACATGTTAGTAATGACAAACCACCCTTAACCTTGTCGTGTCAACCCATATTGCTTTCGAGAATTGTTTAGCCCTTAACTCTAGTGGTGGAGATTTGTGTAACCGGCAAGCTTATGATAGAATACATGCTATGACTGTGCGATTGAGTGATCACCCCGAAATTGACACTTAGAATAGTTGAGAGATTTTAGTGTTTCGTTCCCATTTCGCGAGGTGTTCGACTTTGTTTTATTCTAGCATAAGGGATTTGTAAACTTATATTTTCCAGGTAATGGGAGATATCTTTTTAGGAATCTATCTAATAAGGTCTACTTGAGGGCAAGTAGAGTTCAAGTGGGGGGGATATTTGATAACATCAAATTATCCTGAATATTAAGTGTCAATTTCCCCCGATAATGCTTGTAATTTATATCATTTTTATGGATTTACGCTTTTTTTCCATTACACTTTCAGGTAAATTACGAGCATTGGAGCTAAAGAGACGCGAAATTGGAGACTTTATTGAAGATTTATCATAGTATGCTCACTTTGAAGAAGTTACGGCGTAACTCCTCTCTCACATTACGCCGTAACTAAAGCGTGACTCAGAAAACCAACATATCAGAAGATTATGTCGTAACTCTCCCAAAGATTACGTCGTAACCATATTAGGTCAAATGAGGTTCCGCGCCGCTGATAATTATGCCGTAACTCATGCATCAACTACGGCGTAACCAAGGTTTATTGAAGATACGGCGTAACCCCTTCTAAGGTTACGCCGTAACCAGCAGATCTAGTGCAATTTATGAAGAAGTTATTTGTTACGGCGTAACTATTTTATTAGTTACGCCGTAACCAAGATCTGGCCTATAAATACCCCACGATTTCCAGCATTTCAAAGCATCCCATTTCACACACAACAATAAGAGAACGCGAGAAGAAGCCAAAGGCAGATCTAGAGGAGCATACGGAGCTATCTCCAAGGGAGAAATCACTCTCCTACGATAAGCATTAGCATTTTATCTTTTCTTTACTTTCGATTCATGTATTTCGTAACATTAAACATTGAATTGATTTGTATGGTTAATATGAGCGGCTAAGCACCTCTTGGTGCTGGCCTAGTTATGATTCCTTAATTGTTTTGTTTGCGTTTACATTACTTCCGTATAATTATTTCTAAGTGTATGCATGCATAGTTTATTGGTAGCTACCCGTGTTTCGGTAGTTTTGAATGGCGGTAGAGTCTAGTTGCTTAGGAGATATGACCAACTGACCCTAAGTGAGTAGACTGAGACGAGAAGGGTATGATATGACCAACTGATGACCCTTTCTACTTGTGCGATTTGACCAACTGATCACCTACCGTTTGGATGAACTTAAGAATTAGGGGGTAAGTGTCTAAGATGCTAGCGCCCAGGCACTCACTATTATAAGTCTAGCATGTAGCGGAACTTAATGACTCGGCTTAGGGGACCAGGAACAACTGGACTTTTGTGAGGACACCTGACTTCTCCAATGGTGGCATCTTTGCTGATAGGTTAGGGCGAACTGACCAAATGCTGTCCTCTCGACTTTGACCCCACCTGAAGTAATTAGAAGTAATTAGACGTAGACATTACCAGCTAGGATGAATAACTAGGTTAGCACCACTCTCCTCTATTGATCACATCCTTTTCCTTTATTTGTTTTAGTAGTTAATTAGTTAATTCGATATCAAAACCATCTTAAAATCTGTGACACCTAGACTTAGTATTAATCCACACACATAGCTCTTGGGATGACCTCGGTTTTACCGAATACTACACTACACACGACCGGGTACACTGCACGTTAGTGCATTAGGGTAGACCATAGGTTTAACGAGACATTATAAATATTAAAACCTGGTCAGTAAAACCTGCATCATGGAGGTATTTAAGAAGCTAGGGGAAACCTAAGTTCCTAACGGCCGGGTTTCCATAACTAGATCTAATAGATTTGGCTCTTAATGACTGCTATTAGGTTACTGAATGATCCCAGGTGACCTGTTCATCTGGGTGAGGGATCTGAGAATCATAGGCTAAGACAAATTGACCATAGGAGTCTGGCGATATTTAACCACTATATTGCACCTTAATATTGAGAATTAATTCATATCTATAATCTTGGTTAAGCTTCACTTTTCTATCTCTTTATCCTAATTATATCATTATCAAATTATGCTACTTCTAAATATCTTAGTTATTTCAAGGTCACAGCTCTCTTGGGACGACACTCAGATTTACCTAAGGCTTTACTTCATCTGATCGGGTTCTCTGCCCATTAGCATGTATTTATCCTAGTTTATCTCAGTTTTATAAATATTAAAAGCAGGAAGAAATAACACATCAGCTTTTTGGCGCCGCTGCTGGGGAGCAGTTAATGAAAGATCTAAGGTATGGTTTATAATATTGACCTATGATAAGAGACGTGAATACTTTACAATGCCGTATAAGGTACGGATCTCAGTCTCTCATATTACAATTTTCTATTACACTTTTAAATATTTTCTTTGAAGCTATTAGTTACGGTGTAACTTCTGTTATAGTTACGGCGTAACCTTTAAATAATAATAAATTTTTTTAATAATTAAAAATTAATTACGGCGTAACCTAAGATTCCAATTACGCCGTAACCCCGGACGGTATAAAACCCCAGCTACGGATGAGAAATTAGATTTTTACCAAAACATCATCTTTTCACCGCATTCGCTACAGTACAAATTATTCCTAAAAATTTCCGTGGTGTTATCTCGTTCTTACAATCACTTAATGGCTGGTAAGATCTATATTTACTCTTTTTGATTCTCTTTCAATTATTATTTTTCAATTAGGGTTTATATTTTCATAATTAGGGATCTTGCTTCTTTCATGATAATTATTGCTATTGACCTGATTAATTTATAATTATGAATGATTCCCCATGTTTTAGTCATATCATTACTGGTTCTTTGGGTCGTTTTGATCAATATAAAATTGGGTTTTGGTCAAACGTGAATATGATGGTCTAGGTGCGGTCTTACAACACTACATATGTTAAAAACTTATGGTTCTATTTACCTTTGGGTTAAAATTGATGGTTATGGCGTAATCTATTGCTGGTCGTAACCATGGGTCTGTGCTGAGTTTCTGGGGGATATTATGGGGTAATCAGTAGGTAAGATTATGCCGTATCTGTTTTATGTGATCTAATTACGACGTAACTAGTAGTTTTGATTACGCCATGGTTTAGTTCTGTGATTGGATTACGTCGTAGCAGGTTGTGTGTGTTACGCCATAATCCTTGTTACGGCGTATTTTTGCCGTCAATTACGCCGTAACTTCATATCAGTCTGCAATAATATTGATCTATATTTCTTTTTCTTTTAGGAAACAACAACAATCCTGCTCAATGGGTAAGATTTTCGACCTACGACAATGAGGGAAGGGAGTTATGCAGAGCCGACTACGAGAAACTGGTCAAGAAGGAAATTGATAACCCTGAAGCTCTTGATTTTGATGCATTCAAGGAAGTCAATGACGGGGCTGCTTGCAAGAAATTGAGGAAATTTTGCAAGATTAAGTACACTGAGCGTACTGGTTGTTCACTTGCAATGCGTGGCTTAGGCTTTTCAAAATCAAGGAGCCAATCATACCCGAATATGTCAGAGAATTCTTGGCATCCGTTGAGTTTATGGATAAAGTTGAAGACATCGACCATACCTCACTCTACTTCCAGCTCGGAGGGGAGAGAATGGACTTGACTTTGAGGGAATTTATGGTCAGAATGGGTTTGTACACTGATCGAGATTTCTGCAACGATTTGTTTGATGCATATTATGACAAGTGTTGGAGGTTCAGGCCCGATGCATACAACTCCACCACCTACTTCAACAACATATCTTCCATCGAGGGGTACAGCTCGAAGCACCCCCCGTCATACACCTTGATAAGGAGTCCTATTCGCCGGCTTGTTCATAGGTTAATCACATGTTCAATCAAAGCTAGACATTTGGCGAGAGAAAAGATGACTATGGATGATCTGTATCTTCTTCATGTTATGGATGAGGGAAATTTTATCGATGTTTCTCATTTCTTGGCCAAGTTCATGTCGAATGGAGCTAAGGGCTTCACCACCAAAAGCTTGATTCAAGGGGCCCATTTTATTGGAAAACTAGCAAGAAGCTACGGTTTGATGAGTCCGAATGCGTTGTCTTTGGTGACCCGTGGTAGGGGGACCAGCTTGATAGGGAAGAACAAGCTAGTCGAATACGGGATTTGTCACCTGAATGGACTAGGTAAAGCTGAGTTGATGCCAGATGCCCCGATTAGAGGTGGAGGAGCAGGTGGTAGTGAAGCAGGTGGTAGTGAAGCAGGAGGTAGTGGTGCAGGTGATGCAGGTGCGAGTAGTAGCCAGTTGGGAGCTGAGGTGCAGGTCCCAAGGGCCCGAGCTAGGGCCAATTTGAACGTGGGAGATATGCTGCATAGGATCTATGGGAGGCTAAATGACATGGAGAGCCATTTTAATGAAGAGATCGATAGCCTAACTGAAGGTTTGTATAGGCTAAGTGCCCAGTTTGATGGTTTTTAAGGTACTCTCAACCAGGTGCAGGAGCTGCAACAAGATTTTTTTAATTGGAGCGCAGATCGAACCAGTCAAATGCTCCAGGAGATGCACCTGAGCCACCCCCGTTGGCATGGAGCTCCCTATGTGTGAAATCCAAAGATCTGGACTCAACTAGGGTATGAATGACATTGATTGATTAAGCACAGCGGAATGTAAAATAAGAATACAATCAACATTACTAATAAGGTTTTCTTTATTCATTAATAAAACTAATACATAAACTAATAATCTAACTAACGTGTACACAATCACATGTTATGCTATTAGACTCTCATTGGGAGAGTTCTATTTCTATTTTCTGGATGATATGTAACCTAGACGCCTATCCTCTGTATATAATAGTGGGAGGTTATAAGAAACCCTAGCTTACTAATAAAGCTAACTAACCATTACATATTACGTCCTCATTGTTTCTCTTTCTCCAGTTCTGCTTGTGGGTTTTGTAATTATCAAATCTGTAATTCCCAACAATCTTCTCCTATTTGATATTACAAAATAATCTGCATGAAGAAACAATGCTAAAACATGTCATCACAATAATAAGATGCACATCATGAATCTTCTTCCCCTTTTTGTAATCATCTACTAGGGGTCTTGTGCAACTCGTAAACGCTTCCCCTTAAAAACATACTAACCATATCTTGAATCTCGGACTTTAATTAGCTTGAAATAGTAGGTATAAATGAAACATCCAAGTGCAATAACATCCTCCTCTCTCATGTAACTGTTGCCTCAACCGACGATTACCTCAATCCTTTGTTGCATCTCACAAAAAGGGTGAACATGTTACATAATCGATTAAAAAGCTAATGCATCAAACGTCTTTACACTATCCTTATCTGATTTAGTGTGAACAAGACATGTTTATTACACCTCAGTTATGGATCACTGTTGGTCCCAGACCTACCTCCCCATAACCGCCAAACCATTGATCCATCTCAGATCAAATCAGTGACAATAATAATACGGTGTAAAAACAACGGGTAATTACTATCAGATACAAACAAAAATTTGTACCTCAGCTAAGGTTAATCGTTGATCCCAGATCAAAACTCTCCATAGCCGGTCAAAATATAACAATGGGTGTGGTCCCGGACCAAACACGGAATTATTATGTTGTGTAATAAACGACTTGTGAACACCAAACCAAATCAATAAAAATAAACCAAGCCATAAGCATCACATCGTCCAAAGTCCAAGGGCGTCAATGGACCTATAATATGTGTTGTCCAATATCAATCAACACTAGCAACACAAACAAGCTAAATCGGACAACACTAGCAGCAATAACAAACAGTATCAGACAAGGCTAGCAGAAGAAACCGTAAGCAGACCTGCAGGAATGAAATAACCAGTAGTAAGCAGACCAGCAGGAATGATATAACCAGTAGGAACACCAAATCAATAACTGACAACAACAACAAATAAAACTCTTGTTCCATCCTTCTTCATTTGCGATCAGCATATTAATTACGAACGAAATGATTTAGGATTTAAAACCCCAAATGAAACACGCCTTTATACCAATCCGTGATCTGAATGACAACCCCTTTGCCTGCTGCCTCTTTTCTTTTCACGTCTGCTGCTATAGATGAATTAGAGAATAAAAAAAAAGTTATACAGGAAAACCTTATAAACCCTAGATCGAGAGCCACGAGGCTCTGATACCAATTGTGAAATCCAAAGATCTGGACTCAACTAGGGTATGAAATTATGAATAACATTGATTGATTAAGCACAACGAAATGTAAAATAAGAATACAATCAACATTACTAATAAGGTTTTCTTTATTCATTAATAAAACTAATACATAAACTAATAATCTAACTAACGTGTACACAATCACACGTTATGCTATTAGACTCTCATTGGGAGAGTTCTATTTCTATTTTCTGGATGATATGTAACCTAGATGCCTACCCTCTGTATATAATAGAGGGAGGTTACAAGAAACCCTAACTTACTAATAAAGCTAACTAACTATTACATATTAGGTCCTCATTATTTCTTCTTTATCCAGTTCTACTTGTGGGTTTTGTAATTATCAAATATGTAATTCCCAACACTATGTCTACCAACCGGATATTCCGGATATTGGAGTCCAGCAAGGGGTAGCCTTTATGAACCCACAGCCAACTCCGGAAGCACCACAAGCACCCCCTTTGACCCGACAGAGTACCAGTCCATGGATCACGATCTTGGAAGGGATGATTGATTCCCCGTCCTTTGAACAATCTCAAAACACTTTTTTAAACAATATTTCTATGTCTATAATAATTTTACGGCTAGGATAATTATGATGGTATTGATCGTTAGTACCAATATGGTACAAATTTTCCCTAGTGTTTTGTGCAGGTTGGGATTCTGTGAGACAATTACGGGGTAACCATATAATTTAGTTACGCCGTAACCTTTTTCTGAGAGAAATTTCGAGGGCATTTAAGTTAAGGCGTAGTCACCCGGATAAGTTACGTCGTAGCAGCCTTCTGACCCTTAGTGAGACCTCTTGGGCAAGCATTTGAGAGGGGAGTTCATTTCTTTCTCAGTTCTTTTTCATTTCTATTTTCTTTTCCTTTTTATTTTCATACAAATGGGACTTTGTACACTTCAAGTGGGGGGATATGAATAGAAATGAAGTGTACGTTTACTTAGCCTACTTGCCCTAATTTTCTAGTTGGTTTTAAAAATTAAGTTCTTTTGAAGATTTTTGTCATGTTTTTAACCAATCTAGAATCACATAAAGCCGAGCACACTATAACCCTTAATGTCATTGGTGAGATTCAGCCTTTTCGTTTCCCCTATTTTACCCAAATCTACCAAAAATTGAGTATGCCGATAGTATTGTAGACTTTAGAACTTGGCTCTTACATAATTTCGAGATCATAGAAGAGTAGTGTATCAAGTTAGCTTGGTTCATTTGGAAAAGGCAATTCGAAGAGGCAAATGTTTTAGGATTAACCCAAATAGCCCATACGTGTTCACTTGTGTGCGTTTATCGATTAGTTGCATTGACTTTTCGACCTCCGTGATAACCCTTTTTGTTGCACTCTTCATTAGTGCAAGATACCCCTAGTAACACCCATTTGAGCCTATCCTTTCATTTTCTTAACCCATATTCGTTTCACATTTTCACCTTACCCTACCGCGTAGTCTTATTTTATGATCTAGAAGTGATTGTTCGCCCTAGTTCAAGGTTTGAGTAAATGTTTCGGAAATCACGCTAAACCGAATTCATCCGACTATATTCTCCTTATGTTCATCTCAAGTGGGAGGATGAGCTATCATTGTACTATGTTATAAAAAAAAGAAATAAAGAAAAAAAGAAAAAAAAAAGTGATTAGCTCTTTTGATAATAAAAAAATGTTATAGCACTATGTTATGTGGTTATAAGATATTAGCATCGAGGAGGCCACCTCGATCACATTTGAAGATTGGAGTTGGTCAAGGTACCAACGTTTCTCAGAGTAGGAAATGTATTCATCATGACGTCCTCTAATGGTGCATTCCCCTGACGCATCATGATCTGGTTTCTATACCTTGAAGTTGAACCTTGAATGAACGGTGAGGCAGGTGACAACTTGATTTTAAGCTAAGACTATTTGTTTTCTTTTTCTTCTCACCCATTAAATTATCCCATGCCTTACCTTACTCTTTTTGTCATGAAGCGTGTCTAGTTGATGAAGCGAGCAATCCTTGATGTCTTGGCCATGGATTTGGTCATATATAATTGATTTTGCCCACTTTACCGTGACACGTTAGTAATGACACTACCCCTTAACCTTTGAATCACTATAAACCCAACATTGCCTTCTAAGATTATCTTGACCTTAGCTCTAGTGGTGGAGACGTGTGTAATTGCTAAACCTCTGATAGAATACATGCTATGTCTGTGCAATTGAGTGATCACCCCGAAATTAAACACTTAGATTAGGATGAGCGTACGAGTGTTTTCGTCCCCATTTCGTGAGGTGTTCGGCTCTTATAATTATTCTAGTATGGAACTCTTAACTGCACATTCCTTGATTTATTCTAGGGATGTATTATTTCTCTTATAATCAAAAAGTCTACTTGAGGGAAAGTAGAGTTCAAGTGGGGGGATATTTGATAACATCAAATTATCCTGATATTCTAAGTGTTAATTTCCCCCTTTTATTGTCATATCATGTTTGAAATGCTATTAAAATCATCCTTATTCATTCTTATTTCATTTCAGGAACTATTTACTATGAAGAAGCGGTATTTGGACAGTTCTGAGCTCAAGGACGGATTTCTCTCACATTTACGGAAGACCACGGCGTAACTAAGTAATGAAGTTACGCCGTAATCATTTCCATGAAGAATACGATGTAACAAAGTAGTGGAGTTACGCCGTATTGTGACTACAGATCATGATATGGCATTTTATGAAGAATACGGCGTAACCATCAGCTCAGGTTACGTCGTAACCATGGATAAACTTTAATTTTATGAAGACTACGGTGTAACCATCAGCTCAAGTTACGCCGTAACTTCGGATAAGCATCAGGTTATGAAGAGCTACGGCGTAACTAGTTCATAAGTGTTACGCCGTAGCTAGGTTTTAAGCCTATAAATATTAGAAGATTCCAGCATTTTTAATGATCTCTCCTTTCCCAAACCTTTCTAGGGTTTGGGGAGATCAAACACAGAAGAAGAATTATGGTTTAGGAGCATGAGGAACGAAGTTCTCGTCTACAATTTCCTTTATATTCGAGTTTGGATTCTTTTTATGTTTTTCTAGAGATCATATTATGAATTTATGTTATTTATTCAAGTTTATGTTTATGTTATTGATCTTCTCTATATTTATTTATAGACATCTACTTAGTCTTATCATAGAACACTAGTCTCGGTAATATTATAAGGTTGTTAGTATCTAGAGGGTTAGGAGAATTGACCAACTGACCTCAGCTCACTAGGTTGCGAAGTATGGAAGGAATTGGCCATAGTACAACCGTTCTTCGTGTGCGAACTGACCAAATGATCACCTATCAAGTGGAGGTATTTAATAAGCTAAGGGAAACCTAAGGTCCTAACGGTCGGGATTTCATAGACTAGATCTAATATATTTGGCTCTTAATGACTGCTATTAGGTTACTGAATGATCCCATGTGACATGTTTTTCTGGGTGAGGGATCTAAGAATCATAGACTAAGACGAATTGACCATAGGAGTCTGGCGATATTTAACCACTATATTTGTAGCATATTGGATTTCATAAACACATTAACACATATTCAAATGAGGCGTATGAATAGAGTTTTAGAGTGAGAAAGTAAAGAGAGTTGGGAACTTGGTGAGACAAAGAAAAATGATATTATGAAGCTCCAACCCTCTACCTTGGGAGGTAGAGGGTATTTATAGGTTCTTACAAGACACGCCTCCTACGGGCTGTGGATCAGGCATACAGTGGGTAAAGACCCGTCTGTCCTCCACGGTGTTACTTAACTAACTACTTATTAACATAACTTGACTACGACTACGAGCTTTCTAACGTTTACATATACTTGAGGTGACCAACACTTTTACTAACGGATTTTCTAAATCCTAACAATCTCCCCCTAAGGGAGGTCACCTCAATTTACATTGAATACAAACAGATATAACATTTAGATTGTTCTTGGATTCTTGATTAAGTTCTTTGCTCTATAGCCCGTAGTCTTTGATTCTTCATGTTCTACATGTTTTGTTAATCCAAGTGGAGATCTTTAACTGATCCACGTGATGATGAGTTTCGAGTCAGATTTGAGATCATCAGCTACCATAAATCTCTGACTCTTCCTTTGTAGTGTTGCCAACATGTGATGTTGTGACATTTAGACCGACATGCTCACATTCTGGAGTATGATATCTTCTCATCAGAGTTGCGGAAGCTTTTGTTGATTCATGATATTTGCAGCAGTGTAGCAGAAGCATGGAGTGAAAATATCAGAGTCGTTGATGAAGATATGCACATATCATGAAATCTTTAGATATGAATGTGATGTGTGAGCATGCGGCTATGGATTGACTTCTCAATTCTGATCAGCTGCAAACGTTGGGTGTACCTGCATACAACAGTCAGCAATAAAGTGCACGAAAGTGTCTTTGATCACTTTCGTTGAATTGAGGTACACGGCCCACGGTTCCCCGTTGATAAGTACAAGTACTGCCTGTGATCAGGTATAATTCTTAAGAATCTCCTTGACGGGGTTTCGCAGCTGCTCTAGCTGTTCTCAAACCGAAACGTCTCAAAGAAGACAACACGGAGTGAGTGAACCAGCGAATTGAGATTCACTGATTGATGAAAAGTGATTTTGAAAAACAATCATATATTGCTTAATATAAAGTGTTTTGCAATACAACGAAGGTTTTAAGGAAAATCAGTTATCAATCATAAACACCTTTTATTTTGAAATATTAATACACAGTCGATGTGCTAGAGAAAATAATACAACGACCGGTTTTTCAAAGGTATCCGTCAATCCATTTCCTGGACAAAGGTTGATTCAATCTTGAATCGCCCCATTGTTTCAATCCAGTTGTCACAAGTTTGACCTATTGTATAGATCTCACATGTTACCTACCAAGAGCTTGTTTGATGTTAGCTCTAAAAGGTTTTCCATCTTCATTGTGAATATGTGAACATATCACTCAGATGTTCTGGCAATACCACAAGGATAATGCGTAGGACTCTTAATATATTCTCACTTTCCACATTGTGTGAAACAGCAAGTCTTCATTAATTTTGTGTCCTAATGAGATACTGTCGATGATCTCGTGGCTCTAGACTCAATAATGCACATTTGGTTCCTATGCCGGAGACTAGGGAGAGGGACTCCTTCTTCAATATCAACAATCTCTAAGAGAAAGTCGATAGATAATGTGGGTTCCCCGTGAGAATGAAACAAGTCCTTTTAAGAGTAACTTGAGTAGCTTGGGAAGTTGTAGTGCAGTGCGTCACTGGGTCCATGACGTCTTGTCTTCAATACCGGTGTTACCTTGGTAACCACCAGTAGCATATGAATTGAACCCGGTTTCTGCCCTAAGGTTGAAATAATGGAGGGCTATTTATTTTCACCCTTTTCTCATTCATTTCTTTTTCATTCTTCCACCCCTTCAGTGCTTACCGAGATTTCATAACTAGAACCTTGTTGGGTTTGTTCCAGTTCTAGTTCTATCTCAGTCCACACTCTTCCCATATTCTCAATTTTCTCCTTTTTTCATCATACCTAAGGACTTCTACACTATCTAGTGGATTGTCCCTGGGTAGATCCCTCCGGCTCTGGCGGGATCGTGGGAACGAATACCTAACCTAACCATCTTTATAACACCATGCATAAAGTAAATTGGTTGGTCTATTTGGTATTGTTCTTTTGCCATTGAAACCCATTGAAAACCATTTGAAAATCAATCCAGGTACTTGTGATACATGATCAAAGCATTTTGTACCTGAATTATTTTTGATATTTTAGAAAAAGCTCCCCCTCAACATGAGCATCATAGATTTGAAATTGCTTTAGCACATGGAGGCAAGAGGACTTGAAATCTTAGATTAAGAATTAGGAATTCACTTCTTTGATCAACATTTTCAAAAAAATATCGACATCACTTCCCCGATCAAAATTAGTATTATAAGTACTTTGTTAACGATATTTTTGGGAAAGGATGTGGTTTTCAAAAAATTGCTCCCCCTCAATATGTGCATCGAGATTCGAAAGAGTTTTGCACACATTAGAGAGAACATGCACTTTGAGACAAATCACTCACGTTTCAATTCCTTATGGTTTAAGATAGATGATCCCCCTTAACATGTGCATGGAAAATTTGAAATGGTTTGGCACATGTAGGGAGGAGAGCTTGTTAATATTTCTAAACCATTTATTGAATTATCAGTTTGTATCCAATTTAAATCACAAATTCTCCCCCGATCACAATTTTCAAATCCTTTGAGATTTGTGATCTCTATTGATTTAACTTTGAAATTTTTTGAGAAGAATAGTGAATTGTATTTGAAAAAAATTATAACTGATGAGGATCAAATTTTGAGACTTTAAACTCTATTGATCAAACATGCGTAAGTATCTTATGAAAACACAACCTAGGTCTGGATCCAATTGTATAAAAACAATGTAAAACATTGTTCTTTTTGATTTTCCAAAAGTAGACCTTGTTTGAATACGTGTCAAATGTTTGAAAAATAACCTTTTGATTTGATTGAAATCATTCTCCCCCTCAATCAATGACGTAAGTTGTTGATTGAGAGATAGATATTTTGACAAGTGATACGTCCAGATGATTTTCAAAACTAGAGTCGAAGTTATTTTCAAAGCACTTTTGCTTTCATTAGATGACAAATATTTTCCAGAAGAATTTATAGAAGGAAAAATATTTGTGAGACGCATTTGTTTTTAGAATCAGAGCATGAAGATTCAAAAGTTAATTTAAGCATGGCTCTGTTCTTTCTTTTAAAACTGGTTACTGCCTGAAATGACAATAAACCATCATTTTTCTCCATCCCTTATTTATTTTTATTTTTTTAAAGTTTTTGTACAATTGAACTTCATCTAAAGACCCGTGTCAATCTTAGAGTGACAAATCAAAGACCGTAGATGTTATCGAAGAATAGAAAAAGATGGGAAAAATAATATTTTTGAGCTTTTTCAAAGATTTTCTGATTTTTATGGATTTTTGAATTTTTATATTTTTCTATTTTCTTTTTGTGGGTTTTATAATTTTGTATTTTGCTTTTTGAATAAATATTTACAAGAGATGGATGAAGAAAAAACTTTTACTCCTCGTCTTCCTCTTGAAGACGTTTGAGTGTTTCCGGTTGTAGACTCTTTAGACCAAGTCGTGGAAGGATAAACTCAAAACGTTCTCTAGGAAGAGCTTTGGTGAAGATGTATGCTAACTAATATTCAGTCTTCACAAAATATAGTTCCACCACACCGTTCTCCACTTGCTCCCTGATGAAATGATGTCGAATGTCAATATTCTTTGCTCTTGAATTTTGAACGTTGTTGCATGAGAGAGCAATGGCACTCTTGTTATCACAGTACAGAGGGATTTTGTTGAATTCAAAGCCATAGTCAGATAATTGGGATCTCATCCATAGGATTTGAGCACAACAAGATGACATGGCTATGTATTCTGCCTCTGTAGAGGATATAGAGGTACTCATTTTTTTCTTTGAAGACCAGCTCACAAGCTTATTACCCAAAAACTAAGCACCTCCTGATGTGCTTCGACGTGTATCTTGACACCCTGCATGGTCAGCATTTGCATAGGATGTTAGTGACATACCGGTGTCCTTCGGGTACCAAAGTCCCATGTTGATGGTTCCTTGGAGATACCGAAAGACCCATTTAACCGCTTCAAGGTGCTTTTTGGTAGGCTTAGCCTGGTATCTAGCACACATGCATACAACGAACAGAATGTCTGGTCTACTGGCGGTGAGGTACATCAGGGATCCAATCATACTTCGATATTTAGTTTGGTCAACCATGATCCCTGAGTGGTCCTCATCCAGTTTAGTACGCTCCACCATGGGAGTGTCAACAGGGTCACAAGAATCAAATCCAAATTTCTTTAAGATCTCATTAGCATATTTAGATTGATTTATAAAAATGCCTCCGGGACTTTGTGAAATTTGTAATCCCAAGAAAAATGACATTTGTCCCATCATTGACATTTGAAATTTGGAGCCCATCTCCTTAGAAAAACGGTCACATTCATTGGGGTCAGTCGAGGCAAAAATAATATAATCAACATAGATTTGAACATGAATTAAGTGTTTGCCTGAATTTCTGGTGAACAATGTCGGATCAACTGCTCCTTTGTTGAATCCATTAGATACAAGAAACTTCGATAGCGTGTCATACCATGCCTTTGGAGCTTGCTTCAAACCGTAGAGGGCCTTCTTCAAGCGATAGACATGAGTAGGATGCTCTGGATTCACAAAACCTTCAGGCTGGCTGACGTATACTACCTCTTTCAGATCTCCGTTAAGAAAGGCAGTCTTTACATCCATCTGATAGACTACCATGTTCTTACTAGCAGCGCTAGCCAAGAAGATTCTGATTACCTTGATACGTGCAACTGGAGCAAATGATTCTTCAAAGTCAATACCCTCCTCTTGACAGTATCCTTTCGCAACCAGTCGAGCTTTGTTCTTTAGCACATCACCATGTTCATCAAGTTTTTTCAAGCAATGATCATAGCACAGTCAGGAGCAGGTACTAATTCCCATACATCTAGTCGATCGAACTCATGAATTTATTCTTGCATGCATTGAACCAGTTGTCTTCAGTCGTGGCTGTCTTGACGTCTTTTGGTTCGACCTTAGATAGTAATATAGTATGGAGTTGAAGAAGCACCACAAGGCATCAGTTGCAAGTTGTTTACGAGTGGATACTGGACGAGAAGGGTTCCCAATTATGTTGTCCAATGGATGGTCATGTGTCCATTTTCTAAGGTGCTCGTGTGGTTGTTGTTGAGGGACTGAAGTAGCAGAGTTTGGATCTCCTGATGAAGATGGTCCAAGAGCAAATATGTTCTCAAATGGAGCATCTTCAGGGGTAGCAAAGGGGTTATCTCCATTATAGTTGCTAGAAACATTTCCATGATGTACACTCGATGATTGAGGATTTGATGATGATGATGAGTGATCTGTAGTAGGCGCTTCTTGACTCAGTGACACAGAAACTGAAGGGTCATCTATGTTGACTGGGTTAGGGGCAGCCACTGATGATGGATTAGACTGATCATTAGCAATAGGTTCATAGTATTCATCAAACATCGGATCAAACAATTTCTTCAAATCTTCTTCAGAAGGAGGTACATATGGAACTGCTGGTGAGGGGTTTTGTACAAGAGAAGAACTAATGGGACTACTTGAAGAATGTTGAGATGCGGGTCCAGAACTTGATTGTCCTGGAGCCATTTGCCCGGACAGCTCATCGAACGTGACGTGAATAGTTTCCATGATATCTCGAGTTCTTTTGTTGTAGATTCGGTAACCCTTCCTGTTTGGTGCATAACCAACAAAAACTCCAATGTCCGCCTTAGCTCTTAATTTACCTAAGTCTTGACCATCATTTGTTGGATAGCACAAAGCACCAAACACACGAAGGAAGGAGAGATCAGGTTTTTGATTGTGGACAAGTTCGTATGGAGTTTTTCCATGAGTGGTGTGTATAAGGGAACAATTTTGGGTATAGCAAGCAGTGGCAATGGCTTCAGCCCAGAGAAACATTGAGACCTTTGAGTAAATTAGCAGAGTTCTTGCAGCTTCCACAAGGGTCCGATTTCGTCTTTCAACTACACCGTTCTGTTGAGGAGTACGTGGAACACTTCTTTGATGGCTGATTCCAATGCTTTCATAAAACTGACTTAGTTCTTTGTTAACAAACTCAGTTCCATTGTCCGTTCGAATAATTCTAACAGTCTTGTTAAGTCGAACCTGCAGCTGTTTGATAAGTTTGATGATGACATCCGGAGTTTCATCCTTTTTCCTCAAAAAACTTAACCCAAGTAAATCGAGAGTAGTCATCAACAATGACTAACACATATTTATTCCCATTAATCGTTTGCACTCTCATGGGTCCGCATAGGTCCATATGAAGTGTATGTAAAACTTCCATAACTGAGTTTGCAGGTTTGGGTTTATGGGCATATTTCTTGCTTTTTCCCAATTGGCATGCTGAACAAAGATGATCTTTTTCATACTTCAATCTGGGTAATCCTCTTACGAGATCCTTTCTAGACAAGTCATTTATGGTTCTGAAGTTCAAGTGGTTGAGACGGAGATGCCATAGCCATGACTTAGTTTTAGAGGCTTTAGATAACAAGCAGATTGGAGAATACTTCATCATATCTTCGATAGAGATGGTGTATAGGTTTGTTCCATGTTTTCCTCTTAAAAGTTCCACACCATCAAGTTCTCTAACGAAAAAAGTATGTTTTCTAAAAGCCACTTCTAGATCAGTCACAGAATTGACCGACAGAAAACAAATTATGACCAAGACCTTCAACATAGTATACCCGGGAAATTACACTATCACCAACCACATAATCTCCATAACCCATAATTGCCCTAAAATGGTCGTTCCCAAATCTAACAGTCCCGATAAATTTACTCACGAAGTTCATGAGCCGCGAGCGATCTCCAGTCATATGCTTGGAACAGCCTGAGTCCAGGTACCACAAAACGATTTGAACGACCTGCAGTTGAACACAGACAAATATGGATGACTGGATAGTTTGGATCCCCATGCGAGAATGGGTTCCACTTGGTTAGAAAACGAGATTGGAACATCCACATCAGAAACAGAGTCAATAAAATCATTAGAGGTAGATGTCGGGCTAGTAGAAACAGTAGATCTATTCAAAGCATGTTCACTTCTTAAAGGTATAGTTCTACCAGTGGGCATCCATTTCCTAATGGGCATTGATCTAGATAATTTAGGGCACAACTCATTAAGATTGAATTTACGGCCAGTAGGTATCCAATGATAACCTACATTACTAAATTTTCTTCATGTTGGTTTCCAATGTTTTCTAGCCCTCTTCCACCCTGGTCTTCTGACCTTCTTAACCTGTTTTCTAGTGTTAACATTTTTTACCGGAGATATAACAAAATTGTTCACATCATTCACAACACATTCATGATTAATACCAGAAATGACACAATCATTACATGTTTTGCAAGAAGTAGCAGAATTCGAATTAATTACAGTACGCTTATAGCTAATACTAGAATCAACACGATTCGTCTTATTCAACACAAACTTGTTGTTCCTAGGGTGGTCTTCTACTTTCTTCCATTGATCACTCTTAGCTTGCGAGGTCCTATCTTGCTTTGTATTGCCTGGAGGCTTTGACCCGCTTGCCTTAGTTTCACTGATTACTCCTGTAGAGGGAATGATGGGAACATTAGTTGGTTTTACTACTTTATGCATTCCTGATCTAGAAGTGCTGGGATCTGAAGTACTTGCAGGCACATCAAACTTCACATGCTTGACTTTCGGCACAGAACAAGGCATATCATGGGTTGCATGCTTAACACTAGGCATAGAGCAAGGCATAACGACTTTATCTTTCTTACAAAAGGATTTAGGGCATGTTGCTCTTAAGCATTCTAAAAGTTCCTGAGATCGTTTGGCATATAAGCATGCATACCTAACTTCACTATCAAGTGGTTTATTTATGCTATCCTCTTCGACAATCTCACGGAGACATTCTAGACTATCCTTAATGTACGAAAAATATTCTTGAAACCCAAGTTCGTTAATTCTAAGGTGAGGAGGAATATATTTTATAGTCACAACATACTTAGAATCCGCAGATGCCTTTGAAGCAACATTCTCATTACAGACAAGTGGCATTTTCCCTTTTACCTGACTTTTGTGATTCTCAATTTCCTTTTGCAAAGAGGTTATTTTTTCATTGTTCTTGTCACGAGTGACTTTCATTGAATCATATAACTCTTTAAAGTGTCGTTTAACCTTTTCATTTTCTTCTAGAAAACTCTCATTTTCTTGTTGTAATACATTAATGATGTTTTGAAGATGAAAGTTTTGAGAATACTGAGAATCTAAAGGAGGAGGCATGTGGGAGCCATTCACATTGTTCTTTTCACCCTTTAATTGTGAAATTTGGGATTTCATCCTTCTGATCGTGTTATAGTGAGCTCGAATCTGTTCGTCACGTTTGTTTATTTCAAAAACTGCATCAAACTCAGGAACATCCGAGGATGTCTTGATATTTGAGGTTTTAACATTTTCTTTGAGATGTTGATATTTTAGTTGCCAATTAAAATGTTCAACTTCCAGTTTAGAATAATGTTTTACCAAATTATCATGATCATCCGGTTCTACTTTATCATGCAATTTTGAATTTGTGGTTTCAAGCTCAATGACACGATCATGGGAAACTTTTAATGCAATAGTTAATTCATGAAATTGAGACACAGTAATAGACCAATTTCTAACAGTGTAGAACACATCTTGAGCAACACATTGAGAGATCAGATTATCATTAATGATGTGCAGATTCTTTATCTCTATTTCATACTCTTAAGCTCACGTTCATACATACTGACCTCAAATTCCATATCATAAAACATCTTTTTCATTTCTTTAATCTCTATGTCCATTCCCTTTTGAAGACTCTCAAATTGTCCTTTAAGTTGTTTAAAGAAAGACATGACCTCAGTTAAATAGCATTCTTTAGTTTGTTCAGAACCCCTTTCCCCTTCAGTTATCCCAGTGGGTGTGATTCTCTTCTTACACGTTTTCTAAAAATCAACAAATAGTTGGTAAACTACGTAAAGGCTGATTAAGGTCTTGCTATTAGTGGGAAGATTTCTAGGCACTAAATGCATTGGTGTATTTGGGGGATACACAGTGGCTGAAGGCAATTTCCTACAAGGGGAATTCTTTTCAATAAAATCATCAGCTTTTTGTTTGTCCAGATCCTTTTTCCAGAAAATTTGTTCAGGGGTCAGCTGGGTCTGAGGTCTAAATTTATTAAAGGCAATACAGTTATCCTTAGAATAATTTGGTGTTTTAACGATGATTTTATCTCTTATGCACAAGGGACTATTAAATTTATCATCCAATTTTTTCTAGAGACTTCTTCTAATTTTCTATCTTCCTCGGAGCACTCAGCACAAGTGGGTTTCTGTCTAGGCTTAAGAATCTCATTTCCATCGTAGATTACTTTTTGAGCTGCTTTAGCCTTACTACACGCCCTAGGATTTGGTTCATCTACAAGTGGAACGATATGCTTATCACTTAGAACTCTATGCTTAGTGATCATGTGAGCAGTCTGAATGGTGTTCCCTTGTCCGTACAATTTATTTTCAAGTTTGTTCTTCAAATTTTTTAGGTTGGACAATTCATTTAAAAGTTTTGATTCCTTAGCATTGAATTCTTGTTTAAGTACTTTCACATTATCTTGCAGTTCTTGTTTCTGTTTAACAGTTTTGTTAAGCTTTTCTTGTAAGGAATCTAACTCTTGTTTTAACATTTCTTCCCTAAAATTGCTTTTTCTGATAATTGTACGCATTTGGTTATCCATCTCCTTCTCACGGGCAGTCAGTTCAAACTTAGCACGTTGTTCATATATAGCAACTTGTTCTTTATAGGCATTTAGTTCAGAAATAATAGAATCATCAGGGGCACATGCAGTGAATTCATCAAAAACATAGTCATCATTGACTGCAGAAGATGCATTACTTGGTACAATCTCACTTTCATTTTGTTTCACATATTGATCATATGGGACAAGATTGCTATTACCCATATTTTCAATATCTGATTCAATAATTTCAGTTGATTGTACTTTGTCATGTGTCTTTTGCACATCAACCTCATCGTATAGTTTTAATACCTCTGAAATGATAGATTCCCTGGAGAGAGTGGCCTGTTTAGGTGAAGAAGCCCTTGGAGTTACCATTGGTGATATATTAGCTTGAAGATGGTCTGAGCAGTTGGTTCCTCATCAACATCTGAATCAAATGCGTCACAGTCTGCGACTTGAAATGCATTGGGATTGTTCTGACCCATACCCTGCACTGGCTGTTCATCCACATCAGCATCATAAGTTCTGGCATTTACCTCAGCAAGAAATAGCAATTCTTCCTCATTCAACATAGCTCCATTGTCTTGAGCTTGGACCAGCAACATCTTGTCCCTGAAGTACTATGCATTTTGTGGACGTTTTGGAAGAGTGCAATTCCTTGCGATGTGTCCTTATCCACCACAGTTGTAACATTTAATGGGCTTTACTTGACCCTGAGCCATGTGATGAGTGTCTAAATACTCATCATTTTTGTACAATCTAAACTGCAAAATCATCTGAAAACACTCAAAAATGCATCAAAATGATGAAAATATCACAAATCAGTGTTTTATGTGTTTCAAATGCAAAAATATCAAAATCAGATGAAAAATGTATCAAGTTTGCAAAATTGGCAGTTTTAGTCCCCCAAGTTTCAAAAGTTGTCAAAAACAGTCCCTGGTAAATCAAAATAAATAAAAATGTCATTTAAGGTCCATGGGATTCAAAAGTTGTTAAAACAAACCCTTCAAAGTTTAAAATTTGCAAAACTACAACTTTGGTCCCTCAAGTTTGAAAAATGTCAAAAATGGTCCTTGGAAAATTGGAAAATGTCAAGTTTGGTCCGTGCATTATTGAAACTTGTCACTTTTAGTCCTTGGAACAACTTGGCAGAATTGGCAGAAATGGTCCTTGCAATTTTCAGAATTTACACATTAGGTCCTTGTGTTTTAAACCCTTAACACCCTTGGCCTTGTCATAATTCATTTTGACCCCTGCCATAGCCTTTGGACCCTTTGCAATTTGGACCCTTCCTTTTATACTAATACCTGGTCAAACCACAAGTCAAAAACAGACACCCTTGGCGCCATTTTTTCTTCTTCCCACTTGATGCCTGAAATCACTCAACCAAACTCACCTCCTCCTCAACATATCACCTTCCCTTGTCCCCTCCACCTCAACAAGCCTCCAAGAAACATTTATTACCCCTCCTCCACTTCACTCAACCCACAACTGCTAATACCACTTTTTGGCGCCAAAAATGCATCAAACGGCCATGATCACTCCAAGCTATCCAATGGCTCAGAATTTAAGTGGGAATTGATCAGAAACAAGTGGGGAGGACATTTTTTATATAAAAAGGAGAAAGAGGAGAAGAGCAAAAGAAGTAGTTAGTTTTTAATTTTTTCCTTTATGTCGTTTTTTAAATAAAAGTTTTAGTTTAAGTCAAATGTTGTAATTTCAGTTTTTTTTGTATCACATTTAAGTCAAATTATCATTGTAATGTGTTGTTAAGTATCAATCCAAGTTTTTATTCAAGTTCCAAGTTTATTGTTCACTGTTACAATTTCCAGTTTCAAATTCTTATGAATAATCTGTTAGTAGCTTATTTCTGAGCCCAAGTAAGTTTATATAAGCTCTATATAGCTTTTGATAAGCTTGCATTACAGTTTCAATCAACTTTGTGAAATGGTCAATGAAAGTCAAACTAGGCTTGTTTGAACTTGGTGATGCTATGTGGGTGATGCAGAGCAGTTGGATGGGTTGAAATAGAATAGGTTAGCATAGGATTGGGTCTGGTTTAGCCTGCAACACCAGCTGGACACATGTGAGTGATTTTCTCATTTCCAATTTTCAAGTCATTTTGCAGCTTTTGTTGGTACTTGTATCTGTGGTCATTTGTAGTTCAAATATGTTTATTTAGTTCTAATTAGGGTAACTAGACTTGGTATAAGTGGTATAATAAGCTAGTCCAGAGTTTATCTCAGTTTTAGTTGCATATTAGATGCTATAGTGGTGTTTGGATCAGCTTGTTCAGCTGAGCTTGAGCCCTTGTTGGTGTTTGTAATTTGTACACTCAGTCTTTAGATAAGTCCTTTGAGCCATTCTAGTCATAAGTTTGCATTCCTTTTGAGTAAAAGTCAAAATTAGTTAGAATCTGCCTTCATAAGCTTGTCTGTTGAAATTTTTGAAAGCTTAAAGCTTGTTTTGTGTTCCAAATACATAGATATAGTTTTCAGTAGTTCCCTTTCATCAATTAACATCAATATCTGTCTACAAATCTAGATCAAATTTCATTTAAGTCAACATTTCACAACTGCTTCAAAAAGTCAACTTGCAAAAGTCAGTTTTTGGCCAACTAGGGTGAATTTTCTTGGACTCATCTCTGGGCCAATTTCAGTGTAAATTGTGGTTTTAAAAACTTCCCTTGGTCTAGTTTATTATTGCCATTTTTGTCAAATTTTTTTAATTTTTTATAAACCTCAAAAGTGCTTGTCAACATGGGTGTAAATGCCCTGTGCAACTGACTCAGTTGATACTGAGTCTGCACAGGGACTTGATGGGCTTGGGAAAAGCTCATAAGAGCTTGTGAGCAGCTCATGTTTGGTTTAGACATTCTTGGCCAGGTCTTCTTTAGGGCCCTTCTTCTGTTTTCTAATTTTCAGCTTATCTAAGTGCTTATTTTCTTGTCCAAAGTAGGCCTCACATCTGTTTTTAGCTCTTTTGCTCTATCATCCAAATCTGTGTAGATTGCTAATCAGAGGTTTAGGATTGTTGTTTTTAGTTCATTTTGAGTTCTTTTAGCTTAATATAGCTTTTGTTATCAGTTTGTAGCTTGTTTGTAGCTTTTGGCTTATCAAAGTACTTATTCTTAAGCACATTCCACTGCAGCCTCAATTTCATGCACACAAGCACTTGTTTTTCTATTTTTCCTAGATTCTTCATATTATTTTAAGCTTATCTTGAATTTTTCAGATTTTTCTAAGTTTGTTTGCTATTTTTCTACATTTAAATTAGTTTTTAAGCATTTTTAATTAGGATTTAATACAAATAATTAAGAAAAGCTTCAAAAAAATAATTTTTCAATTTTACCAGTTTAAGATAAATATAAAAAGACAAAAAAATATTTTTCTAGATTTTTCTTAGTTAAATTTGTATTTTTAAGTAATTTAAGTAGTTTTAAATAGTTTTTAATTCATAGAAAATAGAAAAATATTCAGAAAAATACAAAAATAGTTTTGAAAATTCTCTTTTGTTATTTTAGATTTTTCCAAGTCATAATTTTATTTTTCTAGCTTTATTTCATAATTTCTTGTATTTTAGGCTATTATTAAATAAGTAAAAATAGTTTTTAATTAATAATAATTAGATAAATAGTTTTAAAAATAATTTTATTTTTCCAATAATTTTCTAGTATAATTAGGATTGTAAAAATGTATTTTTCATATCCGTAGGTATTTTCTTTCTTTATTCTCACGTTTTATTTCGTACGTTACGTAGTTTTTTATTTAAACGTACGTTTTAAGTTTTAAACGTTCATCATTTTAAATATAGTGATAGCGTTTATTTAATTTATTTTATCTTTTTAATTTCCCTTAATTTGCATTTAAGCCTCTGTAATTTATTTCTTTTTTCCTTAGTTATAATTGTTCAATCAATCTATCTTTACCGATCACTATCCTTAGTGATCATTCTATCGTATGAATAAGTTTTGACACACCATTGAGTCTCCGTGGGACATAACGACCCGGGAATTCATTATATTCTCTGATCTTCATTGTATTTGTGTTTTAAGCAGTTTTAAGCTTCTTACGGTTAGTCATTCACAAGTGGCTAGCTTGTGTGAGGTAGCTTGACTGTTTTCAGCACAGATCACCATGTTCCTTCCACGATTCTGATTACCTATATATCCACCACCATCGCCAGCATTTCCATATCCAGCACCAGCATTCCCATTTCCAGCTCCAACATTCCCATATCCAGCACCAACATTCCCTTGCTCATTATGTGGAAGGTATGCATTCTGTCTTCCTTGCACACTCTGCACCACTACCTTTCCATCTCTAACAGTAGCTTGATTGTGGGGATTGGATGTTGTTCTGAGGTTATTGTTGGTGTGTGGAGTGAGATTCAGATTTTTCCTAACCATAAGAGACAATTGATTAAAGAGATTTTCCATGAATGTTTCTGAATCTGGAAGCTTATACCCTGGATCTGGAATGAGTTTGTGATTACCATTACCATTTGGTATCACTTGAGATGCTTTGGTGGTTATTCCTACATTTGTGTAGAATGAAGTTGAATCATTTGACGAGCTTACATCACCATAATTGGTTTTGAACTTTTCCAGGATCAATCGTTCAAACATAGCATGTTTCTCATTCTAAAGCAAGTACGCATACAATTGCTCATAGTTAGTGTGCCTCAAACCTTTGGTTAGCTTGACTGAAGTGACAAATTTGTGCCATTCGAGATTCATGTTGTTCACAAACCTTGAATTGAGCTGAATATTTGGCATAGTCATTTTGATATTCCTCATGTCATTCACGAGCTTGTGGAACCTCGCGTAGTATTCAGTGACATTTTCCCCTGGGTTCATCTTAAAGTTCTCAAAATCATCATACAGTTGAGACTCTCTGTCTTCTTTAGTTTATTCTGAACCAGAGAGAAGCATCTTAACATTGTCCCAAACTGCTTTGGCTTCAGTGTTGTGATTGATTAACTTGTAGATGTCCTTTGGTAGACCCTGAAGTACAATGTTTGAGGCCCTAATATCAGCATCGTATCTCTTTTTCTCATTATCAGTGAGTTCATCATATGTCTTTGGTCTATCCAATCCTAATGTCACTGAGCCATCAGCAGCAGTTTCAAGTATGTCTCTGGTAGTCTCAACTTGGTACGGTCCTTCATCAATTGATTTGAGAATGTTAACTCCATTTTCCTTACCGAAGCAGTACAATCTGATACGTTGAGCCCATGAGTCATAATCAGTTATGTCTAACATGGGTGGACGAGTATCTGATCCTGCAGCTTGAACGTCCTCAGCTACAGAAGAGATGATTGTAGGAACGTTAGTAGACATGATTACAGATTCTACGGGATTTTATAACTCTTTGATTAAACCGGGAAATAGATTCTTTCACGGGAATCTACTAAATCAAAAGAAAAACCGTAAAATGTAACACGACGAAATGACAAGTCTCAATAGACAAGTTGTATACTTGACAAGTCGTACCCAGGTCAACTCGCACACAGGACAACTCGCACCCTAGTCAACTCGCTTTGATGACAACTCGCTTAGTAGACAAGTCGCATGAAACACAACTCGCATAAACAGACAACTCGCATAAACAGACAACTCGCTTAATAGTCAAGTCGCAGAAAACACAACTCACATGAACAGACAACTCGCTTCAGGCACTACTCGCATAAGGCAACTCGCTTCAATAAGCAAGAGAATCAACTCGCATAAGGGACAACTCGCTTCACAAATCAGGACAACTCGCTTACAAGAAATGTACTATGAGACTCAACTCGCATCCAATCCAATATTCAAAAACCACCACTTTTCAATCCAAAACAACTCAACCACGATGATTCAAGCCTTCCAAATCAAAACCTAAGCACTTATAATGATTCTAAACACAAAAGTACAATCAAAATCCAAACTTTAACACAAGAAATGATCCAAATGATGTAAACTACTCTAAATTCATTCAAACCCAAAAACCTTATGAAAACCACTAGAAATCCAAGGACATGAAAGATGAGTGATCAAACCATGGCTCTTGATACCAATTGTAGCATATTGGATTTCATAAACACATTAACACATATTTAAATGGGGCGTATGAATAGAGTTTTAGAGTGAGAAAGTAAAGAGAGTTGGGAACTTGGTGAGACAAAGAAAAATGATATTATGAAGCTCCAACCCTCTACCTTGGGAGGTAGAGGGTATTTATAGGTTCTTACAAGACACGCCTCCTACGGGCTGTGGATCAGGCATACAGTGGGTAAAGACCCGTCCGTCCTCCACGGTGTTACTTAACTAACTACTTATTAACATAACTTTACCACGACTACGAGCTTTCTAACGATTACATATACTTGGGGTGACCGACACTTTTACTAACGGATTTTCTAAATCCTAACAATATTGAACCTTAATATTGAGAATTAATTCATATCTATAATCTTGGTTAAGCTTCACTTTTCTATCTCTTTATCCTAAACTCTTATTTTTGTGTATTTAGAATAATTCTATCTACCTTATCATATCATTATCAAATTATGTTACTTCTAAACATCTTAGTTCTTTCAAGGTCACCACTCTCTTGGGACGACACTCATATTTACCTAAGGCTTTACTTCATCTGATCGGGTTCTCTGCCCGTTAGCATGTGTTTATCCTAGTTAATCTCAATTTTATAAATATTAAAAGCATGATGAAATAGCACATCAACGCTTCATCAAGAAGCATTCAGATCTAGCTACTAGCGTTTTGGCTTTCAAATTACATGTATGTCTCTTTTATTTATTTATAGAATTTTTATGTTAATGTGTATATGTCTTTTTACACTTTATGATTACAGCTACAACTACAACTACATCATCAAACACTTTTATTCAACAAACAGTTACCGCTAACTGCTACTGCTTGTTGCTATTGCTTACTACTTCCGCTAGTGCTACATTTCGCCAAACATAGCCAATAAGAGGTATGATTATAACCCAATGTCATATTAATGGAATTTAATAAGAGAAAGATATCATTTACATACCAAAAGTTCCCATGCACATTAAAGGACGAATTCAGCCACTTATTTTTTAATTGAGAAAAAAGATGGAAGATTAATTAATATTTTAATTAAAAATGAAATTACGCTCATTTTTTTTATAATTTAAGTATCTCATTAACCGTTAATCGTTAACCAAAACAAATTATACCGTGGCAACGAGCATTTTATTAGCATGTGTTTATCCTAGTTAATCTCAATTTTATAAATATTAAAAGCATGATGAAATAGCACATCAACGCTTCATCAAGAAGCATTCAGATCTAGCTACTAGCGTTTTGGCTTTCAAATTACATGTATGTCTCTTTTATTTATTTATAGAATTTTTATGTTAATGTGTATATGTCTTTTTACACTTTATAATTACAGCTACAACTACAACTACATTATCAAACACTTTTATTCAACAAACAGTTACCGCTAACTGCTACTGCTTGTTGCTATTGCTTACGGCTTCCGCTAGTGCTACATTTCGCCAAACATAGCCAATAAGAGGTATGATTATAACCCAATGTGATATTAATGGAATTTAATAAGAGAAAGAGATCATTTACATACCAAAAGTTCCCGTGCACATTAAGGGACAAATTCAGCCACTTATTTTTTAATTGAGAAAAAAGATGGAAGATTAATTAATATTTTAATTAAAAATCAAATTACGCTCATTTTTTTATAATTTAAGTATCTCATTAACCGTTAATCGTTAACCAAAACAAATTATACCGTGGCAACGAGCATTTTATTATCTTATCATAGACTGACACTTTCATATATTTTTGACGAAATAAAATTTTCGTTTTTCACGTTTTTTTAATATTGAAATTTACATAATATATTACATGTGATTTAACACTAATTTGAAATTTTGAACACTAAACAATTGTATTAAAATTAAAAGAGTAAACTCTCAGCGAGTCCGGGTTTCATTTCAAACTAGCCTCCTGGACTGAACCTACCTTCTTAATAGGCTGAAAGAGAAGAGCAGGGGGTGGTAGGCTTAGTAGGGCTCGAACCTACAATATCACCGTTATGAGTTCCCTTTACTCCATAGGGCCTTCTTTAATAGGTTCATAGTCCAAAGCCTTCCATTTCCGTCAAATGACCCGGCCTCCCCTGGCTCTTCCACCGTCCGGGCTCCCTTTCCTCCCTATGCTCCCCCGGCGCAGGCCTACCACGCTTCGCGCCTGCGGCGTAACTTCACTCATTTGAACAGCAACCTGAATTGAACCTCCTGCGGATAAAAAAAAGGAGGAAGTCAATAAAAAAGAGATCGAGGAGTCAAGGATTTGTTGGGAATTCCGGATCGAAGAAAAGGGAGATCAAAATATGGTGCAGAAAAACCAAAAATGATATGAATGGAAGATGCCTCTGTCACCATTCGTCCTTGTGGTATGCGTTGACCGACAAGTTTCGTCCTTTGACCGAAAAAAATGCATCGTCCATCCTTAACTGCGAACGTTATGTATCGTTAGTCCCTCACTCTAACTGGCATGACTAACGGTCGTTATATCTCATCCACTCGAGGGTATTTCAGTCTTTTCCCACCCATAAGGACCAACAGTGTAATTTCAAAATTTTCCGAAAATTTTTTTTTCCAATTTTTTTTTCCGAAAAATTTTTCCCCAAAAATCGTCGCACGTGAAATTTTTTTTGAAAACACATATGAAGAAAAACTTGAAAACACAAAAATTAGGAAAAAAAAATTCAAAGAATTTTTTCGAAAGAAAATTTCAAAAAAAAATTTTTGAAAAAAAATTTTTATTCGAAAAAATGTTTCAATTTTTTTTTACGATTTTTTTTTTGAAAATATTTCGATTTTTTTGGAAATTCTTAGAAAAATTGGTTAACTTATATTAGCCATTAGATCAAAATCGGATGAAAACGTATAAAAACAGAAAAAAAAATAAAAACGGATAAAAACGTTATTAAAACAGAAGAAAACGAATAAAAACGTGAGAAATCCGGACAAAATCGTGTGAAACAGGATGAAAACGTATAAAAACTGACAAAAAAATTGTGAAAATTTTTCGAAATTTTTCTTTCCGAATTTTTGTGTTTTCAATTTTTTTTCGTCACATGTGAAAAAAAAAATTAGAATTTTTCCGTCACATGTGAATATTTTTTCACATACGACGAAAATTTCAAATTTTTCCAAAAAATAATTTTTTCACATGTGACGAATTTTTTTTCATGTGTTTTTTTTTTCACATGCGACGATTTTTGGGGAAAAAATTTGGGGAAAAAAAATTTGGGAAAAAAAATTTCGGAAAAAAAAATATTGGAAAAAAATTCAAAATAAAATTTCTTGAAATTTTTTGAAATTACACCGTTGGTCCTTATGGGTGGGAAAAGACTGAAATACCCTCGAGTGGATGAGGTATAACGAATGTTAGTCATGCCAGTTTGAGTGAGGGACTAACGATACATAACGTTTCGCAGTTAAGGATGGACAATGCATTTTTTTCGTTCAAAGGACGAAACTTGTCTGTCAACGCATACCACAAGGACGAATGGTGTAGTTTACTCAAATTAAAATAATTATTTTTCTATAAATTAAAAAGTTTCTCCGCATTTTGCAATACAAATAACATATTCATGGTTTTCGTAACATATATTTTTGTTTAGAACGACAATTAACTATCTCACAATATACAACCACAACTATTTCACATGTTCTAAGCAGAACTTGAACCCACAACCATTTGATTAGGGAGCTCATCACACAACAAATGATACCATTGGGACACAAGCCCTTTAGTGTTTAACACACATTGTATATCAACTTCTAGGTTAGAGCTGTTTATTTATGAAACATCAATAATCACATGTGATTTTATGTGTTTTGTCCAATTTTGACGAATTAACTGCTCTAATCTATAATTCAAAATATAATGTGTTATATATGGTTAGAAACTTATGAATGTCTAGTTTTCAGTAAATAATAAAAAAAAAAAATAGTGAATCTTTTAGAATTTTGTAGAAAAACTTATGTTCATATTAGTATAGATTTTAATGCTCAAACATAAAAAGTTGAATCATATGTGATTTATAAAGCAAGTTTCAACAACGAATAAAGTAAGAAAAAAAATTGTCGAAATTATATCAAACTGTCCGTCTATAGATAGATAATTAAATGTTCATCGCGATGGTATAATTTTTTTTATTAACTATTAACAGTTTAAGAGATACTAATTAGTTAAATAGAGGAGGTAAAAGTGAGTTTTTTATTTGATAAAAAATGAATGGCTATAACTGATTCTTTGATATGTGAGTGATGTATTGATATGTAAATAAACTTAATTCATTTGATAAAGTGTTTGGAATTGACAAAGATAGTTTTGATGATTATGTTTAAAAATGAAATATGTATAGGTATTAGGTAGCAATAAATTAAGTTATTAGGTGGTGTTTGTTTGTGATTTAATTGATTTAATATTAAAAAACTAAATTTATTAAGTTATATTAGAACTGTTTGTTTGTGATTTAATAAAGAAAGATGACTGAAAATATTAAGAAATAAAACTGAGGTATCTGCATTAAGTCATCTCTTAATTAGAAATGACTTAATAAAAAAAATTAACAAACAAGCCTTAGAGGACTTAATTTAAGAGGTATTAGGTAGTTATAAATTAAGTTATTAAGAGGACTTAATTTAAGAGGTATTAGGTTGTTATAAATTAAGTTATTAAGAGGACTTGATTTATTAGGCATGCTTTCTTGTGGTTTTTGCCTTTTTTTTTTTTTTTTTTAATCTTTTTTTCCAACTAATTCTTAAGCTTACCTTCATACAAACTTTACTCTTTCTTTTTGGAAGTTGGTATGGCAGCTTTATGTTTGTTTGCACAAAGCAAGGTTTGAACGTTTAATCTCCCACATTTTGATGGTAACAGACCTTTTAACCAACTCGATCACTTTTAGTATGTCTAATGATTTGATTGGTCGATTTGAAAAAGTGATTGGTGAAAATTTGGAGAGATAAAATATACAATATAATTGTACAAGTAATTTATGCATTAGGCTTGCATTTAGGCATGAATTGTAGGCCTAAATAACATTACTCTTTTACTATGATCAAGTTACAAGTAATTAATGCATGTTTTAACGCTTTAAAGACAACTCAATTGTTATGTTTAGGGATGGCAACGGGGCGGGGAATGACGGGGATTGTATTTACTATCCCCATCCCCGTCCCCATCCCCATCGGGGAATTGCTTTACATCCCCATCCCCTTCCCCAATGGGGATCGGGGATCCCCGTAGGGATTCGGGGATTTTCAATCCTTATGAACTAACATAAAGTTTCCACCAACTCATCGAAAGTATAAAGAATTTTAACTCATAAAGTATTTCAAGAAACGTGTGTACATCACACATACTTAGATTCATTACAATTTCAATTCAACTGTAAACCATCCTCAACATTGTAACATCACATATAATAAAAAAAATATGTATCATATGTGTCTATTCGGACAAACGAATAAGTAATATGTAGTTGGTGTTTATGCTTCTAATTTTAAAGGTACTTAATTTTATAAATATCACATATACATATAAATATACATGTCGATACTCATAAACGTATATACATATACTTATACTGATACAAGTTAATCGAGTATGGATATAACATATAAATTCTAAATACTTATACATTAGAAAGATCGGAGTCGGGGTCGGGTTCGGGGATTTATGTTATCCGCATCCCCGGTTTCATATTTTGGGGATTCCCCATCCCCGTCCCCATACCCGGTCAACTCGAGGATTCCTCAGTCAAAATCGGGTTTGGGAATCGGGTCCCTATCGAGTACGAATTTTTTTGCCATCTCTAGTTATGTTTATCGATTTCCTAAAGTGTGATCTTAAATGATATATGTGAATGAATATTATCTTTGAATAATATCCACTCGCATGTCATCTAGCTTTAAGGATAATATGTCAAAAACAATGTTGACATTGTGTGAGCACTTGTTCAACAAGTTATTCGTCCAGACGTTACTATTTTCTATCAAATTTCTTGCAAAGCTGTTCGCTTGTGTGATACCACGAGTATACAAAGAGCAATTTTTTTAGGCATACACTAAACACCAAGATGGTTAAGTCCTATAATGAGCAACAAAATGTATAATTAGAATTTTTAAGTATTAAAACTAAATTGCGTGCAAGACTGTAGGCGATAGAATGGAACTTCTTTATGTATAAAAAAGAAAAAAAAGAAAAAGAAAATAAGGCTATGAGTCAAATGAAAGTCACTTTATTAACCACTTAAGAGCGGCCTAGTGGTAAAAGGGCTTGTGACTATCACTCTAAAATGTGTGATGTCTCAAGTTCAATTCTTGTTAGATGCAAACAAATTTAAGTAGCCACGCCAACCTCCAGAAAGGGGAGGGCTTTACCTGGTTTGAGTTTGTGTATCGATGGGTTCAAACCCCGTGGATTAGTCAGTCAAAAGGTCAAAAATGATGGTTAAAAAAAAAAAAAAAAAAAAAAAAAAAAAAAAAAAAAAAAAAAAAAACTCACTTTTATCAAGTACATAGTAGAAATTTCTTCAATTTCTTGTTTCTTGTAGTTTACTTGTTGCATACTTGCATGCAATAAATGATGACGTCCAACCCATAAATTTGCTTGAGTTCTAATGTAGGAAAAGTCGACTTTTTAATTGAAGATGAAACACTTAAAAACAATGTTTTGAAACCCGGGTTTGTGATCGACCCGGCCAAGACACCGGGTCACCGGGTCAACCGGTTCAACCGCCGGGTCAACCCGGTTAGACCCGGTTTTATGCATATGTCCAAACATCTATTTCTAATTGTCCAAACATAATGTCCAAACACTAGTTTTGCAGTGAAAAAAAAAACAAAGAACCATTTTTCATGCTCTAAACAACAAATCAAAGGTGGACAAGGATATAAACCTGCATAATTTTCTAAACAACCATAAATGCTACGGGATTATATGTTTCATACTTCAAAAGGGATTTTACGAGATTACAAGTTTCATACTTCTAAAGACATGCATACTACGAGATTTACAAGTTTATTTTTTGAGGTTTAATATATTGTTGCCTTTCAAAAAAATAAAATAAAATAAAATAAAATAAAAAAAAATGATAAAAACCAAACCCGGCCGGGTTTCAAAACCCGGGTTGACCCGGGTCACTTAAAACCCGCCGGGTCTAAACGGTTGACCCGTTTTTTAAACCCCGGGTTTTTTTGACTCGTTTTTTTGTCCGGAACCGGTCCAACCGGTTAACCCGGCCGGGTCAACCCGAGTTTCAAAACATTGCTTAAAAATAAAAAATTACAGTAATAAATAACAGGACATTTGTCAAATTATACAGCAAAATTAATTTCTTCCAAACTTTAGATTACACAAAATGACGAAAATGTTAACCAAGTTTGACTTGACATATAGCTAGGAGGCTAATCTATATTCAACATAACATCGCTAATTCAAAATAATGTTGCAACACCAACCCATCAGTTAAGTTATCACCCGCGTATTTAATTATTCAAGAACTATATGACATATGTATACTAATCAACCAAAGCCTCTTATCCCAACGGTATGTGAGTAATCCATCAACCTAAAGATTATGAGTTCAAGTCTCGTTTGAGACACGTGAAATAGAATATGTGAGATATGTGGTGTAGGTAGTAAAATTTGCCATTTTAATAAACTAGACGAGTACCCGCGCCTAGCGGCAGCTGTTTCTAGCGTCAGATAATTAATGATTTGTGATATTGTGGTAAGTGTTTTGTGTAGCGTTTAAAATAGAACGTGAACCGATAAAAATGCAATTGCAAACGGTTGTACTATACGATAATTAAAGTCTAGACAAAATTCTTAACATCTATCAAACAACATATAAAATCATTTAATGAAAATGAAAGTAAATATTACATCAGTTATGGGATAAAAACTAACAACACACGTTACTTGTCGCGTAAAAACTAACAAGGATGGGATTAATGGTGACCAAAATTAGCGTGAATACGATTAGCCCAAAATAAAATAAAAATTGGCTAATTTTAGCTATTTTGTAAAAGATTTGGGCACATTTAGCCCCATCTTTTTTTTTGAAATGAGCGTATTTAGCCTATTGAAAAGTTAAATGTGCACTAACGGGCACATATTTTCTCATAATTGTAAAACATTATAATCGTTTTTGAAGAAAAACTTATAGATAATATATTTATATAGCGACAGATCGTGTTGTGTTAAAAAAAGTTTATGGGTTCTAAACAAAAAATAATAAAAGTTTGAAGATTTGGAAATTAAACATAACGTTTTGAAACCCGGTTCGACCCGGGTGGTTCAACCGGTTGAACCGTTCCCGTAAAAAAACGGGTCGATTTAAACCGAGTCAATATGACAGGTTGGGTTAAAACGGGTCAAATTAAACAGGGTCAACCCACCGGGTTTGAAGCGTACTGGGTCAACCCGTTTTCGATATGTGTTAATAGTTTCAAATTTTTACTTTTTTACTTTTTGGTTTTTCCTTTATATATAATATAGCAGGGCACCCGCGCGTTGCAGCGGCGAGTACCATGTGACGATTAACCGGAGAAATAGATCTCGATGAGACCTGATTCACCAGTTTGTATCGGTTTTAACGGGTCCTCTCTAGTTCGTTTCCGGATGGCTGTTATTGGTTAGCCGAACCGTTGGCGACACCGGTTTCCGGTTGAACCCGTTGGTCCGGTCCGATATTTAAAACTATATGTACCATCAACTTGTTAGCTTGTATGAAGCTTTGTGTGTTTTATTAATTTGTATAATGTGTATAATAATATCTACTTTTTATTTTAGGGTGTTTTAAAAATAACATTAATTAGTGTGTTTAATTATTTTATATTTAGAATTATGTTGTAGCTTGTTTAAATTGTACATTGTGAAAGTTTTATTGTACTTTTTAATAAGGGGTGTTTTAATTCGTTGTTTTTAATTTGGTAGATATGCTTTTAATTGGTTGTACAATGTGAATAAATTATTGTACTTTTAAGTAATGGGGTGTTTTAATAAGAGTATTAATTACACAAATATATTTCTCTCTCATTTGACCATTAAACTTTTTCATTTTTTCACTTTTTCACTTTGACTGTTTTTTTATTTTATGTAGTATAGATAAATAAATGTATACTAATCAGTAATCACTATATCTACACAGTTTAAACAAATATCAGCTTTAGGGTTAAAGACCTAAAATACTAACGCACTTTTTAAAATTTTCAAATACGGGTAATATACTCTTTGAAATACCATTATCACCAACAAAACTTTTTGATACCTGTAAATACCATTAGTATACCAATATTATTTTCCACGTCATTATTTTCAGCCCACGTGAAATTCCTATTAGAGAAATGGGTTACTTATAACTGGTTTAGACCCATTTGAAAATGTTTCTCATACTTTTAACTCTTAAGCATGAATTAAACATGTAATATTCAACATGTAAATCAAAAACACAAATTTGCAGAAATCATTAACACAAATTTGCAAAAAACATGAATTCAACATTTACAGAAATCACGAACCTATACAAAAATCATGAACACAAATTTTCAAAAAACAATAACATGGACTGCTACCAAAAGAAACTTTAACGTGTATAAACTGCTACCATTTAAAATACATCAACATCAGATGTTTCATCATTACAAAAGATTAGCAGTTATACTAGCATTATGAAGTACACACATAAGATGCTAGAAGTTAAACTGCATCATCATAAACATCCAAATACTATGATAACCTACCAAATACTACAAAAGCTTAAGTTGGAGATCCTACACCATCTTCCTTTTTCCTTTGCCTTGACTTCCTTCAAGTGCTCCTAAACTTTTTGACTTTTCAATCCCAAAAGTCTTTTTACCAACCACAAAACAACACATTTAACAGAGCATCACTAACGAGTCAAATTTTAACCCAAAACAACCTCATTTTTTTTTTACCATTTTAATCAAAAAAAAGTTGTTAATGCTAAATTAAATACACCGACTAATAGATCAAAACATAAATAAGAATGCATTTTTTGTTATTTGACTTCATTGTTTGTGTGTGTGTGTTTGACAAGTTTTTAGGGTTTGACAGAATTTTAGATGAAAGTATTATATGTGTGTGTTTGTGTTTGATCGGGATGGGTGGGTATTAATAGGGTAGGATTATTTAAGTGAGGTGAATAATATTTAATAAGGTGGACGTATGTTATAAAATGAAAAAAAAATGACCGGCTAAACACGCTGACGTGGCGGTGGCAACCAACTATAGCCGGTCAATTTTGACAAACTTGATAGTATTTGTAAATAATGTAAAGTTTTGTTGATGATAATGATATTTTAAAAATTACATTACTTGTATATGAAAAGTTTGAAAACTACATTGGTATTTTAAGTCTTTTAACCCTAAGCTTTAACCGAAAGTAAATCGGAATGCTCTTGAGCATCGTTACATACACATACATGCGTATGTATAATGTATTATGTATGTATGTGGTACAAAATGACGCAAATTTATTGGAATATTTGCAAGAGTACAAACATCATGTATGATGTCAATTTCCAAAATAAAGAGAGTATATATGTGGTACAAAATGCAACGTCCAAGAACAAACAATAATAGATTTCAAAATGTCCACTAGACCTTCATGCATCGTCCGTTTCATTAAAATATTGACCACTACTTGAACAAAGTTTTCCACTTTCCATCAAAACCTTTTGACACTACTCAAAGGTTTATACCTTGTTTGATTCATTCCGCACTAAATTTATAGTCCATATTGTTCTCCTCCAAGAGCATCTTTAATTGCAAAGCCTAAACCTTTGCACTAAGATAGTATTAGAAAGTGTTAGAAGATCACTTTTAAAGCACATATCTGCATCAAATAATCGTTGTTTGATGTGTAACACGTACTAATTTTTCGCATTAAACAATTCTAGCTAGTTTTTTGCATTAATCAATTTTAACTAATGCTAAGGACATGTCGAATCAATAAATAGAAAAAGTAGTTAAAAGCATACATCAATATTAAAGACACTGATTAGAGACTTATAAAAATGTACTTTTTATATATTAATTTTTACGAATATATTTAATTAATTTTATATCAAAAGTTTAACAAATATATCAATTTAAATAAAGTAAATAGCATTAGCTATATGAATAATATAACATTATATTTAGCGTTTTATTATTCATCACACTAAATTAACGCTGATTGCTAAGTATATATTGTGCTAACGCAAGAGAAATTTTTTGTACCTTTTGGCTCTAAATTAATGCGAAAAACACTTTTATTACTAATTTTGGGGATACTTTAGAGCGATAACATTCCCAATTAATAAAACGAAAACCAACGATTTTCATAATCATTATATAACCTTTTTTTTTACTCTATACCAAACTAGCAAATGTGTTATCTATCGAGTTTGCATAATAGTTAAAAGGTATCCTTTTACCCCACAGTAAGTGTTCACTATGATATGACATACGATTTTAGAATAATCATCGTCTACATTAAGTTGTAATCTTTACTTTTTTGAATATTGTTAAGGTGAGTAGAACATAAAAACAAATATTTAATTTAAGGCGATTATAGGTAATAAAATGTACACTTGTTATGAAGGGGCGGATGTAAGCTCCCGGAAAAATTCATCTGTAATTAACATCTTAAACATGAATAAAGCACGACTTAGAACATCCTGAAATTTTCCACTCGTCGTTTTTGCATATCTTTTGGCATGTGCATGTTCAACGCAACCCAAGCGTTCAAAAATACACCGTTGTGATCCGAACGAAATTTTCCTCGATCCCGATATCTTTAAATATTTAAAGTATATATATAAATTTTTTTAAAAATATATAATAAATAAAAATAAATTTATATTATTTTGGACCGGGCCTAAAAGCCCAAATCACACCCACTACGCCATTAGGCCTCAACCAAGCCCAACTCACCCTTATAACACCATGGGCCTCGTTTTGCGTCCGACCCAACACGAGTCCAAGCCCAACCATTTCGTTCCCTTTGGGCCTCGCCTGCTGCCGGCCCAACACCACCCAAATCTAAATTGTGTATACTAATTTTACACTAGAAATGTGTCATTTGATTCCCCCCCCCCCCCCCCCCTCCCTTGTTCCGTGACAAACGAACCCAACATCAATCCAAGCCCGACACTACATCTTATTCCCTTGGGCCTTACCATTTTCTACACTAGACCAACTAAATTTGTTAGTAAAATTGTTGTGGCATTTCATTTGTGCGAACCGGACGAAACAAACAAAGAAACACAAACTAAAAGTACTAAGTAACAATAGCACATTCATCCCTCCCCCCTTAGTCCCTTGTCTTTGCGTGTGTGTGTAAGAAAGAGGAGACAAAACCCATGCTTAGCTACCCTAAACAAGTTATTTAAATCCCCTAAACCCACCAAGACCACGTTGACCTAGCGTTGACCCCATGACCCATGATTTTATGTTCATTCGATTTGACAAGCCCTTGGCATGCCCCATTTTCAGCTGTCCAAACCCATGCTTCGCAACACTACAAGATCAAACATAAAATAATTCAAAAGCCATATTTTCACTTCCTTTATAACAACCTCATCACTTAGGAAATATTCACACAAGTTTCTCTCAAAATAACTCACTCTCACACACAATCTAAATCATCCACTGTCGGATATCATCAAGAAAAGAAAAGAAACGTGCAAGACTTGGGTTCATTGTTTAGGTATAAAAGCAAAAGGGAAAACGTTGCAATATAAAGGGAAATTAGGAAGGCTTGGGTAAAAACGAGCAAGTTATAAGGAGAACAAGGGGTTCTCGTGGCCATTCTACTCGTTCACTCATCTAACGTATCATAACCACTTCTTGTGAGTGTAGTAAGTCCTTTTCCAAACTCGTTTTCTCATTTCATACTTATATCACACGTTAACAATGTTAAACACACCTATTGTCTTGTTATTTCTTTTATAAAACGCGTATAAAACGAATCACGTTACATTCGACATGTAATCTTGCTTATGATGTCATACGAACACACCACACCACACACACGACACAAATAATCAACTTAGAAACCCTCTAAATTCCCCTCCTTGCCTCGTTCGTTTCTAAAAAGCCAAACAAAACCGATTGGACCTTAAGGCCCAATACGTGAAAACCAAGCCCAAAATCCTTAGAACATGCCCAATATGAAAACAAATAAGTTATAAGCTCGAAATAAGCCAAATATAAGCTAACTTAAGCTTTTAAATAAGCCAAATATAAGCTAACTTAAGGTGACTTCATAGCCTCGCTTTTACTTTTATTTGCAAACCCCGCGAGGGAGATACATGCTCTAAACTAGAACAAAAAGTTTTTCATAAATGTTCGCTACTTGATTATTGAAATTGCCTAAGTATTTAGCCATAAGTCCCCTGTATCATGAACCATTACACCGCGAGTGAACGCAAATATCGTGAATAGTACTATGGGGAGTAATGACCCGTCTTGGTTATAGGAAATAATCGGGGCGCACCATATTTCAATTGCATTAGGTAATTGGCTATTACCTCCTTTGGGGAAAACTTTATGTACACCAGTAATTCGGTGTATGCAGTTAAGTCTTGGTTGTATGAGCTTAGCGCATAATAATCTGTGATTTTCTTTATGATATATTGTTTACAATTATCATGTGCATGTTCTTGTGTTCAACTTTAATTTAAATCTATGGATTTCACTCAACATTTTTGTTGACCTTTTTAAGCATGTTATCTCAGGTAATCAATGAAGATTATGTTCAAGGCACGAAGTGGGCATACCAAGACCTTTTCTTGTGGTATAAACATAAAGTTTTCATTTCTTTCAAACTCATGCTCAGTATTTTGGGGAAACATTTGAAACAATTTGGAATATTTTGTAACAACAATGAGTTTTCGATGAATGATAACTATTTTTCTTAAAACGTCTCTTTCGAGTCGTTTTCCATGATTATTGACTGTGATCCCCATCCAAGTAACACCCCGATTAGTCTTCTGCTGTCATTATGATCACGGGGGGTGTTACAGTGGATCTACATGTTAGACATGATATACATTTCCATACTTTATGAATTCCTGGCTTAGTGTAAAAGAGATTTAATTTTGTAATTTTACTTTGTTATTTTACATAGAGTGCATACCTTGTAAGATTTAAGTGCATACCATTTTTAGTCTCAACTAAAACAAATCAAAATTAAATTGAAGATTCAAAGAAATTTAAAATGCAACAATGATGGTTTAAAATTGTAGAGGGTTTTGATTATATTGTAAGAGAGAAGTGTGGGTCTTTGGGTGGATTGGAGTGAGCGTCATTATTATTTGAGTAAATTGCAAAAATCGTCTTTGGGGTTTGACAAAATCGCAGATACAGTACAATCTTTACAAAAATGCAAACACTGTCCTAGTGGGAAATACAAAAACAAAAGTTTGAATACACCTTCTACCTTAACTTTTTCATCTTGAATCAAATACAAAAACACAACACAGCTTTTATTCTTTCAATGTCAAGATACTAAAAGTAAAACCCAAATGAAACACTTTCATATTTTTCATCATTCAATACACCTTTCACCACCACAATCACCAACCTTCAAACCCTTGATGCTATAATCAAAGAAACCTGCACACTCTAAATTAATGGTTGGATGAGATTTCAAAATTTGGCACATTTAGGGTTTTGAAATTGGGGTTCAATTAAGGTTTTGAAATTTGGGGTTCAATTTGGGTTTCGAAGTTAGGGGGTTGAACAAAGAGATACATTTATGATTGATGATAATTAAATTGTAATTAGGGGGTTTTGAAATAGTGTTGGCATTGAATTTTTTAATAGCATTGGGTATCTTGATGGTGTTCTTGAATGTTGTGGTTATGTCAATGGTGTTGTTGAATTTTTAAGATGATATAGTAGTTTTGTTAATGTAGTTTTTGAAGTTGTTCTTTCATATTTTTTAAGATAATGATCAACAAAAAAAGTTTTTTGCACCATTTTTTTTTTTTTTTTGAAAAACTAGGGTTGGAAACTTGAAGGTCTTTTTCATGTTATTGATTTATAATTAAAAGAAATTATAAATTTAAGTGAAAATCAATAAGAATAAAGATGGGGCATTTTACTCATTTCAATTTGTTCAGGGACGAAAATTTAGCCATACTTTTCTCACAGGACAATACTTGTAGTTTTAAAATGATTGGACTGTGTTTGCACTTTCATGAAAACCCAAGGGACGAATTTTGCAATTTATTATTATTATATAATAACGAGTAATTTGCAAGAATCGTCTCTATGGTTTGGTCAAATTGCAAACGCAGTCTTTACATTTTTAAAAATACATGCACCGTCCCTGTTGGAACCATGAGTTGCAAATTTTGTTCTTAGTTAAAGTGAATTGACTAAATAGTAAACATCATTGTCTTCTTTCCCTTTGGTTAAAAGGTATTTTAGTCATTTAAATTCTACTAGAGATTGAATATGCGACCCAAAGTTTTCTCTATAGGACAATTGATGCACTTCGAAAAAACAAGTAATTTTGCAATTTGAGCAAACCACATAGACGATTTGTGTAGTTTACTCTTTAATAAATAACTTTTTCATCTTTTATTGTTGATAGAAAGTGTATATATGGTGGTAAAATAATATGTTATAGGCTTGGCAAATTGTTTTTTGCTTATCCAAACCTTGATTTTTTATTATAAAATATAACATGACTCGAACTAATAAAAAAGAACCAAGAAAATGACAAAAGCAAATAAATCAGTTGAAAGATTCGACCCGATAAAACTTAAATAAAATGTTTAATTTTTACATGGTTTTGCATACTCTTTGACGAATTCCTAAATCTGTAGCTGGTTGTACCTTACTTCATCAAACACAAAAAAGATAAGGTATTTTGTCCAACCGAAATTTATCAAGTTGTGAAGACATTTTTGGTATGCATAATTTGTTGGAAAATGAGTATTGCAAAATGAGTTTTTGCAAATTTTGGACAATATTTAATATATGTATATGTTATATATATTTATATTTCTTGGTAGCTTTGTGTTCTCCTTGATGAGAGCTTCGCAACGAGCTAAAATATGTCCAAATTGGAGTAGAAATGAATGAGATATCGTGTCTCAAAGTGAGGCACAAAATCTGGAAATACTAAACTATCCCACATCGCCTAGAAGAGGAAGTGGAGACTAGTTTATAAGGAAATCATACTATTGAATATCAAATTCCTTTAGTTTGGTTATGCTCCCACTCCTACGTGCGCGCGCGCAGGGGGGGGTGCAGAAAATGGGATTTCCGAGCTAAAATGAGTTCGAGGCTTCTGAACTCATGCGAGCCCGCGCGACCTGCGGACACGAATGCAGCTCCGAAATCTCACCTACGCGGGTATCTTTTTGCTGAGAATTATGTGAATTGATTCTACTGAAGCACATGGGATTCTGCTGAAGCGAATTATGTGATGCACAGATTCTGCTGAAGCACATTTCTGCTGAAGTTCTACTGAAGCACATGGGATTCTGCTGAAGTGAATTATGTGATGCACAGATTCTGCTGAAGTAATAAAACCGTGTAGATGGATAATTTCCAGAATATTCTGTAATCTATTTAGGAATAGATTTAGACTTTGTGCTTAAGTCTTAACAGAAATATGCATATCGTGTTTTGGAATAACAGATATGCATATATTTTTATTCCAGGCGTATATTCTGGCTTGGTGACCAAGCTAGGTATTGCCTATAAAATAAAATCTTCTCATTCAGTTTTGATACACAGAAAAACGCAACTCCATTACTGTTACGTTCCAGCAACCTTCGATCAGAAACACGCAGGCTTCGGTAATTTTTCAGGCAAGTAAGTTTAGTCCGGCTGTACAACAGCTACGTACGTTGTACCCTGGGAAACAGACGGCGAATCTGTTTTAAGGGAATCGTATCCAATACGAGCCTCGTACAAGTCCCTTTACTGCTTTAATTTTATTAACGTTCTATAGTGTCTGTCTTCTCATTCTACCCCTTTCTGTCTGTGTTTATTTCCTGTTTTTACATTCTGTTATTTAATAATTGTAATCTGATTTATTATTATTAATAAAAGTGTACACAGTTTCCCACATAATTAATAGTTTCACGAATTTTATCTAGAAAATCAAACGCATGTTTTCTAGGACTTTTAAACCAATAACAAGATGCCAAATAGGATCATAAAAATTTCCAAAAAAATAGCGGATAAGACGCAGTTGGCCGTAGAAAGTACGCTAGTACCTTTCCTTTTTTAGCACATATCGCCGCTCACGTGCTTCTCTCCACAACGTTGTACATACAGTGATCATGTTATTTTCTGTTTCTTTTTTTCTTTCAGGCCAATATGAAATAAATTTATTTACCTGAGTTATAATAGTAAAACTAAATCTTTATATATATATATATATATATATATATATATATATATATATATATATATATATATATATATATATATAGAATCCGGATCGATTGAGAAAGTTTTTATTTTGAGAAGATTGAGAAGATTTTCAAAAACGATAGATTTTTAACTTTGATTCATGTTTTTGAAGCGTAAAACTCATTTTAATGTGATTAAAATTAAAAATGTGCAAGAAAAATTTGAATCAATGTTAAAAATCTCTCGATTTTGCGATATATGTAGAATACTGAATCATCTGTACAAATTTAATGAATCATCATCATAACTCTATTTTAACAATGATTTGTGAATCAAATTTGTGATTTATAGATTCGATTCACCATAAAATGATGTTTACTTGTGAATCAAACAAAAAACATGAATCAATTTGCTCAAATGAAGATTTCTCAATCTTCTCAAAATAAAAACCTTCTCAATGGAACCGGAGCCTATATATATATATATATATATATATATATATATATATATATATATATATATATATATATATATTTAACAACGCGGATCAATAAATATTTCTACTATATAAAAAGGAAATATAATTAAACCTTAAATTGTTGAATGTTGAAAATTTGACGAGTGGTCAAATTAAATTTTGAAATGTAACCCATGCGTGTTGAATGTCAAAGTTGAATTTTATAACTTTGCATGGTATTGCATGGTAACTTTGCAAAAGAAAACTGTAATACCATATATATGTTGAATAACCTATGAAAAGTATTCATTGTTTCAAAATGTCATACCATATACTCTCATACCATATATACATTGTTTCAATCTGATGGAAAATATTCATTGTTTCATATTTTACAGCCGCTTACAGTTACATTTTGATCTTTGTTTACAATTACATTTTGATTTTTTCACGTTTTATTTTTAACGTTATACGAAACACTTGCCACAATATCACATATCGTTAATTGTTTGCCGCTAAGAACTGTTGCCGCTAGGCGCGAGTACTCGCCTATATTAAATATATGTTCGTTATTTGAGTTGTTGAAAATGTTTTAATACGGGAAAATAATTGAATTGTAAAATATGAAGGTTTGTTAAATTATGTTACTTTGTCATACCATTACATATATATTCTTTGTGCATCTGGCATGAACATGATAATCTATTTTTACGCAAATGAACATGATAATTTATAGAGTAAATTACATGGATGGTCCCTGTGGTATGTCAAAGTTAACAACTTTCGTCCCTAAAAGTTTAAAGTTGCACTGATAGTCCCTAAGTTGGTATACAAATAACACTACTGGTCCTTTGGTTTAACTGGCGTTAAGTAAGTTCGTTGTAATTTACACGTTAGCCCCTTTGGTTGAAGATCATTGCATCGTCTATCCTTAATAGTAACGGTTGTTTATAACTTACAGTTTTCATAAGTTTTTATCCGTTTTCGCCCATTTTTATACATTCTCGTCCGTTTTTCTTACGTTTTATACGTTTTCGCCCGTTTTCTTACATTATCATACGTTTTTCTCCGTTTTTTTTACGTTTTTGCCCGTTTTATTTCATTTTTCATACGTTTTTGTCTGTTTTTTATGTTTTCGCCCGTTTTCTTACACCTTAATACGTTTTTGTCAGTTTTTTTACGTTTTCGCCCGTTTTCTTACATTTTCATACGTTTTTGTCCCCCTTTTTTACATTATCGCCCATTTTCTTTCTTTTTCATACGTTTTTGTATCTTTTCTTACGTTTTTATCCGTTTTATTACGTTTTTATCCATCTTTATATGTTTTCGTCCGTTTTTATAAGAAAACAGTCGAAAACGTAAAAAAAACGTATAAGAATGTAAGAAAACAGGCGAAAACGTAAAAAAATGTATGAAAATGAAAGAAAATGGCCGAAAACGTAAAAAAGGGACAAAAACGTATGAAAAGGAAAAAAAACGGGCGAAAACGTAAAAAAGGGACAAAATCGTATGAGAATGTAAGAAAACGGGAGAAAACGTAAAAAAAAAAGGGACAAAAACGTATCATAATGTTTGAAAACGGGCGAAAACGTATAAAACGTAAGAAAAAGGACGAAAATGTATAAAAATTGACGAAAACGGATAAAAACATATGAAAACTTTAAATTATAAACAGCCGTTATTATTAAGGATAGACGATGCAACGATATTTTACCAAATGGGCTAACGTGTAAATTATAACGAACTTACTTAACGCCCGTTAAACCAAAGGATTGGTGGTGTTATTTGTTTACCAACTTAGGGACTATCAGTGCAACTTCAAACTTTCAGGGACGAGAGTTGTTACTTTTGACATACCACATGGACCATACATGTAATTTACTCTAATTTATATTTAAGCAAACGAACATGATAATTTAAAGAGTTAATTACATAAATCGTCCTTGTGGTTTGGTCAAAGTTACGGATCTTGTCCCTATACTTTTTTTAGCGCGTTTCGTCCCTGTGGTTTACAAATCTTACGGATCTTGTCCCTGATCTAACCCGGTCCCAAAAAAGGACCTCCCTTGCAAATCTCTCTAACGTGAGGGCTAACGATCGTTATACAAACCACATGGACGATTTATGTAATTTACTCTTTAAAAAAAAAGTTTTTTCTTTTTAGTTTTATTATTCAAAATTTTTTTAATTTTATTATGATTAAATTTTTTAATAAAAAAAACTTTTTTTTAAAAATTTAATTTAATTTTTATTATAATAAATTTAAAAAAAAACAAATTTTAATTTTATTATATTTTTTTTAAAAAAAACTGTTTTTTCTTTAAAAAAAATTAATTTTATTAAAAACTGTGGTATTTTTTCGACATTCTCATTTTATTTTATTTCTCTTTTGATATTGTACATATCTTAAGACGTCATGGCATACTTGAAACTGAAAAAATAAGCTCGCTTTCCCTTTAGTGGTGAGAATGTTTTCAGTTTGGACTTTAATCAAGGTTTTTTTTAAGTTTTCTCATGAAACAAATGTTCTCGTAAATTTTACAAGTACTTTGGTAATGTTATTATTATTTTTTCGAAAGGTTAAGATTTTATTAACAAAAAAGTTCCAAAACAAAACCGGAAATTGCAAGAAACACAAAACAAAAGAAAACAACCAAGAGGTAGAACATCAAAAAGCCTTAAAATCCATCATTCCAAGCCGCCAAACCATGAGAGAACCGAGCAGTAATCAAAAAGCCTTCAAAAAGTTTTTTTTTTTACTTTAATTTTACTTTTTGAAAGCTTTTTTATTACTGTTCGGTTCTCTCATGGTTTGGCGGCTTGGAATGATGGATTTGAAGGCTTTTTGATGTTCTACCTCTTGGTTGATTTCTTTTGTTTTGTGTTTCTTGCAATTTCCGGTTTTGTTTTGGAACTTTTTTGTTAATAAAATCTTAGCCTTTCGAAAAAATAATAATAACATTACCAAAGTACTTGTAAAATTTACGAGAACATTTGTTTCATGAGAAAACTTTAAAAAAAAACCTTGATTAAAGTCCAAACTGAAAACATTCTCACCACTAAAGGGAAAGCGAGCTTATTTCTTCAGTTTCAAGTATGCCATGACGTCTTAAGATATGTACAATATCAAAAGAAAAATAAAATAAAATGAGAATGTCGAAAAAATACCACAGTTTTTAATAAAATTAATTTTTTTTAAAGAAAAAACAGTTTTTTTTAAAAAAAATATAATAAAATTAAAATTTGTTTTTTTTTTTTTTTAATTTATTATAATAAAATTAAAATTAAATTTAAAAAAAAAGTTTTTTTTATTAAAAAATTTAATCGTTAAATTTTGAATAATAAAACTAAAAAGAAAAAACTTTTTTTTTAAAGAGTAAATTACATAAATCGTCCATGTGGTTTGTATAACGATCGTTAGCCCTCACGTTAGAGAGATTTGCAAGGGAGGTCCTTTTTTGGGACCTGGTCAGATCAGGGACAAGATCCGTAAGATTTGTAAACCACAGGGACGAAACGCGCTAAAAAAAGTATAGGGACAAGATCCGTAACTTTGACGAAACCACAAGGACGATTTATGTAATTAACTCTAATTTAAATTAATCATTTTTGACTACTAGTATATTATAAGAAATTGATGCACAATCTATTCACCTTAATATAAGGCTAAACACAATGGCAACCTAGTTCATCTGTGCCATATCAGCTTTCTCTCTCCGACGACCTAGCGACGACCTTGTTGCCACAGTGGTGACCTGAGATTTTTTTTTTTTTTTTTTTTTTTTTTTTTTTTTTTTTAATTCAAATATTTTTAAAAACAAAATTAAACTTCATTAATAAAAATACTTAACATGACAACAATAATTAAAAACTTAAACTAATAAAACGTAGACGTTACAATACTTATTAAAAACTGCAACTTAATAATCTAAGTTGTAAAGTTCTTTGATTGCTGCCTTAAGTTGTTCAAGTTCTTGTAGTTGTCGTGCGAGCATATTTGTGTCGAGGGGTGTGTTGTAGAAAATTAAATCTTGCGTCCTGTTTGATTGTGGTTGGGTTGTGGTAGTCGTGTTTCATAATCAAAACCGGGTGCTCGAAAACGAATACCCCGATTTTGTGGTGGTGTTACACCGGTTAATTCAAACGGTGGATCCGGTGAGAAATTCAAGTTCGGGGAATTTTTGGGAAGTCGGGATCGTCGGTTTTTTGATATGGGAGTTTTTCTTTGTGACATGATGAATATTGATGAGAAGTTGTTTGAATTGTGTGTTTAAAAATGTGTTTGAGGTTGGTATTTATAATGTTGTAAAAGTCGTAAAGTTTTTATTTATTTATTTATTTTTTACAAACGGTTCGAATTTAAAAAGTGGTATAAATGTGGCTTTGATACTCGGTTGCCACCTCAACCTAGTTCTCTCCTCCTCTCCCCTCAACCGACCTCAACCGATCACCCCACAATGGGGCAACCGGCCTCAACCGAGCACTCGACCGGTCGTGACAACCGACCATTGCGTTTAGCCTAAGGATCATATATTATTAAATCACAATGTCAAGTCTAACCATGCATTTGATGTTGGAAAAAGAGTTTGCAAAAATGATTTTTTTGCAAAGTTTGGATATTATTTAAGATATGTATATGTTATATATATTTATATTTTTGGTAGCTTTGTGTTCTCTTTGACGAGAGTTTCGCAACGAGCTAACGCATGTCCAAAATAGAGTTAACATGAATGAGATATCATGTCTTAAAGTGGGCCACGTGAAACACAAAATTTGAAAAAAGAAACATATCCCACATCGCCTAGAAAAGGAAGTGGGAGTAGGGGTGGAAACGAGCCGAGCCGCTCGTAAAAAACTCGGGATCGGATCGGTAGAAAGCTCGAACGAGCCGAGCCTAAACGAGCCCGAGCTCGAGCCTAAGTTTGGGCTCATTTAATAATCGAGCTCGAGCCCGAGCTCTATACAAAAAGCTCGTTTAGGCTCGCGAGCCTAAACGAGCCTTAGAAATATATACGTGTATATATTTTCTATACGTATAACCGTGTTAACGAGCTCGATCCTTGTGTTAACGAGCCGAGCTTTGTGTTAACGAGTCGAGCTCGAGCTTGTGAAAAGTTTCACGAGCCGAGCTCGAGCTCAAAATGTGAGGCTCGAAACGAGCTCGAGCTCGAGCTTTTTATATATAAACGAGCCGAGCTCGAGCTCGAGCTCTGACAGGCTCGAGCTCGGCTCGGCTCGTTTTCACCCCTAAGTGGGAGTGTGTTTATATAGAAATCATGATATGGACCTTCAAAATGATTTGTTGGTTTTACTCCAACACCTACGCGCGCGCAAGGAGGGTGCATATTTCGGGATTTTGGGCTAAAACGGGTTCGAAGCTTCTGAACTCATGCGAGCCCGTGCGACCTGCGGACACGAATGCGGCTCCGAAACCTCGCACACGTGCGAATCTTTTTGTTGCATATTTCGTTTCCAATTTTAATAAGTTTTCAGATTTTGTATTCGTTTATTCTTAGAACTGATTTAAACTGTTAGAACAAGTTGTGCAGAATTTGTTTATATAAATAGAATATATCAAATCGTGTTTATGGCTATAACAAATTTGAAAATCCTTTTATTTTAGCTGATATTTATCTTGGAGACCAAGTTAGGTATTGGCTATATAATAAACGTTTGGTCATTCAGTTTGATACAGAGAAAAACGAAACTCCACAAAAACTGTATTCCAACAATATCTTCGATCAGAAATACGCAAACTTCTGTGATCTTTCCGGCAAGTACAACTTTGTACGTTGCACCCTAGGAAACAGGCGGCGAATCTGTTTTAAGGGAATCGTGTTAAACACGAGCCTCGTGCTACTGTCTTTACTGATTTCGTTTAATTTTATTGAATAGTGTCTGTCTTCTGCTTCTTAAGGGAATCGTGTTAAACACGAGCCTCGTGCTACTGTCTTTACTGCTTTCGTTTAATTTTATTGAATAGTGTATGTCTTCTACTTCTACTCCATTTTGTCTCTTATTTAATTTTCTGTATTCTATTTTCTGTTATTATTATTATTTGTAATTTGATTTCATTATTAAAAGTGTACACCGTTTCCCACAATCTTAAAACAGATTATGTTTAACAGAATTAAAACGCATTTATTAAATCGGATTAATTATTATTAACAGATTTTATATTCAAACTGCTTTTCTATCGAAACCAAGTTAGAGTTTCTATGGAAAACCAGTTTTCAACAGGATTTTAATTTACAGATTTGGTGTACAGATCTAAAACATTTTTTAAAGCAGTTATTCTTATCAGTTTATTTTGAAACCATGTTTGAGTTTTTGTTAAGCTGATCTATTTAATTTAGTTTCTTATTCGGTTTATTTAAATCTAGTTTCATTGAAACCAATATAGAGTTTCTTTGAACCAGATTCGGTACAGGCTTTTAAGAAATCAGGATAGAATTTCTTTGATATCGATTTTATAACATTTGACTTAACTGTTTGTGTTTGGGAATTTTTCAGGATGACAAACACCACTACTCCTCCTGTGAATGTAACTGGTGCGCCAGTTACTAAGACGGTTGCTAATCATGCTGAGAAATCAGAGAAATTCAATGGGCAGAATTTTAAGAGGTGGCAACAGAAGATGTTTTTCTATTTCACTACTTTGAACCTTGGGCTGTTCTTAAAATAGAATCCACCTCATGTGAAACCTCATACAGAAGGTCAATCCTCTAATCAATAGGTTGTTCAAGCATTGGAAGCATGGAAACATTCAGAATTTTTGTGTCACAACTATGTTCTGAATGGTTTGGTGGAGTCTTTGTACAATGTGTACTGCAAGACCAAGACTGCCAAAGAATTATGGGAGTCATTGGAACGCAAGTACAAAACTAAGGATGTTGGTACAAAGAAGTTCGTGGTAGCTCGTTTTTTGGATTACAAGATGGATAATTCAAAGAATGTGATGAGTCAAGTTCAAGATCTGTAGGTTTTCCTACACGACATTCATGCTGAGGGAATGACCTTGAGTGAAACTTTTCAAGTTGTTGTTATTATTGAAAAGTTACCTACAAGCTGGGTAGAATTTAAGAACTACCTGAAGCATAAGCGAAAGGAGATGAGTGTTGAAGACTTAGTTGTTCGTCTTCGTATTGAAGAGGACAACAAGCTGGCTCAGAAAAACACTTATACGCCTGATTCTGCCAAGGAAAATATGGTTGAGCATTCTTCGTCATCTTCAAAGTCCAATGTCAAAGGTAAAGGCAAAGGAAAAGGAAAGAATGACAAGAAGATCAAAGGGAAGTCTGAGTACCTTTCTCCTAAAGCTGCAATTGTGAAACAGAAGTTCCAAGGGGTGTGTTTCAATTGTGACCAGCCGGGTCACCGTGCTGCTAACTGTAAGATTCCAAATCGGGTGACTCCACGCCAAGCTAATATGGTGAATGAAGATGTGGACATGATTGCTATGGTCTCTGACGTCATTGCCATGATCTCTGAAGTTAACCTGGTAGGTTCCAACAAAAGGGAATGGTGGGTTGATACTGGAGCTACTCGTCATGTGTGTGCTGATAAAAGTATATTTCACTCTTTCAGAGCGGTTGATAGTGGAGAGAAGTTGTACATGGGCAACTCTGCAACTGCTGATATCAAGGGAGAAGGAGATGTAATCTTGAAGATGATATCCGAAAAAGAGCTCAAGCTGACTAATGTCTTGTATGTTCCAGAGATTCGCAAGAATCTTGTGTCTGGTTGGCTGTTGAACAAGTTTGGTTTTCGTCTTGTTTTTTAGTCTGATAAGTTTGTTCTCTCTAAAAATCAAATGTATGTTGGTAGGGGATATGCTCTGAATGGTATGTTTAAGCTCAATGTAATGGTTGTTAAGAATGATATCAATAAAATAGGGGTGAGCAATCCCGACCGACGACCGAAAACCGATCCTGACGGACGCAAATTGATCTCGACCGACACAACCCGACCTCTACTTGGTTCGGAATTCGGTTTGAGTTTTCCACATTTTGGGGACTCGGGTCGGGTCGGGAGTCGGGTTTGAGCAAAACCGACCGACAAAACACAAACAAAATCGACCAACCCGACCGAAACCGACCCTACTGACACAAGCTGACCTCTACTTGGGTCGTGATTCGGTTTGGGTTTTCGAGCATATTGGTTTCAGGATGGTCGGTTTCGGGTCGGGATGGGTCGGTTCTGACCCGATGCTCACCCTTAGTCTTGGACATGTAAATTTTAATTCAAAACGTTAAATAGGAGCTGGAGATATTGGCTGTTGAACAAGTTTGGTTTTCGTCTTGTTTTTTAGTCTGATAAATTTGTTCTGTCTAAGAATCAAATGTATGTTGGTTGGGGATATGCCCTGAATGGTATGTTTAAGCTCAATGTAATGGTTGTTAAGAATGATATCAATAAAATGAATTCTTCTGCTTACTTGACTGAGTCTTCTAATGTGTGGCATGAACGTCTTGGACATGTAAATTTTAATTCAAAACTTTAAATAGGAGCAGGAGATATTGATATCAATAAAATGAATTCACCTGCTAGTTCTCTTACATTTCACAAAACGTTAAATTATTTGTATGACTAAGTGTGTTAAAGAGGAGCCGGAGATATTGGTCGGTCTCACACGGTCTAGAATAATCTCTCTTATTACACATCTGCAAAAGGACACGTCTCACAAGGAGATTTTTGTTGAATCGGTCGCAAAAGCGACCGAGTTGTGTACAAAAGTTTTTGTTTATTAGGTGTTTAGTTAGATGATTTTTTTGGTATTTCTTTAATGATATCTTCGGTCTTTTTGTTACATCAAGTTAGTCATGAAGTAGTACAGAAAAGAGAAAGCTGAAATGACATGTTGTTGTCGGTCTTTTGATAGTCCTTATTACACTTAGTTTAAAAAATCGTCTTTTATGTTTGATCCTTATAAAAAAAATACATATGTGCAAGGATTAAGTTATGTATGTAGTTTCTATTGACATACATGAAGGAAAAAATAAAATAAAATTGTGTACCTGTACTTTTATAATAATACTAACTCATTTGGGGGTCACGTAATTTTAGCCAATAACTAACACATTTGGTCTTTAAGACTGCACTCCAACTCGATCATTGTTATAACGGTGCTATATGCTTTAATAAGCTAAAAGCATCCAATGCAATAACTTTTTGAAAATCTGAAACTTTCGACTCTTCACTCTATTTGCTCCTCACATATTTTCAATCCTTAATAGCCTATTCTTCGTTAACCATTTCACTCAATAACTCTTTTTCAACCTTTTACTCCAATGCTAATATGCAATAACCATTTTAAGTCTTTTTCAACCCTTTTCCAGCTTTGCATTAGAGATGCTTTAAAAAATCGTGTCGCTAAATTTGACTTGTTAGTCTTTCTTTCTATGTTGATTTAGACAAAGTAAGGCTGTAAAGATCGAGATTTTACTATGAATCGTTTTTATTTTCGTAAGATCGGATCGAGATCGAAAGATCCTACTTAAATGTTTAAATGTCTTATACGTCTAGTACGTAATTCGTAATTAAAATTGATAATATAACAAATTTATGAAGAAAGAAGAGTTTAAAAAGTTATAATATAATTGAAATGAAACTCACATGGGGTTGGAAGAATAACTTATCTAATCGGTGATTCAATTTAGTCAAAAAATCTAAATATTTTAAGCTTATATGACACTTATGGTTCCTAATGCTTGTTTTATTATTCCACTATAACGAAACACATTCGTTTATAGTTTCTTTGCATAATTAATTTGAGAGAAGTAGGATCAGATCTAGGGGTGTAGCCGAGTCGAGTCGAGTACTGCCAAGCTCGAACTCGACTCGATTAATAAAACTCGACTCGAGCTCGTTCGAGCTTTGGATTTCAAGCTCGAGCTCGGCTCGTCATCTCAAACTCGAGCTCGAAACTCGACTCGAGCTCGATTATTGTCACTTTTAAAGCTCGAACTCGGTGAAAAATGGCCATATTAAGCTCGACTCGACTGGATTTTACGTAACTATATGTATATAAAAGGGTAAAAGTGTAATATCATTGAAGCTCGATAAGGGCTCGCGAGCCTCACGAGCTGAGCATATTTGAGCTCGAACTCGGCTCGAAAGTGTACTCGAGTAGCTCGAGCTCGAGCTCGACTCGTTTATCTTGAGTCGATTTCGAGTAGTTTACGAGTCGATCTCGAATAGCTCGCGAGCTGTCTCGTCTCGTTTACACCCCTAATCAGATCGAATCAAGATCTTATAATCCTATAGTAAAATCGAGATCTTATGTAAGATCATATGCCATCAAAGATTTTATAAAGGATTGACTCGTTTTTGCTTAAGAGAATTGTAAACTCGTACGATCTTAAAGTTAGATCGTGATCTTAACAGGTATGAGAAAAAGCATTACAAATCGCCAAACTACATGCGTTTGCGGCATGATCAAAGATTCAAAGGGTATTTGTTTATATCAAATTAAATACTCATATGGATATCTAGCTTTTTTACCCGGGCACTGGGTTGTAGGGTTTAGATTTAACTCAAAACTGTTTTTGTTATCACAAGTTATGACATGGACGATTTGTGCGATCTGATACTTTTTCTACAATACTTATGTAACTTTTCGTTAAACAAACAATACTTAAATCATGGATTGTTTTTGTAATCGCAAATAAACGAAAAAGATGTTTTTTTATTTTTTTTTTGGTTTTTGTTTTTGTTAAATCAAGAACTGTTTTTGTTATGTTTTATTGATACACAGTGTACTGTATATAACTTTGAAGCATATGATTTGTTGATTTTTCAGGTATTTAACTTAATTGATAAATCATCAAGCTAAACATCTCAAATTAGACTATCTTGGCATTGTTAGTATATCAGAAGAACAATCATCTGGCTATCTCCATCAGCAATTGATTTTTCATTTATGCAATGCCAATTCGGTATCTGAATAATGTCTGTATGTTGATGTGTACAGCTTTCATAATGTAGAAATATGAGATTGCTATGGTTGTGAACTTGTGATAATGTGTTTTGTTTTTTAGAAATTAATTGCATTGTGAAATATGAAATGCCTTGAAATATCATAAAGGTTGAGGCTACCTTTTCCACATCTTTTTTTTTTGAACGTAACCTTTTCCACATCTTGCAGCCACCAAGGGCCAACAACCTATCAAGTGGAGGGGCAAAAAAATCATAATTAAATTTTGGTGAATGAAATGGAAAAACTTAATAATAGTGGGGTGAAAATAAAAGACAAGAATAACACCAAATCCATCAATGTCATGTCCACCAAACTCATAATCATTAAACTAAACAAATATAGGCCATTCAAGGCTTATCCCTCCACCCAAGGAGACACATGTGAAAAAGCTATAAACAATCACCATTATTGGTGGCCCCAGTAACATATACACATTTTTTATTCAAACATATGACACTTGTTGTATTTTTTAATGAAAAAACTTTATACTAACGGTTTTCATTAATATTCTTTTATATCTTACCTTTTTAAGTTGTTTTAGGTACGTTTTTGACAATTCATACGGAAACTCAGAAATTGTTTAGTAATCTAACAAGATAAATAGACAATTATAGTTATAAAATGATATATCATAATCAACAAGACCATTGTTACAAAAATATATAGACAATCATCTTTATAAAGATTCTAGACTCCTTTTCAATCACTCGACGATTGTTGTCTACATTCGGGAATAACGAGAGACAATAATCATATGTACTGTCTTTCTATTATAGGACAATCACTTAAAAGGTTAAAAAAAAGAATATGTATGAGGTGACATTTACCATAAAACGATGATATTCCGATTCTCTCAATCACACGTGTTCGTGAGTAACTGATATCACAAAAATCGCGATGGTCCTTTATATTGTACACAACTTGGATCGATGATTATGTACAGTAATTTCTTAAGGATACAAAAATGTCTGTTTAATGTAACGTCACATGGATAAAAGTATAAAAGTTTTTGATCTTACAATATCAACGAACTGTTTCAAATGTACTAATTTGGTACGTGTATTATTTTTTGTTTCACATAACAAACTTTCATGTTTTGTGCTAATTTGCACCAATGTTTACTGGCTACCGGTTAAATTTGTAGAAAACCGACAAAAAACCTACGTGGCATATCTAATGTTTTTAGTTTTGGTTGTACACTAGCAACGAACTTTTTCAAATGTATCGATTTGTAACGTGAACCTTTTCAACGAACTTTTAATGATTAAAACTTTTCCAACTAACTTTTAATGATTAATTTTTCTTTTCATTGACCATCATAACTCACAAATATTGATTTTGACTCACCATACGTTATCTTCTGCAAATTTTCACCGTATATCACTTGATCAAAACATGAAACGGATTATATGCTTCTTGTAATTTGAAAACACAATAATGAGATATTCATTTTGTTATGCCAATGGATATTGCATGATATCTATGTTATTAATTTTGTTTGGTTCTTGCGTATGGAGTGTGTAAGGTTGAGCTTGTTACTTACTTTGATGAAAAGGATTCAACATATTGTTCCTTGAAGCTTTATTGGGCTGCAGTTTTCGTTTTTTATCGTTGTCTCTCATAATTTTTCCTTTTTTTGTGTAGTTATGAGTAGGATGAGGGATTTTTAGTGTTGTTTCATTCTCTACTTTCTATTAATTTTATTGATTAACGATAATGATACATTCACAACTGTGATTTGGTTGGATTTAATAAAAGATGAATGGGATTAAAGATAAAAGAAGGATATAACGGTACATAAGTCATTTAACGAGATAGGATTCAACGAAAAGGAAGTGTGGGAAGCTATTTGCGGGTGCGGGGGGGATAAAGCTCCGGGGCCTGATGGCTTTAATTTTAAGTTTATTAAAAAATCATGGGAGTGCATTAAAGTGGATCTGTTAAGGGCGGTTCGATGGTTTTGGGAAAAAATGGAAATTTCGAGGGGTTGTAATGCATCTTTCGTCTCCATCATTCCTAAGGTGGCGGATCCTTTAGGACTAGGCGATTTCCGGCCTATCAGCCTTATTGGATGCTACTATAAAATAATTGCAAAAATGTTAGCGGAACGGGTTAAACGAGTGGTGGGAGGAGTGGTGGGGGAAGTGCAAAACGCGTTTATTAAAGGTAGGTATATTCTAGACGGAGTTCTTATAGCAAACGAGACAATGGATTTCTTGAAGAAAAAGAAAGAACAGGGATTAGTTTTCAAAGTGGATTTTGAGAAGGCGTATGATAGTATTAATTGGAGATTTTTATTAGACATAATGAAAAGAATGGGTTTCGGTGTAAAATGGTGTAAATGGGTGGATACTTGTCTTCGATCGTCATCTATGTCCATATTGGTCAATGGATCTCCATCGGAGGAATTTGGTCTCGAAAGGGGTGTTAGACAAGGTGACCCCTTATCTCCGTTCCTATTTATTTTGGCGGCGGAGGGGCTCAACGCGATTGTTACCGAGGCGGTAGAAAAGGGCATTTTTAGAGGAGTTATAGTTGGTGCAAATAAGGTTACGGTTTCACACTTACAATATGCGGACGATACTATATTTTTTGGAGAATGGAATAAGGAGAATGCTAAATCTCTTATGTGCATTCTCAAATGCTTCGAAGAGGCGTCCGGTTTAAAGGTAAATTATAACAAGAGCAAAATTTATGGTATTGGAGTCAACGAGGAGGATATGATGGATATGGCGAGATGGATGGGATGTGGCATCGGGGAATTCCCGTTTACCTATTTAGGGTTACCAATTGGGGAGAACATGAGGCGAGTGAATGCTTGGGGGCCCGTGGTGGAGAAGTTCAAAAATAGGCTAGCGGATTGGAAAGCTAAATCGATGTCTTTCGGGGGTCGTCTAACATTGGTAAAATCGGTCCTCGGTAGCTTGCCATTGTATTATTTTTCGATGTTTCGCGTGCCTTTGAGTGTGATAAAAAATCTTGAGAGAATTAGAAAAAATTTCTTTTGGGGTGGGGTTGGGGAGGGTAAAAAACTTTCATGGGTTAAATGGGATTCGGTTCTTACATCATATGGGGAGGGGGGGCTTAATATTGGGTCTTTAAGGGCGAAAAATTTGGCTTTATTGGGAAAGTGGTGGTGGAGGTTTAGGAGGGAGGGCGGGAGCTTATGGGTTAAGGTGATTAAAAGCATCCATGGTAATAGCGGGGGGTTGGGTGAGGTTAGGGCTTTGGGTAGGGGGGGCTCGGGGGGTGGGGTTTGGAATGATATTATGCGGATTGGTGGGGAAATTGATGCAATGGGGATTGAGTTTTCTTCTTCTTATCGAGGGGTGTTGGGGGACGGGAGGGATATTAGGTTTTGGGTAGATAGGTGGGTTGATAATCGGAGGTTATGTGATAGATTTCCTAGGCTATATCATTTAGATAGGAGAAAGGAGGGGTGTGTGCGGGATAAAGGGTCGTGGGTTAATAACGTGTGGAGTTAGAAGTATTAGTGGTCGAGTAAATAGGGAGTTTGTGGAACTTTTAGAGGTTGTGCAAAATACCGTTGTTAATGTTAATTGTAGGGACAAATGGAGGTGGGAGCTTGATGAAGACGGTGAATTCACAGTTAAAGAGCTAGCAAGATTGGTGGAAGAGAAGAATTTACAAGTGGAGAGTGGAAACCAAGAGACGATATGGAATAATTTGGCGCCAAAGAAAGTAAACATCTTCGTGTGGAGGGCGCGAAAAGGAAGACTTCCGGTTCGTGTGGAGTTAGATAGAAGAGGCATCGACTTAGACTCGTTGCTTTGTCCTTGTTGTAACAACATCGTGGAAACTTGTGCTCATTGCTTGATCTCTTGCGACCTAGCGATGAGTGTGTGGGAAAAAGTTTTCAAATGGTGGAAGGTTGGAATCGTTAATGCTTTCTCTATCGATGAGTTCTTTTCATCTAATGGAGGTGTTAATGTTCCCAACGCTCTATCTCGTGTTTGGCAAGTGGTAATTTGGACTTCCGGGTACTTCATTTGGAAAGAAAGAAATGCACGTGTGTTCTCAAAAAAGGTTACAAGTACTAATAAGATTGTTCAAGATATCCAACTTAAAAGCTTTGAATGGATAGTGAGAAGATCAAAAAAATATAAAGTGTTAGATTGGCAACAATGGTTACGGGAACCTCTCCAGATTCGGTTACAGTAAGGGATAAATGATTGCTTCGTGTCTACTGGAATTTTATCAGTGAGGTCAGTTAGTATGGTACAATTAACTTTGTTCAATATGTTCACTGGGTCTGCACTTTTTTTTTTTGGTCTGCACTTGAGTAGTTGAGTTTAGCTAGTGTTTGGTTTTTCAGTAGGTGAGCTAGTGGTTGCTTTTGGCCTTTTATGTCCTTCACTTAGTTTGATTTTATAATCAAATGGTGGGTCTTGGGTCAAAGTGCTTGTGAGTTTAGTTTTGTCAGTATGTTGTGGTTCTTTACCATTTGTATAGGAGTTATTGTTCTAGGTCTGTTGGTCCTTATTTTTGTGTCGAATGTCCACACTGTTTGTAGTGTGTTATTTTCTTTGGGTCCTTTCTCTTCAATGGTCTTGTTGAGGAGGTGGGATGTCTTTTCTTATGTATTTTGTTTCTTTGGTTTAATATATGTTGCCTTTCTAAAAAAAAAAAAAAAAAAAAAAAGTCATTTAATAAGTGATAAAAAGATATACTTAAATGAAGTAGAAAATTATTTGGTTCAGGAAAACAAGTCAAATTAGCAACTTGAAAGTCTGTTACATTATCTGAAACAAAAAGTAATACATGTATCAAATCGGTATATTTAGAAAAGTTTGTTGTTATTGTACGACCAAAACACAAGTATAAAAAATAAACATTAATTAAGTGGCAAATAAAACGGCAATAGAAAACAGGTGTACAACATGTATCAAACCCCAACAATTAAGTGTCAACTAAGTGAAAAACTCATTAATCAATCTTTTTTTTAATCCTTCTTAGCCAACGACTCGGCTCAATTCGGCGTGTAATAGTGTTAGCTTGAGCCGCGGCTTCATAATAGACCAAGCGATCCTCCTCCTTGCAACGATCTCTCATCCAACGGTTTCGCAACAATACCGGCTCAAAGTTCAACTTGAATGAATATCATATACAATATAGTTTTAGAATGATTAATTTTATATTCTTGCATTCTGATTCTTATTCTGTCGGTTAAAAAATATTCATTAGAATCATTAATTTAATTTATCTTTTATTAATGAAGTGTTTTTTTTTTTCTTGTTTTTAAAGAAATAACATACAGGTTTGCACAGATATCTGTTTAAAGCAAACGCTTTCTCATTTATATTTTCATAACATAAAAACAAAACAATAACTAGGTTGTTGATCTACTAGACATCTAGACTTAAGGCTGGACGCAGTGGCTTTTCACAAGTCGGACGGTCAACGAAATTTTAGAAGCACGACCGATATTAAGATCAGTCGGCACGAGTGTGGGGAAAGATCATCACATCAGTTGAGGCTTCATAATTCCCAACATCGGTTGTAAATTCAACCGATTTCCAAAGTTATTTTCAAAAAAGTTACCGTTTGGTTTGCTTAAAAAAAAAAAAAAAAAAAAAAAAAAAAAAAAAAAAATTAAACGAATTTTAAACTTTACCACTCTATAAATACTAACTTCAAACGAATTTTTAGAAGCACGCAGTGGCTTCTCAAAAGTCGGTCGGTCAACAAATTTTTAGAAGCACGACCGATATTAAGATCAGTCGGCACGAGTGTGGGGAAAGATCATCACATCGGTCGAGGCTTCATAATTCCCAACATCGGTTGTAAATTCAACCGATTTCCAAAGTTATTTTCAAAAAAAAAAAAAAGCGACCGTTTGGTTTGCTTTAAATGTAAAAAAAAATAAAAAAAAATTAAACTTTACCACTCTATAAATACTAACTTCAAACACACTTCTAAACACACAATTTCAAACACAATTCAACCTCAAACTACTTCTCAACACGATTATTATGGCTTGTCGTCTCCCGCATTCCGTTGAAGATATGCAAATGTACATTAAAAATCAATGCGAAAAAGACGAGGAGGCTCAAAAAAACGCTATTATAGACGTTATCAATCTGTTTGAGCAGGCAAGGGCAGAGAAGCAACATATGATTGAAAACTACACGAGTTGCAACGACATTACGCCTGAACGAAAAGCTGTGATCGACAATTTTTTTATGGATGAAGCCCACAAAGACGACTACATTGCTGACAAGTTGTGGGAGTGTGTTCAACAAATACATAACAACATCAACACCAAAATCAATTGGAGCTATCGGGAGAACAAAACCGATGGTGTAGGTGCATCAAGTTCGTCTACTAGATTTGTTGGGCAACCTCTGCTGGACGAGGAACGTTTAGCTCGCATCGAGGAATTTGCCGGTTATCGGTCTCCCTCTTATGATACTGCATGCGGGGAACATCTATGGAATATCATTAGTAAGAAGGACTCCCTTTGGGTTAAGTGGGTTAACATATATAGGATCAAGGGTAGATGTATTTGGAATCTTGCTGTTTCGGATAGCACTTCTTGGTGTTGGAGACATATTATGAACCTTAGAAGTAAAATCCGTTGCTTTGTTGGTGTTAAAATAGGTAATGGCAAGGGCAGTTTTGTTTGGTTTGACAAGTGGCATTCTAATGGCCCTTTGTGTAAACTGATATCGCATAACATCCTTCATTATTATGGCCTTAATGTTAATGATAAAGTGGTTGACTGGATTGATAATAGTAAATGGACTTGGCCTAGGGACTGGTTGGGTAGATTTAAGGAAGTTATTGATACTCCTGTCCCGGTTCTTAATGATGATGAAGATAAAGCTGTTTGGCTTAATAAGGAGTATAAAGTTGTTGATTTTAGTGTGAAAGAAACCTGTAGGATGTTGAGAACTGATATGCCTTGTTTTTTGTGGCATGAACATGTTTGGTATAAGCAATGTATACCTAGGCATGCGTTTGTTCTTTGGATGGCTTTAAAAGGTAGATTGAAAACTCAAGATAGGATTTCTAGATCGTTTCATATTTCTAATAACTTGTGCCCTCTTTGTAACTCTTGCCCGGACTCCCATAGCCACTTGTTCTTTAGCCGTGGGTTTTCTAAATGCATTTGGGATAGGTTGAAGGTTATGATTAAACTTGAGGATGTTGCTAGTACTTGGGCTGAGGTGGTTTCAGGGGTCTGTGTTAGGAAGGTCAGTAATTCCATATGGAGTATTGTTCATATTGGTGTTGGGTGCCGCTGTTTATTTTATTTGGCAGGAAAGGAACGTTAGGTTGTTTGAGAAGAAGTATAGGAATGCTGATGTTGTGTTCAATCATATAGTTAATATTATTAGATTGAAGTTTATTAGTCTTAATGTTAAGTGGTCAAGAGATGTGGATAAGATTGCTAAGATTTGGCAGTTACCTAGACTGGGATTGAGAAGAGGTGACAATGGTATGGACTTTACTAGTTTTGATGATAGGCCTCCATAATTATCTGTTCTGGTTCTGTTTGTACTGGTCCATTTGGATTTGCAGATATATTGGTTTTACTTGTTTGATTTGCACCACTGCAAACGGCAGACGTTGGCTCAGGTTTCTTTTGGTTGTGCTTTGGTCTGTGTTGGTTATCTACTTTGTGGTCTTGATTATATATGGCTATTGGAGTTATATGGTTGCCGTGTTCTGGGTCTCATGGAGGGTGTACTGTGGGATATGCACTACAGGTGAAAGCGAGAACTCTGGTATGTTTACTTTTAACTTTTTTGGTGTAGATGAAGGGACTAAGGTTGTTAGCAAATATATCACCGATTCTTTAGCAAATAACCTGCGCTGGTCTACATTTATGGATGTTTGGTTGGGAGATGGTTTGCTATGCACTACAGATGATGGTATGGGGTGGTTAAAGTTTGTTTTGGTTATACTATTATCTGCGCTGGCTTACTATAGTGTTTGCTTGGTTATTGGGGGTTGTTGGAGTATGGGTTATAATTTTCAAAGAAGAGTGAACTTCTATGTTGATTCTTGGTCATGGTTCTTTGGAAATTTAATGGCTGCTGTTTACTTTTTATGGATGATCAGATGGAGGGTTGGTGTCCAATGGAGGGCTAACATGTATATGGATTACTTCTTTTTATGGCTTTTCTACTATTCTGGTCTTAACAAGTGCCTGAAAGAGGGGTATGTTTTGACTGGTAATATTACAAATGCTCATACAAATGATGGTCATTTCCATGTACCTCTGTGGTTTCCCACTAAGTGGTGCACTGATCAGTCCCTTGTTTGTTGGGAAGCTTTGTTGCGTGTAATGTTGTGCAAGCTTCACCTTCAGTTTAGCACCAGTGTTTGGATGATTGCAATTAAGCCTGTTGATCCTTCTTATGTGATGACTCTTGGTGTCTTTGGGTTATCTGATAATAGTTCTTCTGAACAGTTGCTGATTCTTCTAAATTTTCAAACTCTGTACTCTTTTTCCTTGTACAATATTTTTCCCACAGGGTTTTTTGTTTGGCAAGGTTTTATAATGAGACAGAGGTTTTGGATGATCACTTATCTTGTGTTCATCCCGTGGCAAGACTGTTCCATTTGGAGTGACACAATTTGGTTCAAGATCCTGGATATTGAAGATGCTTGTAAGAGCTTTTGGATTAATGCTGCTACTATGCCTTTTCTGTATGGTCAGCCTTGTTCTATCGGTCTTAGTGGTATAGCTGTCTATTTGTCTTGTCATATGGTGATGTTTTGGTGGTGCATTGGTTGGTCCCTTTGCATTTTATCCAAGTATTCAGAGTATGATAAGGCAATAGATATAGCTTGTTTTCTGCTATGCTTGATGGTTCATGTGTGGCCTTGGTTATCATTGTATCTTTGGTCATTGTTCATCTAGTCATGTAATGGTCTGTTCCTCTGATTTTGGCATAGGTAGTTTGTGGTTATCTTTTGATTGTTATGTTTTCTTTCTTTCTTAGGCAAGGGATGGATTTACTAGGGGTTGTCCTAGTTTTTCTTTTCTCTTGTGCTATCGTATGTAAATAACTTCATTTTATTTATTTTATTTTACCTGTGAAAAAAAAAGTTTGTCTACTAGATTTGTTGGGCAACCTCTGCTGGATGAGGAACGTTTGGCTCGCATCGAGGAATTTGCCGGTTATCGGTCTCCCTCTTATGATACTGCATGCGGGGAGCATTCAGATTAAAATTTATGATTTATGTATTTCGTATCGTTTTAATTTTTAACATATTGTAATTTTTTATTTTAATGAATTTTAAATTTGTTGTTTAAAATGTTTGAATTTAAAAAAAAAGCCGGTCATCGACTGTGGCAACTTGGTCATGTCTGGTCGTCGGAGAGAGAAAGCTGATGTGGCACCTGATGACCTGGGTCACGAGTGTGCCCAGCCTAACATCGACTACTTAAGGTTGGTAGCAGTGGTGACCTATGTCGACCCTGCCACATCAACTTTCTTTCTCCAATGACCTGACGACGACCTAGTTGCCACAGTGGTGACCTAGTTAATTTTATTTTATTTTCTTATTTTATTATTTTTTTTTCAAATATTTTTAACAACAAAATTAAACTTCATTAATAATAAAAATATTACATAAACATACAATAAACATACGAACTAAAATATCCTAATCTGAATGCTCCCCGCATGCAGAATCATACGAAGGAGACCGATAACAAGCAAATTCCTCGATGTAAGCCAAACGTTCCTCGTCTAGCAGAGGTTGCTCAACAAATCTAACAGACAAACTTGATGAACCTACACCATCGGTTTTGTTCTCCCGATAGCTCCAATTGATTTTGGTGCTGATGTTGTTCTGTATTTGTTGAACACTCCCCCCACAACATGTCAGCAATGTTTTCGTCTTTGCGGGCTTCATCCATAAAAAATTTGTCGATCACAGCTTTTCTTTCAGGCGTAATGTCGTTGCAAATCGTGTATTTTTCTCTCATACGTTGCTTCTCTGCCCTTGCCTGATCAAACTGCTTGACAGCGTTTATAATAGCATTTTTTCGAGCCTCATCGTCTTCTTCACATTGTTTTTTAACATACGTTTGCATTTGTTCGACGGAATGGGGAAGACGACAAGCCATAATAATTTTGTGTTGATAGAATTGTGTTTGAAATTGTGTGTTTAAAAATGTGTTTGAGGTTGGTATTATAATGTGTTAAAAGTGGTAAAGTATTTTGTTTTTTTGTTTTTTTTTTGTTTTTTTTTTGCCAAACGGGTCACTTTTTTTATTTACAACTCAGTTGGCCAAGCAACCTAGTTCGTCCATATTGCCTCGACCGACCGACCATCACCCAACACCCATAATGGGGCAACCGACCCTCAACCTTACACAATCCTTTTGTTCGACCCACCCACTGTGGTGAGCCTAACAAACTAGGTTGACGTTTTCATATTAATAACTATATATAAAATATGCATATCTCTAACCAAAACTAAACCTTAAATTATTTGTTTTCTCTCATATTCACTCGTACTTTACACATACCTATATATGCATTATTGGTTTGAAAAATACAAAACTAAAACCGCCATTCATTACCAAAAAACATTAGAAACCAAAAACTGACAAAAATTATTTGTTTCCACCGCTTTGCGCAACTATTAATGCAAAGCACATCCATATTCTTGATCTTATGTGTTAAAACTACATATCCAACCCAAAAACACAACTACAACACAATCAAGTCACCCAGCCAACCACCTCTTGATGCATCTTTTTATTACTTAATAGTAAAGAAGATGAGTCCACAAAACGTGTGCTCACCAAACAGATACAAAAGAAAAGAAGTAGCCCCCTTCAGAAGGATTTTACTTATCTCACTACAAAGAAACATATACAATCTTCCTAACTACAAACACTCAAACCTACACTAACCAACAAACTATACGAGATGATCAAGATGATTAAAAACCAAACAATTAAACTTGTAACAAACTTGAGAGAGAGAGAGAGAGAGAATTTTTAGTGAGAGAGTGAAAACGACTTAATGAACGAAGCTAGGGTTGGGATGACATCCTTTTATAGAGATCAGTTACACTTCAACCCTTGTAGTTATAGAAACCTGTCAAACACAGCTAAACATCCAAAATATAAAGAAAAGTGACACAGTTAGTCCATCAACTTAAAGTAATACATAATCTTGATAATATGATATATTTCAACACCCGCTCTCAAGCTTCTGGCTTGAGTATGTCAATCAACCCAAGTTTATTACAAAACAGTTTATGTTGTGAAATACTTAATCCCTTGGTAAACAGATCTGCCACATTGTTAGCAGAAGCAACTTTCAAAGTTTTTATAACTCCAGAAGTTACTTTTTCTCTTACTAAATGTAAATCAATTTCAAAATGTTTGGTTTTCTCATGAAAAAGTGGATTAGCATCTATTTGAATAGCAGAACTGTTATCACAAAACAAATTTGCAGGCAACAAACTATCTATTCCAAGGCCTTTTAAAATTTTAACTATCCAAACAAGTTCACAAGTAGTAGATGTTAAACACCTATACTCAGTTTCAGCTAAAAACCTAGAAATAATAGCATGTTTCTTGCTTTTCCAGGAACCAAGTTATTGCAAAAGTAAACATAAAATTTAAAAGTAGACTTCCTAGAAACAGGACACTTAGTCCAATCTGCATATAAGAAAGCATACAAATTAAGCTTACCTACAAGTGCAGCATGCATATGCTGACTTAAACAACGAACAACATAACAAATATATGGTCTAGTAACAAACATATAGATAAGTTTACCTGCAAGTTTTTTATACTCGGTCATATTTATTAAAAACTTATCAGTATCTATTTCAGTATGACTTAACACAACATTCTGCTGCAAAGGAGTTGCAACAGGCTTACAAGCCAACAAACCATACTCGCTAAACAATTCAAGACAATATTTTCTTTGAGAAATACAAAGACCAGTTTTATTTTCTAAAAATTCAATTCCTAAAAATATTTGAGACGACCAAGATCCTTGATCATTAACTTTGAACCTAGATACCTTTTAAACTTCTCAATTTCATCAACATTGTTACCATTATTCATAACATCACTAACATAAACCAGCAGAGACATAAATAACCCATTTTGACTCTTAGTTTACAAAGAATAGTCATTTATACTTTGAGTAAATCCATCTTCAACCAAACCAGTGTTAAGTTTCTCATTCCACTGGCTTGAAGCCTATTTTAAACAATAAAGTGACTTAACCAATTTTCACACCCTAGTTTCTTCCTTATCATAATAACCAGGAGGTAATTCCATATACACATCCTCGTAAATACCACTACACAAGAAAGCATTATTCACATCCAACTGGTATAAAGGCCAATTATTATAAACATATAAACCAATTAAGCATCTAACAGTGATCATTTTAACCACAGGACTAAATGTTTCTTCATAATCAACACCTTCTCTTTGATTATACCCTTTTGCCACAAGCCTAGATTTATATCCATTAATTTCACTAGAAGACTTGTATTTAATTTTCCAAATCCATTTACCTCCTATGGATTTTCTACCTCTGGTAATTCACATGAGTCATAAGTATTCTTTCTATGCAATGTTTTCATTTTTAAATTCATGGCTTCAATCCACTTAGGATTTTGAGAAGTCTCAACAAAAGACTTAGGCTCATATGACTTATTCAAAGTAGTAGAAAAACACATATTAACAGTAGACAACTTAGAATAACACATATATTTTTCAATACCATACTTCACATTGTTACCAATAACAAAATCATTAAATCTAACATGCTGACTTTTTTGCCTACCAGACCTCCTCGGAACTTGTGGTACTTCCATTTAAGTTACATGATCCTCACCATTGAAAACATTTTGATTATTTCCCTCAGAGGTGATAGTTTCTTCTATCTTGGTTACCGTGGTTGCATCTCCATCATCAACTGTGTTAACACAACCATCTGGAGTTGTCATACCACTACCTTCCACATTAGAAGGGTCCCCCTCTTCATCAATGGTACTTTCAGACCCATGGATGTCAAAAAAGTTTAAATAGTTTACTCCAGATTCATCAAAGTTGTAGTTCAAGATTATTTAAAATATTTTCAGACTCACTAAAAACATTTGCAGACTCTTTGGAAATGTTTCCAGACTTCATTTTAAAATGAAAAATTGTTTCATAAAATTTTAAATCCTTTGAATAAAAGACATATTTACTTTCCAAACCATACGTCTTATATGCCTTTTTGACACTAGAAAAACCAATTAACACACACTTATTCAGATTTGGAGCTAAACTTATCATTTGAGATTAAAATAATAGAGTAACACATACATCCAAAAGACCTGATATGAGAGAGACTAGGATCCTTACCATACACTAAAAAATAAAAGGAAACACCATACGAGACTGAAGAGGGAAGCATGTTAATTAAGTAAACAACAGTTAAAACGCATTCAGGCCACATAGAGAGAGGAATCCCCCCTGAAACATAAGACTCCTAGCAACAATAAGAAGGTGTCTATGTTTTCTCTCAGCAACCCCATTTTGCTGAGGAGTATAGGCACAAAAAGTTTGATGAACCATATTCAAATCATTGAACAGATTAGACAAATGATTATTAAAAAACTCTGTCCCATTATCAGACAAAATTATTTTAATTTTATTGTTAAATTGTGTGAAAATAATTTTTATAAAACTCACATGATAATTTCCAACTTCACTCTTTGATTTTGGAAGATACACCCAAACTACTTTGCTAAAATCATCAACTAAAGTTAAAAAATATCTAAAATCATCTTTACTAGTAACCTTAAAAGTTATTACAATGAAGTAAATCCCCAGCAGACTCAGACTTATGATCACTTAAAGGAAATGATTTCCTAGTCTGCTTAGCCTTGTGACAAATGTCACAAAAAGACACATGATCAACCTTTTTAAAACCAATTTTATCCCCCCAAACAGACAAGACTTAGTCAGTAGGATGACCAAGTCTTTAGTGCCATTACTCACTGAAAACATGACAAACAAACACAAAATTACATATACCAAGATTAAACTCACCACATTTGTTCACACAAAATAAGTAAAGACCGCCAGATTCACTACCAGTTCCCACAAGCTTTCCAAGTTTCAAATCCTGAATATAACACTTATGTTCATCAAAACCAACAAGGAACTTATTGTCCTTAAAAGTTTATTAACATATAACATACTAACATTATACTTAGGCACAACAAAAACATCAAATAAACAACACCAATGGTCAATCTAAGACTACCAATAACAGTAATTTTGGCAACAGTCCCATTGGGATGTCCCACAGTTAACATAAGACTAGAAATATCAAACACATTAAACATGTTTTTCATAGAATCAGTCATGTGCTGATTAGAACCAGAATCAATAATTCAACCCAAAGTGACATTATAGTTAACAGAACCAGTTTTAGCACATAATTTTTTTTCAAAATGAAGATTGAACAACACATTATTATTGAAAAATCTTTGGTTTATACCTGCCATACTACCAGACACATTAGCAGAGGGTTTCTCATTAATGAGACTTAAGAGCTTCATCATTTGATCATTAGTAAATGACCCAATCATAGAACCAGAAGAATAAAATGAGAGTTGAGAAACATTTGAATTAGCATTAAATCTTTAGACAACAGCAAACTATTTCGAAAGGGTTGGGTTTCTTTTAACACGAGGAGGACACCCCTTTAACTCAAAACATCTTTCAATTGTAAGACCAATCAGACCACAATGTTTACAAACCATATTAAGATTAGGATCCCTATTGCCACTATTATTATTGTTATTAAACCTCTTTGTAAAATTATTTAAATTATTATTGGTCTTAACAACAAAAGCAGCAGGTTGGGCCTTACTGCTAGAAACAAAACCAGGATGAAGTCCTCTATGGGACTCGTTTCTGGAAACATCATTAAAGGCCTCATTGACATAAGGTAAAGGGTCTCTAGCTAAAATGTTACTCCTAATTTGTTAATAAACATCATTAAAACACATTAAAAATTGCATAAGTCTGATTGACTGGTTAGGTTTCAACACACCCTCATGAGCAGCACAATAGGTAACAGAGTCATAGTATCAAATTCTCTCCAATGAGAATTCAACTTATGATAGTAACGAGGCACAGAAAGATCACCTTGTTTCAAAGTATTAATTTTATGAATCACATTAAAAATGACAATACCATCAATTTTATCATAAGTTTCTTCTAACTCAGTCCAAACCTTAGAAGCAATTTCAGAATAGACTTGTCCTAAGTATAACTCAGAAGATAAAGAACCAAGAATCCAACCTAAAACAATAGCATTACGTCTCTCTCATTGTTGGGACAAAACAAGACTAGTAACAGGTTTAACACAAGTACCATCAACAAATCCCATTTTATTTTTTTCCTTTTAATGCAATTTTCATAGCAATGGGTCACATTTTGTAACTATCAAAACCAGTAAGTTTAAAATGAACAATAGGAACATTAGAGTTTTCATTTGAATGCAGATACAATGGATTGCCAGCATCCAAACTACTAATTAAAACTTCAGTCATAACAATAGATAAACAGAGAACATATAGCAACAAACAACTAGTAGATAATCAGATAAACAACTAACAAGGACAACCAAATGGAAAGACAACCAAGAACCAATAAGGATTCTACTTATCTCACTACAAAGAAACAAATATAGTCTTCCTCACTACAAACACTCAAACCTACACTAACCAACAGACTATACCAAATGATCAAGATGATCAAAAACCAAACAATCAGACTTGTAACAAACTTGTGAGAGAGAGAGAGAGAGAGAGAGAGAGAGAGAGAGAGAGAGAGAGAGAGAGAGAGAATTTTTAGTGAAATAGTGAAAACGGTTGAATGAATGAACTTAGGGTTGGGATGAGATCTTTTTATAGAGCTCAGTTACACTTCAACCCTTGATGTTATAGAAACCTGTCAAACACACCTACACATCCAAACTATATAAAAAAATTGACATAATTAATCCTTCAACTTAAGATAAGACATAAGCTTGATAATATGACATATTTAAACATTATGACTAATAATAAGTCAATAACTTACAAGAATACAAAATTTTGGAAATAATACAAAAAATATTAGTACTACTAATATTTTATGCCATTGAATGCAGTACAAGGACCGTCCAACTGCTACCGATGTCTTCTTTTCCCGACAAACAAAAAGGTTAAAAAGGTTGGTGGCCCTGGTTCAAATGATAATAACAAGAAGGGCCCGGAAAACAAATTATTAAAATTTATTAGTGTACGAGGTTCTTATGGTCTGTGTTTGTAGGCGACGTGGTCACTTCTAAACCTTTTATATCTTCATTAAACTAATAAAAAAGAGTTTGTGCTTGCACTTTCACCTTTATTTATTGTTTATTGTCTAAAATGACATTCTTAATCCAGCCCAATCCAATAAGGCCCAATCAAGATATGCTATTAGGAGTCTTTTTAGTTCAGTTTATGTGAAATTTGAGTATCAAATGCTAGAGATCATAGCGAGGAAACTACATTGCTAAAAAGTGAAAATGAGTAAATGAGTGATCTGCTTATGAGCTCAAAGCTCGGTATACAAAATGAGACGTGAGATGGCCTTCGGTTAACGACATTGCTAGAATAACAAAATGTATAGATTCATCTAGCATCTAGTCGGGTGGAATTCAGTTCATCTGTAGGTTTATGAGAAAGTAACGCTACCAATTTTCTAGTAAACCCCATGTTTCTCTATACTCAAAAACATTGATTTATATTTGTAAGCACATAGATATTTTAAACTATTGATGTAAGTTACAAAGATCAAAAACTACTTATGTTTGGAACACGAACATTTTTGGCTAAAGATGTGTTGTAACATACGTTTTTTTAGGTAAAATCAAAGTACAATGTTTACGAAAGCTAAAATCTCTCAAGCATGTTAGACATAAAACTACAGTATTCAGCATGTTTGATGTTTGTTTAACTACTAATGAGCCGATACCTGACATGGTGACAGATTGGCAATCACCAAACTTACCAAAACTTTATTTACTTAAGACATAGCATGATCATGAATGAAATTTGTATTTATAGTCAGTGCCAAGTTTGATGTGTTATTTTATACGTGTTCGAAATCACATAATACGAAACTCGGAATGAAAGCTACTGTTATTTCCATAATACATTTTTATACGTTAGGAAGAAAACTTTAAAACCAATGCTACAACGTTCCACCATAAGGTCTAGAAAATTTTCCAGAAACAATGTGTCACTGGTGTCCCAGATTGTGAGTCTTGGGAGGGCACTCCTACAATCAAGCTATAACACGTGAAAAAGATAGTTTTCTCAGTATTAAGACAGAGTGTAATATGTGAGGTGAAGGTTGATCCCAACTAAGGGGAGTGTGTTATTATACATGTCTTGCTGCGGTTGTGCTCTCTGGTTACGTTAGCTAATGAGAGACCACACTTGTTTATTTCGAGGTGTGTATGTGTGTGCGCGCGCGTGTGGGTAATGACCATCAGCGAATGAAAGACCACACCATGTCAGTCACAGCCGTTTTAGAAGGTAGCTGTAATGGTGAACAGCCAAAGGGTGATTCACAAAGTGAATTGCAAATGTGTGGGTTGCAGAGCCGTATACCTCGCCTAATGTGACTGGATATCTAAGGATATATAACCGTGACTGTTGTAAAATACTCATGTACTTGGGAAAATATGCCATGCATATTTACTCATTGGTAGTGCTTGCTATAAGCAAATAATAAGTCAGAAACATTTTAGTGGCCATAAACAAAAAGTTGATTCAGCATACTCATGCATATTACCAACTACTAAGCAATATTAACAGCACTCAGAATTAAACAATCAATGTGCTCTTATGCTAAAATGATGCATCAGTAAAAAAACATTAACAGAAGACATGCTACATAAATAGCATGACTAATGATTCTTATATTGAATTCAAGTTATAGATTTACAAAAAAAAATCTACAACTCACCTTGTCTACACTAGCTTTAGGGCTTAATATTTGTGCTACCAATAATCGCCACAAGAACAAGATCCACCATAAAAATGATGAAAACGGTTTGTGTCTCTTAATATAATCTCTCTCTGAACCACCAATGAAGCATACTTAAAAGCCGAATGACAATCACCACAAACTCTGATGTTTTTCTTGATCCTGATAACGGACCCTGGTGGCGTCTTTAGAAGTGCAAATGCCAATGCAAGCTTTTCACTGTGACATTGCAACTTTGCTTCTCTTTCTTGCTCATCAACATACATAAGAACATGACTCGTGTCCGGAACATACCCAATTTCCTTAATTTTATCACTAATTTCTCCCCACTTTTTATATATATCCTCTTTCAAAGGATGACTTTCATCATTAGCCACAAACATGTGTACAGAATTTTCAATCTCGACCCAACTGCAAGCGGGTTCTTTCTTAACACCAATTTCTTTCATAAACCTTCTAACTTTTGAAGCTTCATTCCACTTCCCGGCAGACGCGTATATATTATATAGCAAAATGTGGGGTCCGGAGTCATAAGGATCGAGTTCAAAAGCGCGTTCAGCAGCATAAGCACCTAACTCCATATTCTTATGCATCCTGCATGCACCAAGTAAAGCACCCCATATAGCTGCAGTGGGTTCAATTGGCATTTCATTAATGAAACTTAACACACGGTCAAATTGACCAGCTCGACCAAGTAAGTCCACCATTGTCACATAATGAGAAACCTCAGGTTCTATTTTGTATTTCTTCATCCTTTCAAAATAATATTGTCCTTTATCCAAGAGTCCACCGTGACTACAAGCAGTAAGAACACATAAAAAAGTTACCGCATTCGGTTGAATTCCAGTTTTCCTCATTTTCTCAAAATGTTCTAGTGTTTTTACTCCTAACCCGTGCTGTGCATAAGCAGTTAGAATAGAGTTCCATGAAACAACATCAGGTTTAACTAGTCTATCAAATACTCGAATAGCATCATCAAAGCTACCTGATTTAGCATACATATCAACAAGCGTGTTACCAATGTAAGCAACAAGTTTAAGACCATTCTTAAGCATATGAGCGTGAACCCATTTCCCTTGCTCTAGTGACCCCGTGCTCGCACACGCACTAAAAATACTCGAATAAGTAAAATGGGTCGGCTTAAAATCCTCCCTTTGCATCTTCCTAAAAATCATTATCGCCTCATCTCCCTCACTCTTCCTCGCATGTGCACCAATCAACGAATTCCAACAAACCTCATTCTTATCCACCAACCTATCAAACACATAACGCGCTTCACTCATCCTCCCATACCTACAATACAAATCCAAAAGCGCACTACCCGCATAAACATTCTCCTCATACCCACTCTTCAAACAAAACCCATGAACCATCTCCCCTTCCCTCTCATCACTTCTCGCCCCAGCCGCCTTAAAAACACTAGAAAACGTAAACTCATTCGGTTTCATCCCTCCCCTAACCATCTCAACAAAAAACGCAACCGCCTCATCCATTACATCATTCTGAGAAAACCCACTAATCATAACAGTCCAAGTCACCATATCTTTGACAGACATTTCATCAAACACTTTACGCGCATCATCCAAACACCCGTTTTTCGCGTACATATTCAAAACCGTATTCCAAACAACTAAATACCCATTAAACCTAGACCCCTTAAAATGATAATGCACCATTCTCCCTTCATTAACCTTACCCAATTTAGTACATTTATTAAGTAACTGATTATACAATTTAGCATCTGGCTCTAATAGCCCTTTATCGATTAATTCGAGTACGCGTAAATCGCCTTTTTGGGTTTTTGTTAAAAGGTCTTTTTCTTGGATTATATGTGAAGATGGATCAAACCCTTCATTATTTTCATATAAATGAACAGAATTTGATGATGATGTGAGTGATTTGATTGATGAAATGAATGGTTTATTTATAAAGATTTGGTTTTTTTTTATAAATTTTGTGATCAATTTATTCATTTTTATAGTTATGAATTTGGAGATGGTTTGAGTATTGAAAATAATTTACGCGCCAAAAAATTGAAAAAATGTGTTTTGGAAAAAAATTGTTTTTGAAAGGAAGAAAATATGTGAATGTAAATATATAAATTTGTTGGGCCTGGATGGGCTAATAATTTGGATTATTGGACTGTTGGGTTTAATCCAAGTCCAGCCCATTATTCATCAAAATGGACTAACTTATCGGGTTTTTCGGTTTGGGTTTTTTGGGTTCATCGAGTCGAGAAGTTTTAGCATGTCCACCTAAGAATTGAGCCGAACCAAATTCAAAATTGACCAAACTTAACTAAATTCGAACTTTTATTTAGATCGTTAAATAGAATGGTTAAAAGATCATATGATTTGATACATACGACGAAATTAAAAAGTATGATTATATAAAAGAAAGAAAAAAAAGGCTGCATAAAAATAAATAATGTGACAAGTTAGATGGATATTCAGGTAATCATCCTTTTTTAAGGTGATTATACTTTCTTACGAGTAGAATTATGGGGCGTCATGGACCAAGAGGCTACGTCGTTACACTTAAAATTATATATGTGTAACACAAATAACTACCCACCACCCTGAGTTTAACTTAAGAAATTCTGACACGCATAAATTGTTTGTACCTTCAAAATAACTATTCACCTCCTGAATTTAACCACTACTCACCTTTCATACTTTTTTTTTAATTAAACATAACCCTTAGGGCTACAAATAGCAAAACCCTAAACTAAGGAAAATGCTATCCCTGAGGATTATGTTTAAGAAATTCTGACACGCATAAATTATTTGTGTCTTCAAAATAACTACTCATCCTCTGAATTTAATTGCTCTCAACCAACTAAATGTATCACCTTTAATGAATGCTTTTAACTTTTAAACATAACCCTTAAGGCTAAAAATAGCACATGACTTACATTGTATTCTCAAGTTTTAAAACAAAAGAAAATAAAAGAAAAATAAGAAATGGAAAAGAAATGAAAAAGTAAAAGAACTGTTGGTTCATGTGTTCTTAGGATAAATAAAAGAAAAACAAAAATAACTACAACTCGCGTTCTTAAATTAGATAAAAAGGAAAATAACTTGTTCAAATTATATGTATGTCATTTATTCCTTTACCTTTTTGCTCAAAAAATGAGGTGAAGATTTTTTAAGAAAAGTTTGTCTCATTTTTCTTTCCAGTTTCTTTTCCTTTTTTAAAAATAAACTCAAAAAAAAAAAAAAAAAAAAAAAAAAAAAAAAAAAAAAAAAAAAAAAACCATTTTCTTTTTTTTTTTTTAATCTTGCAAATTTTAACTCAATAACACAATGTTAAATTACAAAATGTGTGTGGTATTATATAGTGTGAATACAGGTTAAAAGTATGTGTGGTATCATATAGTGTGAATACATTTGCTTTTGAAAGAGAGTTATGTCAATTAATTGACAAAAAAGTTGATTGTGAAAAAAAGGAAGCAAAATCCAATTAAGGTGGAAGGATAAGTGAAGACATATGTCACACCATCCAGCAGTGCAATCTAATCTATAATCGACCTTGACTAAAGCTTCATTCCAAATTTCAGCTTTTTAAATCAAAGTCGCTCATTGGTGTCAATAACTCACCCCAATACGTTTGACTCTTATTTTATACTCGTTCTAATTATTTGTTTTGACTTGAATACTTGAAAGTTTGAACTTACCAACTCGGCTTAATTTTGACCGAACTTGAAATTGTGTATATGAACTTGAAACTTGACCAAGTGCGCCATGTGGTATCGTATGTAAAATTATGTATTTCATCTCGCTCAATAATGAGTTAAGTACAATATAAATAATGCTAAATGATCAAACGGGTTTTGCCTAATAAAAACAATGATAACACTAAATACTAGTCCACTAAAAGCCCCGCAGTTGGAATGAGGAAACAGAACGCTCAAACTGGTCTGAAATTCATCAAACATGGCATACAGAAGACCTTTAGTGAAAATATACGCATACTGATAGCGTGAAATAACATACAAAACGTGAACCAGTCATGTAGCAACTTGATCGCGAATAAAGTAAATGTTAATCTCGATATGCTTCGTGCGTTGATGCAACACGTGATTGGAAGATAAATATACCGCACCAACATTATCACAATAGAAATGTTAAAAAATAAATAAATAAAAATGTAGAGGAGGGTGAAGCTCTCGAAGAAGATTCTGCAACCATGACATCTCAACCACTACATTGGCAACACCACGATACTCAACCTCGGTACTAGAATGAGACGGAGTGTACTGCCTCTTAGATTACCAAGATAAAAAAAAAAATTATCAAGAAAAAAACAATAACTTGAAGTGAAACTACAGTAGTTGGGCAGCCTGCCTAATCAGCATCTGAATAAGCAACTAGAGAAGATGTCGAGGAAGAATACAGCTGGAGACCATTATCCAAAGTATCGCGAACATAACGTAAGATCCTTTTAAGAACGACAAGATGAGGCTCCCGAGAATCATGCATATACAGACAAACCTGTTGAACCACGTAAGACAAATCAGGTGTAGTGAAGGTGAAATAATGTAAAAAGTCGGATCAGAAACCAGAGTGCCATCAGCCCTCAACTTGGACTCCGTATCAACGGGAGTCCTGTAAGAATGACAATTGTGCATACCAACGTAAACATTGTAAACATGCTTGCCGCTGTACGGGAGCCAACTAACCCATTTGATATCTAAGTTACTTTGAGACGATTTAGAGAAAGGTTAGCAGGACCTTGGCTTAACTACTTCTTTTTTTTTTACGCAGAACGAAATGATCTAATAAAACCTTAATTAACCCAAAGAGTAGACAACGACGTGAAACTTTACAAAAGAAAAACTCAAATAATGAGTAATTGTTTGAAAACGTATCTTACTTTTTTTTTTTTTTTTTAATTATGTATTGTAACCCAAAAAAAATTCTTTTCGGTGTATCATACTTTTGTTTTGGAGCAGTGTGTGTGTTTAACTAACCACATTTTCAAACGAGAAACCAATCTATTAACACCTATAGCTAGCCAAGTAAGTGAAATAACTCAAATATAAGTTAAATTACAGTATGACAGAGAGCATCACATGGAATGAAAGCAAGTGGGCTAGCCATAAACCGAGTTCGAATGCATAACAATACAAACACAAAATCATATATTCTCAAGACCATTTACTGAATGCAGGTCAAGATTTTCTTGTTTCTTTTCTTACTTTTGCTATGAACTTTACATAGTATTTTTTTATTCTGTTCACACCTATTCTTCCACACGTTTGTCAGATATTCTTGTGATTATGTCAAAACCAGAAAGCATTGGCTCCAGAATTTATGGGCATATGTCTGCCACGTCACTTAGAATCATTCCTATAACCTCCTTTGGACGTTTTTTTAGTTTAATATACGATTACACTTTTTTAGTTTAATATACCATTAAAAAACCCGCTTTGCACTAAAAAACAAAACAAGACAAAATAATCAAAACACCAAACACACACGACCGACTGTTATAGCCACAACGTGGTGCCTATAACGCACCCGTAGTTATGATGGCCGTATAGGCACCAAATTGTGCCTATTACGAGATGCACCTAACACTCTAATACTTAAAATGTTCATCCTTTCAATTTGCGAGTAGAAGTGTAAAACTACTAAAAAGTTAACACTTTGGTAAATTGTAATCATGTTTGTATTTTACAAGAATACAAATATCAATCTTTAGTCATTTTGCAATAAGAATTATCATATTCATACACACCGATGTGAAGTTTAGGCCGGCCCCAATAGGCGATCTTCATTCGATCGAGATTGACACCTACACTCGATCTTCATTCGATCGCATTATTGTAGGAAATATCGATCGCAAGTTTTTTGTATGAATTTGATCGTATATACGATCGACACAATACACACATAAAAACAAAACTCACTTTTTAATTAAAGGTCGTTTTTACTGGGGCACCTAATCGTCTGAAGGTCGCTGGAGAGAGAAAACTGACGTGGCAGGGAAAATAAGGGGGATTGAATCCCCCTACTGGGGGCAGCCTTAACGATTTAGTAGTTATCTTCCGTTAACCAATGAGATCGCAAACTAGTCGTGCTTGTGGGATGCTTTTCAATAAAGTGATTGTGGCTTTGTGGGTTTAAGTCCGCTGAGAGAACTAAAGGGTAATATAGTGGTTAATTGTTTGAAAATGTATTTGTTATTTTTTGTTATTGTGTGTAATGAAATTTTTTTTCTTTTTTAATTTGTATATTGAATTTTTCAAATTTCGATTATTATGTGTATTTTGTGACAATTTTGTCCTTGCTTTTTTCAAATTTTGAAAGGTAAAATAATCATTTTACATGACTGAATAATCACAAAAAACACACAATAATCAAAATTTGAAAGTTCAGTACACACAAAAAGAAAAAAAAAAGTTTAGTATACATAATTACAAAAAGTGACAAGTATGATACATTTTCAAATAATTAACCCTATTTATTTTGATCGATAATAAATTATAACATACATGGTTTTCACCATTCAACCCATGTGCCTTGCCCCGGCGGGATTGGGGGTATGTTATTATTGTTGTGTAGTTTTTGCCATTCAACAGTCTCTCGGTGTCACAGGACTTGATGGAATTATGTTGCGATGATGGTTTTTATATTAGACCCATTATTTTAGTAAAGTTTTTTCAATTCGGATATCCAGAAATTTGAATAACTGTTTATATACCCCGAATATCATTATAATTTTGGGAATTTTTTTATATAAGTTCCAAAATTGAAAATTTTATAAAACTCGACTTTTTAATAAATTCTGGTCAAATTTTCGGATATCCAAATACATATATATTTTGAACACCCACAACATAAATAAAGAAATCATAGAAAGTAACTTGAATATTTTGTCAAAAAATAATAATATTACATAACATGTATATAAAAATGAGATGCAAACATGTATGAAATAAAGAAAACAAACTTTACGAATTTATTGGAGTGTTAGCTAAATAAACATATGTTACAAATATCTAATACACGTGTCTATAAAATTTTGGACTTTGGTGATTATTTGTATCAAAACTAATATGTATAATTTTTTTTATTAGTTTTATGAATATTAGTATGGGGTGGTTTGGTTTGGTTTTTTCGGTTGGGTTTTTATATAAAACCGAAACCTCTTGTTTCTTTTAAAAAAACCAAAACTGCATCATCGGTTTTAGAATTGGTTCGATTGTTTAGAGTTTTTTTTGGTTTTTTAGTTTGATTTTAGGCTTTATTGCTCTCCCCTGTTGATAATCACATAATAACCATATTGTAATACTGACACATAGCAAAGGTCGATTACAAACTTCGGAATAAATATTGTTATCCACATCTTTATTAGGCATGACACATTCTAAATTAGAATGCCCCGTAGCATGTTTTATAACTAGAATTCCATTATCGATATGCCAATTAAAAACCACCACAACTTCTATCCATAATTTACCTTCCTTCAACATATCACGAAGAATCATCATTTTTTCTTCGGGTAAGTGCGTTTGAGATGGCTCAAGCGTCACTGCGATCTGTTGCTGATTTACTAATGCTTGAAAGGCGCTACATGACGAGGCCCAAATAGAACAATACTTGTTAACCTTAATAGTCAGGGTGAAATCCCCTAACCGTGATGTCTTAACGTCACCATTTATTCGAAAACTAGTAAGGAAGCTTGTGTTGCCTCTAGGAGTTGGTGTATTTTCATTCCCAATATATAGTTGGGCGTGCATAGATTGTATTCCTACATCTTTCACATGCATACTACCGACATCCCAAAGAGTCATGTGGCATGAATGAAAATGCAAATATTCAAACAATAGTAAGGATAATTTTATAAGCTTATTTATCAGCCCCCCCAACAAGTTGTACGCCCTTGGCATGTCTTCCGTTGCTTGTGTAAAAATATATAATGCAAAAACATTAGTATTTTAATAATGCAATAGATGTATCCCATATTCTCACGTCTCGTGATTGGCGTGTTCAGTAGTGGCGATGTAAAGTTTTGGTGTGTAAAATGTTTTGTAATTAATCTAGTTCTATTATTGAATGGAAACGTTGTTGTTTCAAATAAAATATAAAAAAAGCCTGTGCCAACTTACGTTAGTATTTTCCATCTTAGCCTCGGTTGCAAGATAAACACTTGAAGGGCCGCGTGCCATCTCTAGTTTACAAATTACAACAATGTCTGATATCGAATACAAGAAACGTTACAGAATTACTATCAGTTCTTGCACATCTATATCTATATCTATACTACTTATAATGGAGGAAGACACTTCCCTCTTATTTATTATTTTAAGACTATCATAAATAGAATTTTAAGCAAATACTACCTTATAAGCATTATTTACAAGTATCTAAAACACATATAAAACTAACAACACACTACTCTTATAATACAACTAATACACTATTAAAAACACCTCTTTATCCAAAAATACAACTTTTTAACCACAAAGTACAATATAATTAAGCTTTCACACATGAATAAACTAAAATTAGCTTTTTAAGCAAATACAAATAAATAAGTATAATTTACAAGTATTTAAAGCACAAATAAAAACTAAAAAAATACTATTCAACATATACAATTAATACAATATTAAAAACACCATTTCATCAAAATATACAACTATTTAAGCATAATGTACAATCTAATTAAGCTTTCAAATCATAAATCTGAAATCCAGCAGTCCAAAACAAAATAACATTTGTTCGCCGAAAAATATAGTTACAGGGTACCCGCCGCCGCATCGCGCGGGTACCCTGCTAGTATATTATAATAAAATATTTACTTAGTTTTAATAATGAAAAGGTTTAATTTAACAGAGTAACAATATTGGAGTAATCTTTTAGCATAATTAACAAAGTTACGATGCACGCTTGCAATAAATCATGACCATTAACTTTTCATTTCTATGTTAATTAGCATGTCGGTTGTTTAGAGACATAGTTATTTATAAAGTGATGAAACAAGTTTTGAATTAAATAATCAAGTTTTGAATTAAATAATCGTTAATGTCTTAGTTTTCAATCTTACAACCTTACATGTGGATTTATCTTCATATCAAGTAAACATATACATGTGATCTTGGTTTAAAAATTTGCGCATCATTGCGTAAAATGCGTGCATAGCATTTAGGATTTCGCATCATGGTGCCTAATGCGAGGCCATATGAGAATGCGCTCGCATTAGACCGCAATTTGCCGCATTTGTGTAATGCTAGCAACGACCGCAATTGTCGCAATATGAAACTTAGGTCATTTTGTCAAAATTAAACCATTTAGAAGAAGCTAAAATATTTAATAGACCTTGAAAAATAAAATTTGTTTAAAGACGTTCAATCAACCACAACAACCACATCCAAATTACCCTTTGGTTCATGATCATGCACCATTTACATGATTTAAAATCTCGCAAACAATCTTATAATTCTAGCATCATGATGTGCAAGAGTTCATATTGTTATTTGATCATACATAATCATATATGTTAAATATTTGAGTTGGATATCATATGTGTGATTCAAATTTGAATAAAATTTACAATTGTCACTTTTGCTATTTATTTAGTTAGGAACAAATTCAATTTGTTAGCTACTGGTATAACTTATAAGTATACATTTGATACATTATAACATCATGACATCATGCATATGTATAGAATGGACTCTAATTGTTCCCGTGCAATCACATTGACTAGTAATAATAACAAGGATCCAGGTATAAATTATGGAATTCAAGATCCAAAAATTAAAATTACTTTACATGTGTGATCCGTTCGAAAGTAACTAAAGGAGGAGGGTCTCGTTTAAAATGACATTTAGTTGGAGGTTATAATGTTGTTTCTAAGTATTTTGTGTCATGACATAGTGACTTATTTGTTTTACAAATAGATTATTCACCTGATTTTCATATCTTGGTGACTTAAATGTAAATTTATTGCATTTACTTGGTATGTTGTATTACCACTACATATAATTATTTTTGTATTTTTTTAAATATAAAACGCATCGCGTCTAAAATGTGCTCACATTTGCAACGCGCATCACGCATCGGCTTTTTGAACTTTTAACGCATCGGATCGCAAAACGCAATTTTAAACCAAGCATGTGATATTAGATATCTATGATCTAATTAGATCCTCAACAATTGTAATACTCTCAAGAGTAAACTACACCATTCGTCCTTGTGGTATACGTTTACCATCAAGGATCGTCCTTTGACCAAAAAAATTGCACCGTTGGTCCTTAACTGCGAAACGTTACTCAGCGTTGGTCCGTTACCCTAACTGACGTGAGTAACGGCCGTTAAGCCTATTTAAGTCGAGGGTATTTTTGTCTTTTCCCACCCACACCACTTTTCCCACGTGTGTTTCTCATTTTATTATCCCTCTATCTCTCTCTTATTCAATTCTCTCTTCTTCATTATTATAGCCATCTTTTCACCAAGCTAACCAACCAAAATACATAAATAAGAACAAATCCAGAAACATAATAACAGTTTCACCACAAAATAAGAACAAATCTACCACAAAACGTTGCCTTCAATTCCACCAGTTTCACCAATTCAAAAACATAAATAAGAACAAATAAGTTACTCAATTATTAATTTTCTTTGATTAGAACTTATTCATACATCAGATCTTATTCAAAAACTATCATAAATTTCGTCAAGAGATAAAGATTTTGTGGTCCATGGTGGTGTACGCGATGGTGTCTTCATTTTTTCCACCAACCAAGGATATGAACATCAAGTGTTTTCCAGGTCGATAACCGAGTGGGGGTGATGGTTAATTGGTTTGATCTTGTTGTATGTTTAATTCGGTGGGTGTAATTTTTACGGTATAGCCATCAAAGGACTAACGCAAATCATGTTAGTAGGTTTTTGTGTAATTCGATAACCAAGGTCGATATCTTGTGTTTACTTTTTTGCGTTAGTCATCGACCATACCACTAATTTTTGCGGTATAGCCATCGACCATACCACTAATTTGCGTTAGTGGGTTTTGATTTTGTGGTTTTTAATTTTGTGTTTGAATTTATGAAAATGGGTTGTTGGTGTTAGACTGTTAGTGGGTTTTGATTTAGCATATTTGGGTGTTGATTTTGGGGTTTGTGAAGGTGGCAGAAGGTAGGAGTGGTGAATGTCCGTGGTGGGTGAAGATGATGAAGAAGAAGAAAAGAGTATTGTGATTTAATATTGAAATTTTTAGTTGGTAGTGGCAAGATTTTGGGATTTAAGATTTTGGGATTTGGTATTTGCGTTTTCTGGATTTTTAGGATTGGTATGAATGTGGAGTTGTGTTGGTGAGAGAGCATAAGTGGAGAAGATGAAGTAGAGAGAGAAACAATAAAAAGACCAAAACACCCTTGTTTATGTAGACTTAACAGCCGTTAACAAGGGTCGTTAAGGCAAAGGACCAACGGTGAATAACGTTTCGCATTTAAGGACGAACGGTGCAATTTTTTTGTTCAAAGGACGATCCTTGATGGTCAATGTATACCACAAGGACGGATGGTGTAGTTTACTGTACTCTTAATGAGTCTCAATCCCCAACATTATTTAGTGGTTGCTTTTTCAATTTAATTATATATAAGTATTTTGAAAAGAAACTAGTCTAGTAGGGATGCATATAAATGAGGAAGTCACTTACATAAATGCCATTTTAATTCAATTAATGAATTTATTTAAAAGCCTTTTGCTAACAACAACACAATTATAACATGATACATCTATATTTAAACATGCAAATCACATTACAATATACATTTCGACTATGAATACAAAAATAGTAACACAACATATCTAATATGGATGAAACACTCGAGTGACCAAGTCATTGTAACGTATGCGACACAAAAAACATGCATGCCCTTTCTTGCGTTTGAAAACCATTGGCAGTCTATTCTCGAGGTGTCAGTTAAATTTCCATATGAGTTCGATCCACAATTTATCTTCTTCCAACATATTCTGAAGATTCATGACTTCGTCTTCTTGTAAGTGCGTTTGAAATACCTCACATGTCAATACATTCACTTGTTCACTTCCACGTATTTCAAACGCGCTATTACACGTGGTTTTAATGACACGATACTTAGTTAGCATAACATACATGGTGAAATCACCTAATTTTGGCGTACTTATGTCGCCAAATATTTTAAAACTAATAGTTGCCTTCTAGCGTTACTAGATTTTCATTATTTATGTTTACGTCGACATACATGGATCTTATGTCCACGTTTCCTACATGAGGTACACATATCCCATATTGTGTTTACAAGAATTATATACACAGTTAGTATAAATATGAGAACAAAGATGACAATGTAAATATTTTGCATGCACTATTTCTTATTCGTCCTAAACAATTATATGCTCGTGGCATATCATCCGCACTATGTATAAACAAAACTAAATATAAATATTATATATCCAAACTAGCTACCATATGAAAGAACATAATAAATAAATAAATATTAAAAAAAAAAACCTTCATTAGGTAAGTGATGAGGACATAAATAAGGTCAATTTGCTTCATACGGGGCAGGGGCGCAGTTAGAATTGTAACTTAAAGGGGGCCAAAACAATTTTCTTAGTGGCGTCATAATTAGATTACGCAAAATATAAAACGAAGATTGTACATCATCCGCTTTATGTTGGAAACTTCTTTGTTACACAGACTAATTATTTATCAGCTCATTATTCAACCAAAGTCTAAAAGAATAATGTTGTGTGTTAAAAACCAATGATTTAACACCAAAACTTATATTTGTACCATAAACAATGACAGGATTGTCACGGTCAGATTCCATTATCACATTGGTTATTGCTCAATTAAGGAAATCAGGGCATGAAATAGGACAACAATTAATCTTATTAATTGAATTATAATATGTGAGAACAAGTACACATACAAGCATTTAAAAACAAAAATAATCGCCTAAATAGTGAAGTGTTGAAGGCTTGACTAACAATTAACCTTTGAAAATTTACTACAATGGGTTGGGCTGATTGGGGGAGGCTAGTGGGTTCAAAGATCACTAGATTGTGTTTTGTCATGTGATAGAGAAATTGGTCTAAATGCGGTGTAAGGATGTTTGGGTCCAAAATAGTGTTTGAAAAACCAACTTATGCTTGTAGTGTGTATCTAGCTTATGGGTACTAATATGGTTTTTATGTGTATTATTTTTTAAGTATCAGGTGCTCTACTAATATTGTATCCCTCATTCCCACGCCTCGTGATTGGTGTGTTCAGTAGTAGCGACGTTGAAATTGGGGTGTGTAAAATGTTTTGTAATGTTTTGTTAAGTTATTAAATAGAAGCGTTGTTGTTTCAAATAAAATATATAAAAGCGTATGCCAACTTACGATAGTATTTATGGGAGAGCATGGAGCGGTTTTCTGCTAAAACCAAATCTCGAACTAAAATTTCGGTTTTAAGTTTTTAAAACCAAACTCCACACAGCTTGGTTTTTCAGTTTATGGTTTTTTATGGTTTGGTTTTCGGTTTTTATATTAGTGGACCATCTTTTCAACAAGTTTTAAATCACTTTTGCAATTAGTTATCGCATGAAACTAGACAAAGTTATCTAAAAGGCAAAGATTTTTCAAATTGGTAAATACGATTATGATTGTATCAGAGTCGTCTCATGTTTTTTAAGCCTAAAGCGAAAATAAGAGACTTTTCAATAACTAGTTATATCACAAATTTAGATATCCAAAATTTGTGATGATGGTTTTATATTATATCCATTATTTTAGCAACATTTTTTTATTCAAATATCCCAAATTTTGGATAACAGTTTTATATCTGAATATCGAAATATCTATATATTTTGGAAAACTTTCATATGAGTTTTAAAACTGGCATTTCATAAAACTCAACATTTTAATAAATTTTGGTCAAATTTTCGGATATCCATATAAGTATATTTTTTAAAACCCACAACATAAATAAATAAATCATAGAAAGTAAGTTGAATATTTTGTCAAAAAATAATAACCATTACATAACATGTATATAACTATGAGATGTGCGAACAAATATAAAATTAAGAAAACTAAATTTATGATTTTTTTCTAGTGTTAGCCAAATAAACATCTGTTACGAACAAGGTTGCAAAAATCGCTAGGCGGTAGCTTGGCGGACGGGTACTGCCTAGCGATTAATCGGTTAGGCGGGGATTAATCGGATTGGACTTCTTATATATCAAATTATAAAATTTTGAAACTATATGCCCAATTTGGCCGTTCTAGCCGATTTTTTTACCGATTTGGCCGATTTATGCCTCATTTGTCCGATTTCTGTACGTAACCGATTTGCCCGATTTATCCGATTTTTGGCCGATTTATGCCCGATTTGGCCGATTTTTAGCCGATTAATCGTTTTGTTGACCGATTTTTAACCAAACCTATTAATAAGGCCGATTAGTGAAAATCAAGGCGGTTAATCCCCGCCTAGCGATTAATCATCCGCCTAGGCCGATTTTTGCAACACTGGTTACGAATATCTAATATACGTGTCTCTAAGCTTTTGGACTTTGGTGATTACTTGTATCAAAACTAATATGTATAATTTTTTATTAGTTTTACCAATATTATTATGGGGCGGTTCATTATTTCGGTTTGAATTTTCATATAAAACCAAAAACTGAACCATACACTTTCGGTTTTTTTTTCAAAACCAAAACCGCACAATCGGTTTTAGAATTGGTTCAGTTTTTTGGGGAGGTTTTTTTTGTATTTGGGTTGGTTTTTTTTGGTTTTGTTGCTCCCCCTTGTTAATAACCACATGCTAAACGTATTGTAATATTTAGCCAAGGTCGATTACAAACTCCCGAGTAAATATTGTTATCCACATCTTTATAAAGCACGACACATTCAAAATCTGCAAGCCCCTTAGCACGTTTAAAAACTAGAATTTCATTACCAATTAAAAACCCCCGCAACCTCTATTCATAATTTACCTTCCCTCAACATCTCACAAAGAATCATCATTTCTTCTTTGGGCAAGTGCATTTGAGATGGCTCAAACGTCACCGCGATCTGTTACTGATTTACAGATGATTGAAAGGCGCTACGAGACGGGCCCTTATTTAATTATACTTGTTAACATTAATATTCAGGGTAAAATCCCTCAACCGTGATGTCCCAATGTCACCATTTAATCAAAAAATAGTAAGGAGGCTTGTGTAAGAGTAACTTATTTTCATTCCCAGTATACTCTTGTGCGTGCATAGATTGTATTCCTATATTTTTCACATGCATACTACCAATATCCCAAAGAGAGTATGAAATGAGGAAGAATGCAAAGATACAAACAATGGTAACGATAATTTTATAAGCGTTATTTTTCAGCTGCCCCAATAAGTTGTATGCCCTTGGCATGTCTTATGCTGCCTGTGTAAAACAAAATAAAGCAAAAATATTAGTATTTTAATAATGCAATAGATGTATCGCACATTCCCACATCTCGTGAATGGCGTGTTCAGTGGTGGCGAGGTTAAAAGTGTGGTGTGTAAAATGTTTTGTAATTAATCTAGTTTTGTTATTAATAGAAACGTTGTTCTTTCAAAAAATATAAAAACTAAAAGAAATTAAAAAATATAAAAAATCTCGTGCCAACTGACAATAGTATTCTTAATCTCCTCGGTTGCAGGATAAACACTTGAAGGGCCGCGTGCCATCTCCAGTTTTTAAAACCTCGTCTCGTCACCGTGACTGCCTGAGATGATTAAGGTTGCTGACTCAATTACGTATGATAGATTAAGTTATAGTACGTAATGTTAACAAAGGTCTATTACATGGCCTCGCCAGCGGTATCAAAATGCATATTAAGACTGTGTTTAATAAGAAGACCTTAAGACAACATTCACTACCGTCACCATCAGTTTTCTTCTTTACAACCAACTTTATCACAAACTTAGTGTAATAAGACAACCAAATCTACTACCAAAAGATACCACACTTAAAAACATATATCTTTATCTTTATCTTTATCTTTACTATATATAAAGCATTTAGTACTTTTATTTTTAGAAGTCTTAAAAGTTTTAAGCTTACACACTTGCTTTTATTAGTAATTTTTAAAACTAAAATTTTAAAAACACATTGATAGCACATTAAATTTAACATAAAATTGGATGCATGTTACAATAATAAAATATAACTAATATAATGAATTTAATATATTTATAGTTAAAATTAACAACTTTTTAATTTGCATATATGATAATATGACGTATTAGTTCTTCAACCTCACAATAACAAACACATAATTTCTAGAAATTATCATCTTTCATAGAGAATCGTTAAACAATATTCGATAAAAAAAAGGTAAAATCAGAAAATCGTTAAATACAATTTGCCTCAGAAACCGCTGCTTTACGCGGATACCTAGCTAGTACCCCACCAAAACACACACGCAAAAAAAAAAAACACACAATCATGACTCGGTTTTGGTCAAGACCGAGTCTTGCAAATTTGCTATGCAAGACGCTTCCTCGTGGTCCATCCGTAATAAGAACAAGTGAACAACGTGTCTAACTATTGCTAGCTAGGACGAAGACTCGGTCTTCGTTTTGTTATTACGGGTGGTCTAAGGTTTCATCTCTTAAGAGGTTGAAGTGTTTGCTTTCGAAAAGTATGTATGTATCTAATGAGCAAAAATATAGAGTAAAAACACAATATCAAGAAAGAAAATCTCTATTGTTAGTTTGTTTATTAGCGATATGATCACTAATGAATCTTTGTTAATGGATAATAATACAGCATGTAGTGTACTTTGCATAATCATGTGATCCTGTCATGGATATTGTTTGGATTTATGTCCCACTGAATCTTTCTCAACCATGACTTAAAAGTTTTGTTGATTAAAAAAAAGAAGATTAATTTCTTACGTTAATTATTCATCTTAAAATAAGAAAAAGTATATAAAACTTTTCCTATGATGTTGAAAAGGAATCTCTCATGAGTCATGACAACAAAACTACCAGAACATCAAATAGAATATGTAAATTTAGACTTTTTGGTTTGAAAATCGTTTGTGTTCGCTTTAACTTTATTAAACGCAGCCTAAGCAATGTTTAGGTTGGTTCCAGTAAGGCCATTCAATCCCCATCATTTTCCCTGTCACGTCAGCTTTCTCTCTCCAGCGACCTTCAGGCGATTGGGTGACCCAGTAAGTGTCTAAATATTTTAGCATATTTGAAACTCACTTTAAGCATATTAAATGCCCCAAACAATCGATCAAGACTCAAGAGGACGACCAAGATGTTGAAAAGTTGGGGGACGATCGACTGCTCACAGAAAGGCGATCGATGGTGAATCGATCGTGAGAGTCGATCGTTGTGCCTTACTGGAACCAGCCTTAAAATACAATTCATTATCACAATAACAGATGATATATAAGTTTACGGATAAAAGGATTACTAACAGACATATACTTGTTTAGTCCTGTAACAAAATTGATATCATACAGGTTATAACTTGAATTGTCTCCATAAATTTCACTTAACGTATAGTTATAAATGAACCGCACATTCGATGAACAATTCATGAGTCGTTTCATAAAATGTTCGTTTATTTTTTTACCAGACGAACATGATTTCTTTTATTGTCGTTTTATTAAATGAACAATCATCAATAAGGCTCATCCTTTCATTTACATTTATGTTCAAAAACATTTATAGGTTCGCTTATGTTTCAATATCATAATAATTTATCATATATGTTTTTTATCCAATACCTTTGGTTTACTAGTATGTGAGTTGCTTATCAACCTAGAGTTTATGAGTTCAATCTTCACTGAAGTTATTCATGGGGACTACGATAAAGTGGAATCGAGGTGTTACGCAGTAGGGCGCTCGTGCTGGCTATCCATTGTGAACGAAGTTCGGATTCTGAAAAATAAAGGTATGAACATTTTTTATTTTATGAACCTTAAGTTGGGCAATGGGGACACGTCCAAGTTCTGGACGAATCGTTGGTATGCTGGTGGAATCATTAAAGACCTATGCCCTCGCCTGTTTGCTCTCAAAAATTGCAAGGAAATTTATGTAAGTGCAAAGTTGAATGACAACAACCTGGAAAATTCTTTTCGGCGTAAAACCAGGGGGTGTCGAGCAGGTGCAGCTAGATTCGTTAGCTGAGGTTGTGAGATCGATCAATCTTGTGTTTTCGGCTGATAGGTGGATTTGGAATTTGGAGAGTTCGGGTAAGTTTTCGGTGGCTTCTGTTCGTAAGAAAATCGACGAGATACGTTTTCCAATTGTCAAAGATGCTACAAGGTGGGTTAAAATGTGTCCCTATTAATGAACATCCTTGCTTGGATAATAAGGAACGATGCTCTTCCTACCCGATTTAATATTTCTCAGAGAGGTATTGATATTTAATCCATTTCTTGCCTCATTTGTGAGAATGGTGTTGAGTCCTCGGAACACTTGTTTTTTAAATGCTATTTGATTGGAGAAATTGGATGTAAGATAGCTAGCTGGTGGAACATTAACTATGTTGAAGTTAATTCGTATGGAGAGAGGAAGACTTGGTTAATTTCATGTCGCATGGAGTCGAAGATCAAGCAAATGTTCGAAGATGTCTTGTATTCGCTTTGGTGGCACATATGGTCCTATCGAAACTAGATCCTTTTTATGACAATATTCCCATGAAGGCAATTATATTTGACAACGTTGTTTCTAGTTCATTTTATTTGTGTAAGTCTAGATGTAAAGCCTCATTTGGTTGGAATGAGTGGCTTAAAAACCCTTCTCTGATTTCTTTGTAATCTAGCTCGTTGCCAGTTTTTTTTTTGTTTTGTTATAATATTGTCGTTCTAAAAAAAAAAAAAAAAAAAAAAAGTGACATAAGGTGTGAAAAAAAATTGTCGTTGAAAAAAAAAATCATATATTATATTTATATACTAAAAGGAAAAATGCACTGTAGCAGCTACAGTGCTCGCTACAGTGGCCCAAAAAAATTACGAGAATAGTCACTGCAATTATCTAATGGTTTCAAAGTTAGTCCCTAAGGACTAAACTTTGCAACAATCCGAAAATTTGAAGGACTTTTTCCGTAAAAAGACATTATTTTCAAAAATAATTTTTGAAAATACTCCTTAGAGTTATCGGTCTTTTTCACATTTAGTCCTTAATGACTAACTTTAAAAAGAAAATTAATTAACACGATATTCTCACAGTAACGTGTGGGTTCTCTCGCTCGTTTTTACTGAACCAAGTCGGTTTCAACCAATAACATGACACATGTGCTTTTTAAAAAGAAGACACTTAGTTACAACAAGTTAAAATAGTAAAATAAAACATATTTTGCTACATAATTTTCTTTAGGTAATATGGTTTGAACATTACATCGCCACCTACTCTTTTGAGCCGTTTATTATCCGCTTTATTAACAAAACAAGATAGTTTATAATACTTTTCTGTTTTATATGTTTTGTTTTGGATTATTTTGACTTTTTATGTTTCACATTTTTTCCGACAGTTTTATTCATTTTATTAATGGAACAATGACCGGTTTGTAGTATTTTGTTCCATATTTTTTGTATTTTAATATTTTTGACTTATTAAACTTTAAATTTTTTGTAATTTTTAGTTTTACAGTTTTATAATAAATTTAAAATTATAAAAGTAATTAAAAATAAAATAAAATATTTTTGGCGGTGTGTGAATCCTATTTTTGGCGTTGGTTAAACTTTAGTGAAAATTACTGTAGTACCCTTATTTAATATAATGTGTCTGCACAGACCCACGTTTCTTCTCAATATCAAAACTACCCATCCATGTCGGGTATATATTTTCACTATATACACGACATGGACGTGTATGACCATAGATGATCTTTGCAATTAAATTTTTAGCATGTCGGGTACAAAATCCAATCTATACACGACATGGGTTTTTTTATAGTTGTTCCCGCTTACCCAAGCTCATGTCTTGTGAATTTATACACGACATGAATTTATACACGACATGAGACAAAGTTTAAGGCATGTCTTGTGAATTTATACACGACATGAAGGTATACACGACATGGGACTAGAGTAATTTTCACTAAGTTTTAACTGGACCATTTATTTACGGCTCCAATTATTAATGAATAGTGATATGATGTACGGCCCATGGCCTGCTAGTTTGACTTATTAGATGGTAGTAAATAAAGTATGCAAATAAACAAAACGTTTCAGATTCAATCTATATAATGTTAGTTAAAAAATCTTTTAGTTTAAGATCTATAGTTGGTCTAACTTTACTACAGTCATAAGAAAAATAACTGGGAGGATTAGGTACGTGACATTACCCTACATTACCATGTCTTTTTCCCCATCTCGTGTATTTTCATCCTCTATACCCGAGACATGCCTAAACTTTGTCCCATGTCGTGTATACCTTCATGTCGTGTATAAATTCACAAGACATGCCCTAAACTTTGTCTCATGTCGTGTATAAATTCATGTCGTGTATAAATTCACAAGACATGAGCTTGGGTAAGCGGGAACAACTATAAAAAAAACCCATGTCGTGTATAGATTGGATTTTGTACCCGACATGCTAAAAATTTAATTGCAAAGATCATTTATGGCCATACACGTCCATGTCGTGTATATAGTGAAAATATATACCCGACATGGATGGGTAGTTTTGATATTGAGAAGAAACGTAAGTCTGTGCAGACACATTATATTAAATAAGGGTACTACAGTAATTATATATTATTATATATACTATAGGGCAGGACATGTGGTATTCACTTGACACGTGTCTCAGCATTAATTGCCAACTTTCGCAAGTTGGCAAAAATAGCCTCTGAGGTTTAATTGTCGTTGCAAAGTAAGTCCAAGTTGGCAAAAATAGTCCCTAAGGTTTAAGTGTCGCTGCAAAGTAAGTCCTTTATAACAATTTGGCAAAAATAATCCATATCCAAATTCACGTCTACAAAAGCAATCCCGCTGCATCGCGCGGGTTTCCACACTCGTATTAACTAAAAGGCGGGGAATGATTCTCCACACGCCATGTGTCCCAAACAAGTGTGAACACATTTAATGCCAACTTTCGCAAGTTGGCAAAAATAGTCCTTGAGGTTTAGGTGTCGTTGCAAAGTAAGTCCAAGTTGGCAAAAATAGTCCCTAAGATTTCAGTGTCGCTGCAAAGTAAGTCCTTTATAGCAATTTAGCAAAAATAGTCCCTATCCAAATTCACGGCTACAAAACCAATCCCGCTGCAACGCGCGGGTTTACACACTCGTTTTCACTAAACTTTAAACCCACCAAGCTTTTTCTTTTCGTCATAAAGTGTATGGAATAAAAGATTAAATTAGAAAGAGACAGTTGGCATAGTGAAACGAACGAACACACAATGACAAAAACACATTCATGCAGAACCCCACCTGACTTATGAGTTATGACAAAGAACACAAAATGCATTTTTTTTAATGTGTTCACACTTCATTGTTGAACACAATGACCAACAATCCAACGTGGTACCATTTAGAATTAGTAAAAATCAAAGTCAAGTATACTCACATATATGCAGCCAGTTTTTTATTACATATTTCAATTCCAAAAGTTATTTCACGTTACTTGTGAACGTGACACTCTCCAAAATATTCAACGACAAATATAATAACCTATGATTATTATAGCAGGGCAGAGATCCGGTAAAAAAAACTGAATTGAGATGAATAAAAAGAATTTTTTTAATTATGCATTTAAAAAAAAAATTATGAAAAGAGTGTATTACTTTTAAAGTTACATTTGAAATATGTGGTTGTGATTTTTTTCCTTTTTATCTTTTTATTTTTTCTTTTCATTTGATTCTAATTCTATCATAACCAGAGGTGTAAACGAGACGAGACAACTCACGAGTTATTCGAGATCGACTCATAAACTACTCGAAATCGACTCGATTTAAATGAGTCGAGCTCGAGTTCGAGCTACTCGAGTATATTTTCAAGTCAAGTTCGAGCTCCAAAATACTCGGATCGTGAAGCTCACAAGCCTTTTTGAGTTTCAATTAAATTACACTTTTACTTTTTTATAGTCGAGTTTTATATGATGAGTCGAGCTAAGCCCGAAATATAAAGCTCGATCAAGCTTGAGTCAAATTTCAAACTCAAGTTTTAGTATTCGAGTTAAGCTCAAACTTGATAGTACTCGGCTCGACTCAGCTCATTTACACCCCAAACAATTCATAACATCATGTTCTACTATTATAACACTCTCCAAAAAATTCAACTACAAATTATAATACTATTATAAAATCTTATAATATGTACCCACCATATACAAAGTTACAAAATGTGTGTTGGTCATATTCTAATATTCTAACACTCTCCAAAATATTCAACTACAAATATAAAATACTCTAATAAAATCTTACAATATGTACACCATAAACAAAGTGTGAGTTGGTGTGACCAATACATCAAAATTCATGGCCCACTTTATATCAAGCAACACTAGTCAATATGTGAAATCTTGATCTTGTCTATATATATCTATCCATTATCTCTATTCCCAAAATACACACACACACACAATAATCCTTTAAGCTACAAGAACATTGCTAGCTCACTCTCAAAGTTGATCATCTTGTAGTAGAAAATGGATGGCAAAGGAAAGAGTGTAGAGAAAAAAGAGAAAGCCATGATTCCACCAAGAAGAGGTCAAGTTAAAGAGAGGATATTTGAAGAATTAGGAGAGAAAATTCTCAACATGACACTTGGTGGAGGGAATGTAAGAAAGACACAAGTTGCTTCTTCATCTTCAGAAGATGATTACATATTTGTCTCTTCGAATAAGAAAAAATAGAGGTAAGTATGTACAATGTTTCATACTTTTTGTTTTGTTTCTTATCTCTACATGTCTCGGACGAGACTTGAACCCACAAACTCTTCGTTTTGTTTTGTTTATAGTTTAGGTCTTGTTATTTTTAACAATAAAGAATGACAACTAATTTAATGTGCATGATTTTTGTTTTCTTTTGTAGCATGGAGCCATAGATATGATGGTGTAATTCTTGATCGAGACAATATGTACCTTGGTGCAAACAATGTGGAGATTCATGTGATCATGCTAGTATTGTGTTATATGTTGGTGAATGGTTTGGATAAAGATTAGATTTAACCAAATGTTATATGTATTGTAGCAAAAAAAAATTTGAGATATACAAGATGGTATGTATCGGTGAGAATGACAATATAGTGATTTTAGTAATGTTTAAGATTGATCCAGTAGTCATGTTCTCGTTATTCACTTGTTCTTACCGATAGCATATCGTATTATATGCCATTTTCAATTTTTTAAAAGTTTCAGCATTGTGAGAAAGATGGCCAAAGATTCATTTTCTGGACTTTGTCAATATTTGGGGATTGGTGGTCAATGGACGTTGGGGGCAAATGTGTCATTCTAAATGAAAATGTGTCATCGCTAAAAATTTCACCCACGTAAGCATCAGCAAATATCAAAAAGAGAAAGAAAATAAAAATAAAAAATAACCACACGATATGGAATGATGAATTTCTCGATGTGATTCGTCAGCCATGTTCACATTAACATACCTTGTGGTTCATGAAACATGATGGTGACAAACAAATGATATTTTCAAAATGAATGAGGTCAATTTTAAGCATTATGACTATACAAAATTCAATATGATTTTTATAAAGGTGTTAATATGACAATATTTATAGTATCGTCTTATCACATCTTGTGCTCTGAATGTGAAAATATAAAAACTCACGGATTGATTTATGAGTTGTGTTTGGTATCATCTCCAAATTTGCTATTGTGTTTATGAGAATAGTAAGATGTAAGTAGGCTAGTAAGGTTTGAGACAAATATAGGGCCATAAGATCAATTAGAGAACAACCCAAGAGTGAAATCAAATCAAAATTCTCGAGATAGATTTAAGACTAAAATACACCGTTGGTCCCTAAACTTGTATCGGAGGATCGCGATGGGACGAAACTGGCCATAATCATCGCCACGGGTCCAAACATTAGCCATTAAATGCCAAATTGGTCCTTTGACCAAGTCAAACTCTGATTTTTGTTTTGTAGTCAAGGGTATTTTAGTCCATACACATTTATACTTTTATAACACATTTATATTTTACCCCTTCATCTTTCATCCTTTTCATCATCTACCCAAATCATTCATCTCCCCAACATCATCATCTCCCCAACAATCATCCTGGAAAAAATCTGTTGATGAACATGTGCATATTATTCCCTCGGTCTCGTTCTCGTTCGGTTTTGCTAGGATATACCAAAGCCCCATCACTAGAAGATGTGTGCAACACAATATTATAGTAATTTCTTTGACACACTCGTTTCTTCTACTGGTTGTTCTTTATATAAACGTACCCAACTACAAATAACAAGGATATCCCTAGATGCTAACGCGCACACACATTTCCGAAGCATATTCATATTACTTCTCTGTTCATGATAGAGCTAGATTAACCAAAGACGCAGCCTTATTCAGTTACAAGGGGTTGTCTAACAATGACCACAAGCATTGGTACAGTTACATATCAGAATATATTATAGTAGCAGCGACTGAAGGATGGTTTAAACCGCAACATCTGCATAGGATGGGAATACCTTTTCTACATGTACAGCATCTCCAACGTTAATAACTTTTTTCTAACCCTTAAAAGGAACTGGAAAGCATCTGTAAATTTCACATTATCTCCAGTAGCAGCATACTGAGGGTCAACGGGTCGAGTCTCTGACTCTATATGCAGAATTAGAAAAAAGTAATCTTCACGTACATTATATATGCTTATATGCTTATATGCTATAACTGTATATTAATAAAATACTAGCATACTGTAGAAAAGAGTTTGATTAATGTACCTTCATTAAAGCGCACCAAGCGGCTCGGTTTACCAAGAAATTCGGTGAACCATTTTGCAGCTCCGTCTCCCTCATCCAAGGCTAAGCCTGACCATTCCCAGACCAATACCCCATCAGACAATAAAGACCATCTAGTGAATGAGACCTTAAGCTCCGCCATCCCAGGAGCACGTACAACTGTCAGAACAAGAACAAGTGAGCTCAACAACAATATTTCCTCTCAGAAACTCATATGGAAGCAGACTCATAGAGTTAACTAACGGCTTACTGATCAAGTCTAGTTTGGCTTGACTTACCAATACTTTTAAAATTACAAAACTTTCATGGTTAAAAGTTCAAAACAATGCTTATTCTTGTAAGAAAATTAACGAGGTGAAAGTACACACGCCAAATCACTTTTGACAACTTTGTACCCGTTTTACAGAGTTCGACCCAACTATTTGACCTTTTACTTCATATGAAAAAACATTCAATTCTTTTGTTTCAGCTATAGGGTCTCTAGAATGAATGCAAATCGACTCATTTATTGCTAAACATAACATTTGGGGTTAAAATGATAGCATACTTACCCATGTAAGAAGACTTTGTGGGCACCCAACCAAGAGAAAAAGCCTCAGCGGGCAGCTCGACTTGAATGAGAGCAAGCTTCGGTTCAACTCGCTGTGTGCATCCTCTGCCTTTGGAATTCACAACCACCCAATGACGAACCCACACTACAAAACAATAATGCTACTAGTGACGTTGAATGTTCATTTTTAGCATATTTTATTTCGTGACATAGTACAAGTAGATAATCAGCTCAGCTGCAGGAAATAGTGTCTTAGTTGAGTATTGGCAAATGGCAAGTAACTTTTAGCTAAAGGAAATGGTCATGTTGAATTTGCCTGTTTGGACCCGTTACCCAAACCCGCCCATTTTGCCACCTCTAAATTAGTAGAAAGCATTGTTTTACATTAACATGATTAGGAACTCACGTTTGCCCAGAAGAATTCCAGACATCCCACAAACTAGGCCCCAACATATCCATGACCTGGAATGCAAGATTAAAAAAATGTAATGTTTAATTGTTATTTATCTATATGAAGAGGAATGCTTATAAGCATACTGCATACCATCACATAGTAATCTCCTTGCTTTCCTTTATAGTGAACTTTCGGCACTCCATGAGTCATGACTGCCGCCAAGGGTACTGTTCCACAAAATCACATTTGTCACTTGTTTAGATTAAATTTGAAAAAAAGAAAGAGATATGTTAATCTGTTTTCACATAAATTTTAATTGCACACGTACTTGTAAACTTGCCACTCGTATGGAGGGCCATAACTGCAGCCTTTGCTGTTTTTATGCTCAAACTTAAGAGCTACCTGCCACAACCATAATTAAGGAAACCAGAATGCAAAAATAAGACTTTATAAAAGACAATATTTTTAAAGAACAAACTTGGTTGCTTGGTAGAAGAACATTACCTCCATGGCACCAGGACCTGATATGCGATCAGTTCCACCAGAAACTCGACGGCCAACAAACACCTGACCAAAACCACCTTTGCCTAGCTTTCTCTCAACCTTATATATAGGTGATCCACCTACTTGAACCTGTAAATAAGCCGTGTAAGGATAAAAGATACTGATTTTGAAAGCTTAATTGGAATACTCTAAATTTGAGGAAAATTATGGGAAAGATATACTCAAGACAACAGAAATTTTAAGATAAACTCTGGTTTTCTTTCTCTCTTATTTGAAATGGTACATCTTTCTATTAGTTTATAATCGGAATTGCCCTTAATCAGAAATACTAAATACTAAAGAGTTGTTGCATGTGCGTCTAATTCTCTAGAAACTATTATTACTACATTGCATCATTCAAGACAGTACAGTCAATTACTAGGTGTCTAAAAGCATAAGATGTAAGGTCTATCCACTACCTGATCCATGCAAATTAACAACTTAGCACACATCTTATGATTTGCAGATCAATCGATGAGTACAATAGCAAGGTTTGCTTCATAAACTTTGTATGTACAAAAACGGATAATTACAGAGGGTATGGAGTAAACATCACAATAAGATTACGTCTTTCATGTTCGTAAGAAACAAGTACACAATGGAAATACATAAGAGCGGCATTACATTTATGATGGAAAAAAGAAACATTTCTAGTATGATCATTTTTATATCATCAGGTTCAGTTCTCAAGTGAAAAATCCTAGCATAGTGAGTTTCAATTTCTACAATACAAAGATAAGGACAATATCATATTTCCTACACACCACAGTTATCAAAATCTGAGCACAGAAAAAACTAATGTAACATCGAGCGAGCATACTATTCAACATGATTATCAATAGGTTCGCATAAAAATACACTCTTTGCAAAAACTAAAATATATAAAAAAATTAAACGCAAACATCATCAAAAACACCGACCAAGAAATTACTATAATATTGTGTTGCACACATCTTCTAGTGATGGGGCTTTGGTATATCCTAGCAAAACCGAACGAGAACGAGACCGAGGGAATAATATGCAGATGTTCATTAACAGATTTTTTCCAGGATGATTGTTGGGGAGATGATGATGTTGGGGAGATGAATGATTTGGGTAGATGATGAAGAGGATGAAAGATGAAGGGGTAAAATATAAATGTGTTATAAAAGTATAAATGTGTATGGACTAAAATACCCTTGACTACAAAACATAAATCAGAGTTTGACTTGGTCAAGGGACCAATCTGGCATTTAATGGCTACTGTTTGAACCCGTGGCGATGATTATGGCCAGTTTCGTCCCATCGCGTTTAGGATGGTTTTGTCCTACATTTGTATACCAATGAGCTAAATAATTGACAATGGTACGGCGAAACTAGTTTTTGTTAACCCTTTTTACTGCAAAACTATATATTTTTTTATGAACAATTCATCGGATGTTAAAATACAGTCAAGCGATAAATTAATAAAAAGCGGCTATGATGTTTGAACGTCATGTTGGAATGAAACTTGAATACCCAAATCAAGAAAGAGTGCCTTTATTTGAGTGACAAACTTGAAATTTCATTTAGGTGTTCTCATGAGTCAAATGGCCAATAGAGTGAAACTACAAAGCATCCAAGATTACAGTTGGTAGAGTATCTTCCTTGAATCCGTATAGAGGATCCTGTCCCGTATATTATACAAAACTGACTCAAACCAACTAGTGATTGTGTGAAGCTGCAGCAAACCAGAAACTTAACCATGGGAAATTCCATATATATCAAAGTGATATTGGAAAAATAAAAACAGGACAATAGTTTTGGTCCAAAATTGGAGCCACATAATATCGGTAGATATAACAAAATCTTTAAAACTAGATATTCAAATGGCATTTGGTCCATAAAAAGTAAGCAACCCAAATTCAAAACTTGCATTCTACAATCACATAATATTGCACTATGAAAGAACAAAAAGGAAAGAACAAAAAGGAGAAAATTACAGTAGCTACCTCCATGGTAATTGAGACTGGAAGGGGTCTTGCTTAACGATTCTTGTGATAGGTGGTCTTGGGGTTTAACTAGTTCGGGAGATTTTTCGGTGGCATCGATTAGAAAGGCTATTGATGACAAAAGACTTCCGAATGTTTCTTCGAAAACTCGATGGGTAAAAGAGGTACCCATTAAGGTTAATATCCTTGCTTGGAAGGTGAAAATGGACGGATTGCCAACTCGGTTGAAATTATCGTATAGAGGTTTGGATATAATTTATATTCTATGTCCGGTATGTGGTATTGCTGTTGAATCGTCAAGACACTTGTTCTTTGAATGCTTTCTTGCTAGAGATAATCTTCGTAAGGTTTGTCAGTGGTGGGACGTTAATTTCAGGGAGCTACACTCTTTTGAGGATTGGTCCGATTGGTTGTTATCGTTAAGTCTTCCCGGTAAGCATAAGAGGTTATTGGAAGGAGTTTGCTTCGGTTTATGGTGGCTCATATGATCTTTTCGGTACAATCTTATTTTTGGTGCGGATGATCCTTCAAAGGCGACTATCTTTGATGATTTGGTTTTATTTTCTTTTTATTGGAGTAGATATAGATGTAAAGTGTCGTTTAGTTGGGTAGATTGGTTGAAAAACCCGCATCTTGTGTCTTTGTATTGATCTAGCTTCATGCTAGTTTTATTTTCAATAAATTTGCCGTTCAAAAAAAAAAATCTCTATTATTAGTTTGTTTATTAGCCATATGATCACTAATGAATCTTTGTTAGTGAATAATGCAGTAGGTAGTGTACTTTGCATAATCATGTGATTCTGTCATGGATATTGTTTGGATTTATGTCCCACTGGATCTTTCTCAACTATATGCATCAAAAGTTTTGTAGGTTTTTTTGATTAATAAAAGGGATTGTCTAACCAGTGCCCTGAGGGCATGGGTTAATGTACATTTATTAAATACGAACATTCTTTTTATATTATAAATTGTATTTAATACACATTAATTAAACTTACAAATTACCATAATTAAATCTGATTTATAATTTAATAAACTCAAACTTTCTTTTTATAAACACCTTAAACCTTGCCCTAAGGGCACCCATTAGACAAACCCTTAATAAAAAGAAGATTAATTTCTTACGTTAATTATTCATCTTAAAATAAGAAAAAGTATATATCATTTTTCCTATGATGCTGAAAAGGAATATCTCCCGAGTCATGACAACAAACTATCAGATTCAGAACATCTAATAGAATATATATACTTTTAGACTTTTTGGTTTGAAAATCGTTACGCTTGTTCGCTTTAACTTTATTGAACGCAGCCTAAGAGCACTAGGTATCGTTTGGTGCCGTGGGTGGTGCCATGGGAAAAAGTGGTGCCACCTCAGCACTTTTTTCTCATAACACCACTTCTAGCTATGGCACCAAAACCCCCTCTCCCTAGCACAACACCAGTTTTGTGGTGCCGTTGCACTTTTTTTTTTTTTCCTTTTTTTCTTTTTTTTTTGTTGCCATTTTTAAATAAAACAATATATATAACTAAAATTTAATTTCATTAATAAAAAACACATTACATAAAAAAAAATACATTTAATAAAAAAATACATAAACATAAAAAAAAAACTAGTATTGGGATAATATAAACCGACCCGAGACCCGAATATTACCATTAACCACTTAATACGCTAAATCTCAACCCAACTTATCACTAAACAAAAATAAATTTGGGATAAAAATTGCAAACCCAAAAACAAAAAATTTAGCCCAGCTAGTATTCAAAAAAATTGCACATCCCAGTTAATAGAAAGTTTTATCCTATACGGCTATACCTAACTTGCACAGGCCAAAAATATTGCATAATGCTATACCTAACACACGCAAACCACTCACTTGTACTCCATCTTCTTCATCCTGTCTTCCTCTCAAAACCTGCAAAAAAAAAAAAAAAAAGAAAAAACACATCACACAAACGCATCACAACACACAAACACAAGCAAAAAAGAAACAAATCCACCAAGAAAAAGAGAAAAAAAACCTTTGGCGTGGGCTGGTGGCCACAGCGCCAGACCTTACCAGCCCAGCCTCGGTGTGGGTTGTGGCGCCATAGGCTCGCGCCAAGCACAATGGCTTGAGCCACCAGCCACTGTACCCGGGCCTCTAAGCAATGTTTAAAATACAATTCATAATCACAATAACAGATGATATATAAGTTTACGGATAAAAGATTACTAACAGGCAATATACTTTTTTGGTCATGTAACAAAATTGATATCTACAGTTAGGGGTGAGCAATCCCGACCGACACCCGACTCTCGTCCCGATTCCGACACCCGACTCCCTTCCCGATACCGATCCGACTGTAATCGGGTCGGGAGTTGGTTTGCGTTTTCCTGGTAATCGGGATTCGGGACGGGTCGGGAGTCGGAACGGTCCCGAGAAAACGCAGCCAAAATCAAGATTCGGGACGATTCGCGACCATTATTGAGATTCGGGACTATTATCGGGTCGGGAGTCGGTTTAGGTTTTTCCCCATTATCAGTATCGGAATTAGTCGGGACGGGTCGGGATTCGTCCCGATGCTCATCCCTATCTACAGTAGTTTCCACTCATCAAATTTTAACATCATACGGTTTATCACTTAATATGTCTCTTTAGAGTTCACTATCACGTATAGAGTTATAAATTAATGGAACATTCAATAAACAATTCATGAGTCGTTTCGTAAAATGTTCGTTTATTTTTTAACCAAACGAACATGATTATCTTTTTTTGTTGGTCTAGTTAAATGACAAAACATAAATAAGTCTCGTTCATTCATTTATGTTCAAAAACGTTATAGGTTCGTTTATTTATATGTTTATATTTCAATATCATAATAATTTTATCATATATTTTTAGTAGAATAAGTCGATTTCAACCAATAACATGACACATTATTTTTTTGAACGACGGATATAATTAGAAAAACTAGCAAGAAGCTAGAAAATTACAACGAAATAAGATGAGGGTTTTTTAGCCACTCTATCCAACTAAACTTAGCTTTACATCTAAAACGAATCCAATAGAAAGCACGAGACACCACTTCATCAAAAATGATCGCCTTTGAGGGAGCCTCACGACCAAAAATCTTTTTGTTGGGACAATTCCAAATATACCACCACAGAACGTAGCACGTACCTTCAAATATCTGTTTTTGCTTTAACGGCGGCCGAATAAACGAAAGCCATTCCAGCTATTCTTCAAATGAGTTAATCTCCATGTAATCAATATCACACCACCGAGTAATCTTGCGCATAAGCTCGCAAATAAAATGACAGGTGAAGAAAAGATGCCTAGACGACTCCACCGCATTATCACACATAGGACATAAGATAGACTCAATCTCCATACCTCTACGGGAGATATTATATCTGGAAAGGAGACAATCATGCTTAACTTTCCAAGCATGACATTAATCTTGATGGGCACCGCTTTTATCCATCTGGTCTTCGTGGTACCCTCCGGAAGTAAGGCAGCATCAATAACTTTCCTAACCGACGACACCGAAAATTCACCCGAGCCTTCTAAAGATCAAGCCCATCTATCGTTCATATTACCAAGAATACAACCTTCTAACTTTTCCTTCAATAGATCAAATTGGGCCTGCTCTACTCCACCCCTGGGATTTCGTCTAACGGAGAACTCCAACTCACAATGAGACAATTTCGACGCAACATCTATATTTTTCATCTATTCAAGCGCACACAATCTAGGAACCAAGACTTTAAACGCAACATCCCCTCGCCAAGCTACATCCCAAAAAGATGTATTCACCCCATTACCCAATTATCTTTCAAAAGTTATTTAATCAATTAAATTTAAAGAAGACACTTGTTACAGTAAGTTAAAATAGTAAAATAAAACATATTTTTGTCATAAAATGTAGGGCTAATGATAAAAAAAAGTACTATACTTGCCACACTTTCCTCTTCAGGGTAGCGAACAAAATTTTTTGCTTCTGTGGGTATTATACTTTCAAATTCATCCTCTTTAGGGTATTTTGCAAAAAAGTTGGACATTTTTGCCCCTCTTACCCACAAGAGCAAATGATGGCAAGTATAATACTCTTTTTTTTATCATTTGCCCTAGTTTTTATTATGTTAAATTTTGGATATGTATTAAGATAATTTATTTAATGATTTATAATTGTGTTAAATCTATGATAAAAATGTTTTGTTTTATCATTTGCCCTAATTCAATTCAAGTTGTTTAACGCTTCAAGCGTTAAACCGAATTAGGTTTAACGCTTCCGCTAAATTAGGAGGAATTATATCACAACCTGAAGTACTTGCATATAAATTTATGTTCGTCACTTGTTGAAGCATAGACTAGAGAGTATACTATGACTAGATTAAGGGTGTGTTTGTTTGATTAAGATGTTACACATCTGAATCTGACTACCGCATCTGAATCTGACTACCACATCTTACTAATAAGAGGTAGCTATAATGTCTGAATCTGAATGAAAAAGTGTTGTTTGTTTTTTCTAATTGTCCGAATGATTTTAATTTTCCCCTTTTTAAGTATATATTAAATTATTACAAATACGATTAATAAGTAAATAGTGTAAACTTAAAACAAAACATTTTTATCATAGATTTAACACAATTATAAATCATTAAATAAATTATCTTAATACATATCCAAAATTTAACATAATAAAAACTAGGGCAAATGATAAAAAAAAGTATCATACTTGCCATCATTTGCTCTTGTGGGTAAGATGGACAAAAATGTCCAACTTTTTTGCAAAATATCCTAAGGATGATGAATTTGAAAGTATAATATCCACAGAAGCAAAAAAATTTGTTCGCTACCCTGAAAAAGAAAGTGTGGCAAATATAGTACTTTTTTTTTAGACTAAAATACACCGTTGGTCCCTAAACTTGTTGTTGTGCATCGCGATGGGACGGAACTCGGCATATTCATCGCCGCGGGTCCAAACAGTAGCCATTAAATGCCAGATTGGTCCCTTTGACCTATTCTCTGTTAGTCAAAGTCTGTTAAGGTTAGGGTGTGCCTTGCACATGAGGGTAAACTCGCCATTTCATTGTTTTGGTCTATTTTATTTCATCTTCATCTTCCTCATGGGCTAAACCCAGATTCCGGCGACCTTAAACCCAGAATCCGGCGAGGAATACGGAAACAAGAGAAACAATCGGCAAGTTAATTGCTGAGAATGAGAAGCTTCATCAATCTTACTTTGAAGGGTTGGGTTGTTTTCTAGTACTTGTAATTATTATAACTCCTGTAATCGTATTCAGTCTCTCGAGGGTATCATAACCTCTTTAATTTTCATCTATACAAACTTGGTTCCGACGGAGACAACATATTACGTTTTATATTTTGAATTAACTAGCAAAACTATCTTGCCTTCGTCTTATGTGGTACATTTGTATCAGACAGATGTAAAAGAAATGGATTTTAGCATTCAGGAACAGTTGCATCAAATCTGTAATAACAATGAATTGATGGACTTGGACCTACAAAGGCAAGAGAAAGAGCTGGAATGTCGGAGCATTGAACTGCAGAAGCGTGAAGGTGCAATTGAAATCAAAAGGAAAACACTCGCTAAAGAGATTGAAGAGGTGTGACATTTATGTTGCTATATCCATATCGCTCCTTCCATATCTATGATGAGTCATAGAAATTCTTGTTCTTAGTATATAGGTATTTTCATGCTTCGTATTGTTTATTTATTTATACTGCATGTCAATTAGGAGGTGTTTGGGTAAGCTTATTGAAAACGTAATAAGATTTTTCATTTAGCCGTAAAAACCCTTCAGCCAATCTCCCTTCCATCCCATATAAGCCAATAAGTCCACAAAATAAGCCTTACCCAAACACCTGCAAATGGCTTAATAACTTTACCAATTTGCAATAAGCTATTAAGAACTGGTAAAAGCTTATCCAAACACCCCCTTAATATACCTTATTCTCATGAGTCATGCCTGTCTAGCATCAATTTCGTGTGAAACCTGTCACAATGTGATTCAGTTGTTTGTTGTACTCATTTCTGGGATATTTTGATTGAACTTGTTATTCTTATTTGCAACTTTTATCATTTTATTATCTCAGAGTGCTGCTAATAACAGTTTGCACCAGAGCAAAGAGAAAATGGCGAAACTTGCAGATTGTCATAAGGTAAAAAAAAAACTGTTCATTATGCAGAATTTTGAGCAGTGACTGTCTGACTGATATATTTTACTTTCAGAGGGAAATGGAGAAATTCCAAGAGAAAATATCCTATCTTGAGAAACAAGTGAGGGATGGAAATCAGAATTTACTTCTAGAAATGAAACATTTAGTCGGTCAGTTAAATGTTACAGAACATAGGAGAGATCTTCATGTAAAGGCTCACAAGAGGTTAGCGGATATACACACAAGCTTAAAGGATAAGGAAGAAGAGAGAAAAGATTTGGAAATATTAAATCAAACTCTGGTTTCTCAGGATCAGAAAAACAATGATGAATTGCAGGATGCTCGGAATGAGTTAGTTAAGGTAAGGCCTTTTGACACCAATGAGATGCCTTTACTATGTAAGATAGAATCACCTTTTATGAATTATGATCAGTCATGCGACATTTTTGTTTAGGTAAGCATCAGTGCCTAGTTGTTCCTCTGAACATGACTTTGTTTAGGTAAGCATCGCTTGGTTCAAGAACCCATCTTCATCTTCCTCATTTTTAATCCTTGTGCACATGTATTCCTCGCCGGATTCTGGGTTTAAGGTCGCCGGAATCTGGGTTTAGCCCATGAGGAAGATGAAGATGAAATAAAATAGACCAAAACAATGAAATGACGAGTTTACCCTCATGTGCAAGGCACACCCTAACCTTAACAGACTTTGACTAACAGAGAATTAGTCAAAGGGACCAATCTGGCATTTAATAGCTACTGTTTGGACCCGTGGCGATGAATATGCCGAGTTCCGTCCCATCGCGATGAACAACAACAAGTTTAGGAACCAACGGTGTATTTTAGTCTTTTTTTTATCATTAGCCTTAAAATGTATGAAATAAGATTAAAAGGTCATGCTATGAACCCCAAATTAGAAAGACAGTTGGCATAGTGAAAGGGTGACGTTCACCATGACAGAAACACATTCATGCAGAACCCCCCTCACTTATGACTTTATGAGTTACGACAAAGAACACAAAAGGCATTTTTAAATGTGTTCACACTTCATTGCTGAAACAATCCAACGTGGTACCATGCATTTAGAATTGGTAAAAATTGAAAGTCAAGTATACTCACAAAAATGCAGCCCGTTACTAGTATAATATATTACATATTTCAATTCCAAAAGATACTTCACGTTACTTGTGAACGTGACCATTCTCCGAAATATTCAACGACAAATATAATAACCTGTCGACTATTATAGTAGGGAAGAGCTAGATCCGAAAACAAAAAACAAAAACAAAAAAAAATGAGAAAAAAAAATAGTTACGTATTTTATACAAGAGAGAATTTTATGAAAAGATATATTTATTTTTATAGTTGCATCTGAAATATATGGTTGTGAATTCTTTTCGCAATTATTATTTTAATTTTTCTTCTCATTTGATTATAACTCTATATGATTGTAATATATGGTTGTAAACGAGACGAGACAACTCGCGAGTAATTTGATATCGACTCGTAAACTACTCGAAATCGACTCGATTTAGACGATTCGAATTCGAGCTATTTGAGTATATTTTTGAGTCGAGTTCGAGCTTCAAAATACTCGTCTCGTGAAGCTCACGAGCCTTATCGAGCTTCGATTAAATTACACTTTTACCTATTATATACGTGAATTTACTTAATTTTCATACAGTTCGAGTTGAGCCAACCTTGATACGCCGAGTATTTATCGGGTTCGAGCATGAAATGTGAAAATAATCGAGCTCGAGTTTTATATGATGAGTCGAGCTAAGCTCGAAATATAAAGCTCGATCGAGCTTAAGTCAAATTTTGAACTCAAGTTTTAGTATTCGAGTTGAACTCGAACTTGATAATACTCGGCTTAACTCAGCTCGTTTACACCCAAACAATTCATAACATCATGTTCTACTATTATAACACTCTCCAAAAAATTCAACTACAAATATAATACTATTATAAAATCTTAGAATATGCACCCACCATATACAAAGTTACAAAATGTGTGTTGGTCATATTCTACTATTATAAGTTTATAACACTCTCCAAAATATTCAACTACAAGTATAATACTCTAATAAAATCTTACAATATGTACCCACCATAAACAAAGTGTGAGTTGGTGTGACCAATACATCAAATTCATGGCCCACTTTATATCAAGCAACACTAGTCAAGATGTGAAATCTTGATCTTGTCTATATATATCCATTTATCTCTATTCTCAAAATACACACACACACAATAATCCTTTAAGCTACAAGTAGAACATTGCTAGCTCACTCCCAAAGTTGATCATCTTGTAGTAGAAAATGGATGGCAAAGGAAAGAGTGTAGAGAAAAAAGAGAAAACCATGATTCCACCAAGAAGAGGTCAAGTTAAAGAAAGAATATTTGAAGAATTAGGAGAGAAAATTCTCAACATAACACTTGGTGGAGGGAATGTAAGAAAGACACAAGTTGCTTCTTCATCTTCAGAAGATGATTACATATTTGTCTCTTCCAATAAGAAAAAATAAAGGTAAGTATTTACAATGTTTCATACTTTTTGTTTTGTTTCTTATTTTCATCAACAAAGGATGACAACTTATGTGCTCATGATTTTTTGTTTTCTTTTGTAGCATGGAGCCATAGATGGTGTAATTCTTGATCGAGACAATACGTACCTTGACAATGGCTTTATCGTGGGAGATTCATGTGATCATGCTAGTATTGTGTTTTATGTTGGTGAAGGGTTTGGATAAAGATTAGATTTAACCAAATGTTATATGTATTGTAGTAAAAAAATTGAGATACAAGATGGTATGTATCGGTGAGAATGACAATATAGTGATTTTAGTAATATTTGAGATTGATCCAGTAATCAGGTTCTCGTTATACACTTATTCTTACACCCCATGTATACCCAACTTAAACCCCATAATTTCATATTTCTCCAACATATGCTTTAGAAGCATTGAACATATGCACTAAAAACTTGTGTTTTGGGGAAATATGGAATTATGAGGTTGGTCCCAATCGTAACCTGGGATGACTCAGGTCACCAGCGTCACGTCAGCTTTCTCTCTCCAGTGACCCGGATGCCCCGGTCAATGACCAAAGTTTTTTGTTTTTTTTGTTTTTTTTTAAGAGAGAAAAGAAAAAAAAAATAAAAAAATGACAAAGCATGTTTTATATCGGTCGAAAATCGAACCGATATTCTATTTCTTGGCCACACAACCGATGTGGCGCCCGATCTCCACATCCGATGTACTCGATGTCGACATCGGTCAAGAGACGAAAATGTGGTTGCCCAACCAATTTCAAATCATCGATTGACCAACCTGAGGTTTAAGTTGGGTAAATATAGAATTATCCCTGTTATATGCCATTTTCAATTTTTTAAAAGTTTCAGCATTGTGAGAAAGATGGCCAAAGATTCATTTTCTCGACTTTGTCAATATTTGGGGATTGGAGATGTTGGGGGCAAATGTGTCATTCTAAGAGCACACGGTGTGGGCTTGCCGTGAGGGCTCGCCGTCCACCGTTGCAGCTCGCCGTGGTGCGTTTTGACACCGCCCTCCCTCGCCGTCCGTCGCCGTGGGAAGTGTCGTCGTCTGCACGACGAAGAGGAAGCTTGTACTTTTTTTTCTTTTTTTTTTTTCTCTCTCTCTTTTTTTTTTTTATAGATAATGATATTTGTGGAGGTTTTTTGTTTTTAATAAGGTGAAGTGTTTTTTTGCATGGACTGAAAGGTTCGTAGAGGAAAAAAATGCAAACATAAACGCATAATGATGAAACCTTTAAACTGAAACTTGAACAATTAACTAAAAACATGAAATACGTAATACGCTTAAACATAAAAAACTACAGAATCTCTCTAATAAAAACAACATAAAAACATGAAATACATAATAAAACTACTAAAAACTTAAAAAAAGAATCATCTGAGTCCCAACCCTCAGAACTGGTTGCCGGAGAATTAAACTCCCCATTATAGTATCGACGCTCCATTATGTCGAAGTAGTTGTCTTTGAGGTACTGAGCTTCCCGTGCTTCTTGCTCACGGCGAGCAGCCTCTTCACGTGCCTGCTCTTACATAATCTCCCTAACGTTTTCTTCATCTTGTTCTAGTTGCTGGAGGGAAGCCTCACTTAACCCGCTTGGGTGGTTTTGAAAATCCATATGTGGACTGTTCATAGGTGGAGTTGGAACAATTGGGAGGTATGAGATGTTTTCAAAACCCACCGGAAAGACATTTTCCGGTGGTGTTGAGTAAACTTCAAACTCTGGTAGAGTTGGAAAGCTGGTTTCCGGCAAGTGATTTGGAGTTGGAAAGTTGGTTTCCGGCAACTTTTCTGGGCTGGGGAATTGCTGAGAAAAATCTTTGCGAGACATTTTTTGTGTGTGAATTGTGTTAGTTGTGTGTGTAATCTGTGACTGGTAGGATACTATATATAGGCTCATATAATCCCGCTGAAAACTAAACCGAGATGGAATGATAAATTTCTCGGGGACACACTATTAATACGGGGTCTACCCCCTTATTGCAAACGGGGTCTAGTGGGTCTAGGGGTACTTTTTCAGATTTTGTCCCTTTTTTTTTTTTTTTTTTTTTTTTT
>BPTQ01000006.1:97582557-97603423 GCA_019973895.1 Chrysanthemum seticuspe
AGACCATAACACGTTAGAAACTCTAAGATACAAACACTCAAGGACGTCAAACCCTTAGAATGAAGACGTTTACCATGAACGAACACTTGTAACACTTTGTACACAAAGTGAACCCGTTAGATTGAACCAACGTTAGACGACGTGAACCTGTTTTTTTTTAAAGTTTTTTTCCGCTACTGCTAACCAAAATATTGGCTTGCCGTGCCGTTTCACTATAAAAATAGTGAAACGTTGGAAGTATAGGCTCGGATTGTGAAGAATAGTTAACAAGACACGTGAACACACGTTAGACGTCGTTAGCACACAAGCAGATTGAATACAGGCTCAGATTAGAGTTCATACAAGCAGATTGAATACAGGCTCAGATTAGAGTTCATCATCGCCAAGTTTTTTTTTTGTCCAATTGCTGCAGATTGCACACAAGTGCACAGAACAATTGATAAGAAGTGTTAGGCTCGGATATGAAGGTTGCAAAGTGATAAAAATATCACTTTGCCGTGCCGTTCGGTTATAAAACCAATCGTCATCGCCTTTTTTTGAAATTTTTTTTTGTCCAAGTGCAGCAGATTGCAACCAAGTTAGATTGCCCAAGTGAAACACATGTTTCACAATGTTCACAAGCAAGTACCATTTGCAGAAGTAAGATTCCCAAACTGCAGGAACTCACAAACATAGAATCTCAAAGATTGCACAATACCAGATTGCATTAGCACACAAGCAGATTGCATTAGCACACAAGTACCAAGTGAAACACATGTTTCACAATGTTCACAAGCAAGTACCAAAAGTAAGATTCCCAAACTGCAAGAAGTCACAAGTGAAGAATCTCAAAATGGTAGGTAGTGAAACCTCCAATGTTATATTCAGCCTCATCACACAAACAGATCCATTAAAGTACCCTCAAGTTACCACAAGCAGTTTCCACAAACAGATCACACAAACATCATACAAACATCACCAAGTTACAACAAGTGAAGTTTCCACAAGTTAGGGTGGGGTTATTTATACGGTGACTATAATTTTAGTTAAACCCTCTCTAGTACCTAGGGTTGGGTTATAACACAAGCCAAGAGAAACACAAGCTGCAAGTGAAAGCCGCAACTAACAAACCACAAAGAAACCTCAAATATCTTAGGTTGCCGATATGTCTCAATCACCAGAGGTAACAATTTTACACATTAATAATAGAGATAACATTAGGCTCAGATTAAGTTTCACATATTATCATATATGGCTGCAACATCAAAGGTTGCAAAATAAAAAAAAAATTGCCGTCCATTCGGAAATGCCAAGCCAAAATCATATTATCATATATGGCTGCAACATCAAAGGTTGCAAAATAATTTTTTTTTTTGCAAAATCATCATTGCCTTATCTCAGTTTTTTTTAAAAAAAAAAACAATTTTCAAATCAGCTTACAATAACAAACTGCTTATCAAGCATATAAGCAGTTTGTTATATAAAATTATAGCCACAGTATGAATAAAAATATAGCCACAGTATGAATAACCCCACCTGTAACGTACTATTGGAACGGGGTCTAATCTGAGCCTGTGTGCAATCTGCTTGTGTGCAATAAGCAGTTTCCCAAGAAACCACACAGAGCCTGTGGACTGGGGTAGGCCAGAGCAGGTATTCATACCACTCAATGGTGGCAGATCAAGGTATTAACCTACCCTTTTGCACCCACACAACTCAGGCAGTTTCAATAAGCACATAAGCACATTTTTATCATAAGCACATAAACAGTTTCCCAAGAAACCACACAGAGCCTGTGGACTGGAGTAGGCCAGAGCAGGTATTCATACCACTCAATGGTGGCAGATCAAGGTGCTAACCTACCCGTTTGCACCCACACAACTCAGGCAGTTTCACATAACATCACATAATCACCCTCTCACATAAGCAGTTTGTAACTGCTTTTACCATAGGGTTTGTTAAATTAAACCCACAAATCACCCAGAAATAATACAAACATCACAAACTCACCATCAAAGAATCCAGATACCCAAACCCTAAAAAAAATTTAGGCGTTATTTATTTTTATTAAAGATCCATGTAATTAAACCCACAAATCACCCAGAAAGCATACAAACATCACAAACTCACCATCAAAGAACCCAGATACCCAAACCCTAAAAAAAAAATAGACGTTTTTTATTTTTATTAAAGATCCATGTAATTAAACCCACAACTTACCCAGATATCATACAAACATCACAAACTCACCATCAAGAACCCAGATTTACCCAAACCCTAACTAAAAAAAATTTAGGCGTTATTTATTTTTATTAAAGATCCATGTAATTAAACCCACAAATCACCCAGATATCATACAAACATCACAAACTCACCATCAAGAACCCAGATTTACCTAAACCCTAAAAAAAATTAGGCGTTTTTTTATTTTTATTAAAGATCCATGTAATTAAACCCACAAATCACCCAGAAAGCATACAAACATCACAAACTCACCATCAAAGAACCCAGATACCCAAACCCTAAAAAAAAATTTAGGCGTTTTTTTATTTTTATTAAAGATCCATATAATTAAACCCCACAACTTACCCAGATATCATACAAACATCACAAACTCACCATCAAGAACCCAGATTTACCAAAACCCTAACTAAAAAATAGAGAGAGAGAGATAGTGACAGAGAGAAACATCACCATAACATAACCACAGTAGCAACATCACCACAACATAACCAACAATACCACGATCTAATATGTTTTTAGATCTAAAACTAAAAAAGTTTAGAGAGATAGAGATAGTGAGAGAGAAACAGAGTTGAATGAATGAGGTGGTGAGAGAGAGAAGGACAAGATATCAACTCAAGACAGAGAAAGAAAACGCGTACACGTTATACCACATGGAACGAACGCGTACACGCTTTTGTAACCACACACTCTTTTATATTAATAAAAGTTTTTATAAAAGTATATTAGTAAAAGTTTGTATTAATAAAAGTATTTATAAAAGTATATTAGTAAAAGTATATTAATAAAAGTATTAATAAAAGAATTTATAAAAGTATTAATAAAACTTTGTTAAAAAAATTATTTATAAAAGTATTAGTTTTATGAAATTATGTTAAAAATGTAAAAAGTTGTATTTTTTATAAAAGTTTGTTAAAAATGAAATTTATTAAAAATGTACAAATTTGTATTTTTTATAAAACTTTGTTAAAAATGAAATTTATTAAAAATGAAAGTTAAATGAAATTTATAAACGTACAAGTTTGTATTCTTTATAAAAGTTTGTTAAAAATGAAAGTTAAATGAAATTTATAAACGTACAAATTTGTATTTTTTATAAAAGTTTTTTAAAAATGAAAGTTATAAAAGTTGTTGTGTTTTTTATTTTTCAGGCTTTCCGTTTTCACGAGGAAGTATCAGAGGATTGCCCATTTATCAGACAAGAGGTAAATATAGCCTCGGGGCTTTCCGTTATAAAAGTATTAAAAAAGTATTAGTTAAAAAAAAGTGTGTTATAAAATTTGTTATGTATTTTCAGGCTTTCCGTTCTCACGAGGAAGTAACTGAGTGGGTGCAAAATATAGCCTCGGGGCTCGGTTTTGTCATTGTTAAAAAGAGAACCAAATCAGAAAATGGTCAGATGATGGAAATTAATTATATGTGTACAAAGAGCGGGATTTATGAATATCACGGTAGTGGAAAACGGAAAACCAAAACAAAAAAAAGCAATTGTCCATTCAGATTAGTTGCGAAATATAGACCAACACGATATAATTGGATTTTGAGGGTGAAGTGTGATAGCCATAATCATGAGTTGCTAGATTCGTTGCATGGTGTGCCATATGCAATGCGATTAAAAGATGATGAGTTGAGTTTGGTCAAAGAATTGTCAGAGTATAGCGTACCACCACGTAATATACTTTCGACAATAAAGGGACGTAATCCGGATAACGTGTCTAGCGTTAGAACTATATATAACGCACTTGATAAGTTTCGGAGAGCCAGAGTAGGTGATAGAACTCAAATTCAAGTCCTTTACTCGCATCTGACGGATTCAGGGTATACATACTACCCGAGGGTGAATGAGCATAATGAGCTTGAGGAGCTATTTTTTGTTCACCCCACTTCGAATGCTCTATGGCGTACGTTCCCTGAAATCATGCTGATGGACTCCACGTACAATACCACCATGTTTAAATTGCCATTGTTGGAAATTGTTGGAGTAACTCCAACGAATAAAACATTTTCAATGGCGTACAGCTTTATACACGGTGAAAAGGGGCATAATTTTCAGTGGGTATTGCAACGCGTGAAAGAGGTGATAGACGAAAGATACTACCCACGTGTTATTGTCACCGACAGAGATTTAGCGTTGGTTGGGGCATGTAGAGCAGAATTTCCTACCGCTCACAAATTACTCTGTCGATGGCATATAGAGCAAAATTTGCTCAAGTTTATGAGAAACAGATGCGGTGGGATAGATGAGTATGACTCCATTAAAAGGAGATGGGATCGGTTGGTTAAAGCTCCGACAAGCCGCTTGTTCGAGCAACAATATGAGTGCCTACAACAACGCTTGGTCAACCATGCGCGTACTAAATTGTTAATTCTCTTATTATTCAATTAATAAGCACCCGAATGACCTTTGATTAATTCACTGTTTTTTTTCAGCTATCGCTGAGTATCTGGATAACTGGCTGCGAGATTACAGACACATGTTTGTCTCGTACATCACCGATGAATATCGCTCCTTCGGCCAGACAACAACGTGTAGAGTTGAGGTTCACCACGCGTTGTTGAAATTATATTTGGGCGGCACACAGTCTAATTTAGACAGGTTGTTGAGTGCAATCGATAAGATTGTATTTGCGCAAGAAAATACGATAAAAGAGAGTTTTAATAGAAGCATCGGCGAGAAAATAAATGCTTGTAATATACTACTAATTCAAGAATTGTGGTATAAAGTTTCTCACCATGCTTTCAAACTCATGCAAAAAGAACTCCACCTGTCTATCACCGTAGAAAATTGTAGCCATAAGTTGCGTACAATTTACGGACTGCCATGCTTTCACGAGATGCAATACTATGTATATCATGGTAAGTAAATTTATAACTATCAAGTTGTTTTCCCCATTAATATCAGTGATTTATTTACGGGCGGCATTGTAATATACTACTTTTAATGATTTCAGGATGCCCCATTCCACTGGAAGAACTTAATATTTTTTGGAGAACCCTACATGTTCCGTGGCCTAATATCAATAGGCCACCGCCTGAAGATGGCTCTTCCAGTAATGATGATGACGATGATGATGATGATGATGATGATGATCATCATGATGATACTTCGTTTAGAGATGACATTCGGCAATTCAAGAATGTTTTTACCAAAGCATCGTCGTTTGTCAAGAAGAATATGATAACGAAGTTGAGATCGATATACCAACCTGCATCTGATGACACACGGGAACCTGTTATTCAGAAAAATACCCGTGGACGTCCGAGCGCAAAGGACAAAATGGGCAAGGCTACACAAGTCCCGGACTTGAATGAAGACCCGGACTTGAATGAAGTTCCAACCGTAGATCACCGAAGAAGCACCGCTACAAGATCTACACAAGTCCCGAACTTCAACAAAGAACCTGCCCGATATAGTTCTTTCACGGGTCCTAGTGATCAACCAAAAATAAGACACAGGTTGTACGATGGAGATGCAGAAAGCGAAATGTTTATGGGTGTGCTTCCAGTCCTTTGGCATCCATACATAATCAGTATATATAATGTGGTGGGTGACGGAAATTGTGGGTTTCGGTGCGTTGCCCATGGTGTTTGGGAACAACAACATTTGTGGCGCCAAGTTAGGCAGATGTTATTGCAACAAATGGACCTACATTGGCAGGTTTACATGGGTTTGTGGGGGGAAGATGGTTTTAACAAACTTCGCCGTACAATAGACTGGTCCGGACATGGAAATGCACCGCCTGATCGCTACATGGACATGCCAAACACGGGGTTGGTTATTGAAGAACTGATTAGACGACCCGTTGCATTTATATCTCTCGGGGTTGGAATATGTGTTTTCCGCTTATGAGTGGTCCAGACTTCTCACAAAGAACTGGCCCCCTTGTGATAGCCCGTGTGGGGGACGAAGTAGGTCATTACATTGTTCTGACGCTAGACGAACATTCTCCACTTCCGCATCTCCACCCACAATGGAGGAGGCACAGATCCGAAGCTGCATCCCAGTGGGAATCATTATATAGGCATCGACTAACATAGTGACTGATTACTGATTCATGTTGTAAATATTTATAAACATAGTGAATGATTCATGTTGTAAATAATTATAAACATAGTGACTGATTACTGATTTATGTTGTAAATAATTGATTAATGATTTATGTTGTAAACATAGTGATTGATTACTGATTTATGTTGTAAATGATTGATTACTGTTTATATTTATATTAATAATAACATTGTAAATGATACATGTTTTATGTTGTAAATGATTGATTACTGATTTATGCAAATTATTTTGTCAGGTGGGCCAAGGAAATCCTTTCTGGTGTCGATGTAATAGAGGATTTATTATAGAACGGAAATCCACGAAATCCTTTCCGGGCCGACCGTATTATGCATGTCCTCTTTCAGTGGTAAATAATCATACGTTTGCTTAGGGGTTTTATGTAAATAATTTGTTTGTTAAAAATACATTTCTTATTATTTTATTAACATGTAACAACCAGGTACAAATGACTATGGGTGTCGATACTTCAGTTGGAAAGATGAATTTGAAAGACGGTACCTTAGTCGAGCCTCATCTTCAACGCAGTGCTCAAACTGCGTCGCTAAAGATAATGAGATCAAGCTGTTGAAGACAAGAATAAAGACGCTGGAGATGGAGTTAGAATTGACAAGGAATCCTGAGGATCACGCTTGTCAGTCGGGTGCAAGGCTCCATGATCTTTTAAACGAGATGAATAATCTTCATATGTAGTAGATATTGTTGTATTTAAATAATATGTTAACGTTGACGTTTAATTTAATAATAACAGTTGTTGTTGAAGTTATTTAACGTGGTAATATTTAACGTGCTATTATACAAACTAAATAATTATACATGTACAATACATTATTATAAACACACTTATTATATACATTATTATACACACACTTATTATACACACACTTATTTCTATTTAAAAAAAAAAAAAAAAAAAAAAAAAAAAAAAAAAGGGACAAGGGGACAAAAGTACCCTATGGGTGTCATAGAATTTATAGCTACCGTATGAATAACCCACCCATTTCTCGATGTGATTCGTCAGCCATGTTCACATTAACATACCTTGTGGTTTCATGAAACATGATGGTGACAAACAAATGATATTTTCAAACTGAATGAGGTCAATTTTAAGCATTATGACTATACAAAATTCAATATGATTTTTAGAATGGTGTTAATATGACAATATTTATAGTATCGTCTTATCACATCTTGTGCTCTGAATGTGAAAATATAAAAACTCACGGATTGATTTATGAGTTGTGTTTGGTATCATCTCCAAATTTGCTATTGTGTTTATGAGAATAGTAAGATGTAAGTAGGCTGGTAAGGTTTGAGACAAATATAAGGCCATAAGATCAATTAGAGAACAACCCAAGAGTGAAATCAAATCAAAATTCTCGAGATAGATTTAATTTGAGTTTTTTTTTTTTTTTTTTTTTCCTTGATTTTGATTTTCAAACCTATGAGCTAAACTAACACGTTTAGGATGGTTTTGTCCTACATTTGTATACCAATGAACCAAATAATTGACAATGGTATTGTGAAACTAGTTTTTGTTAACCCTTTTACTGTAAAACTATATATTTTTTTATGAACAATTCATCGGATGTTAAAATACAGTCAAGCGATAAATTAATAAAAAGCAGCTATGATGTTTGAACGTCATGTTGGAATGAAACTTGAATACCCAAATCAAGAAAGAGTGCCTTTATTTGAGTGACAAACTTGAAATTTCATTTAGGTATTCTCATGAGTCAAATCACCAATAGAGTGAAACTACAAAGCATCCAAGATTACAATGGGTTGGCAGAGTATCTTTCTTGAATCCGTATAGAGGATCCTGTCTCGTATATTATACAAAACTGACTCAAACCAACTAGTGATTGTGTCAAGCTGCAGAAAACCAGAAACTTAACCATGGGAAATTCCAGATATATCAAAGTGATCCTGGGAAAAATAAATATAGGACAATAGTTTTGGTCAAAAATTAGAGCCACATAATGTCAGTAGATATAACAAAATCTTTAAAACCAGATATTCAGACGGCATTTGTTCCATAAAAAGTAAGCAACCCAAATTCAAAACTTGCATTCTACAATCACATAATATTACACTATGAAAGAACAAAAAGGAGAAAATTCCAGTAGCTACCTCCATGGTAACTGAGATTGGTTGAGGTTGATAATCTTTCTTCAAGCAATTTTTGACTTTTTCCCTGTGAGTGACCGTGTTTCTCCTGACCCAATGGGACACCAACTGGAGTGAGCAAACGCCGAGACTCGAAAGTGGGTACCAACTGAGCCAAAACCCTTTTATAGATTTTCAATATATGAGCATATGACTAAGATGGTCAAACTTTTTTTAACTCAATGGTACAAAGTTGAGATCTTCAAGTTCATGCGATCTCTATCAAAAGATCACATCACAACCTTTCATTTTATTTTGATTTAAAGGCTTACATTAAATCACATATTTTTACTGCAACATAAAATAGAAAAAAATTCAAATCTCTTTCATTTTTTTCAAAAAATAACTAGGCTTTTGTTTCCAATAAAACACACACATAATCCAAAATCACTATCAAATTGATCCAAAATACCCAATAAACTTCCGATTTCACCATTAATCATCGTCATCGACTGTAATTTATCAAAATTGCGGATCAAAACATGTATTTTTATTCATGATCTACAAAATCACAAACGATTAGTTATAAATAGATGATAACGAGGTAAAGGAACAAAATTTGTAAGAAAAGAGGTTGTTGATGAAGAAAATCAAGTCATGAATGACGAAAATCGTGTTACAGATGAATGTTTTGCTCGTTACGTAATATTATGAGTGTTGTTATGCATAACTTTTTAGCCACATTTTATTCATATGTTTCACTACTCCATCTATTAACAATACAAGATATTTTTTATCCGTTTACGTTCTATAATTTTTTTTATCAGTTTACGTTCTATTATTTTTCGGTCAAATTTTATATTTTTTGTTTCGTAAAACCTGTTTAGTACAATAAAAACAAAAGTAAAAATAGTAAAAAATTAAAATAAATGATTAGAATTGTGAGGTTTTTGTTAAAAGTGTTTTTTTAACTTGTACACAAGTTAAGCTCACTATAAATATACAAATGCAAAAAAATAATAATAATAATAAAATATATATATATATATATATATATATATATATATATATATATATATATATATATATATATATATATATATATATATATATATATAGAGAGAGAGAGAGAGAGGCACTTTATTTTCAGAACGCGCTTTAAGTGCGAGAACTGCGAGAACCACTTTAAACCAATCATATTTTTTCTAATATTAAATATTTTTACTTAATCAAAAGGGTATAATAGTAAAAGACATTTTTATATTATTTTTGATTTTTTTAAATAAATTTCGTGTTTTTTAAAACCTAAATATTCAGATTATTTTTTTATTTTATTTTTTTCACTATAATTATTTTTTTTGGGTTTTTTCTAACGTTAATGATTTAGTGCATACATGTTTTCAGATTTTTTTCTTCTCTTCTTTTTTTTTTTAATAATTTTTTAACATGCATGTTTTTCAAATATTAAGGTGCATATGTGTTTTTTAGATAATGTTAATTTATAACAAACGAATAACATAAATGTTATACACAAAATTAGATATTGATTGAAATACAATTAAAATAAAAATTTCTAAAAAGTATGAATACATTAATTTAATCGATCTATACATGTGTGCACTAATAATATTTAACACAAACAAACATATGTGCACACTCAATGTTATCAACATTTTTAGAAGTCGGACATATATGCACATTCGTAGCCGTCAACATTTGAGAAGTCGGATATATGTGCATCCACTTTTAGGTCTTCATTGCTATCACCATCTTTATTAATCCGGAACAAACATACCCAAAAATAATTAAACCACAAAACAAATAACAAATATGCACAATTTAAAACATATATGTATCCATTTATTTTTATTTTATATTAACATTAAAACACATGTGCACCATTTTTTAAAACACATATGCACGCCTCTTGAAATACATACAAACGATAAGAACATATATGCACACTTGTGCAAACCACGTCTTCTCGTATTAGCATTTTTAATCTACAACGATCGACCAATATCTCAAAAAAATAAACCGTAAGATGCTTCAGAAGACCACCAAAGAGATATATCCAATACAAACAAGTCCAAGACACCAATTTGTATTTGTATAATATACTAAAAGGCGTACATCAATTCCCCCAAAGTAAGTGCATTAATTGCAATGTTTAGCAAAATGGCGAAAATAGCCTCTGAGGTTTAAGTGTCGTTGCAAGCTAAGTCCTTTGTAAGTTTGGCAAAATGGCAAAAATAGTCCCTGAGGTTTAAGTATGGCAAAAATAGTCCCTGAGGTTTACGTGTCGTTGCAAGCTAAGTCCTTTGTAAGTTTGGCAAAATGGCAAAAATAGTCCCTGAGGTTTAAGTGTCGTCGCAAGCTAAGTCTTTTGTAAGTTTCACAACACTTACACTTCCGCCGCAACGCGCGGGATCACCCGCTCGTTAAACAAACAAATATAAGAGTCATTTGATTGTAAATATTTAAGCCACAAACAAATTACTTAAACTCAATGCCCATATGACAGGCTGATAAAGACAAAAAACATGTACCTTTCGCGCACTGTTGAGTTCCCACTCTTTTTGTTAGCGGCGGGTGCGATCCTCATTGGTCTCGTTGAGTACAACAAAGCTTTTTTACTTACCTAATAACAATTCTAGATTTTAAGTATAATGTTAAGTACTAATATTTATCAAAAAATCAAAAAAGAAGAGAACACATAACTATGCACATATGTTAGACCCACTGTTAGCAAACTCCACATATTGGAGTAACATGAAAGAAAAACAACTTCAAACACTCACGTGAACATTAAAACATACAAATATCTATCAAAAATAATATTAAACTTAGACAACTAAAAAGTATCAAAGAACCACTGAGGCACTGACCAACCAATTCAAACAAAATGAAATGTAACACCAAAAGCTAAATGACTTATTATATTTGTGTGTATCATCATCCATTAAAATAAACTTAATCCATTGGTTGTTACACTATCACAATAAACTATCAAATATAAGAAGTCCTTTATATCCCTTATCATGACAAAACAAAAATAAAGAAATATAAACATCCAATTTAATTCACCATCCAAAAACCAATTAAACATCATCAGTGTCATGTGCAACCATGGTATCCAGCCTCATATTTGAAAACCTACTATAAGATCAGTACGATTTAAAAAAATGGCCAATCTTAATCAACAAAACTACACGACAGAGTTTACCCAATACAAATTAAGGATTTTCACTTACGTTTTTAAGAATCAAACTTGAAAAAGGGGTGGTGAATTTTTGGGGGCGGCATATTTTTCTGGATGATGGTAGAGGTGTTTTTAGATTAAAGCAATTTTAAAATAGGGTTAATTCCATATATACCCAATTAAAACTTTTTAATGTCATATTTATCCAACTAAAACTCATAATGACATATATATCCAATTTAATCACAAAATTTGTCATATATACCCATTCTATTATTAAATTAACTAAACGTCAATTAACATTATTAAATACCCATTGTACCCTTTATAAAATTACATATCCCTTGATTAAAAAGTACTTGTTTGAGATCTTTACCTTTATTTGTAGACATCGAGCTACATGTTTTTAACGGCAGTTGCATAACTGGGGAAACCAGATGCCTTAGTACTCATAAAAATGAAAGTAAATGAAACCCTTACACCAATTTCTATGAGAGTAAATGTAGTTCACAAGGTTTAGTTGAGTTTGAAACTTAAAAAAATATATTGTACAATTCTTTAGTTTGTCATAAGTTTATCAGCAATTAAACACTTTTTGTAGTGTTCAACAGTCAATATTTGCAATTTTATGGGAAGGAGGAATTTTGAGATGACGATTGATTTATTTAAATGCATCATTCAGTGTTCTAAACTTTCATGTATCTTTTAGGTGGAATAAGAAACTACGCCATAGTAGAAGATTGATATTTCATTTGTAAGGAACTACTCTGATCTCCCTAAGGTTGCACATCATAGAACTTGTTGGAGCACCGGGCCATTACATTGGTGTTGGACCTGGAAGTGATGCTCTTATATACAAATGAAATAGAAGGAAAAAGGATGTCTTTGATCTTGTCAGTTACATTAGAAGTTCCATTGCTGCCATAAGGGTAGAATAGTCTATACATTTTAAATAGATTATTATTAGGATTTTTAAAAAAGTTAAAATAAATAAACTAGTAAAATGGGTAGATATGACAAATTTTGTGATTAAATTGGGTATATATGGCATTATGAGATTTTTTTGGACAAATATGACATTAAAGAGTTTTAATTGGGGATATATGGAATTAACCCTTTAAAATATGTATTTCATAGTGACGGGTTAAAAAAAATATATATAAGTGTGATATCCCTTAATTGCCCTTATATTAATTAGAGCAATAGTTATGATCTTTTGGTTATTTACATAAATGGCACATTCACTTTTGACCCTTGATCAACTAATCTAATGGTTAAAAAGGAGTTCTCGCAGTTCTCGCATTTAAAGTGGGTTCTGAATGTATATATCTACTATTTAAAAAGGAAAAATAGTCAACTATTGAATGTTGAATGTTGAAAAGTTGGTCAATGTTGAAAAATTGATTTTTGAAAATGGTTAAGGTAATGAAATGTTGAAATGTTAAATGTAAAGGAATTGCACCATGCGGTTAAACAAAAATAAAAAGAATTGTAAATGTTGACAAAACTATAAAAGGAATTGCACCATGCGTAAACTCAACTATATGAAAGCTATTGTAGGCAAGTATTAAACTCTTGCTAGGAAAAATGTTGAAATGAAATTCAAATGAAATGTTGACAAAATATAAAAGTTGCACTACATGAAAGGCTATTGTAGGCGACTATTTAACTCTTCATTCTTTCTTTGTCAATGTCAATAATGGAAACGATTGCTATTACACTAAGGGGACGTTTGGTACGCCTGAATCACAAAGAATGGGAATGCAGTGCAGAATGGAATGACACAGAAAGAGAATGAATCTGATACAAGAGAATAGATTCTACTGTTTGGCAAAAGTAGAGAATTGAGTGTCAGAATGATTAGAGAATCCATTCCTGTGTTTGGTACAAAAGAGAATGAAAATATATTTTCAGTTTTTTAGTTACATCATGTATTATGAAACTAAAATGTTTGAAATTGCAACAGTATATCATAATTATATCATCTTTATGATTATTATATGACGATGATACAAAAGTATTATGAGAGAGTAGCTGTTGATGACCTAACATGAATGTCCTTGATATGATCGACATTTAAGTGTTAAACAACCCATGTACTATTTATGAAATTATGAGTAAAAATGGCGTGCATCAGTGGAAAAAAGAGAACAGAAGGCAAAAAATCAAGTTAAAAATAAGTATAGAACATGGATGCATCTCGTTCATTTATCAAAAGGTTAAAAATAACTCACATCATGACTCAAATTTAAGCTATCATGTACTCTTTAATTTGTATACATCTACTCATTTACTAAGCTATCAAATTAAAGTAGGCACATGACCAATAATCTCTATGATGAAACAAAAATACTAAAAATATATTACTACATACACGCAGTGTACTCAACAAAAGAGAACGGAATTGCATATCATTAAAAAAAACGTATCCATAAAAGTGTCAACGTAAGAACATTTAACTCTAGAATAGTATCGTTAAACGCATATTACTAAGAAAAAATGTATGTAATCAAGCTAGTAAAGCTTAATGAGCACCTAATCTAACGGACCTTCCCCAAGCATTTGAATGTAGATAACTTTGTCTTCTTGTGACGACTTTAGAAATATACGGGCCTTACTTGCGTTACGACCAATGATGTGCATGCCCCTAATACGCTGTTGTGGAGTGATATATGGTAATCCTTGTATACTTTCGATAACTTCATCCAATATATCATTAGGAATGTCTTGATTAGCACTCGCGACTATTTTGTCACCTAATTTGCCAATAGAATCTTCAAGTTTGTCACTCAAGTCGATGGAACATTCTTTAAAAGTCTCACTAAACTCGATAGTTTTGCTTCTTTTTCTTTTGTTTCCTACCCCACTAGATATAGGAACATCCATATCAACATCAATGGGTGAAACCGGTGGTGTATCTTTAACAATCTCGTCATCTCCTAGATCCTCTGCCCGAGCGCCAGTAGCTCTATCCTTGCCAAATATAGTACAAAGTTTTTCATAATATGGTAGTGCCTTGTTCCTGAAAGGAGCAGCTTGTTTTTTATCCTACAAGAAAGTTAAAATTATGCATTAGCTTATTTGTGTCACATAATGTGTTATTAAAAAAATGAACATGATACCTTGAGGTAAGCATCCCACACATCGTCTGGTGCAGTAAGGACACATTTTTCAGGATCCCAACCAAAACCACTCGTCCCGCCCGTGCCACTTAACATGTCGTGCACAATGCTAAAATTTTTTTTTAGAGTCTTTAACTGTGACTTGATATGAGGATCTGCCTTTAAACCCGAGTGAGGAAGACTAACATCCAACAATGCTTGCACCGCCTTTTCGTATCCGGGTTTGAATCCATTATCTGCACCTGAGTACTTACCTGATACATGCAACTCCATCAATGCATCAATTAGCTTTGCATCTTCATCAGATGTCCATGGTCTTTTGTTTTTCCCAGCGCCTCTAGTTACACTTGCATCTACCGCACCGTTAGGTAAAATTGAATCCGTCATATCTACTATGAAAAAACTTGTAAAATGCAAGGTTAGTGAACTCACGAAACATAGTATAACCAGCTGTTGGCTACATAAAGACTCAACTTTGCTAAAAAATACAATTGTTGGCTACATAAATACAACTAGTAAAAGGTTAGTCAACTTACTATTCCAAAAAAATATACATCAGTAGACTAAATAAAATGAGTAATGACTAAATTGTACATCAGTAGGCTAAATGAGTAAAAGGTTATCAGTAGGTTATATAAAAACTAAACTAAAGACAAAAAAAAATGACTAATCATTCATATACGAACATCAGGCCATCAAGAGTTCATCGAATACCAACATGATAAAAAAAAAGTACATCAGTAGTCTCAACCTTCTAAATAATGTTTGTAACAAAATTTACTAATAACGTAAACTTAAAAAAAGTTACGATCAATGAGCATGTCTTGCGTTCCACTCATTGAACATTTCATTAGCAAGAGTGTCTCTACGATCACTCCATCCTTGTGATGTTTCTATGGTGCTAATGACATTATCATGATCGTTTGCATGTTGCATGTGATCGTTTAGTACTTCATTATCAAGAGGATCCTCACGCATTGTTGTGCGAATGTAATTATGCATCAAACAACAAGCAATTATTATCCGTGGCATGGAAACTAGTGGGTGGTATGAAACATCACGCAAAATGGCCCATCTAGCCTTAATCAACCCAAAACATCTCTCGATACAATTTCTAGCAGAAGAGTGTCGCATATTATAGAACTCTTTTGATGTCGTAGGTGGATGACTCCAATCATTCAAATGGTACCGTTGACCACGATAAGGAGTTAAAAAACCTTCACCATTTGTATAACCCGCATCGCAAAGGTAGTAGTTTCCTATAAAGCCCCAACATATAAGCTTAGTTAAGTTTTAGTGGTCTTGTACTATATTTGGTTATTGTCTATGTATGAAATATAACCTACCATGAGTTACTTTAAGACCGTTTGGCCTACTAATAGCATCACGAAGCACACGACTATCTGCTGCAGACCCTTCCCATCCCGCTAACACGTATATAAATTGAAGGTCTCTTGTGCAAACACCAAGAACATTGGTACAAATTTCACCCTTTCTTGTACGATAAGGTTTTCGTTCAGTTTCAGGTACCCTTACTTTAACATATGTACCATCTAAGGCTCCTAAGCAACCCTTCATACACATGAAAAATTTGAAATGAACTGGTAATTGACATTTTATGATAATTAAAATAAGAATATAATTGACTAACCTTAAACCACTTCCATCTCTCATCTAATTCATTGTTTGGTACTGGAACAGGTATTTTATAAAATTCTTTGTGTAGTCGGCATACCGCATTCAAAACTAACTTGAAATACCGACTTATAGTTTCGCCAGACCTTTGAAACCTGTTGACTATTATACGATTTTTTTCGTTGTGTGCAAGTGTGTGTAAAAACATAGCAACTTGTTCATCTACTTGGATGTTTTTGCTACTGCTTAAGCCCCCTCTAGTTTCTAAAATCTCACAAAGTGTTTTAAAGGCGTGTATGTTCATTCTTATATTAACCACACTTGTAGTATCGCTTTCGTACACCATCCTTCTCATATTTTGTAAGCTATTATAATAACTTACGAGATATCTTTTACGCAAAGTTTTAGACTCAATGAAGTAATTCATTGCATAACCACACATTAGAAACCAACGAGCCACAATGAAGGTTGCATTAGCTGCTCCTAAGGCGGCTATCATGGCAGCTCGTTTAGTTTGAATTTTCCGTTGTACCAAAGGTGTTCTCCTCATCTACAATATGCAAGTGGATGTTTAGCCGTATATATTTATAAGAAAGAAGGATATTAGCTTGTAGCTTGTTATTAGCCTTCACATATAACGAAGGATATGCATACACACCAGTAACATATATACTATCATGTAAACATATTTACTTTCACGTCAGTAACCTATATACTATCATGTATAATATTCATGAACCTGTGTTAAAAATAAATTGTAAACTAATATAAAGAATAAACTATATTTACCTCAATGGCTAGTGAAATTTACGTATGCAGAGAATGAGCAATTGGCTGCTCTAGGGTTTTTTTTTCTTGCTTTGTGAATTAATGATATGTTACGAATATATTTTTTTGTACTGGGCTTTTTTCATTCTCTGTAGAATGGATAGAGAGAAAGAGTCCTTCTAAAATTCTAATTCCTTATCTTTCTCCACTTTTTTTAAAGAATCAAAATGAGAGAATGAGAATGGTAATTTATTACCCCTTTCCATTCTTTATGTCTAACAAACATTGGAATGAACCTCCTTTCCTTTTCTCAGCTTTCCATTCCAGCGTACCAAACATCCCCTAATGGAAACTATTCATCTCTTTAGACACGTGGCGGGAAAACTTTGTCCATCTCTTCAATTTAAATTTCAAACTTCAAACTTTATCTATACTACTTTATAATGTATTTAGGACATCTATATTTAGAAGTTTTAAAAAAATAAGACAAAAAACATTTCTATAATAAGAAATTAACAAGACAATAATGTGGTCAAAACATTTAATATAGTCAATTAATTAACTGGTCAATAAATACAATTAATGCAGTTATTAAAACACCCTTACATAAGAAATACAAATTATCAAGCATATTGTACAACCTAATCAAATACAATTATTAAATGTCACTAATACAAATAATAAAACACATTATACAAATATTCAAGTCCGAACGAGCAACGGCCAAACGGGCTCGAGCCCGAACGGGCATGGGCCAAACGGGCTCTAGCCTGAACGAGCACGAGATAAACGAAATTCTTGATATCCTTAAATTTATTGTCAAAACTAACATACATGATTCACCGGGAAATTTTATTTCGGGGTACCCGCCGCTGCAACGCGCGGGTACCCTTCTAGTATATATATATAAATATATATAGATTGGATCATTTAAAAAGTTGATCTCAAGAGAAAAGTGAGAAAAGTAATCTCAACCATTGGATCACCCCCTCTTTCCCTCCCTTTTTTCACACCAAACTACAGGGACCTAATTGTATTTTCCTTCATTCTTTAAGGAATTTTTGTAAATTCGCACCCTACCCCCCACCCCGCCCCACCCCCGAAAAAAAAAAAAAAAAAAATCCCCCAAAAAAAAATTTTTTCTGGGGGCCAAAATTTTTTATTTTTTTTTTGGCCAAAATTTTCCCGCCAAAATTTTTATAACTGTGATGCACCTTCCAGATTTTATAACCGATATGCACCCAACTATTGTTACCTAATATGCTTCAATAACATTGCAATAACTTAGTATATTATGCTCTTTAAAGGGCATTAGTTGTACAACCAGAGACGGAGCTATGGTAGCCATGGTAGCACCGCATGCTTTGTCATTGGGATAATGCAAGTGCATATTAACAATCGTGAATTGATGAAAAGTATGTTAACCATGTGATTAATAAAATGACTCTGAAACATGTTAGGATAATTGATTTCATTGTATATTAACCATGTGATTAATAAAATAAGCGTGTTGAATCAGTTAAAAATCTATCTTTTTATACACAAAGGTTGAGGGTTCTAATTCAAAGTTTTCTATAATAAGTTAATCATATGCGATTGATGCACCTTTTTATATTGGTGAATCACAATTAAAAAAAGTAGTTATAACTATGATGCACCAATTTTTATAACCGAGATGCACCCAACGATCATTACCTAATATGCTCCTATAACATTGCAATAACTTAGTGTACTATACTCTTTAAGGGGCATTAGTTGTACAACCAGGGACGGATGGTAGCCATGGTAGTGCCGCATCTCTTTGTTATAACATGCTTTGTCATTGGGATAACGCTAGTGCATATTAACCATCGTGAATTGATGAAAAGTAAAACAAAATAACTCTAAAACATGTTAGGATAATTGATTTCATTGTATATTAACCATGTGATTAATAAAATAAACGTGTTGAATTATTTGAAAAATCTCTCTTTTATACATAAAAGTTGAAGGTTCTAATTCAAAACTTTTTCTGGAATAAGTTAATAACATATGCGATCTGATGCACATTTTTATTTTTGTGAATCACAGTTAAAAAAAGTAGTTATAACTATGATGCACTAATTTTTATAACTGAGATGCACACAAAAAAAGGTGCATCACAGTTATAAATTTTTGGCGGAAAAAAAAATTGCCAAAAAATTTTTTTTTTTTTTTGCGGGATTTTTTTTTTTTTTTTTTTTTTTTTTGCGGGGGTGGGGGGTGGGCGGGGTGGGGGGGGGTGGTTTTCAAAACTTACCCCTAAAGTTTGAGATGTTTCAAAATAGACCCTATAACTTTTTTTCTCACTTTTCTCTCTAATTACACCTTTCTGTAGAAGCGCACTCTATATCTATACTACTTTATAATGCATTTAGGCCTTCTAAAATTAGAAGGCTTAAAAATTCAGACTTTTTTACTTGCTTATTATGAAAAGAGTTTTGATAACCAAAAATTAAGATAAGGAGCTTCAATCATGAGATGACATGTGTCACTTCTTAACAAACTCCAAGCCTAACTTCTAACAAACTCCAAACCTAACTCCTAACCACTAAAAATTAAGATAAAGAGCTCCAATTATAAAATGACATGTGTCATTTCTCAACTAAAAATTCATCTTTATTTTTAAATTAAAATACCTTTTTATCTACTTATTTTTTTTATAATCTAATTTCACCATATTTTCTAAAATTTTATGCTCTTTAATTCAACATCCATTTTGATATATTTTTATGAGTTTTTAGTTTTTATATTTTTAATGGGTCTATTTTATTTTAATTCAAATTTTTACAACTTTAACATTTATTTCATTTATTTCATTTATTTCAATCAATATAATATTGATTCGTCAAAATCATATACTTTTGGGGTATTGTTTGACGCGTAAGAGATTGCGAGGGTATTTCTATATGCGGGAATAATGATGTCGCGTGAAAGCTACGGGAAAGTTACGGATAACCCAAACAAACACTTACAACTAACACATATACATTCGAAGTGTTGTGAAACGAATTAACTAAACGGGTAAGCAAACACATATAACTATACTTATCGCCGCCGCTGTGCGCGGGTACCCGGCTAGTATATATATATATATATATATATATATATATATATATATATATATATATATATATATATATATATATATATATATATATATATATATATATATATATATATATATAGGGAAGGGTTATTTTCAGAACCAAATAATTTGCGAGAACTGCGAGAACCAATCCTGGCCTTCTTTTTTTTTGATCTATGGTGTAGGATACACATGGCATTTTGGTAAATAATTGAAAGTTATTTTCTGCATTTTAATTAATTATGGGGACATTTTCGGAATTTCATCTTCTCATTTAAGTTGTAACTGCCTTCTCGGAGAAGTATGTTATTAACTTCTCCCCAACTTGCTCTCGCAACTAGTTCTGAGATCAAAATAAATTCCTAAAAACCCGGATGAAAAATCAAATCAAATAAACACACAATCTTATCCTTTGATAGCTTTTTAAAACCCCAAATTATTAGGGTTTTTTTCATATCAATCAAAGAAGGTGCGGCGGTAAAAAAAACAAACACAATTGTTCTTTGTTTTCTGGGAAAAATGACAGGTATCGAATGGATTTTATTTTATTTTTTATTTTTTTTATATATATATATATATATATATATATATATATATATATATATATATATATATATATATATATATATATATAT
>BPTQ01000006.1:97603433-97620743 GCA_019973895.1 Chrysanthemum seticuspe
TTGTATTTACAAAATAAATTTGTATGTACACAATAAAGTTGTGTGTACACAGTGAATTGTTGAAACAGTACTTAAATGTTGTGGTAGATATTTCAATATTTGCAGACATATTGCTTAGTGATATTTCAATATTTGAGAATTTATATAGGAGTATTTATTTCCGTTACGTTGTGGGTGTTTTTGTTTGTATGAGTATGTGTGTAGGTGATATATGTAATATTGTATTTGTGTAGGATTGGACAACAAAACTGGTTGTAAGATTGGACAACAAAACTGGTTACAAATGTCTGGGCATTAGGTGTCTACAAATGTAAGGGTATTAGGTGTGTACTTATGTACAAATGTGTGGGTATTAGGGGGGTACAAAATGTTTGGGTAATGGGTGTGTACTAACTCATGTAGTAGTATTGTGTGCACAAATGTCTGGGTATTAGTTGAGTTTTTGGTATATAGGTTGTCCAACAAAACTGGGCATAGTAGGTCATATATGTAAGAGTGTACATTAGGGAGGTTGTCCAACAAAACTGGGCATGACAAAGTTGTTAAGTGACACAGGTGTGTTGAAATAACACATGTATGTTTAAATAAAACATTTATGTATAAATAGCACATGTGTGTTTACAACTGTATAGATGGTCTTTGGTGGAGTGTAAATGGATGATATGGGTCAAAACAACCTGTTGGAGGGATTACATGTGAGAATGTATATACTGGATGATACGGGTCAAAACAACCTGTTGGATATATGGTTTTTGAGTTGATTATGGGTCTGTAAACACGTGTGTTATGATGATGTACTCAATCATGTGTGGGTAATGGGTTTGTAAAACATGGGGGGATTATGGGTGTGTAAACATGTATTCATGTGTGGATTATGGGAATGTAAACATCTGTGGATTACGGGTCTGTAAACATTGGTCAAAACAACAGGTTAGAATGTTGGTCAAAACAACAGGTTAGGATGTGTTTATGTTATAATGTATATAGTGGATGTGTGTATGAGTATGTTTGTTTTTGTGGGTGTTGCATTGCCTTTATTTATGAGGATATATTTAAGAGTTTATAACTTTATAGTGATTCGTTATACAGACGTTTATAACTTTATAGATGGTGTTGTAAATTCATGACAAAGTTGTTAAGTGACACATGTGTGTTGAAATAACACATGTATGTTTAAATAAAACATTTATGTTTAAATAACACATGTGTGTTTACAACTGTATAGATGGTGTTGTAATTCATGACAAAGTTGTTAAGTGACACATGTGTGTTTAAATAACACATGTATGTTTAAATAACACATGTATGTATATAACTTAATAAGTAACACATGTATGTATATAACTTTATAAACAACACATGTATGTATATAAATTTATAAATGGTGTAGTAACTCATTACAAAGTGTTTAAGTATTTAATGCGTGCTGTTAAGTAAACAATAAGTACAACGTTGTTATACTTTTTATATTTTATCTGATATATACTGAATTTCAGATTAATATAATCTATTTTATACAGTACTGTTAACGATATGAACGTTTATATGTGTTACATATTTGCAGAGAAGTTACAGAACCAAACATAACAAAAGCGTGGTTGAAGAGAATACAATTGATGACCCTATTGACGCAGACGTGGAGAATAGCAATGACGATTTTGAAGCTCAGGTTCACCCAAACCAGGGGAGTCCTGCGAGCGTTGGTATGACACCCTAAATTGTTTGGCGTTACAATTAAAATATAAATCGTATGTTTAATTGTATGTGTTTTTGTTGGATAGCATCACATGTGAGATGGAGAAGAAGCATGATACTAGGAAGAGTTGGGAGTAGTAGCCCTGAGGACAAAGGTATTGCTATAGTTGTTTGTAACATTTCAAAAAAACTTATCCAAAGACGAATAACATATGTGTTTAAAGTGATATTAATTTTTTTTATATTGACATATGTAGTGGAAGCTGGTAGGAAAGGGAGCAAGCGAACTGCTGCTAATGTTGTGAGAAAACCGATTAAGAAGAAAAAAGGTATTGATACCCATATATGTGCTTGCGTATCATGTGTGGATTAGTGTTTGTATTAACGAAGAACATACGTTATATTTGTTGCAGTTGGTGTTATCAATGAAGCTGATGTAGCCGGACCATCAGAAGTTGTGCCAGAAGTTAAGTCGGCTAGGATAGATACAACAGGGAAAAAACAGGCCGTAGATATCTCGACAACACTTAGAACACGGTCTAGCCCACGCCCATTTTATTTAGCTGTAGCAACCCTTAAGCCTAACCAACAAGCATGTATCGATAGACTTGGATTTGGAAACTTACTTGAATTCAAAGTGGATGGTATACCTTCAAAGTTAGGATTTTATGTAGTAAAAAACTTTGATGGTGAAAAGATGGAAATTAAGCTGGCTAAAGGTGCTCTTAGAGTAGATTGTGAAACAATAAGTCAAATGCTAGGTTTGAAAAATGAGGGGGAAAATATACTGGATGCTGAAGTGTCGGATAATGGGGTAATGATAGAGGCATGGAAGAATCAGTATTCATGTGATGAAGGGAAAATAACACCTACTGTTGTTAGGAAAATGATATGAAGTAGTAAGGTTGTAGACCTTAACTTCAAGCTGAATTTCATTGTACTATTTGCAAACGTTATCGGTAGTTGTGCAAAGACGGGGTGCTGTGATTTAGAAGTTTTAAAACATATCAGCCCAAACACCGATTTCAGTAAAGTTAACTGGTGTCAGTTCTTACTTGATAGTCTTCCAAACTGCAAAGATGGATGGAAGCCAAAAGTGAAGAACAACTATTTTTGCGGCCCACTTACCTTGTTAACGGTAATATAGAATACATATATGCTTAATTATATCAACGTGCACATGTATAGTATCCTAACTTATTATATCTTATGACACAGATGATTTACGTTGATGGAACAAAATGTGAGTCGCTGCCAATTGCTCGCAAAAGACCACCAACAAGTAAATGGTCAATGGACCTCTTGCAAGAGAGGGAAACGGCAGAGTTAGACACTGGTGGATGTGGACTGGGAGAGCTAGAACCACCATATGAGGAGGAAGAATACGATGGTTTCCCGGAAGATTTAGAGGTACTTTCCTTCAAATGTGCACTATACACATGTATATACTTGTAAAATGAAACCTGTTGGTACTTTTATGTTACATTTTTACACATTTATACATTTAAACACATTTATACATTTAAACACATGTATATACAGGGGTTTGTCTGGAAGCTTGGTAAGTATATTGAGACAATCAGAAAGGCTGGATCATGTTTTGAGAAGAACATATGCTTGGGTTTGGTGGTATTCCCAGATAGTGAGGAGTTAAAAGCTTTAGAAATTAAGTATATGGAAGTATTGCGTAATTTGGATAAGGTGAATCATGGAAAAGGTGTGAACAGGGAAGGGACATCTGGAGGAGTGGGTCCTAAATATAATGTAGATGTTGGCACGCCTAACGTGACAAGTGGTAGTGGGAATATGACTGGTGGTGGGTGGTTTGATACACCAGAAGCTACGTTAGGAATGCAAACACAGGCGTTAGTTATAGCTAGTGTTGATAAGGCTGCAGATGAGCATAGGAAGGGGAAGGGTGTGGCGTTGGATGACATGCCGTTATATAGCCTGAACTTCACACAAAGTTATGAGGAACTGAAAGCTGAAGCAGCAAAGAAGCGTTCAGGAAATAAATCAAAATCAGTCGCAGCGGTTCCAGTGAGTTTCGTTAGGCCAAATGTTGCTGAACAAGGTTTAGTTAAGCAACGTGTAAAAAGGAAGCAAGTACCTAGTGCACAAATGAAATCGCCGTTTTGTGTTAGAGCTGTCGATTTCAGTGCGTTGGATGCCCAAGAGAAGAAGGTGTGCAAGCTAGTGTTTGAGATGTCTGGAAATCCTGAGTAAGTACCAAATAATTCAATTGTTATTCAATTTATATGAACATAACAAAAAAATGATCAAGCTTCCAAAAAAAATTATATATGTTTATGTAAATGGAATTGCATGGACACATGTGTTCATATATGCAACGCAACATTCAATATTGGAGTTGAATTGTATAACTAATGGGATGTAACATAGAATACAACAAAAGTTATATAACCAATGTGATTTATGTACAACACACATATTTATTGTTTATATATATTAGGCATGTGAATTATTTAAAACACATATATACTTATACATCATGTGAATACTGTATGTAACACATGAGAATTTATATATATTACATGTGTACTTATACGTCAATTATTATTTTCTTCCCTTTTTAGTGAAATACTGTTCAGAACAAAGTCTGGTCACAGTTCAAGTCGATTGATGTTGGAGAGTTTAGGCCAGTCGCAGCATGTGGTGCCAAATGTGATTAACGCATGGGCAGAGATATTGAATGTTGGTGAGCGTACAAGAGGACCAAATTCACCACTTCGGTATTTTATGCCTACTTTTATGGTGGTAAGTATCTTTGTATAAAATATAAAGTATTATGATTGTTGTGAGTATGTGGTATAATGGATGAAAATGTTATTAATATAAAAATTTAATGTTTTTTATAAACAGAACGAAAGGTTCATAAATGTGCTATACAGTGCGGATGAACGGATGCAGATGTTCACTCATTATGTTGATAAGGCACTTGCAAAAGATGGCAAACCAAAGACGTTCAAAGGAGTTGAACTTGTAAGTATTACCGTTTAATTTGCAGTATATGTATTTTATGTAATTGCTACAATACACATGTATATATCGTGGTCAATTTACACACATGTATGTATGTTAAATATGTATATATCGTGGTCAGACTTGTGTATGTATATTAAAACTGTTTCCTGAATTGTCGTATGGTAAATATGTATCGTGGTGAATTTACACACATGTATGTATGTTAAGTAAGTATGTAATGTAGATAATAAATGCGAATATGTATATAGGTATGTTAAATAGGTATGTAGTATATATAATAAACAGTTTTCTGAATTCTATATGCTAAATATGTACCCTGGTGAATTTACACACATGTATGTAATATAGATAATATATGGGAATTGTAGCATGTAATATAGCTAATATATTGTTTTCTGAATTACCTAAGCCCAATATGTTTAGTGGTTAATTTACACACATGTTTTTGCGTATGCCATACAAATACAGGTGTTTATTCCTGTGTCGAATGGTCAACACGATTTTCTCATGATATTCAATTTAAAGAAAGGTGGTGTGTGGATGTTGGATAGCAAGGGTAGTAAGAATGTTAGTTCGAAAAAGGGTAAGAAAACTCCGCCAGCTAGGCAAATGGTAGAGGGTGAAGAAAGAGTCTCGGATGATAGCGTGGCTATTATAGTGGTAAGTGTAGTTAATTCCATATATATACAAAGATTAACATCATATATTACGTATAATTTCATTTGTATAATTTTTTTTTTTTTTTTTTTTTTTTTTTTTTTTTTTTTTTTTTTTATAAAACACAGCATGTGGACTTTGGCCGATACCTGACAGAAGCTGGACATCCAAAAGCAATGGATATATTCACCATTCAAATGCAAATCCCGATTCTGAGTTGGCGAACAGAATCGAAGGTCCCAAACTCTGGAGTGGTTGTTATGCGTCATATGGAAACCTACATGGGAGAACCAATGGAAAGGTATGATTGTGGTCTGTCAAGTGATGCGCGTAAGCAGATAGCGCAAGTTAACAAGTTAAGGTCGAAGTATGTTGCAAAATTACTACTATCCGGATGGAATGTGATGCTTGGTAATGTCTTAAGTATGATTGCTGGTATCTAGAAGCCCAGTGCAGTTGAAGGAAAAAAACTATAGTTTTGGTAACTACTTAGAATTGTGTTGGTTAAGTATGATGACTTGGTAATAATTTCAGTTTGTGTTGGTTAAGACAATTATTATGCTTTGGTAAGTTTAAGTATGTTGGTTTGGTTGTTAATACCTTTAAGGTATTTATTTTGAATGGGTATCAAAACGTTTAGGTCAAATATGTTTGTGTTGGAATTATTTTAAGATTATTGCTTAGTGATTAGTGTAAATATCAATCAATTTTGACTAAGCTTCTGTTTGTTTTTGCATGGTGATACAGGAATGTTCTCAATATTAACACAAGTGTAAATTAGTATATTCAGTACTAAAATGTAACCAGAAATGTTCTCAATATTAACACAAGTGTAAATTAGTATATTCAGTATATTCTGTTTGTTTTTGCATATTCAGTATATTCTGTTTGTTTTTGCATATTCAGTATATTCAGTATATTCTGTTTGTTTTTGCACAAGTATATTCAGTATATTCTGTTTTTGCACAAATGTAAATTAGTATATTCAGTATATTCAGTATATTCTGTTTGTTTTTGCATGGTGATACAGGAATGTTCTCAATATTAACACAAGTGTAAATTAGTATATTCAGTATATTCAGTACTGAAATGTAACCAGGAATGTTCTCATTATTAACACAAGTGTAAATTAAACTAAAACTCAGCTTGTGTTAAAAAAATCAACTTGTAATACTATAGTAACAGAAGTGTAAATGAAGCTGCACATTATTATTAAGTGTGAAATGATTAGACTTGGGCGACTAAAATTAACATGTGTTTGCAAAGTAAAAAAAAAAATTGCTTACTATAGAAACATAGATGTTTGAAACAAAAATGGACATGGGCGATTTAAGTTTACATGTGTTTGTTCATGTGTTTCATCAAGTAAAAATGCTTTAAATTAAATGAAAGTGAATAATCGTTTGCACATGTGTAAATGAAAAAGTTAATTAAGGAAAATCAAATTGCACATGCCTGTTCACATGTGTGAATGAAAGTACTTTAAAGGAAATGAAATTACACAAGTGTTTGAATCTGTTATATTGGGAAAACAAGTGTGTTTATAAATTGCACATGTGTAAGACAAATTTGCACATGTGTTATATTAGAAAAAAACCAAAGTGTTGTGAGAAATTTCACTTGTGTAATACAAAGTTATAACATATGTGTAATACAAATTTCACTTTTGTTATACAAGTTTACATGTGTTAATGCGTTGTATGCCGGATGTATTTAAAATTGTATATAATGTGTTTTATTACTTTTTAATTGCGCATGTGTATAAATACGTTAATCACTGAAATACATGTGACATGTAACATATTCCAAAACATGTGTCGACCAAATTTGATGAGAAGATAAATACGTTATTCATTGAAATACATGTAACATATTCCAAAACATTTGTGTCGGAAATACAAAAGTACGTTATTCATTGAAAAAGATAAAAAAAAAAAAGTACGACACTTAATAGAAAGATAACTAATTTTTTGTAGTATCCCTGATGTAGTCAGATACTAAATAATCATGTCTTCATTCGGATTCTTGCGTTTCTTCATTCTTGATGGAATTGGCTTGACTTTTCTTTAGTGGACATGTACGGATGTTGTGGCCGGGTTGACGACAGAAACTGCAAACACGGATCTTGGGGTTTCTATTATAATTACCATTTGATCCACGGCCTTTATTCTTTTTAAACACAGGGTTGACAACCATGGGACGGCCAAGTATGATAAATTGTTTGGAGTTTTCTGGTGAAGACATGATTTAAAAAAAAACAAACGAACTTTAAAAACTAAGAGGATAAAAAGTATATGTTTGTGTGTTCACCAAAACAGACTATATATATGATAAAAGGCTGAATTAGGGTTGTCAAGTTAAAAGGGTTGTGTAACAACCTATGCTTAAAAAATGGATGCAAATAATCTATATTTTGAAAATATAGATATGATTATATTTAAATTTATTAAGAAGCTTGTTAAAAAAATAGATATGATCATTGAATATAATTTTTTGAAATTCAAAACGAAGATTTTTGAATAAATACTGAAGATTTGGATAAAATTTTCTTAAAAATTAATTGATATGTATGTAATATTAATAGAATTAAACGAAATACACATGTGTTTGAATTTGCACAAACAAGTACACACATGTATTGTAGAAGAATTGTACAAAGTTAACGACCAAATGAAATAACCATAAACTCAAGTGAAATAATATCTGAAACACAAGTGAAATAACCATAAACTCAATGTCGTTGTAGATGACAAACAAAGTTAACGACCAAATGAAAGTGAAAAACATAAAAAATCCAGGATTTAAAGCAGTCTAAAAACATATTGAACCAAAAAAAGGTATCAAGGAAGAACGTGATTCTATCCTAATTTGCATTGTCAGACAACTCATTGTCATAATCCTCTTCTTCAGAACCTGAATCATCGGCTTGAGCTGCTTTCTTCTTTTTATTTCTATTTTTGCACGTGCGCATGTTGTGACCTTGTTCATCACAAATACTGCATGTACGCCATTTCTTTTTTGTTTTGGCCTTTGTTTTAGCTTTCTCGCCCGGTCCAATAAATCTTCCGCCTCCCGTACCACAGCCCTTATTCCTAATCCCTTGAGGAGGTTTGACAATAACTTGTTTAGGTGTTGTAACACCTAAAAGGTCCTGGAAAATTTCTTCATTATTGGGTTTCTTTTTTTCTGGGGGTAGGTCAGCTTCTAGCTTGGATTTCAACTCCATAACCTGTGCAAGAAATTCCTTTAGTTTTTCTGTGTCATTGCGTAAACGGTCGACACATGACTCTATTGTAGCATGAATATCAGAAGCTATGTTGTCCGTCTCTTCAATACATGGTCCATAACGGTGCCTCTTATCTAGCAAGTGAGATGGCAACACGTCTTTCCTCCAGCGATTACTAACATATTTTTCGGGAATCTGATCAATAGAGTATATACGGAAAACACAGAAAATGTGGCGGTACAAGTATCCGTGTCGACCAAACTGATTACATGAACAGGTAACGCTCCCATCAGATTCCTTAAGATGAACCTGATAAAAAAAATAGAGAAAATGGGATGTAACACAGAATACAACAAACATACATATTGTATGAACATATTAAATATTTTTAATTAAAAGATATATAACACATGTATAAAGTTATAAATAATTACCTTAGCATTAATAACAACGGCATTCTCTTTGTTTTTTTGTTGTATTATGCTAACTGTAACACCTTCTTCTGAAGTAACACTAATCTGAGAGCATGCATAAAGTCCTTTTAATATTTCCTTCTGAACCTATTCAGAACAACAAACAAATGCACATGTGTTATAACAGTATACAAAGATACTTGAATGTTTTTATAATACAACATTAACTGAAAAGATAAAATAAATACCTCTCTAAAAATAGAACGACTATAAACGGAACATGCATGTCGTTCAATAGGGAGGTCGGTGAACATTACCGGAGTAGATTCGAAAGTGCGATTGTCCATGACACGTTGGACATAACGCTGTTTCTCCATAGCGGCTTCAAAGCAAAGCATGAATTGAACAAGCATGTTTCCCGAGTGAGAGAAAATACGAAAGAAAGCATTTGAGCTTTCGGATCGCGAAGTGGTCTTCATAAGACAGCACATTGGCAACTCCTTAAAATATGTCGGGATCCACAAATCCCTCATCTTAAACATTTCTGAAAGCCATTTGTTTTCAGACAAATTAAACATTCCAATAAGAGCATGCCATCGCTCTTCAAATTCTGAGGGTTCAATAAACACATTCCATATAAGCTTATGAAAAAGTTTCTTAAATTCGGAATCTGAATCAACTTCGCAACAAATCTGTACATGAGGCAAGTGTGAATAAGATATAATTAATTTATCGAACTGAATATATAAAAAAGTATGTAAATCATTTAAAACACATGTGATTAGTTAGAAAAAAACCTTCCCAGGCAGTTTCTGTGTTATGTGCCACATACATAAATGATGATGTGCTTCAGGAAACACAGCCTCAACTGCAGTACGCAACGCTGGATCTTGGTCTGTAACAGCCAGAATTGGTTCTTTTACATGCGCTTTTTTAAACAAAGTGAGGATCCACTTGTATGAATCGATTGTTTCGTCACTGATTAAAGTAGCACCAAAAGTGACACATTTTTGGTTATGGTCAATGCCAGTAAATGGAACAAATATCATCTGGTACCTATAGATGGATTGACATATAATTAAAAAGAATACAAAAATGTTACAATAACTGAATAACTAATATAATAATCAAACTGTTACGGATAGACATTAAACTTTACATGTTTGTGCGATAAGTGGCATCGAATGAAACTACATCATCGAATTCATTGTAATTGCATTTCATTGTCTCGTCGGCCCAGAACATGCGGGACAAAACATCATCAACGGTATGGTATTCAAATGAAAAATTAGGCACATGCTTTTTCCTAGCATTCATTTTATCTATTAACATCTAGGCATCCCTAGGACCAATGTATTTATTAACAGACCTACGGAAGTTCTTCCAGTCCGACGGCTTTCCACGAACCTTTTGATAGCTACCCATAAATGCCACCCTAAGACGATGAGCTTTAGTTGGGCCAAGATTAGAAAGTGAAGCCCTATGGATAAACAGCTTATCACTAAAGTCCAACTTACGCCGTGCTTTTAAAAGATCAGTGTTGTTTTCATCAAGAAGTGGGTGGTTATGGTTTTCAACAAATTCGTATAACTTAAAAGCCGATGTACCGTGAATAGCCCTAAACCTGACACATGCCTTGTAATCCGTTACAGAGTAATTGGAATTGCGTTTCTGCCTAGGTTTATTACTCCCATCTTTCTGGTTATCAACAGTTTGAGATGACTGGACCAACGTATCTTTCACTATAGTTTTTCGTGGTTTTCCAGCCCTATTACAAACTATATATTTATGAGTAACCTCACCTTTCTTACGCTTTGATGTAGATTTTCTAATAGAGAACCTGGCCTTAAGAGCGTATTCAAGGTACATGTCGTAAGCCTCATCAAAAGTGTCAAACACGTTCCCTTCGCTAGGCTTCTCTTCAGCTGGTACCTCTGGAACCCAATACTTATGGCCTTTGGGTGTTGGAATACACTCATCATCTGACTCGCTATCTTCTAAATCAGAATACTCTACAAAAACATTATAAAGAAAAATAAATGCATTAATGATAATCACATGTGTTAGTATGTACATAATACACAACAACCTGTTGGATATAATCTGCAATATAAGAAACATGAAAAAAACACATGTGCATATGCATGCAACGATTGTATTAAACTTAGTACACTAAACAAATAACTGATATAAGAAAAATGCACATATTAAACAAGGTAATCATTAAAATAAAAAAAAATAAAAAAAGCAGTAACTGAAGGAGGTAGCGACATACATTAAAATTGAAAACCAATGACACCCATGTACACATGTGCATGAGAACAATAAAATGGTAGCAACATACATTAAAATTGAATACCTATGACACCCATGTACACATGTGCATGAGAACAATCAAATTCACCCAGAAACATTACTAGAATCATGCATAAAAAAAAACTACAGATGTATCAAACCTAAACATGCAATGCAAGTAACAAAAACAAACAACAAAATAACATTCTACGATACATACATGTATTTAGATCTTCGTCGTATAAATACAATACATCTACAACCTTTATAAAAAACCCTAAAATTATATAAATTAATCTTAGATAAACCTATTAAAATCTATACGAAACAATAAAACATGAACAAACCAAACATGACTTAAAATTTATAAACATACCATTCGTACCTGAAGACAAATCTTCGTTAACATGAACCTGATCATCGTTTATTGAAGATTGCAAATGAACATTCGCTTTTGTTTGCATGGGGGAAACAACTGTGACATTAACTTCTCCATGATGATCGTTTCCAATGGATGAATTCATTGTTACTGAACTATTGTTTTGGATAATCGTTTTTTTTATAAATGATTTGTTAATTGGTAATTTTCGTTGATAAGTAGAGTTGTTCTAGGGTTTTTCAAAATAAAAAAAACTGAAATATCGTGATCCCATAATTAGTGGAGAAAAGTATATACGGTTATTAATTGTTGACAAATATAAGTGCCTAAAATACCCCTGCGAAAATAGTGTGGAAAAAGAAACGTGAAATTAATTATCTCAAATCTGATTGGTCCTTGTTGGTTTTTTGTTTCTGTATATACCCATACACTATATATATATATATAATATGGGAAAATTCTCTAAATAGCCCAGTTGCCCAACTTTATTACCCCAAATGTCCCACTTTTTTTCACTTCTCAAAATGCCTCATGGGCAACTCTCCCATGGGCAACTCTATCAAATATTTGGGCCCACATTGTACTTACATAGTACAAAACTAACACTTTGTTTGTTGGGCAACTTTGACCTATTATATTGGGCAACTGTCAATTTTTGTCTTTTAGTGAAAAATCAAAATTTATATTTTTAACTTTACAAATACAAATAAGTTGGGCAACTTGGCCCCACAAATATGTACTTTTGGGCAACTATCTATAAAAACCAATTTTTAAATGCAAATAAGTTGGGCAACTTGGCCCCACACATATGTACTTTCGGGCAACTCCCTATAAATACCACTCTATACCATACAAATACACCTTTAATAAACCAAATTACATATCTCAAAAAATTATTTATTATCCTAATACACCTAAATACAAAACACAAAATACCCAAATCATCCCAAACACACACTCCTTTACCCTACACACACCTTCCCTCTCAAAGCCGAAAAATCATCCACAACTTGAAACAGATATCCTTCCCTCTCAAACTCAATAATCCAACGCCATAATCCTACTCCCTGAATAGTTCTTCTTCCATACGACGCATATTCGTACATTCAAAGCAATCCGACGCATATTCCTACAGTCAATCGCAGTTCTTCAACATCTCAAGAATCCAACCACGAACATGTTTGATGCAAAGCTAACGGTCAGATCTAGATTAGAACATATTGCTACTATTAAAGGTGCACTGAATGTTAATAGAACCAAATTGTTTAGAGAAACTGTCTTTGGCCCTTGGTTAGATTTTCCTAAGTATTCCCCTGACAACCACTTATACCATTATTTATATCAAAATGCAGTTGAGGTGTCAAAAGTTACTGATTGTTGTCCACCTTTAACTTTTGTACTAGGTGATAATGTTTTTGATTTTGGCCGTGAACAATTTAGTCTTCTAACTGGGTTTCGTTTAGGACCAGTAGATAATAGTGAAAGTGACCACGGCCATGTTGTTAAGGGTTTAACATATAGTCCTTTTTTTGATCGGTTGTTTCCCGATAAAAAGAAAACTAAGAACAAAAAAGTTAAGGGTGATGACCTTTTGGCGTTGGTAAAGTCGGCGGAAAGGTGGGAATTGTTATCCGATGAAGATGCTGTGAGGGTTGCTTTGTTGGTGATTGCAACATTTGTCTTTATCGGTCGGGAAGGAAGGTTTAATGTTCCTGACCATTTGCTAAGGAATGTTGAGGATTTTTGTGTATGGAATGAGTATCCATGGGGCGAATACATGTGGGCTCATCTGTATAAAAGAACGGTGAATGTTGTTCCTAGGCATCTTGAGGCAGAATCAAAGAAGCCCGTTCCAAAAGATCCAAAAAAAGAACAAACATACAGTCTGTATGGATTTACATGGGTGTTGAAGGTTAGATTTTACTTGTAACATACATTATTTGTGCTTGTATATATTCTGATGGTTAATCTTAATAATGTGTTGGCATTGTTCATTAGCCATTGGCTTGGTTCCCTAGGCATTGTTCTGTAGTCAGTGTAAGTGTTTGTGTAGATTTAAGGATGTTATGGTTGATGGTTTGGCAGTAGATAAATACATAGAAATGATTTGTAAACAGTTGGTTGAAACCACTGACAATGTGTCTTCATCCACTGCTAGTTCAGAAGAACCCACTGCTGCAACAACACGTTATGTAATTGTATCCCCTGTTACTACATATACAGCCACTGGTATCCTAACCACTGCAACCATAATCACAACCACTATAATCACAATCACTAACTGTTAATTCAATGTATTTGTTTTTTCAGATTTGGATTATGGAGACATTCCCAAACAGCTCCCAGTTCTGGACCAAAGACCCAGAGAAGATCCCACGTTGTCTAGCTTGGTCCAAAGTAAAAAACTTTGAAAAAAAACATTATACAATTTTATTTGATCCGGTAAGTAAAAACCCAAAATTAGTTAACTGTTGTATGTTTTTATTGCATTTAGCATATCAGCTTATCTCCTTTGTTATTCAGGCTTTCAGACCACTACAGAAGATTGTACCGACAAATGCCGAGCTGAGTTGTCCGTGGTACATTCGCAGTATGGAGTACATCCGTCAACTAGATTCCCAACTTGTTGAAAGAAGAGAAGAGTTGGCTGACCAACTGATGGTGGAAGAAGAGGCAGGTATGGCTGGTCTGGATGTATGCGGTGGAATTCAAGCCGATTTAAATGTCCCTTTCTGTGACGCCGATGAAGTAGTTACAGAAGGTCAAACGTCTAGTGTCAATGACAAAGCTGTTGAAGAAGAGATTGTTGTTGGGCTTGGTGAAATGTTGAATATGAATGAGCCTGAGAAGGTTGAAGATGTTGTAGCCGGTAATGTTGAGGTTGCAGATGGGATCAAATGTGACAAAGCGGAATCGTCACATACCTTAGATAAAGATGACTTTCGTGCCGAGCTTAAATCCCTTAAGTCCTGGGTTGGTACTATAGAAGAACGTGTAGGAGTAGTTGGTGTATCACAGCTCTTATGTGAGTTACACAGCGTACAAAAGAGAATTTTGGTAATTGAGGATGCTTTAGGAATAAAGTCACAAGATGATGTTGGTGAGATTAAGGTAAAAACCTGTTATTTGAATTTTTGTTACTTCATTCCACCAAAATGGTGTCTTTGATTGCCTAAGTAAGTTAACTTTTTTACAGGTGGATACTGTTGATGGCAACAAACCGTTGGCTACTACCGATGAACACACCCCAATCCGGAGCAACGTAGGATCCGATGACAAGCAGAAGCTGTTGTATGCCGATTCCGATGAGTTTACCGGGCCTATGTCCCAACTTATGAAAGCTGCATTATCGGGAGGTCTTGACGATGCTCATCATTCCAACAATATAATGCAGGTGGATAACAAATTTGATTTTGCTGCCTTACCAAATTTGAATGATGAGTTCTCAGACATTGCTTATGATGGGTTTGATCCAACTCCTGTTGACGTACGCATATATATATATATATTGTTTTTTTTCCCCTTCTTTTATTTTATTCTATTTCAAAATCAAACCCACATACCCTTTATCTAGGAATCGATGGATGTGAATGGTGCGGTAAAAGATAATGACAGTGCCAAGGGTAAAGAAATTGTTGTTTGGCGGCCACCTCTTTGGTGGGAATGGTTTGTGCAGTTTACGCTTACATTGTTAGACCCGTGGCTGCAGCAGGGGGCTTTACCGGTAGACAACGTTTATGATCCCGCTGCGCAAGTTGCTCCACAATTAGACACATTGGATATGGATGTTGAGGAAACGGTTATGGAAGGGGCAAATACACAACCTGTTGAAGTGATATGCATTGATGATGAGGATGGGCAGGATGTTGTCAAGGTACATTTAATTATCTTATCAACAAACAAGTCCCTGCTTTTCATTTGATTACTATATACATTAATACATTTGCATAGATAGCACATAAACATACATTAAAATAGTTTTCGACACCTAAAAAACAAATATGATACTAAATACATAAATGACCATCATCATAATCTACATTTTAGTTCCAGAGCTTTCTCCCTTACTTTTCTTAATTGCTTTGAGTCGTTGAAACAGTATTTCAAGACTAGTAATCCTATTTTCCAAATTATAAATATTTTCAAATAATGTAGGATTATTCACATGTTGCTCCACTGGGTTGTTATCATCTTCCTGCGTTTGTTGCACCACCTCCCTTTGCTGCATCACCTCACTTTGAAACTCTTCCTCTACCTCATTTTGCTGCACTATCTGACCTTGTTGCACCAACTCAGTTTCAGCCTCCTCCTCATTCTCTAGATCTTCCTCATCTTCATATTCTTCCTCCTCTTCCTCATCAACTCCATAAATCTCATCCCAGTAGAAGTCTTGGCGACGCAGCCAAGTAAGGATATTTGTCCTCATCCACACACTCACTTGCCTATATGAACCATATTCTGACATTGGTTCTTCCCCAAAAGCATCTAACACTGCGTCAAAAAGCAAATCGTTGTTTAAGACAAACTCGTACTCTTCTTCATCATTTTGAAAGTTTCCATTTGGTGCTGCCATTGTTCTTGAGCGAGAATAAGAGAGAAGAAAGTGAGATCTGTGATAATAAGAGACCAGAAACTAGGAAAATATTATGTAGTAGGATATGTAGCAGTAACAAGAATCTTATCTTTTACATTGTGCTGTACTTCACTTAGAATAAAATACTGTCTTTTACTGTGTGCAAAGAATTTTATCTTATCTTTACAATGTGCTACAGTTGATATAATTATTAAAATATTAATTTATCTTTTTCATTAATACATCACTTTTACAACATAGGAAACATGCAAACTATTTTCTTTTTCACTTATGGTTGACTTGACTGTTTGAGTGTCTTACGACAATTCATTTGCTTCCGAACATTAGTTTCACGGCTACTAGGACCAACATCTTGCGCATTGGCTCCCAACCTTTGTGATTGCTTAGAGTTACCAACGCCAGTTGGTTCTATAACTTGTTTTTTTTCAATACCGTATATCTCTCTTCTTATGTCTTCTAGCACTTCAGCTGGTAATCGGTAAGTAGGTTCAGCATCTGGTCCATATAATTCATATATTTCAGGAAACATTACCTCTCTTGCTACCTTTATCGACCACTCCCTTTCATCGTGGTTTTCCTCAAACCTAACTCCTTTAGAACTCGACATAAATCAATTAATGTTATCGAAATATGGTTATGAAACTGAAAATGGATAGGAGCAAATATTTGATGGAAATATGGTGAACAATAAGATCATGGTTTCGCTATTAAATAGACACCACGTGCTAAGTCACATGTAAATAGTTAAACATACATAGTCAACTTTGCAGAGGATTTACTTTTGAAAATAATAAAGGGCCTATAAACGTCGGAAATTTTTTATTTTGCTAAGTAGAAAATTGCGAGCTGATAGGTTTGTTAATTTATTGAAGTTACGAGTTGACAATAAGATGCCGTATTTAAAAAAATCAGTACTGATTGGTACACCACAGATAAAATTCCTGTTCTTGTTGTTTCGTACTGACAAACAAGTCCCGGGAAATAATAAAAGTTTTCATTTAGGAGACGTTTCAACTGATACATACAAATTGATAAATGTACACTG
>BPTQ01000006.1:97620889-97641865 GCA_019973895.1 Chrysanthemum seticuspe
CAAGGAATACTCGATTGTAGAAATACATGGTTAATATATGTATGAATCAGTTACTCACAACTGCTATGTTGTTGAACATTATTTATATCAGTTACTGGTCGTATGACTTAGAACATAAAGGTATCCATGAGTTTGTAAGAAAGTGCTATCCGTTCTCGACAAAGACGTCCTAGCAGTCTGAGATTACCGTACAATACTCAGTCGGATATATCCAATTACGTTCTGGTATAGGGAGTCAGTGGCATAACTGGACAAACAAACCCCTGCAGTTGTGTAAAAACTTTCGATTAGGCTATCCGCAACTATAGATACGGAAAACGACGTTTCTGAGGGCAAAGTAGATCATTAAAACCGTCGGTTATGACTTTAAAACGTCCGTACCATAGGAAGGTGGTCTATGCAAACAAACATTTCCGACCTTTGCTTAGTATGTTACAGTTTTGTGGGCATGACTATACGTCGAGAGGATGGCGGGTCACGAACAGTCCAAGCAAATAACCTTTATCATGGATGTAGTAAGACATTGTATGATTCGTTTCCAGCCTTTACAAACAAACGTATCTGGTGGAAGGATACCATGCCTGCAAAATTTCAGTATTGGCTGCCAAAATTACTAGATGAAACGGGAGTCTTTGCAGCAAAAGGCATAGATATCAACGCCTATCGGATTAGCTTTCAAAAATGTGTTGACGTCCCCAAACAAACAGGTCAATACGGTGACTGAGGGATATGGTCTTGCATTAACCTATATAGGCTGACTCATAACATGCCATTAGAGTCTGACGATCCTGCAGAAACAGCTCTTGCCTATCGTGAAAGAATGTTTGAGTACCTATGGAAATACAAGATTCAGTATGCTGGTCATTGACTATATTTATTACAAGTTGTTGTATCGTCAACACTCATTGACTAAGTATGTATATAATTGGTACATAAAGATGTTAGCTCATAAGGAATGGTCATTCTTTGTGTATGTATAATCAATTGTAGTAACTATTGGACTGTAAATATCCAAAATGTTTTGTCAATGTTTGTAAATATTATTAGTTGATATTATTATTGCTTGTTTAAGTTCTAAGGATCACTACTAAAAACTGATTACATATAAATTATGATATTACATTTAAACCAGCTTCCAATCTTCTACTAGCCGTGGTTTATTCTAAACTAGCCGTTGTATCATCTCAACTAGACGTGGTTTCAACAGTCCTTATAGCCGTGGTTTTGATCATACTTGCCGTGGTATGTTTTCAACTAGCCGTGGTTTTTATCTGAACTAGCCGTGGTTTCTTTCTGAACTAGCCGTGGTTTCTTCATACTAGCCATCGTTTCTTCTGAACTACCCGTGGTTTCAACAGTTATTATAAACGTGGTTTCTTCATACTTGTCGTGGTTCCAACAATAATTCAATCCATGGTTTGACCCACCAGCCGTCTCAGACATTCTTTCACGGTACACCACCCATTCTAATTAACCTTCCTTGAGAGTTTTATTGCCAAAGGACCTTGTACACCAGCAATCTTTTGAATCTTCAATAGCAATTGATCTACCATTGGATTTGTTGATATGGTTCCTTGTGGATCAAGCTTCGCTTCCAACATTTTCCTGGCAACAGTTTTGGACAATGGATAGGCTTTATCAATAAACATGAAAAACTTATCCTTAGTAGATTGTACAGCATGTACTCTGGAATGCTCATAAAGCATCCATTCAACTACTTCAAATTGTTTCCAGAATTTGTCCGATGGATTAGGTTGACACATGTTTTTCACTGATCTCCACACCAACCTTGCTAATCCTCCAGTTGGCCCATGCTTTCCATATCTAAAATCAATGACTTTCCATAACTGTTCCAAATCCTCTTTTGATAGAAAGAAAAACAAGCTTCCAAAATCTACGTATCTACTTCTGCATCCATCTGCTCTTGTTATTTCAATCACTTCTCTACTATTGTCAGTGATTATTTTCAAATCATTAACTGGTTGACCTGCGTTTAGTGGTGTACAATTAATCGGCTCTTGTATATCACTCACCTTAAGATACAAATCCATTGTTTCTTCCCTCTCCATCCCTTCATCCAATTTCTGTTTCTTAGAACGCACATTTTCCCGAATTTCTGCCATTCGCTTTTGTTCGTTGTTGATCCAATCAGCTTCTTTATCAGAATTCATAGGAATGAAATCATCTTTCATTCTTAACCAACGTTCATACAGCTTTTCAATCTCTTCGTCCGTCCATTTTTTCAAATCTTTGCCTTTGCAAAATTCCACGTTGTTGAGAATTGAGATCATGAAATTTCTCCTTTGAGCCCTAGTTGGAGGTTTGTTATTCTTACTATTGTATGGTACGACACTTCTCTCCTTCTGCATTTGTCTCGCCCTCGCAGCAAGAACCTTTGACCTTGATGGAACATCTAATAGTGCCCATTCTTCATTACTCCATTCCAACTTTATCATTTCAGAACCCTGGACAAATGCTTGTTCCTTGTTCAATTGTTCAATCAGTCTCATAGTTGCTTCATCTTGTTCTTTCTTTTTTTTTCTAATGCTAGATATTCAGCCTTAAAATTTTCATCCAATTGTATTGATAATTCATGATCATGTGAAATCTGATCCTCCGTACTATCAAATTGAAGTTCATCTACTTCAGGTTCAGAAATAGCTTCACCCTTTCCTATGTCTCGTTGATCTACTACTTTATTCACTGCCTCCCCATTCTTCAAAGTATTAGCCAATTGTTTATTTCCAGTAGGTTCAATTACAATGGGAACAGGTGCAATAACAGAATCAGGAATTGCTAAGGTTCTACATAAGTTTAGCAGCGTACCTGCAACCTCCTTCTCCTGCGATGGTTGTGTTACAGTAGTTGTGATAATCGTACTATCAGTGGTTGTAGTACCAATATGTGTATCTGACGTAACTGTTGATGAAATAACCTTTGAGGTTACAGCAGTGCTGTCATTTGTATCATCACTAGATACAGCATGCACAACTTCTTCCTCTTCGTCTGCAACTGCAACATTAAAAGGTTCTACCATTTGTTCTTTTCCTTCCTCTATCAATTCTGCTTTTCCAACCTTCAAACCTTTAGCCAAAGGTTTAGCCAAGGGTTTAGGACCAGTGGGTCTAAGTATAATAGGAAAATGTGCAGTACCCGATCCAGTCCGACTCGGTAAGCTTTTACATAACTTCATCAATGTACCGGCAACCTCTTTTTCAACTTCCTTGGGTGTTTGTGGGACCGTGGTTGTCATTAAGGTCGCATCAGTGCTTTCATTAAGGTCAACATCCATGTTTACCTCCTCCCCTGAACAAATGCTTTTGCTCCTCCCCTTTGAGGACCTGCCTTTCTTAGTCATCTTCATTACTCTATTAGATGCACCAAACCTTGGTCTTCTTACTCTCTCCAACACATAAACCCTTTCCTTCAACCTTCTTATTGTATTTTCCATTTGTGTACATTTAGCCTTCAATTCATTAACTACTTCTATAATATTCTCACCCGTGGGATCTGATACGCTGGCATTGGGTTGAGGTTCAGTGGTAGCAGTGGGAGCAACATCATTGGTTTGGGTGTTTTGTGATTCAGGTAAAGGTAATGGTTTAGCATTGGATCCTGTTGGTGTAGCAGTATGTTCAGACGTTGTCGGAGTGGGTTGAGCATCATTGCCTTGGTTGGGTTGGGATTCAAGCACCTCCTCATTTTCAGGAATGTCTGGCAGGTTAAGCATATTAGGGAATAAAGGTGTAATCTTTCCTGAGAACTTGTCATTTTTTTTTCTCAAGTGTGTAAACACCCTAGGAGACATATGATGTACCTCATACTCCCTTTTATGATGAATGGGTGCCGTGATCTGTTTCTCGACTATTAATTGAACAAACCTAGGATATAAGTAGTATTTACCCTTTTCTTTAATGTTCTTTATTAACCCCTCAAAGATCAACCTAGACCAGTTAAACACCCTCCCCTGTGATAAACATATGACAGCAGTTGCTATTTTTGATGGAAACTCATCAAACCCAGTGGTCTTGTTGCTTAGACACAGAAGCAAAGTATGTATTAAAAACTTCCATTGGGGTGAGAACATACCTTTATGATACTTAATTCTTTCCACATTTTTCTCATAACCCAATCTTTGCAACCCCTGAAAAATATCATCATCAGACAAATTGACAACCCCATCAGCATCATCCAGCTTCAAAACATCCCTAATCACATCCTCGTTGACTATTATCTCGTTCTTATCAACAAGACTCCTAATAACCTCGGGTCTAACTCGTTCTTGAATTTTTGCCTTCAACCAAAATTGATTAATGTATTCTTGAACAATGATAGGTTGTACACTTATTGCATAGTGAATTGGTGTGTGTTTGAGAAAAGCAATCATCTCATGGAACCCTTCAGTATGATTGTTCTCGGTTAGGTATGCAACGACGTTATGTGTGGTGGGATATTCTGTCGGCATTTGTGTCCTTTGGATGTAAACCACGTTTAATTATCAGTTTGGGAGTTGTTAGGGTTTGTGATATGCGCCAATTTCAAGTGTTTAAAGATGAATAATTTGATAGCGCAGTGATTTGGGGATTATATACTAATAGATCAACATGTTACATAACAGCCCCTTGAGTTGCCCAAACACAGGGGTGGTTAGAAACATACTACCCGTGGGTTGCCCAAAAAAATTGCACTTGCTGTGGTTTTCCCACAAACAGCATTGCTTAGGAATGCCCACAACCATCTACCCACTTATAGTAAGTGCTAAACAACAAGACAAATAGTCAATGACTTCATTTACTACACAACAACTAACACCTTATACCCATTTGATAGTAGTCCTTATTAGATGATTGTATGAATGGAAAGTAAACATCACTGCATAGGTTGATGCAGTTTTATAAATTAATGAATAATTTCCAAAGATATATGTTGAACGTCTAATGTGTAACCATACCATATCGACTCATCCGTTGAACATCTAATGTGTAATCACAACATATCGACTCATCCGTTGAACGTCTAATGCGTAACCATAACATATCGACTCATCCGTTGAACGTCTAATGTAAATACAAGCTATAATACAAGCTATAATAACTAAGAACACGATGATGTAAATACAACCAAACTAATAGAAAATCTCTACAACTCGTATTCTTTAGCGGAATGTAAATACAAGCTATACAAACTAAGAACACGATGATGCAGTTTGTTCTTGAAGGAGCTGAGTCTTAATCAGTCTAACCAGTTGTTCAGCTTGTGGTATTTCATTCCCCACTGGATTTGGAGGAATTTCCAGCTTGTTAGTCAGCATCTTCTCCATAAGTCTTTTGGACAATGGATAAATTCTCTCAGCGAACATGCAGACTGTGATTCCACCCTTCGTCTCAACTAGATGCACACGAGGCAGAGGATAGAATCTCCAGGACTCAACCTGCCATAAATGTGAGTTCTGCCAGATGACGTGTCCTTTATCATTAGGAGATTGAGAGCTAAACAGGACATGAAGATCTCCTAATAAGAACATCCCAGAACCTTGTGGTGCATTGTTGCAGTAATGGGAGGTGACAAGAGTGTACAGAGAAAGCAAGTCTGCCCTGTCTACCAAATGAAGTATTTCCTTCAAAAAGGTGAACTCCATTGAAGATTTATCCATTCGATGCATGACATTCAGTTCTTTGTTTATCAATGTCCAATTGACCAGCACATTTGGATCTCCATCAGGAAAATCAGATGAAGACCCTTCTTTGATAAAGGTTGACTCATCAGCCTCAAGATCCAAGGGAGTTACTTTGGCCATCCTCTTCTTTCTCCTACCAGTCTTATAGATACCTAAAGATGGTTCATCATCTTCTGAGCCAACAGATGCGACAGTAGGAGTGGGAGCTGGTACAATAGGTGCTTCAGAAGAAATGGCGACTGGTTCAGCAGATCTAGCCTTGTCAGATGAGCTAGCAAATTCTGTAGGAGCTTCAGCAGAAACCAAAGATGGTTCAGCAGAAGGCACCTTGTCAGATGAAGGAGTGGCTTGAGGAATTTCTTCAGATGTAACCAGCTGGGAGATCTTCTTTGGTGGAATATCATCAAAATTATCCACTATCTCAACAAACTTTGGTCTTTTGGTCTTTGGTGCAACTTCATTCCCAGCAATCCTTTTGAAGTACGAAGTGTGAGATGAAGGCTCCTTAGCACAATCATCATCAGCAATATTGATAACAGGAATTTCAGTAGAAGCACCCAAGTCTTCTTCAGAAGAAACATGTTGTGAGTGTACTTCAGCAGTAGAGGACACTGATCGTCTTTGTATGACTGAAGATTGACCAAGTTTAGTTGCAACATCCTCCATTGGGGTATCAGCAGCTGCAGCTTTGACAAGCTCTGGATCCTTGGAGACTTCAGTAGATGCTTTATTCAAGTACGATCTCTTTCTCCTTTGATAAAGAACAGGCTCCTTCTTCTTTGGAGATTCTGCAACTGCTGATGAAGGATCATTGATAGATACATCAGCTAACATATCAAGAGACTCATAACGATGTTCTTCCACTTCCTCTTCAGAAGAACCCACAAGCTTCCTTTTGTTGGTCTTTTCTAGTTTGTCCTCTAATTCCTTAACTTTATATTGCAGTTCGTCAATCTTACTACCAAGAGAATACTTGGTGTCTGCAAGCTCCTTTTTCAGACTAGATACCTCAGCTGCATACCTGTTAACAAGAGCATAGACAGATGAGAGAGTAATAGGGTCCTCTCCACCAGCAGATTGCTCTGTGGTAATGGGAGCTTCATTGGACCTTTCGGTAGAAACATGGTCATGATCAAACTGAGGAGGTACCTCATCAATAGGTATCCTTGGAGGACTAAGTGTGGTCAATCTGTTTAGGTCAGACTCAAAATCATCAAGAGGATCTTGTGCTTGTGGTGGACTAGGACAATGTGCCAGAGTCGGTGTTGGTGGAGGCTGGTCTTGTGCAACATGAGAAGCTTCAGCAGAAAAGGAGGGGCCCTCATCAATGTTAGCAACATTCTCCTCAACAGCAGCCATATTGTCTTGAGGCAACATAGCCTCTGTCAATGGATAATGTGCCCCCTCAAAGTTAGTTCTCATAGAGGCAAAGAGTTTGGCTGTAAGAGCTCCTACTTCATAAAAGCCTTGGGTTTGGGTAGAGGTGTCTATAATTATTTGTAAGAATCTAGGGTACATTAAAAACTTATGTTGTTTCCTATTGATATTTTCAACCAAATTATCAAAAATAAACTTTGAAAAATTATAAGTTAACCCTTGTGAAAGACACACTATACCGTATGCCAATTGTGAAGAGAATTGATCCCATGCTCCAGATTTGTTGCTAAAGCACTGAAGCAATGTATGAACCAAGAACCTCCACTTGGGGCAAAAGTGCTTCTTCAACCATATGTCAGTCCTAGTACCTTGATACCCAATAGCTCTCAGCCCTGTGAGTATATCCTCAGTACTGGAGTGAAATACCCCATCAGCATCATCCAAGCGAAGCTTCGTCCTTATCAGCTCCTCTGTCACTACATACTCTGTTCCGTCAATCATGGCCGTAATCTCCTTTTCACTCCGTGTGGAAGCAGAAGCCCAAAATTGTTTGACCAACGTTTCATAAATGTGGTTGGGAGAATGCGTTAGGGCATAGTGAATCTTTGTTCTTTTCAAGAACTCCACCATAGGCACATACAGCTCATCACCTTTTGCATTTCCCAAGAACGCAACTTTGTTGTGATCCTTCTTGAATTGAAGAGCCATTTGATGAATTGATATTTTAGGGTTATGATTCTTGTATCTTTGAGTGTTTTGTTTGTATTAGAAGAGGGAAGTGGGATAATTTTGAAGTGGAAGTGAGAGAGAGTGTTGGGTAGAAGGTGTATAGAAATAGTCAAAAGTATTGGTAGTTTTGGTTGACCCTTGCTTACGTGTACAGCTTCTCTGACCTCACGCAATTTTAACACTTCAGCAGAAACATATATCCAATCTGCTGAAGTTATGCACTTCAGTAGAAACCAACCCAAGACTTGGATATCTTCGGTAAGATTCTAGAATTACTGTGCCAACAACTCGCATTAACTTACATTAAACCTTGAACCCGTCTATAAAATCATCCCAATGCATACTTCTCTCACACCATTTTACCCCCAATTACCATTATGAACCCTAGTTTCATCACAAACACAATCAACAAAAATTGACCATGAATACTTCACCAGAGGTTCTAAATCCAACCTCTTCTCCATCATCCTCATCATCCAGTGATTTTCTCCAGTTCTGGACACCTCCACATGACCCTCGCCCTTTGACATCCCCATTTCTCTCTTCTTCTGAAGATGATGGTGTAGTGGATCCAAGTGATTCTTCTGATAACACAGAGGAACTCACTGCTGAGATACCTTCTTACTCCCAACCTCCAGCACCTCAACCTCAACAAAGGCCTCGTGCCGAAAGGGAGGTGGTACTTGGTCTACCTGCGCCATGTTTTGGTGCATCTTCACACTTCGTATAGAGGAAGAGCTTGGTGAAGGAGAATGGATTGCTTTTTGGTGAAATCAGCAGATGAAGCATAAAGGACACTTTATTTTTCTTCATCATCATTATTTGCATCAATCCATCCTTCCCATTTTGATCCTAAGCTTCCTCGTCCTAGTAGTCATGCATATCCAGCCATCGAGAAAGAAGGAATGGGTGGTTATGCAAGACTTCACGAACGCATATCCAACATCTAGTGTGAAAGATGTGAGCGATCATGCATATCCAACAGCCTCTTAGATGTTGGAACAGATGTACTAGATTAGGATTAGTATATCTTGTATAGCTCTTTTCTTGTAGTGGCATTTGAAGTTGATTGCATTTTGTAAGCTGTAAGCTGTAAACTGTTTCTTGAATGAATGAATGAACAATTTCACTTCAATTTCTTCTCTTCAGCAGATTCAGTAGTTTCCCGTATTTCCCAACAATATAAGCCTGGAAACAAACATGCAAGTCTGGAAAGTGAAATATATGAACTTTAAATAACTGAATATTACATGTTTTCTTAAACTAAGATTAAGTTTAGGAAACAAACATGCATAAGTGTGCAGGTTGTTAATCTAACTTTAACTAAATTCTACTAAATTTATCCTTCATTTTGATTGTCCAAGGTGACCTTATTCTATGTTACAGAACAGATCCTCCTGTTCCCGGTCTTGCCGCATTCTCTCTTCCATTTCTCTTTCAGCCCTATCTTGTTCAGCTTGTTGTTCCATTATTGCTTCATCTTCATGCTTCTTAGTAAGCGACTTCTCACCATCAACATTTCCATTTATACTTTTGTGCTCATCTTTATTATTGTCACCTATTTCCTTGACCGCCAACACACCTTTTTCAGCTACATCCTTCTTAGATCTTTTGTTAAGTTGTTTGCTATATATTTCATGAATCACGTCATCACATGGTCGTTCCACTTCAAAAGACAAACGCTTACGCACAATCCCTTTTAGTTATGAAAAACAAAAGTAAGAATCCTAAATATATTACTAAAACTAGTTATAGCATAATGAATTTTTACCGTTAGACATTACTACAACTTTGAAATTGGTATTACTTATTACAATGTATATGTAGTTGGGATAAGTTACTAGTTTCAGCCAGTGGGCAGTTGGCAAGTTTAGGAAAGTTAATAAATTTGTCACATAACACAAATAAATGTGTATCTTAGTAAATCTTAGGCAGTTGGCACAAGTACAACATTTATAATAAACAATCACAAATGGGTGGTTTATACTTAATACACTCATGAAAGTGTATCAATGTTGATACAATAATTTTGGGCAACCTTAGAAAGTTTACATTGTTGGGCAACCTAAGTAAATGCACAAGTACAAAGGGCTGGTAGTTTGCACTTGGCTTACTAAAAAGACTTTACTGTAATGTCCAACAATTTTTTCCACCTAAGTTTGTTCAAAACACAACCATGGATTACGATGAGAATTCTACTTTTAAGGTTTATTTAGTGCATCCTTCTTCTAAACATGGAGTGAAACTACCTAAAAATATCACTTTCAATAAACTAGTTGCGTATGTGAAGAAAAAGGTTCACGCTGTCAAAGAGACACCAAATGATAGAGTCAGGTTATCTTACAAAGATGGTTCCATGGAATTGGACGTGGTTGATGATGAAGACGTCCAATACTTCATTCGTGAACTATGTTGTAAGAATGAGCAAACTCAAGCTCTGCTAATTTCAACAAAAGAACCGCCACCTTCAGAGGTAAAATCATCTTCGGCTTCTAATCATTTATCATTAGACCTGAATTTTCCGCTGCTTCACAATGATAGTTACCATGACACACCAAAGGTCGAGGATACCTTTTTTCACCAACCTGATTATTCACTTCCTCCGTCGCAAAGAGACTCATTTAAAAATATGCCCATGCCACCAACTGCACCACAAGCAGAATTAAAAAACATCGATTCCCAAAAAACCGATACCTTTTTTTTTAAACATAAAGAATTTTATAATAAAGCAGAATGCATGTTTACTATTGGAAAGAAATCATTACTTGAGCGCTTTGAATACAAAGTTATTAAATCTGAACCCACGAGGTACAGCGTGAAATGTATAAATGAAGGCTGCTCATGGAACATATACACCCGTAAAAAAAAATGGATAGCACATTCTTTGTTTCTAGCATCAACAATGTCCACACATGTTCAAGAACTGAATTACATCCTAATCATCGTAATGCGACAATGAAATTACTTAGTCAGTTGCTAATCGATAAATTGAAAGATACTCGGAGGGTATATACTGGAAAGGACATACAACGAGATCTGAGTCTTGAATGGAAAGTAAACGTTTCTTACAAACGAGCTTGGGGGGTAGGAATTTGGCTTTTGAGGTGTTGAACGGTAAACATGAACAATCGTTTGAGCAGTTAGCTTTATATTGTCATAACCTAAAGCTAAAAAACGAGGGGACTGTAACACACATCGATACAGACGAAGCTGGAAGATTTAAGATGGTTTTTGTAGCATTTGGTTTTGCGGTAAGTTTCGGACACATTTATATTAATTGTTAGCATTAGTATTTTTACTATTATTATTCTTATACACACATCTTATTAAGCTTTAACGTATACTAATCACTAATATATACTTAACGATACTAGATTCGGAGTTTTATAGCCTTCATGCGGCCATTGATTATAATTGATGCTGCGCATCTGAAAGGGAAGTATCTCGGAACCAACATGCTTGTTGTTGGTATGGACGGTAATAATCAGATTATTCCAATCGCTACCGGGGTCGCACAGGGTGAGACCGCTGAAGCTTGGACATTGTTTTTGGGGTGGTTGAAAGAATGCATTGGTGAAGTGCCTAATCTGGCGATTATTTCAGACAGGCATCATTCAATAACAAAAGCGTGTGACACAGTGTTTCCAAATTGCTTTCATGGTTATTGTTGTCGTCACTTGATGATGAATTGCAATATCACCCGTAAAAAGCATAAGGCTTTGTACTGGAAGGTGTGCAAAAGCTATACGACTGAAGATTTTGATAATGCAATTTCAGAGCTTCGTTCCAAAAAATCAGAAGCCGTCAAAAAACTTGAAAACGCCGGGTACGAAAAGTGGTCAAGAGCATACTGCAGTGGAAAAAGATACAATTATTTGACGTCAAACAGTGCGGAGTCAATAAATTCATTAACAAGGCACGTCCGAAAGGTACCAATAACTATGCTCTTGGAGTACTACAGACGTCTTCTACAAGATTGGTATTTCGAACGTCGCGAAAAATACTACGGTATATATCTTCGCCGTCTCAGATTTACTTGTTCAATAAATGTTACATGATGTACGCTTATTTTGCAGACGCACCGGAATTTGAACTTACAAAGTGGGCATCTAGGAAGGTTGAGCATAGAATGTGGAAGAGTGCGAATTGGGAAGTAAGAGGCATTGCCATGTGTGCTGTGTACCAAGTTATAGACAATCGTCATAGTCATATTGTTGATTTCGTAAAGAATGAATGCAGTTGCAGGTACCTGCAATATACAGGTTGTCAATTACGGTAATTGTTGTTTATTCGTGTATGGTTTTTGATTACGAATAACGTGCAGGAAATGGCAACTTTCGGGACTACCATGTGGTCATGTGTGTGCCGTGTGTAGAGAAGAAAAATTGACTAACTGTAACAAATGGGCGGAAACATGGTTTACAAAAACTGCACTCAAAGGCACATATCATGAAATGGTGTATCCTTTGGAAATAGAGTCAGAATGGCATGATCCGGGTAACTTGCAAAAGGTTAAACCGCCGTTGATGGATAAGAGGCAGGCAGGAAGACCTAAAAACAAAGATCGCTTCCCATCAAAAAATGAGGAGCCAAAAGTTAGAAAATGTGGGAGGTGTGGTACCGTAGGGCATACCCGTGCAGATTGCATGGAACCATTGCGCAGAAAACAGGTAACCTAGATAGTTCATTCAAAATGGGCATCTAAAAATGTTTTTTACTATTCTAACAAGATAGGTTATATTTGTTGTCAGAAAAAAACAAATACCAGGAAAGACAATGGTAAAGAAGTTGTGCAAGAGATGGCACCTGAACAAGGAACGGGTAAACGTACGTCAGGTACTCATTTTCAGTTGAAAGATGACCCACAATCACAAGCGGACTACGAGTATTTTCAAAATGGGAGAATTTACCTGGATTGGGATGCCGTACGTTGGGATGGTGAAGCAAGTAACAGCGGTCGGGAGGGTTACGTAGATAATTCTGGCATTAACCTAAACTCACTCCCTGAATCATCAAATACATATCACTTGGATGATTTCAATAACATGGATAATTACTAGTACAATGTTCTCTTTATTTAACTAATGAAATTGTATGCTTAAAGTTAAACACTACTGCACATGGTTGTGTAGTTTTAAACAAGTATTTGTGTTTTTTCATGAATAAAACGTTGTGTTTGTATTAACCAAGTATTTGTATTTTCTCATGGTAAATAATTGTGAAAGGTTAGTCAATGCAAAAGACCATGGCAAAACCAGCTAGAATTTGTCCTCTTTTGGATGTTTGTTCAGAAATAGTAAATCTTGTGACCATGTGTAAGTGAAAAAAAACAAATATAGGGAGAATATGTGGATGGGGTTTAAAGCATTTGAAAGGCTGTACAAATTTTATTTGGATGTTATTCAATAATATGGGAGCAACTGTGCATCATGTGACAAATGCTATATTATGAGGACATCCATTGGCGTCATGATAATACAAATACAGTTAACAGTAATGTATGTATTTGCTGCTTGCCTATTTAAAGACACCAAGCCCACCTTGTTAGTTAACGCAATTTTTTTTTGATAACGTATTGGGATAAGGAAATGTCTAGATTTCCTAGGTGTGATAAGCTTAGAGCGGATGCAAATTCTAACAACTGGCCTGATATGTTAGTCTTCTATTGCTACCAAGCCTCTGGCGAAGATGTTCATATGGCACAACAATTGAATGCGCTTGCGGGAAGATTGTTTCAAATAACTGAAGAAAGGCTTAGCTTCATTCAAGAATTGGAAAGTGTTGGAAACAGGCATGCTAGAAAAACAGCAGAATATTTGAGGGGGGTAAATGGTAAAGATGATCAAAAGATCATGCAGATGCGTATTATTTCACGGGAACTGGAGCTAAATGCTGCGAACCATGCCATCTTTATCGAGAAACTCAGGGGCTTGATGGATCTCTAAGTGTGTGTCTTTTCATTGTGTTCTATGTTGTTTGGTGTTTTTGCAGTAGTATGTGTCCGTTATCTTATTATGAGTGTTCTTGTAGTGGTTGTGTTTGGCCCATGAAATGCGATTGTAAGATATTGAATTGAATAAAATGGGTTGTTAAATTTGTATGAATTACATTTTTTTCCCACTCGCACTTTAATTTTAAATTGTGGTTTGATTGTGGTTACCATAACAGTGTGTGCATATTAACTATTGTTGGATTGAATTACCTCACAAGTACCATGTTGCAGTGGTTTGTGTTAAACTAGCCGTGGTTTCTTCTGAACTAGCCGTGGTTTCTTCTGAACTAGCCGTGGTTTCTTGTAAACTAGACGTGGTTTCTTCTGAACTAGCCGTGGTTTCTTCTCCACTAGCCGTGGTTTCCTCTCCACTGTCAGTGGAACCACGGATATAAGCATTCTTGAAGCCACGGGTAGAAGGATCAACGCACTGATGAATATTTCATTTAAAAATATGTTAACAAGAAAATTAGTAAGTAGTTAACCTAAATAATACATCCATGACAAGGGCACTTATCTTGCAAAATGAGAAGATTTTCATCGAGTACATTCTTTAACTTTGCAGCAGTTGTTTCTTCTGAAAAATGAAAAGCTTTTCATTATTTAAAAATAACTTAAAAAGAAAATTAATAAGTTGTAATAAAAGGCCACCATGAAAAGGGCACTTATCTGCCGAAATGAGAACCATTCCGTCCGATACATTCTTTAAATAGAGCTCGATACAAAAAACCCAACGATGCGAACACTTTTAATGACAACGATATTAACAAAATAATACATCCCTGTTTGGGGTTCACATTAATTATAGTAGTTGATACATCAGTTTAGCTACTACATACCCTAATACAAAATTCATCCCTTGTTACAAACAGTTACAATTACAACCAACATTGACAACATGATGTCTACCAAACACATACTCTGTGTTTTAAAAAAAAATTAGACATATGCTCACGATATGCAAGGGCAGCCTGCACAGGGTTATCGACGGCTAATGACTTCCCATGTGACAGTCTGTATAAGAATATGCATACCCAGATACCACAATCACCAAACAGAGTCCCCTGATCTGGAACGTTGGGTGCATTCTTGAAGGTAATTGCGTATGTTGTCGGATTTATACCTTTCTTATGGAAGACATTGGCTTTGTCTAGAACTATTGGTAGTCTAGCCTGTATATACATCCAAACAAATTTTGTTATTTTACATACCAACTTAACACAATACATAACAACTTAAATTTATACATCCATACATAATTTTTTATTTTACATACCAACTTAGCACAATACATAACAACTTACAAGTTTGCATCTGACACACTGAAGCTACGGCAAACACTAAAAACATAAACTACACCAAACTACAATGAAACAAGATATCCTAATAAACCGCCATATCACGATGAGTCTGCAAAATAAGTGATTCACGTAACGGTTTGAACATAAAGGACCCAACATCCCCCTCGATGCCCAAGTGCTGGAACTTCCCAGTAGCAAGCTTGTATAGTACAATGGTTGCGTTAAATCCTTCCTGGTTTCCAATTTCAATTACAGGGTCGTCGTTGTCGTCAAAACCGATTAATTTGAGTGCTATTGGGGTGGTAATGCTAAGAAGCTGTGTAGCAGATGCAATCCTACCACCCCCAACCGATAAAACCCATATAGAGAAAACAGAACTGACATCCCCTTGAATGTTTCCCGAAACAACCAGACTGTCTCGTATGTTTGAAACATAGAACGGTAACGGAAGGTTGCCTATTAATTCAGCAGGTATGTCCAGGACTTGGAAACGGTTGGTGAGCAAGTCAAAAGACACAATCAAATAGTTGTTGAATGTGCTACCATCGTTAGCATACAACCGTTGATAGCCACACCAATAGATGTGACCCCCAACATTAGCTTGACTTGCTTTTTTTATCCTGATTGTGTTCGGAAGCAAGCAATGCTGATCTAACACCGTCCATTGTTTAGAGGAGAAGGTGAAAATTAAAACAGTGCATGGCTGTGTTTGATTGAATGGGTATGAAATTTTTAGGAACGTCGGATCAAAATTGTCAGGACGAATCCCAAAACCCATAAAGCGTTTTTCATACTCCTGTGATGTCAAAACATAGGGGACAAACGTGGCGGCTGATCGGTTGATGGAAGGGTTCCAAACGACCGCCATGGTATCACGGACAATTGGTCCATAGGTAAAACCCCAAACTCAATGTGACCAGCCAATTGGTTTGACGTCAGAAAATGAAATGTTTGAGGAGAGAGGGTGCAAGTCAAAATGTTGATTTACCAAACCCACGTAGCCTTTAAACCTCTGCTTGTACATCAAAACGTATGACACTGGTGGAGTGATTCGAACACCAAAACGGACGGTGAAATGCATGTTGTCTATGCAAGACTTCCAAGCCTTGCAGACACTGCGGCATTGAGCCACACACCTCACTGAGAGCCTATTAACTATGTCCATTTGAACTTCAAGTGGAATGTTGTCAGACATCGTGAAATTTTTTTGGGCAACTGTGAGATCAGTTAAGATGGGCAAGTTTCACAAGAAATTTGTGGGCAACTATTAAACTGTAAGAGTATTTATAATAGAACAATTACAGCATTCATATCTAGGGACCAACCCATAAGATATGCATTTAAGAAATAGTACATGTATTAAATGGTTAAACAGTTAATTTCCAGTTTAAAGAGTTGACTTGTGCTTAATACTACCATCAAATTAATGATCAAGTACAAGGGACTGGTTCATAAACACTTGAAAGTGTATGTTACATAATTAATTATAGTTGGGCAACTATGACGCATGGGCAACTTAGTCAAGAACTAGTTTGTTTGTAACTACTAGTTACAAAAATGTTGTTCCTTTTTAAAGTCTGATAGGCAACTTAGTCAATAACTAGTTTGTTAGTCAATAACTAGTTTGTTAACTTTATTGTATTGACAAACATTTATCAATTAAGAACTTATAAGCAATGGTACCTGTAAACATGCACGCATCTTCTTGTACCAAGGACGCCACTCAGCTTCAGGCTTATAGCCACTGTCGTAAAATGTTACAACCCCCGTCCTAATATGGAATCGAGCCAGAAACCAATGTTTATCCTTTTCATTGATAGGCATATAAACCTGCCGTATAACACAAAAGGCCAGTTTTACAAAACACATAACAATATATGTATAAAGCCATGAACACAACTATTACCTGTTCAACATCAGCCCATTGGTGTTTGTACTTTTCCCCATTAACATACCAAATGGGGATGGAGTCTTGTAATAGCAGCTGAACAAAGTATGCAGTTACCATAGCCCAATCAGCGCCATCGGGTCTGAAATGCAACATGTATTCCACCCACAACTCTATGTGCTATAAAGCAACAATAAAAATTGATTAGGGTATAAAAGCAACAATATCAAATGAATATACCATCGGGGTGAAAGATATGTGTGACTGTTACCTCGTCCATAAGCCAACCTTTCTTAGGAGGGTCTAAACACACTAAGGATTCCCAAAATCTCCGATCCACACGAACTTCTTTGGACCAAGGAAACATACATCGAAGGGGCCCCTGCTTTCCAAGAAATTCGTCGTACTCATCAGTAAGATGTACTTTGTCGATAGCCTTGTTCCTTCGGGAAAGAACCTACACACACGTAAATTAAAAACAGTTTTAAAAAAAATATATATTAAAAGTTGTTTTTAATACCTCAACCCAAGGTTTAACATTTTTTAATTGTGCTGTCATATCTGGATCCCGGCACCCATGTGTTCGATTATTTTCAGATTCCACAAATCTTTTTGACCAGTAATACGACGACTCAGCGCCATCTTTTTTACTCCTCATGTCAGGTGTTATGTCTGCCTTGGCTCTTTTCCAATGGTCTGAATTATAGAAAGCTATACACCTCTTTTTCTTTTCCTTCTCAATCTTCAACAACTTTGCCTTTTGCAACCTGCGATTCTTCTCCTCTATCATAGCCATTAGAAAATCCTTTTCCATCATCTTTTGTTCTTCCATCCTCCACCGTTCTTCCTCTTCTTTCCTCAACCTTAATTCCTCTTCCAACAGATACTCCTGAGTAACAGGTGATGCATTTAAAATACATTTAAAACAGTATGGCAAAAGTGTACATTTGGATATCACATTACCAGAACTACATCATCCTCATCATCACAATCTGCCGGCTCTGAACGAATGCTAGAAATAAGAGAGTCAACCAACTCGTGGAATTCACGATTTACTTGCTCTCGAAACTCATAGCTGAGGTGGGAAAAGGATGCAGTAAAGTCCAATTTATCCTGTAAGCGAAAAAAAGTGCATTGTAAAAAAAACGGATAGTTCTTTCAAAGAAATAAAGATAATACTTGGATGAACTGGCGTACCCGAAATCCGTAAGTTCTTTCACTTGCAAGGACCTACAAGGTAATAAAGGGTATTATCCTTAAGAATAATTCTAATATAAACATATAATTATTATTTAACCTTGACTAGGAAATTACCTGAATAATAGCCTCGAGTTTGAAAACACGAGAATTCAACTCTTGAATGACACAATCCTTGAGGCTGATTTCTGTTAGAAGACTACTGGTCTGTACCCTAGACACAATCGGTAAATACTTTTTTTCTGTCCTACCACGTTTCCGTGCAGCAGCCAACTTCTGTAGATACACATCGTAATCATGCGGTAATTTTGTTGGAAGAGTCCTTGGTATGTAGTGCAGGTAAAATTCCGTAAATTGACTATACCACTCCGACTGGTGCTCGTCTAATGTTGGTTTCAGATCATAAATTATCTTTGAGTCCTAAATAACATCATCAACAACAAGGAAATTAAATTACATTGGAGTATCCGACTGGTGCTCGTCTAATGCATGTGTTTTACCTTGCCAAATAGCAATCCATAATGCGATCTTGTAAACATTACTTTCCTTGACCACGCTACTGCCCTTGGTATGACATCTGGGACTTTATTCCACCAACGAATGCTTCTTTCAAACGACTCAAGAATCCATATCTACAATAATAAAGATGCATTACTCTCATACATTGGGTTCAATAATACTACTAAGAAAAGATAATATAAATAGGATTAACCTTGAATGCCCAAACAAATCCAGCAACCGTGTATGTGGGAACATACTTCCGGTCTCTTTCCAGACCCTTTAGGTGTTCCCACTTGTGGTTTGATACAACGTCTAGTATCTGGTCGTACAAGTGCCTCCAAATGTGCTCCCCCCATGGAAAGGAATTCCATGATTCTAGGTCTTCGACCAAACGAAGGAGTGAATCATCCACCTCTTCAACCAATAATCGACCCATAAAAATAACCTCTAACAATAACAATAGACACACACGGACTGCGTCTTCATCAGTTAATTTACCGAACAACTCTTCATCCTCAATAACACCAACAAGATCTAAGTTGGAAAGTTTTACCCCTAATTTTTTTGGAAATACCCTCAACTTAAATGTTAAATCCCCTGAACTATATAAATCAAAACTTGCTGTCCCAAAACGAAAGCCTGTTATAAGAGAAAACTCCGGTCGACCAAAATGTAGACAACGACCACCAACAGTATATATAAGGGGCATGTCATAGCTTGTTTTATCCACGAAACCCTGTTTTTGTAAAACATAATCTAACAAATGTGGTTCATGGTCAAAGAAGAACATATCCAGCCACCCTCCAAAACAGGTTGTCCTAAACAATTTCTTTCTATTATGATTCAGCTTTTCTTTAATTATTGGAAAGTATTTCAATTTGCTCCTTACAATGACATTGGCTTCGTATTCCTAAGAAAAACAAAATTAATAAAAAACAGTTAACAATAATTAACAAGTATCTTACGAAAACTTCAATCAATAAAAAAACGTATACTGACTTCCTGATACTGCGATCATATTTAACAAATGAAACATTACTATCATACTCACACCAAATAAACAATGGGCCAATAATACACCACTATTTAAACGCCGTATCAACATACGGTAAATCACATCATTAGCGTATAGTATAAGATAATCTGTCATCACAACCTCTTGCATATCACAAATACACACATGTGTCCCAAAATAAACCAACTACTTCAAACAATTACCTATGTAAAGGAGTTGGTTAACATAGTTGATTGTCAATATGTTATAAACAAGTGGATAAACGTTACTACTTTGACCCTCCACTCGAAATCCCATTGCCATGTCAAAACCCATTGCTATGACAGTGACATAGGAATGGGTTTTCGTGGGGAAGCTCAAAGTACCAACGTCCTTTCTACAATTCGTGGATTCTAGAAAAGCATTTCAGTTGGATAATCATGAAGTGTGGCGTGTCATGAACATTACACACTATCGTGATCATTTAGATATTCAAAGACAATTTGAATGTATGAAGTTGCGTATGGCCACATTCTTACTTTCAACTTGACTTTCAATCCTGAAGTATATCATATCCTTTCCTTCTTTGTTAAGTAACTCCTTTACATATATAAACTAATTTTTTATAAAAATCTATCAACAGTCTATAACAATTATATGACACTCATTGCAAATTACTGGAAATATTATGATATGTAAAGACAATTTATTGTTCCGGTTACCTGATGATGAGGGCTGAATATTTAAGGCTAGAAAGGTGGTGCAAAAGGGTTTAGCTTCCTCTCAGAGTTCATAACTGTGTATGTGATGTTAGTGTGTAATTTTTGGTGTCAAACTCTATATGTGTGTCAGAGAGAGAGAGCAGATATGATAAGAAGAGAGATGAAAGGGTTTGTAATGATAGTGCTAGAATAGTGCAGAGTGAAATAGGGTTAATGAGGCACCCTCACAAACCCTTTGATATCTCTCGCCACCATTCCACCACTATCCTTACCATGACCTTGACATCTCTTTTCTTATCATCTCTGACCTCTCTTTCTGACATAGTGACAAAGAGTTTCACACCAAAAATTACACACTAAAAACACCCACACAGTTATGAACTCTGAGAGTAAGCTAAACCCTTTTGAACCACCATTCTACCCTCATCATCAGTAACAAAATATCAAGATAATATAAAGTGATAATATCAAGATATGAAAAAATTAACTTCCCTAAATGGCCCATGGGCAACAGTCGGCTTTGACATTGGTCTAAAACTCCTCCATATACTTGTTTGTTCACGTGCAATCCAGGTTTGGTGATTGAATAGCATGTCAG
>BPTQ01000006.1:97643425-97653557 GCA_019973895.1 Chrysanthemum seticuspe
TACCCCACGGACCTATTGTACTGGGAAGTATGTAAATCTTTTATTCACAGGAACTCTATACGCCAGCATGAATCCATCCGAATACACATGTGGCAGATTTATTTTGAAAACATCATCATTATTAATTCGTTCATCTCATATCAGTACACACCAATAGAACTGCTCGATTCTGGTGTGAGTTCTCTCCTCCTTGTACGTTAAATATTTTAAGTCAAGTGAATTTTTATCATACTTGTTCAAATACATAAAGAATATTTCGTGTTTTAAACAGAGTAACAGATTATGAGGATTTCTAGGTAAAATTTTTTTGTCTGTTTTGCATTTTTTTATCTGCTTTTGTATGTCTTTTTCTACCTGTTTTTATATTCTTTTGCCTGCTATTACATTCTTTTGTCTGTTTTTACCTGCTTGTGCATTTTTTGCCTGCTTTTGCAATTCTTTGCCTGCTTTTACATTCTTCTGTTTTCTTACGTTTTCGTCCGTTTTGTTATGTTTTCGTCCGTCTTCTTACATTTTCGTCCGTTTCTTAACGTTTTCGTCCGTTTTTTACGTGTTCGTCCATTTTTGTCTGTTTTCTTACATTATCGTCCGTTTTCTTATATTTTTGTCCATCTTTTTCTGTATGTTTTCGTCTATTTTTTTACGTTTTGTCTGTTTTTTTAAAATGGATCTTTAGGAGTATTAGACAATGAGACAAATTTTGTGCTTTATAAGAAATACATAAACTTGTTCATACTATTTTTAAGTGAACTGAATTTTATAAATTGCATGTTCCTCCTCTCTTGAGTGTGGTCTTAGCTCGTCAAGATAACCACACATGACTATACTCTACTTGCTTAATTATTACTACTACAAAAGTTTTATTTAGACGGTGTACACATAAGCCTACCTAAGTACGACCGCATATCTCAAGGACACTTATTTTCTAAATGTATGAAGGGTCATGTTATCCAGGCACCCCATAAGGGCTATGGGGTGTTTGGCTAATCATTTGTGGGGTTGATGGCTAATCATTGGGGGAATTTTTTTTTCGATGTTCGTGCCAAAGTATAAAAAATTTGAGGTTAGAGTGCTTTGGTTTGCCAAAATAAAAGTAATACAAATTTTTAGTTTTGTACTAGTTTTTACAAGTTTTTATTTTTTGTTTTACAAGTTTTTTAAGTTTTGTACAAGTTTTTTTAAGTCTAGTTTTACAAGTTTTTTAAGTTTTGTACAAGTTTTTATTAACTTTTTAGTTTTTTACAAGATTTTTTATTTATTTTTTATTTTTTTTTATTTTTTTTTAACTTTAAAAAAAAAACTTAGTCGGAAATTTTTTGAGGCTCAGGTTCGAAGGTTGCAAAGTGAGATTTTATCTCACTTTACCGTCCATTCGATTATCATCATTGCCTCGGAAAAAATTTTAAGGCTAAAAAATCATCATCGCCTCGGAAAAGTTTTAAGTCACAACAGGTCTCAAAACTGCACAAGTGCACAAGTTCACAACAGCAGTCTAGCCAAACTGCACAAGTCACCCATGTCTCAAAACTGCACCACATGTCTCAAAACTGCACAAGTCTAACCATGTCACAACAGGCAACAGGTCTAAAAACTGCACAAACACGCAAAAGCAATAGCACCACAAGCAACTGCAGTCTAGCCAAACAGGCCTCAAAACTGCACCACATGTCTCAAAATTGCACAAGTCTAACCATGTCACAACAGGCAACAAGTCTAAAAACTGCACAAACACGCAAAAGCAATATCACCAAAAGCAACTGCACAAGCAAATGCACAAGAGGTACGATTCCCTTCTGCAAAAGGTTTACAAGAAAGTAAACAAGTGCAGGCATTCTCCCTTATAAGCAACAACATTACCCAGGACCACTAAAACCACAACAAACAACAAGCAATATCTCCAAAAACCACAACAAACAACAACTAGCAAGAACTAAAACAGGACCACTAAAACAGGACCACAAGCAACAACTGCACAAGCAATAGCACCACAAGCAACTGCACAAGCAACAAGACCACAGTCCACCATGTCTAGTTCACCATTTGACACACAAGAGGTAACTTAACGAATAGGCTCAGATTATTAGCTTTTTAGCTCATGTTGGCTGCAAATTAAGTTTTGCCATGCCAAAACTCTTAAGTTTTTATAAAAAAATCATCATTGCCTTTTTTTAGCTTATGTTTTCGTCCATTTTCTTGCCTTTTCGTACGTTTTCTTATATTTGGAAAATATAAGAAAACGTAGAAAATAAATGAAAACAGACTCAAACTTTAAAAAAAAAAGCAAAAACCTAAGAAAGCATACTAAAACGTAAAAAAACATACGAAAACGTAAAAAAAATTGACGAAAACGTAAAAAACAGAACAATACGTAAAAAAAAGGACGAAACATAAGAAAACAGACTAAAACGTAAGAAAGCATACGAAAACGTTATATAACAGTCAAAAACGTATAAAACGGACGTAAATGTAAAAAAAACAGACGGAAACGTAAAAAACAGACGAAAATGTAAAAAAATGGATGAAAGCGTAAAAGAGAGAGTAAAACCTAAAAATCGGAGGAAATTGTAAAAAACAGAAGAAAACCTAAAACAAGGGTTTAAAACGAAAAAAGGGCGAAAACGTAAAAAACGGACGACAATGTAAAAAACGGACGAAAACGTAAAAATGGAGTAAAACGTAAAAAAAACGAAGTAATACGTAAAAAAAGACGAAAACGTAAAAAAACGGACGAAAGCGTAAAATACGAAAGAAAACAGATAGAAACGTAAGGAAAACATATAAAAACGGACGAAAACGTATAAAAGGGACGAAAACGTATAAAAACGGACGAAAGCGTACAAAAACGGATGAAAACGTATGGAAACGTAAGAAAAACGGACGAAAGCGTAAAAAGTGGATGAAAACGTATAAAAATTGACAAAAAGAGTAAATTACATCGTTCGTCCTTATGGTTTTGAAATGACGAGTATACCCTTATGGGAAAACAAGTTAACGAGCGTTAGTGGGCTCTTGTTAGAGGGAGGGACAAACGGGCGCATAACGTTTGCCACTTAAGGTCGAACGGTGCAATTTTTTTGGTCAAAGGACTAACGGCTGCGGTCTACACAAACCACAAGGACGAATAGTGTAATTTACTCTAAAAAAATATGTAAACGCAAAGCCAAACTAGTCTATATATAGTACTAGCTTCAAGGCCCGCCCGATGGGCGGCTTGTTTTAAGAATTTTGCTTGAGAGATAGAAACAAAATTTACGATTCTCTTATATGAGTTTAAGATTTAAAATTGAAAAAATAAACTTGTTGGTGAATCATTTTATAGTAATTATTGGTTAAACTGACATTGTGATCAACCATGATCATCTGTTATGTTGTGTCCTTGTGCACGTAGTTGTAATATTTCATCAGCATTTTTCACCCTATCCATCTTGCGATTCCAATCGCCAGTATAGTACTTCTTAATCTTATGCCAAGTACATTTGTAGCACAAGTACTTATCTGTCAAAAATAATCTAAAAAAAATTAGTATTGTAAATCTATTTATATAAATGAATATAGATAGTTTATCTTATATATGGCACCATACCTTCATGTTCCTCTTGAGTTTTGGACTTATTCTTTTCTTTTTCGACATATGGGGTAAAATGAGATGTTGCATTTTCTGTTTTTGGCTCTTCCAACTGAATTTTTTTGGCAACCTTACTGTTTGTTTCATTGTTCAATGAACTGGCGCTGAGCAAGGCCGTCCCATCGTTTTTTGAGGCCTTGTGCGATCATTATAATGTACACTTATTAAACACGAAATTTTTTGCATATTTGTAAAACTAGTTAAGGTCACAAAGCAAGATATTGCTTTAGTTAGTTAAGTCTTCAAAAACATTAAAGCTAAAAAAAAACGTCAAACTTGTAACTTTATAAATTTTTGTTTGAAACAATTTTTGATAATAAATAAGATAATTTTATAAATACACAAACTTATCATACTAACCTTTAATAATTTTCTCAACCTTGAGGGTTGAAATTGTCATATTTGTAAACCATCTTACACTAGTTTAAAAATAATAGTTATAAGAGAATAATGTACAAACTACATAAGCTAAAGGTTGTAAAGTGCGAAACATTTAAACTTGTCTTCTTCTTCGTTGTAACACAGACCCACAACCCCTGTTTATGCATTCTGTTGAAAATCACTTAAAACTAAAAGTTTTTTATCTTACTTTATGTATGGATTAAAGTATATCACATTTCACAACACATATGAGTCAAATTTATGCTCGAACTCAAACTAAATATATATAAGTGTCTATAATCTTGGTGCCCCTATAACATTTGAGGCCCTGTGCGGTTGATCACCCCGCACATGCTTAAATCCGGCCCTGCCGCTGAGTGACTGATTATATAGTACAAAGTACAAACTAGTCTATATATAGTATTGATTTATGTTACACTAGTCTACGATATTGAATACTTTATGCTTAACACCTAGGTGGATTTTCCCGAGAGATCTAGAACACATTAGTGCTGAGTGACTGATTATATAGTACAAAGAAAAAGAATTTTGAGAAATGTAGCAAACACCAAATTGGTGTGAAATGTAAAAACATACCTATCCCACCCGTCATACCACCTAAGGCTCTCACTTTAGGTGAGTATTCCTGAGGACTATCGTAACACCATTGAGCAGCCTGAAGTGGCCAATGTTAGCCACTTGCGATCCGACACCATTCTGTTGGTTCAAAACGGATGTACATTCTACGGACTTAGGTCCGAAGACCCAAACCAATAAATCAAGGATATTCTTTTCTAATGATGAATTCGGAGATTTACATCTTAAATTTCCTGTTCCTGAAGTTTCGAATTCCACGGAAGAAGAGTCGGGAGATGGAGATTGTTGAAGAAGAAGAAGAGGAAGATGATGAATATTAATCAAATGAAGAAACTTTTAAAAATCAAGCTCCCACCAAAGAAGAGTTAGGCTATCATAGGTTAAAATTGGATACTTTTTGTTTTCTTTTCACCCAAAATAAATGTAAAATTAAAAGGGGTGACCCATGAAGTATAAAAATTCCTTGCATGATCGGATCTATGTATATTGCTAAGGCTTACATAGATTTGAAATCACCAATGAATGTCATGTCTCGTTCATTTTATAACTCTATTAGGCATAAGCATTTTGATTCTAGAAAAGATGATCCCAACCACCTCGAAAGATTTAGTATTGTGTGGGAAGAGCTAAGGCATGCACGTCTGTGTAGGAAATTTCACCTATATGGTTGACTTAATAATTTTGGAGTACATATAAACCATCATTGATCATAAATTATCTCAAGTTATGCATGAAAAGTCATTTGTGGAAGAATCCAAGTTAAATTAGTCTATAATCGCTTAGAAGGAACAATTTTGTCTACGAATGGGGTTGATGAGGTTACGTCCAAATGCCCCGGAAGGTTAAGAAATTTTTCCTTTTGTCTAATTTAGTGCGGGACAACCTTGAGTCAATTTGTGTATTAGGTTATGAGGATATGAAAAAGAGATTCAATTATGTTTATGAGGAGATGAAATTTCTGCATCAGGTTGTTTTATTTCAAGCCATTTTCTAGTGTACCCTTAGAATAATAATCTAGTAACTTGTCATTTTTCAAAGAGTTGTGTGGAAAACTAGAATGGGGGGGGGGGGGTTGAATAGTTTTACCATTTTATAATTTGATTTGCTTTGAATAACAATGAGTGAATTCAAACAATATAGATAATCAAGAATAAATAATATGCAAGTAAAGAAAGTAACGATCAAACCACAACACGGTTGTTTATAGTGGTTCGGTTTACAAGGACTCTTTTTCCTTGCCTTACTCCATTCCCCGAGTCTCCAACTCGAGAGTTATCTTCACTAATCAACAAGCTCCTATAACCGCTGGAGAAAACCTTTACACGTCGCATACAAAATATTTACGACACAGATTGGTGCGTTGTATTCCGTGTTAGTCATAGGGGGCGCCTAATTCCCTAGTTCTATGAATTGTAACTCTCCTCTAGACTATCCAGGATCGCCAAGTACCGTAGTATCTCCCCCGAATACTCTATTATCCTAAAGCTACAACTCACGCAATAAAAACAACGATGGCTCAAGTGCACTCTCAAGATGTTTGCTATTTAGGACGTTCAAGCTTGCAACAATTAAAGAAGAAGCCAGCTTTCCTTACTCTAGCGTCTACCAATTAAAACAAAAGACAACCTAACAATAATCAACAACTAGGTTTCATAGATCTAAGCAAACACAAGAATAATTTAGCTACGCGTGATAGATAAGCATGAACACAAACAAACAATTGAACATAGGATAAACATGATGATAGATTGGATAAACAAACTTATCTTTGAGTGTAAAGAAGAGTTTGGAACCCTAAAATACTGCCCAAGTCGGACTATGAACGAACTAAGGTTTGCTCTTCAAAATATTACACACAAAATATAGAAAATTTGAAGTCTATATATAGAATTACACTTGCGACGGCGTCGCCTTTTGATGGTGACGCCGTCTGGTCGCCGTCATTAGGGTTTCGTTATGGCCAAGTCATTGTTGGGACGACGTCAGTTGAGGAAGTGTGACGTCGTCTGGCATTATTAAGGACTTCGTCTTGGAATAAGTATTGGTCGTCTGGTGTAAAATAAAGGGCGACGCCCTCCTAGACTAAGGCGTGACGCCGTCATGTTGTAAAATCAAAATATGACCTGAGCCGTCGCTTGAGACTTTTTAGAAATCCTTGTGAGCAATGGCATCACCCTCTAGTTATATACTTTCCCCGCAATTCCCGATCCGCTTAGTAAATTCGATTCACAACACTCCCAATGTATATGTGTTCGTTGTATATGCTTGTTTGGGTTTCCCGTAGTTTTCTCGCAACACCATATTCACATCATCATTCCCGCATGTACAAAGACCCTCACACTCTATTACCCATCAAATAATCCTTCTAGAAGTTTTAATATTAACAAATCAAGTTTGTATTTAGTTAAATTACTGTTATAGTTGTAAAAAATTTTGAATAAAAAGAAAATAAACCTACTAAAATTATTTTAAAAAAAAGCTAAAAATTAACAAAAGAATATCAAATTGAATAGTGGATTAAATAGCACAAACCTTTAGAAAATACGATGATATTAGATCATAAAAATAGTAAATAGATAAAAAAAAAGTATATTTTAATTTGAAAAAAGTTCATTTTTATTGAAAAGTGACACATGTTACTTTATGATTTGACCTTCTTATCTTAATATTTATTGAACCTCACAACTTAAATACTTTATCCAATAGTATTAATAAATGATTAACTATCAATAAAGAGTTCTTAATGTACTAATTAACGTTATGATATCAAATAAATTATCGTTGTACTGTATATTGTTTCGACGTGTTTAATGAAAAGAGAAGTTAATTACCAATATATAGTACGGTAATTAGAACAAAAGCCGATCATTGCAAAAAAATAAAAATAAATTAAAAAATAATAATAATAATAATAATAATAATAATAATAATAATAATAATAATAATAATAATAATAATAATAATAATAATAATAATAATAATAGTAATAATAGTTATAATAATAATAATATCAAATAAATTATCGAGGAGTAACATGGAGTGTAGGTCTACTACTAAGCGCCAGCGTCAAGAAGAATATATCGCTAATGCCATTCGGGCTTGGGGTACGTCTGGTGGTAGTTTGCAGCTTGTTAGAGAGGTTTTAGCTGAACCCTCTCCTGCTTGGTCTAATGTTGAGGAGGAAAACCTGGAGTTGGGTGAACGTAATGTCAAGAAATGTAGGAGGAAGATTTGTGATGGTCATTATACTGCTGCTGTCAGAGTTCTTTCTTCTTCAGGTGTTGCCCCTTACAATGATACCACCCTTGAGGACCTAAAGGCTAAGCATCCCTTCAAGTCTGCTCCTTCACTGCCTGATATACCTATTTATCATCATAACCTCATTACATCTCCTGCTGTGGTTCTTGATATGATTAAGAGCTTCCCCCGTGGTACATCATGTGGCCGAGATGGTTTACGTGCCCAACACCTTTTGGATTGCTTCAGCGGCGCTGCTGTGGCTATATCTGATGAGTTAATCAATTCCATCACCCAGGTGGTAAATCTTTTTCTTGATGGTAAGTGTCCTAAGGCTTTGGGCGAGTATATTGCCAGTGCTCCTCTCACACTGCTGATCAAGCTAGGTGGTAGTATCCGTCCCATTGCGGTGGGGACTGTCTGGAGGCGTTTAGTCTCCAAGGTGGGAGCTTCTATGATTGGACACTCTTTAGATGGATACTTGAATGATCTGCAGTTCGGAGTTGGGGTTTTTGGAGGAGGGGAAGCCATTCTCCACGCCGTGAATCGGCTTGTTGAAGACCGTGGAGGTGATGTGGGTCTTTCGATGTTGTTGGTGGATTTCAAAAACGCTTTCAATCTGGTGGACCGTGAGGTTATGTTACAAGAGGTTCGCCTCCACTGTCCTGCCATATCACGTTGGGTTGAATTTTGCTACTCCAGCCCAGCCAGATTATACTATGGGGAACACACTTTATGGTCACACGAAGGCGTGCAACAAGGTGATCCTCTTGGACCTCTCATTTTTGCGTTGGTGCTACATCCTTTGGCTCGCAAGATCAAAGACTCCTTTTCTCTCCCCTTTCAAGCTTGGTACTTAGATGATGGTACGATCATTGGAGATACTCTGTTTGTTGGGAAGGCCTTGGAGCTCATTAAGAAAGATGGACCTCGATATGGTTTGCACCTCAACATCGATAAAACTGAGGTTTTTTGGCCAAGGGAAGATCCTAGAAGCAGACTCGAAGGTGTTTTCCCTCATAATATTGCCCGGCCACTGCATGGCATAAAATTATTGGGTGGGCCTGTTGGTGTAGATCTTGAGTTTAGTAGTAAGCTTGTTTTGAAACGAGTTTCTAAAACCATTGAACTTATGGACGCTGTTGCTAAGCTTAATGATCCCCAATGTGAGTTGCTGCTTCTCCGTGCATGTGCTGACATTTCCAAGCTGTATTTCTCTATGCGCACATGTTCCCCACGTGTCTTTGAACGTGCTCAGATTTCATTCGATGAAGCACTTCGCTCCTCTTTGGAGCGAATTGTCACTGCCGCTGGGCCCGGGTTTGGAAATTGGCAATGGAGACTGGCCACTCTTCCCTTTGAATTTGGGGGGCTTGGCATTTACGCTGCTGGTGATGTTTTGAACTATGCCTTCCTTGCTTCTAGACTGCAATCGGCCAGCCTACAGACTGAACTTCTTCGGCAGTCTGGTATTGGTGCTACTGGATCTTCCTTTGATGATGCCCTGCATGTTTTTAACGAGAAAATGAAGACCGACCTTTTGGGTAGCTCTTGTGAAATTGCTGCCCCCAAACTCATGAAGAAACTGGCAGATTTATATTTCGCACGTGTCACCAAAGAGGCTGAATCCACCTTCTGCTTATCTGCTAGACATATGGCCCTATGGGGATCGCAAATGGAAGACCATACTTCAGACTGGCTCAGAGTGGTCCCGATAGCTGGGCTGGGACAGACTATGAATGCTAGAACTTACAGATGTGTACTATGTTATCGGCTAGGCGTTCCCCTCTTCTCAGTTCAGATGCCGTGTTCAGCTTGCTCCAAGGTTTTCACAGGGGATATTTATGGGGACCATGATGTATCATGTGCTGGCACTATTGGTATTAAACATCGGCACAACATAGTGCGTGACACTTTGATTGATATCTGTTCTCGATCTAGGGTCTCAGCTCGTAAAGAGGTTGACATCGGATTGGGTGGAGAAAGGGAGCAAGTCTTACGGCCAGCAGATATCTTGCTCTATTCCTGGGATGGAGGGCAGGACGTATATGTCGATTTGACGGGGTCGTCCCCCCTCACACAAACTGGTATGATGGATTTTGTGCCAGGTCGTGCAGTGATTGACGCCGCCAAACGTAAGCGCATCAAATACGGAGCCAAATGTACAGACATTGGATCTGGGTTCACCTCTTTCTCATTTTCCTCCTTAGGAGAACTTGAGTTATATTTAGACGGTCAAAGAAGTACTCAAACCCCCGTCGTTAAAGTGTTCTCGATGGGTTTTCCAGCCAG
>BPTQ01000006.1:97671143-97706012 GCA_019973895.1 Chrysanthemum seticuspe
AATAATAATAATAATAATAATAATAATAATAATAATAATAATAATAATAATAATAATAATAATAATAATAATAATAATAATAATAATAATAATAATAATAATAATAATAATAATAATAATAATAATAATAATAATAATAATAATAATAATAATAATAATAATAATAATAATAATAATAATAATAATAATAATAATACTAATAATAATAATACTAATAATAATAATAATAATAATAATAATAATAATAATAATAATAATAATAATAATAATACTAATAATAGTAATAGAAAGGCCCTCTAACAAACTCGGTTGTTTCCCCTCTCCCAGTCCTAACGTCCCTATCTTAGTGTATCATCAAAACAAACCCTAATATCGACAAATTTTGGCTCAAGGCAATGCTACCCCTCCTCCTCCTCCACCTAATACATCTACTTCTGATAAACTTCTACCATTTTATATTACAACTATCTTGTTTCAGGGTATTCGTAACTCGGTTGTTATAAGGGTCAAAATTAGGATCGAAAATGACACATATTTCAAAAAAATCAAGACGAATTTGACATGTAAAAAAAATGAATGAAATTGACAAAATCTATATCATTTTTAAGTAAATTATCTCTAATATAGAAAGGTATAAGTTTAAATGAACCAACACTCGATAAAACTCACGAGCCGAGCAGAGTAAGTTGAAAGTCAAACTCGACCAAAAAATCTCGACTCAGTTTTAAATAGTTTACATGTCAATCTCTAACAAATTAGAAACAATCTCTAACGTAATTATCTTTTGCATAATATGGCATGTGATGTTTGTATGTACGCGTAATTATGTTTTGCGGTAAGTTATGCCTTTTACGCCTGTTGATAATGAAAAAAGGTTAGTCAAACTTAGAGGTGGCAAAATGGTTGGGTTGGGTTGGATTAGGTCTTGGGTCTTAGATGGGTATAGGTTTATATGAGTATGGGTCAAGATGGGTCACTTGAAATGATGTGTCTAGATTTGTATGGGTCTTAATGGGTATGAGTCGGGTGGGGTTTTTTTGGGTTTTACTATTTTTTTTTTGTTTCATCATGGAACATAATAATTAATTACTGTAAACAAAGACAAAAAATATATTTAATATCCATTTTTTACGTTTTCGTCAATTTTTATATGTTTTCATCCGTTTTCGTCTGTATTTTTACGTTTTCATATGTTTTCATCCGTTTTTGTCTGGTTTTATCCGTTTTTTACGTTATTATACGTTTTCGTCCGTTTTATACGATTTCGTCCGTTTTTATACGTTTTCATATGTTTTTATAAGTTTTCATCTGTTTTTATATGTTTTCATCAGTTTTTATACGTTTTTGTCAGTTTTAATACGTTTTCGTCCTTTTTTACACGTTTTCATCCATTTTTATACGTTTTCGTCAGTTTTTATACGTTTTCGTCCGTTTTTTACGTTTTTTTTTTCCTTTTTAATACGATTTCGTTTTTATACGTTTTCGTCCATTTTAATACGTTTTCGTCCTTTTTTTTTTTTTTACTTTTTCATCATTTTTTATATGTTTTCGTCAGTTTTTATACGTTTTCGTCAGTTTTCATACGTTTTCGTCAGTTTTTATAGGTTTTCATCTGTTTTTATACGTTTTTATTTATTTTTATACGTTTTCATATGTTTTTTACTTTTTTGTCAGTTTTAATACGTTTTCGTCCATTTTTACACGTTTTTCATCCGTTTTATATGTTTTCGTCAGTTTTTATTTGTTTTCGTCTGTTTTCATCCGTTTTTTAAAATGTCATCCGTTTTCGTCCGTTTCTATACTTTTCATCCGTTTTTAACATTTTAAGCCGTTTCGTCCGTTTTCAACTGTTTCGTCCGTTTATTTACGTCTTCGTCTATTTTTTATTCGTTTTCATCCGTTTTTAAACGTTTTCGTCCGTTTTTTACGTTATTGTCCGTTTTCATTTGTTTTCGTCCGTTTTCATACAATTTCATCCGTTTTCATTCGCTTTTTACGTTTTTAGTCGTTTTCGTCCGTTTTTTACGTTTTCGTCCGTCTTGATACATTTTCGTCCATTTTTTACGTTTATGTTTTTTATGTTTTCGTCCATTTTTATACGTTATCATCCGTTTTTCGCCGTTTTAATACGTCTTCGTCTGTTTTTTTACGTTTTCGACGGTTTTTGTCTTTGAAAACGTAAAAAAGACGAAAACGTGTAAAAACGGACAAAAACGTAAAAAACGGACGAAAACGTATTAAAACGAACGAAAACGTTAACAAATGGCCGGAAAGTGTAAAAAGGACAAAAACGTAAAAGAAGGACGGAAACGTGTAAAAACGGACAAAACGTAAAAAATGGTCGAAAACGTGTAAAAACGGATAAAAGCATAAAAATCGGACAAAAACGTAAAAAACCCTTACGAAAACGTGCAAAAGCGGACAAAAACGTTAAAAACCGGACGAAAACGAAAATAAACAGACGAAAACGTAAAAAAACTGACGAAAACGTCTAAAAACGGACAAAAACGTAAAAAAGCGGACGAAAATGTGAAAAAACCTGCGAAAACGTAAAAAACGGACGAAAACGCGTGAAAATGGGCAAAAACGAGTGAAAACGGACAAAAACGTAAATAGCGGACAAAAACGTGTAAAAACGAATACAAACATAAAAAACCGGACGAAAACGTCTAAAACCGGACAAAAATGTGCAAAAACAGACACGTTAAAAAATGGACGAAAACGTAAAAAACAGACGAAAACGTGTAAAAACGGACAAAAACGTTAAAAAAAAGAATAGGGGGACGAAAATGTGAAAAAACGGGCGAAAACGTAAAAAAACGGACGAAAACTTGTGAAAACGTACAAAAACGGACGAAAACGGATAAAAACAAAAAAACCGGATGAAAAAGTTTAAAACGGACAAAAACTTAAAAAAACCAGACGAAAACGTGCAAAAATGGACAAAAACGTTAAAAGAAACAGAAAACATAAAAAAAACAGGCGAAAATGTGTATAAACGAACAAAGATGTAAAAAAGCGGAAGAAAACGTGAAAAAACGGGCGAAAACGTAAAAAACAGACGAAAACGTAAAAAAACGGACGAAAACGTGTTAAAACGGTTAAAACGTAAAAAACGGACGAAAACCTATAAAAACGAACAAAAACAGTTAAAAACGTAAGAAAACGGATGAAAGCGTATAAAAAAAGGAAAATGCTAAAAATGTATGGAAACGTAAGAAAACGTATAAAAGTAGACTGTGAGTGATTATTGAGAAAATTACTAAAAGAGGCCAAATTTTCAATGTTGGTCCATTTTCTAGACACTTTTAGCATCCTTTTCCCATTTAGGCCATGCTCAACTGCTCGACTCTATTATATTTATGACATGTGTCAAGTGTTAGGTAAGATATTTTTTACTTTTAACTTAAATGACCAATTTACCCTCAAACACATATATAAAACACACCACATATTTCATTTTTTCTAATTTTTTTTATCTCTCTCTCTACCACCAAGCTCCGGCCATCCTGCCACCATCATCATCATCATAAAAGCCATATATAAAATTGTGGTGGCGACAAGATCCGGTGTCACCATCACCATCATCAAGATCCTGCCACCATCACCATCGTCAAGATCCTGCCATCATCACCATCGTCAAGATCCTGCCACGATCCTGCCACCATCACCATCGTCAAGATCCTGCCACCATCAAGATCTACAGATCCGGTGTCGAGATCTACAGATCCGGTGTCGAGAATTTGGTTTTGATTGTGATTATTATTATGTTGGCAATGTTTTATTTTAATTTGGTTGTAAGTAAATAAGTTTAAACCTGTAACATCTTTCGATAAAACCTGCTGCATCTTTATCGAATTGGAAAATGTTTTTTAATTTTCTACGCACATCCAGTCATGTAATATTTTGGTTGCTTGCTTCGTAGATTAATTGCTTGTTCTTTGACCAAACTCTGATGCGTTTTTGTTTTTTTGTTTTTTTTAAATAAAATTGTGGAGATTGATTTATTGAATGGGTGGATCGAGTGATGAAATAAGTAATTTTGTGTCACTTTTGATCAGTATAGGTAATTTTTGTGGTTGAGCAGTGGTGGTCGAGCAGTGGTAGTCGAGCAGTCGAGCAGATGAGAAGTGGTAGTCGAGCATGTGGAAAACTAGAAGGGGGGGGGGGGTCGAGCAGTTTACCAATTAAAACTTCGTTTTCAAATATTTAGATCGACTTATGTCAATCTATTTAGATGTGTATGTTGGACATTGATAGATAGATAGATATATAAAAGTGTAATGAAAGATAAAGAGTAAGAAGCACATAACCACGACACGAGTATTTATAGTGGTTCGGCTACAAGGACACCTTCCTTGCCCTACTCTACTCCCCGAGTCACCTATTCGAGAGTTCGTAATCACTACACGACACCAACTCCTTATGGCGGAGAAGCCTTCACAACGTCGCCAACTCTATTTCCGGTACTAGGCTAACCACCGGGTTCTTTCACCAAGGAGAACCACACCAACCATAATGTCGCCTACCCTTTATCCGGTACTAGGCTAAGTACCGAATTCCATTACAATGGAGGAACTACTTCCCAACACTACACAATACCTAATCCCAAAGGAGACCCACTCCTTGTTACAACACCATCAAGGATATCAACATCCTTGGAAACAAACTATCACTATTTGTATAACGATGCACCTCATCGATTATACGACCTTGGCATCCTTCACTAATGCCACTTGATTTGACTCCTAGGCATCTTTCACTAATGCCCTTGACACGAATGCTTGCAGCTTTCACTAATGCCTTTGTCTTGACTCCTTTAGCATTCTTCACTAATGCTTTTGACACGGACGTTAAGCACCTTTCACTAATGCTTTCGTCTTGACTCTTTAGGCATCCTTCACTAATGCCTTGGACACAACACCTCTACGGAGGAAGAAAGAAGTATCAACAAGATAACCTCAGTAGTCTTGATAATGATGAAGCATGGCAACTCATGGACTTGAGCTTGCTCGACTTCAAGAAGTGGTGATCTCGCCTTTAAGAGGAACCAAGAGAATCACACAAAAACAAAAGACAAACCACATAGAAAGATCCCTTAGGATCAGTGGTTAGAGAGTTACAATACTTGGGGAAAGTATGTGTAGAAGTGGCAACCCAAAAGGAAGAAATGACTCACTATTTATTGAAGAAAAACATCTTATGTTCCACGGATCCCACGAATCCCTCACTTGAGGGATCCGTCCAGTGCAATATTGGGGATCCGTGGGACGCTCCCTTTTGCCCATGGGTTTTGGTTCATGGGTCATGGGTTATGGATCATGGTATCAAAGTAGATACAATGTATCTCCAAGATGCAATGCATCTAGTCCATGGTTCATGGATTAAAACTATGGGTCATGGATTAAAACCATGTATGACTTAGGCATGATGTCATGCAATGGGTTATGGGTCAAGCTCCATGGGTATGCGTCATGGACTTTGGGTTGTACCCAACTATTCAATGTATTTGGTCAATGGGTCAAATACTTAAGTTTCTACCCATTTATATTACCCATTATAATACATACTAGTTATGTATATATTTGTCCAATATGTAAACACTAGTTGTTGTACATATCTATCATAAAATCACTTATACTTGTTTTAGTGTTTTACGTGAAAACGTGAGTGCGTTAGAAAACTATTGGCTCAAACCATTTACGTATTTTATTTGTTTCGTTAAAATGATTTTACGTTTGTTATCGACAAAACATTAGAATATCGTAAAATACAACTAAACGTTTTTAGGACTTATTTGTATTAACAGAGCAGTTGAGCAGCGGTGGTGGTGGTGGTGGTGAGGTAGGTGGATGGAGTTAGGTGAGGATATGTGAGATAATTAATAAAGAAATATAATAAGGGTAAATTAGTCATTTAAGTTAAAAGTAAAAAATGTCTCACCTAACACTTGACCCATGTCATAAAAATAATGGAGTCGAGCAGTTGAGCATGGCCTAAATGGGAAAAGGATGCTAAAAGTGTATAGAAAATGGACCAACTTTGAAAATTTGGCCTCTTTCGGTAATTTTCTCTTTTTATAATTTTAGTTAACAACCAACTTAAACCATGTGGATATTGTATTAGACCCATGTGGGTATATTATTAGACCCAACTAAACCCATTAATATTAATTAATTAAAATCAACAAAACCCATCTAGACCAATCTATAAAAATAAACTAAACCCATTTAGACGCATCTCATTAAAAAAATTTACCAAACTAGACCCAAATTTAACCATTGGGTCTTAACAACAATTGACACAACTATAAACAAACAAGACTTGCAACAATTCGTTGAAGCTTGGAATGCCTTGATCTTCTTTGCTACAAAAGATGATCACTAAAAAAGTAATGAAAATGAGTTAGATGAAAGAGAATGAGAGAATGTATGCGTTTTATGCTTGAAAGGGATGAAAAAACAACTTGGGTGTGTCTTGCTATTTATAGCCAAAGAGTCCAGCAACACATGGATCACACAGAACCAAAAACTTGGTTCCGTCCTTGTTAAATTTTGGTTTCGTGGGTCTGTCATATAATCTTAACAAATCTAACAAAATATTCACTATATCTTACCAAGATCTTAACATATCTTACCAAGATTACATTTGATATGTTGAGTGAAAACAAGATATCCAAGAAATTTTCCAATGATTACATGATAATACAAGACATGATGTAATATGCATTTTCATTTTTAGTTTTATATTTTTATATAAATAACTATTGTAATGAACATGTTAGCAAACTAAATGAATTTTATTAGATGAGTGAAAAACAATATTTGATCACATATGTTTATTTAAGTCACATTTTTGTTTTATTGTAAAAGCTAATTTACTTGTGGAGAATTAAAAATGTAATGTGTCTTTTTATTTAACTTTTAATAGTGGCATTTTTCTTAAAGAGACAAACTACCCCTTTTGTGAACAAATGTTGAAAACATTTTGTATTTAAGAAAAGTTTGTAGCCATATGTAAAAGTCTTGACAAGATTTATACTTTTGCTAAAATGAAATTTATTACCGTTAACAACAAAATATAGCAAATATCATATAATATAAACAACGTTTTTTAAGACGATATTTGTATTAACAAATTGTGTTTTTTTTTTTTTTTTCATTTTGACTTTTTGCTATTATATAATGATTTTTCTAAATTTTGACAGTTTTAGAACCATTTTATCCCTCGTTGTTAATTAGAAGTGTTATTAAACAAAGTACTAAATCACAAGATAGACACGATAAAATGAATTTAAAGGAATTGATGTGTAATAGAAAGTTAAAAAAAGAAAAAGGGAAGGCAAAGAAAATGACAAGTAAGCCACACACTTTTTAGTATTATCTTTATACGAAATAGTACTAGATGAGTAGATGAGCACCCATGCATAACAGTAATATTTTGTAACGATAGATAATTATACTTGTGATATTATGGTAAAGTGTTTCATGTGACATTCATGCATTAAATGTAATATAATCCAAAATTAATTGTAAAATATTGTAAATACGATAGTTCAACTCAATAACAAAACACGACAATCTTACATTAACCTTATCTTGCCAGGATAGGAGATCGTTCAACAATATTACCAACATCTAAATATTATCAAAATTAGATGAGCATTGATTCGCTCCAAACAGTCAAGTTTTATCACGCAAGCTGGCCACTTGTGAATGACCAACCGTAATAAACTTAAAACAGTCTGGAAACAAATGCAATGAAGTCCGGGAGAGTATAGTGTTTCCCCAGGTCGTTATGTCCCAACGAGCCGTGCGAGAATAGTCAAACGTTTAGTGATCGAGAAGATTTGAACATATAAGGAGATATGATTTATTATAACTACAGAATAAGTGTATAAATTACAACGGCTTAAATGCAAATTAAAGAGAATTAAAAAGATAAAAAATATTAAATAAACGCTATCACTATTTGCAAAACGATGTTTTTGTTTTTATGTTTTATAAAACTTAAATTAAAAAAAACTACGCGACGTACAAAACAAAATGTGAAACTGGAGCAATATTAATTCTAAAAATATGAAAATGATATTTTTACACTCCTAATGATAAAAGAAAATTTATAGAAAAAGAAAATTATTTTTATGACTATTTATCTAATTATTATTAATTAAAAACTAATTTTACTTATTAATTAATAGCCTAAAATACTAGAAAATATAAAATAAAGCTAGAAAAATATAATTGTGACTTGGAAAAATCTAAAATAACTAAAAAGAATTTTAAAAACTATTTTTGTATTTTTCTGATTATTTTTCTATTTTTTATGAATTTTAAACTATTTAAAACTACTTAAATTGCTTAAAAATACAAATTTAACTAATAAAAATCTGGAAAAATATTTTTTTGGCTTTTTATATTTATCTTAACTTAAGAAAAATGAAAAATTATTTTTTTGAACTTTTTCTAATTTAATTGCAATAAAAGCTAATTAAAATGGCCTAAAAACTATTTTTAATTAAGAAAAATAGCAAACTGACTTGGAAAAATATGAAAAATTCAGGGAAAGTCTAAAATAATGTTAAGAATCTAGGAAAAATAGAAAAACAGTAGCTTATGTGGAGGAAATTGAAACTGCAATACAAGTGCTTATGTAATAAGCACTTGAATAAGCCAAAGGAAAACCAATAAGCACCAACTGTTTACAGAAGCTCTAATATACTATAAGTGATTAAATGCAACTAATCTTAACTGATTTTAACCTCTAAATCATCATTTGCCAAGATTTGGTGATTTGAAATAAGTGATAAAAACAGGTTTGACCCACCACTTTTGAGCTTAAGCACAGACTACCAAATAAGCTAAAACTTAAAACAAAAGATTAGAACCTAAACAAGACCTGGTTAAGAATCTTTAAACCAAAAATCAGACCTAGTCAAGCTCTGATGAGCTTGTTACAAGCCTAGCAATAAGCTGAGAAAACTCAGCTTTGACTGAGTTTGTGAACAGGGCACATAAGCCCTGTTTGATAAGCTTTTTTGAAGGCTTTAGAAAATTACCAAAAATCTAACAAATTGATAACAAGTAACTTGACCAGTTGAAGTTTTAAAAACAAAAAGTCTCACTTGATTTGGACCAATAATGAACCTATGAAAAATCACTCTAGTTTGGAGAAAACTGAGTTTTCCATCCTTTTTGACTTTTAAGCAGTTGAGATTATTTGACTTTGGTGAGATTTGAATCTAATTTAAGGATTATTTGACACAACCGCGGTATTGTTAATAGTAGAAACTATAAGGGATGATACCGGGGTCAAAGATGGTGTCCTCATTCCCGAAAGAGAAAAGGGAAAGAGCAACCACACCATTTGTGAAGAATGGAACAAAGATATGCATGAGAATGCAAGTCCATTTCTCATCAGAAAGAAGCAAATCACCATTTTTGACACTTTTAAGCTTAAACTTGAAGCTTATATGGTGATTGTCAATAAGATGTCCGGGAGGGAGGGTGGGAAACGGTTCTTCAATCAACAGATTTTCTAGAAAAAGGATGTCCCCCTCCGGATCAAAGTAAGTATTATCAATTCTTGTTGGAATTGACTCATCACTAAGAAAGGCATCGACTTCATTCCAAAAGTTGTCATCTTCCTCATCAGGAGTGAGAGAAGGGATGGAAGAGTCGGGATTAATAAGACTGGGAGATGATGGATCATTTTTGAGCAATTCTTCAATGGGAAGAATGTCTTCCATTGGATCACAAACATCATCATCCAATTCAGATGAAACTGAAGAGAGTTTGGTTTCATCCACAGAGTTAACAAACTCGATACGATAAACTGATTCCGGAGGTGGGACAAGTGGTGTGCTCTTAGAGCTAGCAATTTCCACCACTTCCGATGAAGTCTCCGATTCAAGATCATCATCATCAAGAATACTCTTGACTTCCCTGGTACAACTTTCAAACCATTTGTTTGAACCAGGGTTGATTTTCAAAGCATTTAGCTCAGCACGTTTTTGAAAACTCCTCTTAACCGTGAAATTTGAGAGTGTTGCATTGAATCTTTCAGATTTTTGATCAATTGTGGCAACACTCTGTTTGGACAGAGGTTTGGAGTTCTGGTTGATATTCAATGTGAGCTCTTCGTTGTCAACCCGTATGGTCAACTCTTCAGCAAACACATCAATCAGAGCACGACTCGTTCTCAAGAAAGCTCTCCCTAAGATGAGGGGAACTCTAGGATCTGCATCGAAGTCTACTACAACAAAGTCAGTAGGAAAGTGAAACTTTCCCACTTTCATCACGACATCCTCGGCTATCCCAAGTGGACGAGTTATGGTACGGTCCGCTAGCTCGAGTGTCATACAAGTGGATGAAAGTTTAGGAAGAGACAGTTTCTTCCATACTGAGAGTGGCATGAGGTTAATGCTAGCGCCAAGATCGGCCAAGGCGGAGCATTGAACCATCCCCAAGAAATCACATGGGATTAGAAATCTGCCAGGGTCTTCGAGCTTTTTGGGAAGCTTCTTGAGAAGGACCACTGAGCATTGCTCATTAAGAGGGGTTTTAGCCATCTCAGATAGTTTATCTTTGTTGGTCAGTAAGCCTTTAAGCGTGGATGCAAATTTAGGCATTAGAACGAGAGCATCAACGAAGCTTATATCAAAGTGTAGCTCATTGAAGATTTGGAAAATTTTTTCCATTTGCTCTTTGTTTTTGTCTTTGAGCTTCTCATCATTCATTCTTGATGGGTAAGGAAGCTGACTAGACTTTTGAGCCGGGATGGAAGTGTTTTCTGGCTCAGAATTTGTCTTCGGAACTTCGGGTTCCGGACTTAAAGCTTGGACTACCGAAGGTTGGACGTGTGCGGTACTTCGTGGGCTTGAGAATTGCACCTTGTCCGTTGTATCTTTGGTAACTTGACTCACTGCTCCTGGTGGAGGAGGCATTGGAGTCGAAGGTCCATTGTGCGTCTTACCACTACGAGTGGTGACGGCTTTCAACTCGGCATTTGGATTGGTAATTGTATTGCTTGGGAGTCCTCCAGAAGATGATGAAGCTTGGTTCATATTCATGTTCATGAAACTGCTCATCATATTCTTCAACTCATTTGTCTGCCGAGACATTGTGGTATCAATTTCCTTCTTTAGCTCAACCCTCATGTTATTGATCTGAGTTTGCATTGAACGTATGCTTGACTCAGTAATTTTCATGAAGTCATTTGGTGGGGTAGCATGAGAAGGTTGTTGATAACTGTGCTGATTTGGAGCTTGATATGGTGGGTTGAAATTGTTCCGGTTTTGATTGAAATTTTGAGAGTTATTGAAATTTTGTCCTTGATTCGGAACAAAACGATTTTGATTGCCATGGTTTTGCACAGGAGGAAAACCAGGTGGTGTCATACCGCTAGGTGCACGGTAATGAGGATCAGCTTGTGGTCGGTATTGATTGTGGTTTACCGAAGCTACGGGAGCTTGGTAAAAGGAAGCATCGGTTGCTTGACAATCATAATACGCGTGTGGACCACTACAAGTTTCACACACCTTGTTTACGGCTTTGATTGGTTCTGGCTTATGAATTTCGCTTTTGATTTCCTTTACATCTTTTATCATACAACGGATGGCATCCGTTAGAGCTGCTATCGGAGCAGCTAACTCAGAAGAGTTATTAGCTGTAGAAGCAGGAGTGTTAGGAGTATTGACTTTGTTGCGAGAAATAGGAACTTTTGATTTTTGCTCGCAAATCTCAATCACATCTTTAGGCTTACGATTCAAGATATTGCCACCGGCGGCTGCATTCAAGGAATCTTGATCGTTACCGTTCAACCCATTATAAAAGATATTAACTTGTTGAAGCTCCGTGAATTCATGATGGGGGCATTTCCTGAGGAGATCTTTGAATCTCTCCCATGCCTCTCCAAAGTTTTCATCGAAATTTTGACGAAATCCAGAAATTTCATTTTTAAGATTAGTCGTCTTTGATGGAGGAAAGAAATGATTGACAAACTTTTGAACAAGTTCTTCCCAAGTTTCGATGGATCGAGGGGGTTCTTTTTCCAGCCAAATTCGGGCTGTCCCCTCAAGTGAGAATGGAAATAGCATCAACTTGATGACTTTTTGTGGCACATCCTTAAAATTGATAGTTGAAGTCAACTTGTTAAACCAACGGATGTGTGCATACGGGTCTTCTCGGTCAAACCCGTGGAATTGATTTGTAGACACAAGTTGGATCAAATGTGTCTTCAATTCAAAGTGATCAGAATTGATTACTGGTAGAATAATGGCATCTCCATAACCCTCGGTGGGTGCTTGGAGCATTTCCGCCATAGTTCGTTCGTCTGCCATATTGTTGTTTGAAATAGGTACGAATCTCGGGTTCGACTATTTGGGCAGCACGTCTACGAGAACGTCGTCTAGGAATTTCTGCTAGATCACGAAAAGGACTCAATGATCTAGAAGAACGAGTGCGCATGCACTAGAGTTAACTCTAAGGGATCTCAGAGTTAAGGAAAGGAATTATGAAATTGGTGAAAATGGGGTAAGAAGAATCTTTTTGGGTTTTCTGGTTCTGACAAGTAGATATAACAACAAATCCAATTAAAACAAGATCGAGGCAAAACAACAGTGAACTTAAACCAATAATCACAATATGAATGGCTTCTTTGAAAAAGGTACACCACTCACAAGGACACAAAGGCAAGTTTTAAATCTTTGGTTCGGGAACTTATTATGGTCGTACCCCCAGTTAGGTAGTACACTGCCTTGGTTTGCGGTGGTAATCTTTTATGTTGTTGTTATTAAACACAGAAAACGACAAATCTTTTTGTATTTTTATCTTTGATACATATATAGAAACAAAAGCAAAATATTTTTGTGTTTTATACGTTTTTGGCTGTTTTTGGGTTTTTGGATTTTTTTATAAGAATATATATAGATATAGATAGATGGTATGAACAAGGAGTGATTATTCAAATCACTAATCTGCTAAACGTAAGACAATTAGCACAGCTCCCCGGCAGCGGCGCCAAAATTTGATTCGCTCCAAACAGTCAAGTTTTATCACGCAAGCTGGCCACTTGTGAATGACCAACCGTAATAAACTTAAAACAGTCTGGAAACAAATGCAATGAAGTCCGGGAGAGTATAGTGTTTCCCCAGGTCGTTATGTCCCAACGAGCCGTGCGAGAATAGTCAAACGTTTAGTGATCGAGAAGATTTGAACAGATAAGGAGATATGATTTATTATAACTACAGAATAAGTGTATAAATTACAACGGCTTAAATGCAAATTAAAGAGAATTAAAAAGATAAAAAATATTAAATAAACGCTATCACTATTTGCAAAACGATGTTTTTGTTTTTATGTTTTATAAAACTTAAATTAAAAAAAAACTACGCGACGTACAAAACAAAATGTGAAACTGGAGCAATATTAATTCTAAAAATATGAAAATGATATTTTTACACTCCTAATGATAAAAGAAAATTTATAGAAAAAGAAAATTATTTTTATGACTATTTATCTAATTATTATTAATTAAAAACTAATTTTACTTATTAATTAATAGCCTAAAATACTAGAAAATATAAAATAAAGCTAGAAAAATATAATTGTGACTTGGAAAATCTAAAATAACTAAAAAGAATTTTCAAAACTATTTTTGTATTTTTCTGATTATTTTTCTATTTTTTATGAATTTTAAACTATTTAAAACTACTTAAATTGCTTAAAAATACAAATTTAACTAATAAAAATCTGGAAAAATATTTTTTTGGCTTTTTATATTTATCTTAACTTAAGAAAAATGAAAAATTATTTTTTTGAACTTTTTCTAATTTAATTGCAATAAAAGCTAATTAAAATGGCCTAAAAACTGTTTTTAATTAAGAAAAATAGCAAACTGACTTGGAAAAATATGAAAAATTCAGGGAAAGTCTAAAATAATGTTAAGAATCTAGGAAAAATAGAAAAACAGTAGCTTATGTGGAGGAAATTGAAACTGCAATACAAGTGCTTATGTAATAAGCACTTGAATAAGCCAAAGGAAAACCAATAAGCACCAACTGTTTACAGAAGCTCTAATATACTATAAGTGATTAAATGCAACTAATCTTAACTGATTTCAACCTCTAAATCATCATTTGCCAAGATTTGGTGATTTGAAATAAGTGATAAAAACAGGTTTGACCCACCACTTTTGAGCTTAAGCACAGACTACCAAATAAGCTAAAACTTAAAACAAAAGATTAGAACCTAAACAAGACCTGGTTAAGAATCTTTAAACCAAAAATCAGACCTAGTCAAGCTCTGATGAGCTTGTTACAAGCCTAGCAATAAGCTGAGAAAACTCAGCTTTGACTGAGTTTGTGAACAGGGCACATAAGCCCTGTTTGATAAGCTTTTTTGAAGGCTTTAGAAAATTACCAAAAATCTAACAAATTGATAACAAGTAACTTGACTAGTTGAAGTTTTAAAAACAAAAAGTCTCACTTGATTTGGACCAATAATGAACCTATGAAAAATCACTCTAGTTTGGAGAAAACTGAGTTTTCCATCCTTTTTGACTTTTAAGCAGTTGAGATTATTTGACTTTGGTGAGATTTGAATCTAATTTAAGGATTAATTATGAAGTATTATGATGAAATAGAACTACTTCAAGCTTTATCTATGAACTTTAAACACAACACAAGCTTTTGATTCTTTGAAAATCCAACAGTTGAGCTTATAAAACAGTTAACAAAAGATTTTGACTTTTAAGGTTTGCAGATGCAATATAATGACAGATATGAATCAAATAGCACTAATCAGGCATGAACCAACAGATAACTACTACTGACTAGACCTCTAACACAGATTAAGCTATAAATCCAAACACTACTTTTGAAACTGTTTTGCAATGAAAATGAGATAAACTACTTAACTAGCTAATGATTTTGATCAAACTGACTTAAATTAACTTGAATACAACTTAATGAGCAGATTTAAACTATTTGTTACTACAAATAAGGATTATGCAAATAGCTTGAAAATGACTTACAAATGTCCTTAGCCACAGTGGCTAGCCACTGCACACAATGAACCACTAACCTAATCTAAACTAACCCAACTGCTTCTAAATCAACCCAAATTCAGCTCTGCTTCTCCCATAAATCATTTCCAAACTTGCTTAACCAAGATCTTCTTCACAGTTGACTTTTATTGACTTTAGACCAAATATGTTTGAAACATAAATATAAGCTTATCAAAAGCTATGAGGAGCTTATGTAAGCTTATATGAGCTTAAAAATAAACTACTAAACACTTGTACATAAGATTTTGATATTGCAATTTGAAACAGTGAACATAAATTAGGAATTGTAAACACAAACTGAAATTGATGCTTGAAATTAGTTTGAATACACTTAAATGACTTAATTTGATATATTGAAACAAAACATTACAACTTAAAGCTTAATTAAAAACAGAAACATGAAATACGACATACATGTGAAAATAAAAATTAACTACTGCTTGAACAAGCTTCTTCTTCTCTCTTTTATACACCAAATGGCTTCCTCTCTCTCCTCTGACTGATTCCCATCACTAATTGGAGCCATTGGATGGCTAGAAATGATCTTGGCCCTTGATTTGGTTTTGGCGGGAAAAACTGTTTTGAGAGTTGGGCTCTGATATAGCTAGTAGGGGGGGGGGTGGCATTTATTGTAGTGGGTTGTGATGATGAGGGGGTGGTTTGAGGTGATAAGGTCTGGGAAAGGAGGTGACTGGTGAGGGTTGCAGAGCAAGTTGGGGAAGACAGGTGGTGGGAGGGAAAAAGGTGTTCGTTTGACTTGGTTTGACTAGGCAGTCCAAAAAGATAATGACAGGGGGGTCAAAATGATATAGTGGCAGGGGTCCAAATCTGTTTTGACAAGGCTATGTTTTAAATACAAGGACTAAACTTGTATTTTCTGAAAAGACCAAGGACCAAACCTGTAATTTTCCAAACTTGTTTCAAGGGACCAAAATTGACAAGCTTTGAAAGTTTAGGGACCTAACTTGTCATTATTGAAAGTTAAGGGACCTAAGTTGTAATTTTTGAAAGTTAAAGGACCTAAGTTGTAAATTTGTAATTTTAAATCTCAAGGACCAATTTTGACAACTTAAGAATCCCTAAGGACTTAAAATGATATTTTTCTTTATTTGGTTTTACCAGGGACTGTTTTTGACAACTTTTGAAACTTGGGGGACTAAAACTGCCAATTATGCAAACTTTATACGTTTTTCACCAGATTTTGATATTTTTGCATTTAAAACATATAAAACACTTATTTGTGATATTTTTATCATTTTGATACATTTCTGAGTGTTTTCAGATGTTTTTGCAGTTTAAACAGTACAAAAATGATGAGTATTTAGACACTCATCAATCCCCCACACTAAGATATTGCTAGTCCCTAGCAATGTTTTAAGAAAAATTAATGGATTTCATCTCTTTACCAAAAGCCATTACTTCTGGAGTAGCCAAATGTTTCAGTTCAAGTAAGAACCTTGGTACACTGATAACCAAATGATTTTGAGCAAACCATCAGCTTTCAACGGATTTGATTTGTCTTTACCAGAAGCCGTTTGCTTCTGGACTAGCCAACTCTTAGATAAATTATCAATATTATCTTTGGTGAGCTGATTACCAATTATGGTTTTTCCACTGCCTTTACCACAAGCCATAAACTTGCGGGCTAGCCAACTCTTCACTTTTAAGGATATGGTGAGCTGAATACCATACAATTTTGGGCAAATTGTAAGCCGTCAACGGATTTGAGATATCTTTACCAAGAGCCGTTTGCTCCTGGATTAGCCAATCCTTTTGTTTATTAGACAAGGTGGACTGATAACCATAAGTTGAGTAAGTGCAAAAACACTTACTCCAAAAAAAAATTTTGGCCAAAAATGGGGGAATTGGGCGGTATAATTACATGATAAAATTCGTGAGAATTCCCCCCCACACTAGAAATGAATATTGCCCTCAATATTCAAAGTACCGGCGGTTATGCCGAAACATAGAATGTAAAAGGGAAATACTACGGCCATTATTTAGCAAGGATTTTTTTTTTTTTTTTTTTTTTTTTTTTGATGAAACTCTTATATACAACAGCGTGGGGCAACTCCCCCACACTAGGGTGGTACACACGGGTGAAAACCCATGTTTAGCTACTGTTTTTGATTACCGAGTCGCTAGCTTGACTCGACCCCGAATTCATTGGTTCATGGGGAAAGTAACGTGGAAAACCAATCTCAATCGGACTTTCGTTCACAGTGTTAACAAACATATGAACATCAGAAAGTTCCACACCGACGAGACACAACCGCGGTATTGTTAATAGTAGAAACTATAAGGGATGATACCGGGGTCAAAGATGGTGTCCTCATTCCCGAAAGAGAAAAGGGAAAGAGCAACCACACCATTTGTGAAGAATGGAACAAAGATATGCATGAGAATGCAAGTCCATTTCTCATCAGAAAGAAGCAAATCACCATTTTTGACACTTTTAAGCTTAAACTTGAAGCTTATATGGTGATTGTCAATAAGATGTCCGGGAGGGAGGGTGGGAAACGGTTCTTCAATCAACAGATTTTCTAGAAAAAGGATGTCCCCCTCCGGATCAAAGTAAGTATTATCAATTCTTGTTGGAATTGACTCATCACTAAGAAAGGCATCGACTTCATTCCAAAAGTTGTCATCTTCCTCATCAGGAGTGAGAGAAGGGATGGAAGAGTCGGGAGTAATAAGACTGGGAGATGATGGATCATTTTTGAGCAATTCTTCAATGGGAAGAATGTCTTCCATTGGATCACAAACATCATCATCCAATTCAGATGAAACTGAAGAGAGTTTGGTTTCATCCACAGAGTTAACAAACTCGATACGATAAACTGATTCCGGAGGTGGGACAAGTGGTGTGCTCTTAGAGCTAGCAATTTCCACCACTTCCGATGAAGTCTCCGATTCAAGATCATCATCATCAAGAATACTCTTGACTTCCCTGGTACAACTTTCAAACCATTTGTTTGAACCAGGGTTGATTTTCAAAGCATTTAGCTCAGCACGTTTTTGAAAACTCCTCTTAACCGTGAAATTTGAGAGTGTTGCATTGAATCTTTTAGATTTTTGATCAATTGTGGCAACACTCTGTTTGGACAGAGGTTTGGAGTTCTGGTTGATATTCAATGTGAGCTCTTCGTTGTCAACCCGTATGGTCAACTCTTCAGCAAACACATCAATCAGAGCACGACTCGTTCTCAAGAAAGCTCTCCCTAAGATGAGGGGAACTCTAGGATCTGCATCGAAGTCTACTACAACAAAGTCAGTAGGAAAGTGAAACTTTCCCACTTTCATCACGACATCCTCGGCTATCCCAAGTGGACGAGTTATGGTACGGTCCGCTAGCTCGAGTGTCATACAAGTGGATGAAAGTTTAGGAAGAGACAGTTTCTTCCATACTGAGAGTGGCATGAGGTTAATGCTAGCGCCAAGATCGGCCAAGGCGGAACATTGAACCATCCCCAAGAAATCACACGGGATTAGAAATCTGCCAGGGTCTTCGAGCTTTTTGGGAAGCTTCTTGAGAAGGACCGCTGAGCATTGCTCATTAAGAGGGGTTTTAGCCATCTCAGATAGTTTATCTTTGTTGGTCAGTAAGCCTTTAAGCGTGGATGCAAATTTAGGCATTATAACGAGAGCATCAACGAAGCTTATATCAAAGTGTAGCTCATTGAAGATTTGGAAATTTTTTTCCATTTGCTCTTTGTTTTTGTCTTTGAGCTTCTCATCATTCATTCTTGATGGGTAAGGAAGCTGACTAGACTTTTTAGCCGGGATGGAAGTGTTTTCTGGCTCAGAATTTGTCTTCGGAACTTCGGGTTCCGGACTTAAAGCTTGGACTACCGAAGGTTGGACGTGTGCGGTACTTCGTGGGCTTGAGAATTGCACCTTGTCCGTTGTATCTTTGGTAACTTGACTCACTGCTCCTGGTGGAGGAGGCATTGGAGTCGAAGGTCCATTGTGCGTCTTACCACTACGAGTGGTGACGGCTTTCAACTCGGCATTTGGATTGGTAATTGTATTGCTTGGGAGTCCTCCAGAAGATGATGAAGCTTGGTTCATATTCATGTTCATGAAACTGCTCATCATATTCTTCAACTCATTTGTCTGCCGAGACATTGTGGTATCAATTTCCTTCTTTAGCTCAACCCTCATGTTATTGATCTGAGTTTGCATTGAACGTATGCTTGACTCAGTAATTTTCATGAAGTCATTTGGTGGGGTAGCATGAGAAGGTTGTTGATAACTGTGCTGATTTGGAGCTTGATATGGTGTGTTGAAATTGTTCCGGTTTTGATTGAAATTTTGAGAGTTATTGAAATTTTGTCCTTGATTCGGAACAAAACGATTTTGATTGCCATGGTTTTGCACAGGAGGAAAACCAGGTGGTGTCATACCGCTAGGTGCACGGTAATGAGGATCAGCTTGTGGTCGGTATTGATTGTGGTTTACCGAAGCTACGGGAGCTTGGTAAAAGGAAGCATCGGTTGCTTGACAATCATAATACGCGTGTGGACCACTACAAGTTTCACACACCTTGTTTACGGCTTTGATTGGTTCTGGCTTATGAATTTCGCTTTTGATTTCCTTTACATCTTTTATCATACAACGGATGGCATCCGTTAGAGCTGCTATCGGAGCAGCTAACTCAGAAGAGTTATTAGCTGTAGAAGCAGGAGTGTTAGGAGTATTGACTTTGTTGCGAGAAATAGGAACTTTTGATTTTTGCTCGCAAATCTCAATCACATCTTTAGGCTTACGATTCAAGATATTGCCACCGGCGGCTGCATTCAAGGAATCTTGATCGTTACCGTTCAACCCATTATAAAAGATATTAACTTGTTGAAGCTCCGTGAATTCATGATGGGGGCATTTCCTGAGGAGATCTTTGAATCTCTCCCATGCCTCTCCAAAGTTTTCATCGAAATTTTGACGAAATCCAGAAATTTCATTTTTAAGATTAGTCGTCTTTGATGGAGGAAAGAAATGATTGACAAACTTTTGAACAAGTTCTTCCCAAGTTTCGATGGATCGAGGGGGTTCTTTTTCCAGCCAAATTCGGGCTGTCCCCTCAAGTGAGAATGGAAATAGCATCAACTTGATGACTTTTTGTGGCACATCCTTAAAATTGATAGTTGAAGTCAACTTGTTAAACCAACGGATGTGTGCATACGGGTCTTCTCGGTCAAACCCGTGGAATTGATTTGTAGACACAAGTTGGATCAAATGTATCTTCAATTCAAAGTGATCAGAATTGATTATTGGTAGAATAATGGCATCTCCATAACCCTCGGTGGGTGCTTGGAGCATTTCCGCCATAGTTCGTTCGTCTGCCATATTGTTGTTTGAAATAGTACGAATCTCGGGTTCGACTATTTGGGCAGCACGTCTACGAGAACGTCGTCTAGGAATTTCTGCTAGATCACGAAAAGGACTCAATGATCTAGAAGAACGAGTGCGCATGCACTAGAGTTAACTCTAAGGGATCTCAGAGTTAAGGAAAGGAATTATGAAATTGGTGAAAATGGGGTAAGAAGAATCTTTTTGGGTTTTCTGGTTCTGACAAGTAGATATAACAACAAATCCAATTAAAACAAGATCGAGGCAAAACAACAGTGAACTTAAACCAATAATCACAATATGAATGACTTCTTTGAAAAAGGTACACCACTCACAAGGACACAAAGGCAAGTTTTAAATCTTTGGTTCGGGAACTTATTATGGTCGTACCCCCAGTTAGGTAGTACACTGCCTTGGTTTGCGGTGGTAATCTTTTATGTTGTTGTTATTAAACACAGAAAACGACAAATCTTTTTGTATTTTTATCTTTGATACATATATAGAAACAAAAGCAAAATATTTTTGTGTTTTATACGTTTTTGGCTGTTTTTGGGTTTTTGGATTTTTTTATAAGAATATATATAGATATAGATAGATGGTATGAACAAGGAGTGATTATTCAAATCACTAATCTGCTAAACGTAAGACAATTAGCACAGCTCCCCGGCAGCGGCGCCAAAATTTGATTCGCTCCAAACAGTCAAGTTTTATCACGCAAGCTGGCCACTTGTGAATGACCAACCGTAATAAACTTAAAACAGTCTGGAAACAAATGCAATGAAGTCCGGGAGAGTATAGTGTTTCCCCAGGTCGTTATGTCCCAACGAGCCGTGCGAGAATAGTCAAACGTTTAGTGATCGAGAAGATTTGAACAGATAAGGAGATATGATTTATTATAACTACAGAATAAGTGTATAAATTACAACGGCTTAAATGCAAATTAAAGAGAATTAAAAAGATAAAAAAATATTAAATAAACGCTATCACTATTTGCAAAACGATGTTTTTGTTTTTATGTTTTATAAAACTTAAATTAAAAAAAACTACGCGACGTACAAAACAAAATGTGAAACTGGAGCAATATTAATTCTAAAAATATGAAAATGATATTTTTACACTCCTAATGATAAAAGAAAATTTATAGAAAAATAAAATTATTTTTATGACTATTTATCTAATTATTATTAATTAAAAACTAATTTTACTTATTAATTAATAGCCTAAAATACTAGAAAATATAAAATAAAGCTAGAAAAATATAATTGTGACTTGGAAAAATCTAAAATAACTAAAAAAAATTTTCAAAACTATTTTTGTATTTTTCTGATTATTTTTCTATTTTTTATGAATTTTAAACTATTTAAAACTACTTAAATTGCTTAAAAATACAAATTTAACTAATAAAAATCTGGAAAAATATTTTTTTGGCTTTTTATATTTATCTTAACTTAAGAAAAATGAAAAAATATTTTTTTGAACTTTTTCTAATTTAATTGCAATAAAAGCTAATTAAAATGGCCTAAAAACTGTTTTTAATTAAGAAAAATAGCAAACTGACTTGGAAAAATATGAAAAATTCAGGGAAAGTCTAAAATAATGTTAAGAATCTAGGAAAAATAGAAAAACAGTAGCTTATGTGGAGGAAATTGAAACTGCAATACAAGTGCTTATGTAATAAGCACTTGAATAAGCCAAAGGAAAACCAATAAGCACCAACTGTTTACAGAAGCTCTAATATACTATAAGTGCTTAAATGCAACTAATCTTAACTGATTTTAACCTCTAAATCATCATTTGCCAAGATTTGGTTATTTGAAATAAGTGATAAAAACAGGTTTGACCCACCACTTTTGAGCTTAAGCACAGACTACCAAATAAGCTAAAACTTAAAACAAAAGATTAGAACCTAAACAAGACCTGGTTAAGAATCTTTAAACCAAAAATCAGACCTAGTCAAGCTCTGATGAGCTTGTTACAAGCCTAGCAATAAGCTGAGAAAACTCAGCTTTGACTGAGTTTGTGAACAGGGCACATAAGCCCTGTTTGATAAGCTTTTTTGAAGGCTTTAGAAAATTACCAAAAATCTAACAAATTGATAACAAGTAACTTGACTAGGTGAAGTTTTAAAAACAAAAAGTCTCACTTGATTTGGACCAATAATGAACCTATGAAAAATCACTCTAGTTTGGAGAAAACTGAGTTTTCCATCCTTTTTGACTTTTAAGCAGTTGAGATTATTTGACTTTGGTGAGATTTGAATCTAATTTAAGGATTGATTATGAAGTATTATGATGAAATAGAACTACTTCAAGCTTTATCTATGAACTTTAAACACAACACAAGCTTTTGATTCTTTGAAAATCCAACAGTTGAGCTTATAAAACAGTTAACAAAAGATTTTGACTTTTAAGGTTTGCAGATGGAATATAATGACAGATATGAATCAAATAGCACTAATCAGGCATGAACCAACATATAACTACTACTGACTAGACCTCTAACACAGATTAAGCTATAAATCCAAACACTACTTTTGAAACTGTTTTGCAATGAAAATGAGATAAACTACTTAACTAGCTAATGATTTTGATCAAACTGACTTAAATTAACTTGAATACAACTTAATGAGCAGATTTAAACTATTTGTTACTACAAATAAAGATTATGCAAATAGCTTGAAAATGACTTACAAATGTCCTTAGCCACAGTGGCTAGCCACTGCACACAATGAACCACTAACCTAATCTAAACTAACCCAACTGCTTCTAAATCAACCCAAATTCAGCTCTGCTTCTCCCATAAATCATTTCCAAACTTGCTTAACCAAGATCTTCTTCACAGTTGACTTTTATTGACTTTAGACCAAATATGTTTGAAACATAAATATAAGCTTATCAAAAGCTATGAGGAGCTTATGTAAGCTTATATGAGCTTAAAAATAAACTACTAAACACTTGTACATAAGATTTTGATATTGCAATTTGAAACAGTGAACATAAATTAGGAATTGTAAACACAAACTGAAATTGATGCTTGAAATTAGTTTGAATACACTTAAATGACTTAATTTGATATATTGAAACAAAACATTACAACTTAAAGCTTAATTAAAAACAGAAACATGAAATACGACATACATGTGAAAATAAAAATTAACTACTGCTTGAACAAGCTTCTTCTTCTCTCTTTTATACACCAAATGGCTTCCTCTCTCTCCTCTGACTGATTCCCAGCACTAATTGGAGCCATTGGATGGCTAGAAATGATCTTGGCCCTTGATTTGGTTTTGGAGGGAAAAACTGTTTTGAGAGTTGGGCTCTGATATAGCTAGTAGGGGGGGTGGCATTTATTGTAGTGGGTTGTGATGATGAGGGGGGTGGTTTGAGGTGATAAGGTCTGGGAAAGGAGGTGACTGGTGAGGGTTGCAGAGCAAGTTGGGGAAGACAAGTGGTGGGAGGGAAAAAGGTGTTCATTTGACTTGGTTTGACTAGGCAGTCCAAAAAGATAATGACAGTGGTCTCAAAATGATATAGTGGCAGGGGTCCAAATCTGTTTTGACAAGGCTATGTTTTAAATACAAGGACTAAACTTGTATTTTCTGAAAAGACCAAGGACCAAACCTGTAATTTTCCAAACTTGTTTCAAGGGACCAAAATTGACAAGCTTTGAAAGTTTAGGGACCTAACTTGTCATTATTGAAAGTTAAGGGACCTAAGTTGTAATTTTTGAAAGTTAAAGGACCTAAGTTGTAAATTTGTAATTTTAAATCTCAAGGACCAATTTTGACAACTTAAGAATCCCTAAGGACTTAAAATGATATTTTTCTTTATTTGGTTTTACCAGGGACTGTTTTTGACAACTTTTGAAACTTGGGGGACTAAAACTGCCAATTATGCAAACTTTATACGTTTTTCACCAGATTTTGATATTTTTGCATTTAAAACATATAAAACACTTATTTGTGATATTTTTATCATTTTGATACATTTCTGAGTGTTTTCAGATGTTTTTGCAGTTTAAACAGTACAAAAATGATGAGTATTTAGACACTCATCAAGCATTCATCTTTTCACTAATTTTTTTGTTCTATCTTGTTGTTAGGGTTGAGAAAAAACAGTAAACCGAAAAAGACCGAACTGAAATAACATATCGAAACTAGAAACCGATGTTTCGGTTTTTACTTTTACAAAAACCAAAAAATCGGTTCAGTTTCGTTTTTCGTCCAAAAACTAAACCGTAAAACCCTAACTGAACCACTTTAATTATATAATAATAATATTGATATAATATAAGTAAATAAAATTTAAAAATTTATATTCATTTTGTAGGTGGAATATAATATATTTGTCTTAATGTTTATATGTGTGTTTGTCGTGTACGTGTGTTTACTTGACAATAAATGAATACATATGTGACAATGATCATAGAATATGTATGTTCACTTGCATGTGTGTGTCTCATCTATATGTTTGTAATTGTAGAAATTTAAGATAACATTATTAGACTCAGATTGATAAAGAAAATGTAAAAAATAATCAATTTTCTGCATAAAACAAGTTTTTTAGTACAAAATGACCGCACCCAAATATGAATGGATAAAAACCGAAAAAATGTACCGAACCGATAATAAACCAACAAAAACTGAACCACCAAAAACCAAACGGTTTCAATTTTTAGTTTTACAATCGTATATTTCGGTTCGGTTTCAGTTTTAGTCAAATATCGATCCAAACCAAACCGTGCACACCCCCTACTTGTTGTACAAATTGTGAATAATTGAAATTTTTGTATTATTTATAGCTGAATATGTATACTATATACGAAATCTAAGTAAATGTGATTGAATGAGGGAAATTCAAATCTATAACCAAGGTCATCCTATTTTTTAGGCAAAGGAAACAAAGATTTTTATATTATTCGATTGATAGACCACCAAAGTTAAGCAAGAAAGCTTGAAAGGGTATTTCAGATATAACATATTACTCGCATTTTAAGTTTAAGTTTAAGTTTTTAAGCAATATTATTATCTCTTTGGAGAAATTTTCAAATATTTACTCTTATTTTGATGCTTACGAGGGACAAATCCCTATCATCCATCTAGTTTGATCTAATAGTTGGGATAAACCTAAGATTTAATATGGAAATCTAAGTCCATGTTTTTTTTTTCTCCTTTTTCTTTGTTTTTTTTGTCTTTTTTATTTGTTTTTTTTTTCTTTTTTTTTGGAATTCACGTTTTTATTATAAATTCATGTTTTTTTTTTCTTTTTTTTTCTTTTAATTTTAAATTCACGTTTTCTTTATTCAAGTTTTTTTCCGCCTTCATACGTTTTTATATGTATTCATACGTTTTCGTTCATTTTTATACGTTTTCGTCCGTGTTCATAAGTTTTCGTCCTTTTTTACGTTTTCGTCTGATTTCAGACGTTTTTGTCTGTTTTCATCCGTTTTCGTACGTTTACATCCGTTTTCTGACGTTTTTGTCCGTTTTCTGACATTTTCGTACGTTTTCATACGTTTTTGTACGTTTTCATACGATTATATACGTTTTCATCTGTTTTTAGACGTTTTCATACGTTTTCGTCCATTTTTACGTTTTCGTCCATTTTTAGACATTTTCGTCTGTTTTCAAACGTTTTCGTCCGTTTTTATATGTTTTCGTCTGTTTTCTTACGTTCGCCCGTTTACGTCCGCTTTCATACATTTTCGTCTGTTTTCTTATGTTTTCGTTTGTTTTCATACGTTTTTGTCCATTTTCTTACGTTTTCGTTTGTTTTCATAAGTTTTCGTCTGTTTTCTTTCGTTTTCGTTCATTTTCATACGTTTTCAGACGTGTTTTTACGCTTTCATACGTTTTCGTCCGTTTTCGGCCATTTTCATCCATTTTCATACGTTTTTGTCTTTTTTTTAGGTTTTCATGTATTTTCATCCGTTTTTATATGTTTTCGTCCGTTTTTTCAGACATTTTCATACGTTGTCATCCGCTTTTTTACGTTTTCATCCATTTTTAGACGTTTTCGTCTGTTTTCAGATGGATTCACCGGTTTTATACGTTTTCGTTTGTTTTCATACGTTTTCATCCTTTTTTATACATTTTTGTATGTTATTATACGTTTTTGCCATTTTCAGACGTTTTTGTCCATTTTCATACGTTTTTATATGTTTTGCATTCGATTTTATACGTTTTTATCCGTTTTCATATTTTTCATTTTGATATTTGTAAGTGACACTTATTTATCTCTTGTGATATAACACTGTAAGGAAGATGAAAAGTATTACATTCTTCATCATGTATGTGTTATCAGTTGTGATACTCAACTAAGAATGTGATGGTTGTGTTTTTAAAAATATTTAGGAAGATTTTTGTGTTTTATGAAATTATGAAATATTAGAAAAGTTGTTCAATTGAAAACAAAAGATGTTATGATACTTTTGTTATACTTGTGGTGGATTTTTCAATTTAATGGATACATTGTGCATGTTCTGATAGGTTTTATAGCGGGATTTGAAAATATCTATGGTTGAAGCAGCAAACTAAATAAGCTATGGTTAAAGATATCACACATCTTTATAAAAAAAACTGAGGAAGCTCAAACACTTGTGATATCACAAGTGATATCACCTCACTTGTGATATCACACGTGATATCATGAGTGATAACACCATTGATATCACCTGTGATATCATGTGTGATATTACCGGTGATAGCATGTGTGATATCATAGTTTATATCACTTGTAATATCACCTGTGATATCATGTGATATCACCTGTGATGTCATGTGATATCACAAGTGAGGTGATATCACCTGTTATATCATGTGTGATGTCACATGTGTTTGATCTTACTCAGTTTGTTTATAAGGATGTGTGCTTTCTTCAACCATAACTTCTTTAGTTTGCTGATTCAACCATAGATATTTTTAAATTCTGCTATAAAACCTATCGAAACACGCACAATGTATACATTAAACAGAAAAATCCACCACAAGTCTAACAAAAGTTTCATAACATATTTTGTTTTCAGTTGAACACCTTTTCTAATATTTTCAAAAACACAAATAAGAAAAATGAACAGAATCATCACAATAATATAATAAGTGATGTTTATTATCATTTATTTCATATATACTTTGTAAAATACTAAATTCTTATCACATTTGGTATGAATTTAATATTTCACATTCTTAGTTGAGTATCACAACTGATAACACATATATGATGAAGAGTGTAATACTCTTCATCTTTCTTACAGTGTTATATCAAAAGAGATAAATAAGTGTTACTTAAAAATATCAAAACTTATAAAAATGAAGCAAACTATGAAAATAGAGACTTAACATATTCTCAAAATCAAACAAATGTTACATTGTTTGAACAAAATAAGAACCTAAAGAGACTTTAACCCTTTTATTTCTACTAAGAGTATAATATCACAAGGGATAGATAACATTCGTTGCATTAAAAAAATATGCGCTTGTCAATTGCGATAAAAGACACAAAAACTATCTTGTAACTGAAAATTATAAAAATATAAGAAAACACACAGGTGATAAAAAATAAAAATATACAGAGCAATGAAATATCTCAAGTGATATTAAAGGTTAAAAAACATACTTGTTTGTTTATGAAATATCACAAGTGATATTAGACATTAACTTTTTTATAAAAAAATATCACAATTGGTATTAGACATGTAATATAATAAATTTAATAATAAGCATGAAAACATATAATAGACGAAAACGTATAAAAACTGCAAAAAACGGACGAAAACGTATAAAAACGGACAAAAACGTATAAAAATGAATAAAAAGCGCATAAAAACGTATGAAAACGGAAAAAAGCGTCTGAAAACGGACGAAAACGTATAAAAACGGATGAAAATGGACGAAAAGGTATGAAAACATCTGAAAACAGACGAAAGCGTCTAAAAATGGACGAAAACGTAAAAAACAGACGAAAGCGTATATAAACCTATGAAAACCGATGAAAACGTAAGAAAACGGACAAAAACGTAAGAAAACAGACGAAAACGTATTAAAACGGACGAAAACGTAAGAAAACATATGAAAAGGTATGACAACAGACAAACATGTAAGAAAACGGACGAAAATGTAAGAAAACAGGCGAAAACGTATGAAAACGGACAAAAACGTAAAAAAACGGACGAAAACGTATGAAAACGTAAGAGAACGGACAAAACGTAATAAAACAGAAGAAAAGGTAAGAAAAGAGACGAAAACGTAAGAAAACGAACGAAAAAGTAAGAAAACAGACAAATACATATGAAAACAGACGAAAATGTAAGAAAACAGACGAAAACGTATGAAAACGTAAGAAAACGGACGAAAACGTATGAAAACGGACGAAAACGTATGTAAACGGCCAAAAACGTATGAAAACGGACAAAAACGTAAGAAAACGGACTAAAACGTAAGAAAACAGACGAAAACGTAACAAGACTGACGAAAACAGACAAAATTGTAACAAAACGGACGAAAACGTGTGAAAACAGACGAAAACGTAAGAAAACAGACGAAAACGTAAGAAAACAGACAAAAACGTATGAAAATTGACGAAAACAGACAAAAACGTAAGAAAACGGACGAAAACGTATGAAAACGTATGAAAACAGACGAAAACGTATAAAAAGACAAAAACGTATGAAAACTGACCGAAAAAAATGTGAAATTAAAAAAAAGTGATTAAAAAAAATACAAATAATGAGAAAATAAATAAGAAAGATAAAAAGAAAAGAAAAAGAGAAGAAAAAAACATGGACTTCGGTTTAGACATATTAAATCTTAGGTTAATCCTCACAATTAGATTAAACTAGATGGAAGGTAAGGATTTGTCCTTTAGTATGCAAGGATTTTTGAGTATGCAAAATAAAGTGCCTGATATATGTAGTATGCGACTTAATATATATCATTTTGACATGATTTTAAAGCTGCCGAATATAGATGAGTTTTTAAAATATAATTCACACTTTTTATGAGTCATGCAGACGATTACTTGTTTAAAAATGTATTATATCATATTATATCATGTATTTTTTAGGTCAACACACAGTCCAAAATAATATGCGAGATCAAATGTAAGGCTAGATGCAATGGTCGGTTGAGGGGATCGGTCGACTAGTCGGTTGAGGCCGGTTGCTCCATTGTGGGGTGGTCGGTCGAGCTAGGTTGAGGGGAGAAGGGGAGTGAACTAGGTTGAGGAGACAACCGAGTATCAAAGCCACTTTTACAACTTTTAATTCGAACCGTTTGTAAAAAAAAAATAAAAGAATAAAAAAAAAAATAAAAAAAAATCTCAGGTCACCACTGTGGCAACTAGGTCGTCGTCAGGTCGTCGGAGAGAGAAAGCCGATGTGGCACATATGAACTAGGTTGCCATTGTGTTTAGCCTAACATTGTAACATTGGCCGACTTATGATTCATCTTGGTTGATGTTATAATTTTATGTGAGAACATTATTAAAACAAGCATTTAAAAAACTTGTCATGTATAGAATATGAAGTTTAAAAGTGGTTTTAAGGCAACTTTTTTTTTAGAAAAAAATAAATGGGTATTTAAATAGTAAAGAGGTATTTTGAGGATTAAATTTTGTTCATTTTTTTTATACTTATAACATAATGTACAACACTGTAATACACAGTGTACAAGACAATAATGCACAATTATGCTGTAGGCATAAAAAAAATGATGTGTGTATCAACACCCATTTTAAATAGTTTATAAGTCAACCCCTAACAAATTACAGTACAAACTATCATGGGTCCCAGATTGGCAAAAGGTTGTTAATTTGGTCCTGTAAATAAAAAAACTGGCAAAGTGTGTCGTTTGTTTTTTCAGAGCTTTTACCCCTTCATCTGCAAACCATGTCTGGAAAAGAAGAAGTACATTTAAGCTCTTCATCTGCAACAAGAAGACCGTTTATTTTTTTGTGCTATTGAAGTACTTCTTTCATTTTTCTTCTTTTTTCTTTTTTCTTTTTCACTAGTATTTTTTGTGCTATTAAAGTAACTTTTTTTTTTCCTTTTTCTTTTTCACTAGTTTTTTTACATTTTCGTATGTTTTTTACATTTTCCTCCATTTTCTATGTTTTCGTCTGTTTTTTAATGTTTTTGTCATTTTTTTACATTTTAGTCCATTTTCTTACGTTTTCGTCCGGTTTTTTACGTTTTCGTCTGTTTTTTTACGCTTACATCTTTTTTTACGTTTTCATTTGTTTTTTTACGTTTTCGGCTGTTTTTTTTACGTTTTCATCCTTTTTCTTACGTTTTCTTCCTTATTTTTTTTTTTTTTTTTTATTTTTTTTTTTTTTTTACGTTTTCGTCCGTTTTAATCTTCTTACGTTTTCGTCTGTTTTTTAAGTTTTCGACCGTTTTTTACGCTTTCGTCTTTTTTACGTTTTCGCCTTTTTTACATTTTCGGCCGTTTTTTTACGTTTTCGTCTGTTTTTTTTATGTTTTCGTCTGTTTTCTTTCGTTTTCATTCGTTTTCTTACATTATCTTACGTTTTGTTAGGTCAGATAAAATAACGTACAAAAAACTTATAAAATCATATGAAAATGGAGGAAAAAGTAAAATAAACACATGAAAATATAAAAAACGGATTAAAACGTAAAAAACGAACGAAAGCGTAAAAAACGGATGAAAACGTAAAAACGGACGAAAACGTAAAAAAGGACGAAAAGTAAAAAAATTTGGCGAAAACGTAAAGAAATGGACGAAAACGTAAGAAAACTGACGAAAACGTAAAAAAATGACCGAAAACGTAATGGGACGAAAATGAACGAAAAAAAACCGACGAAAACATAAAAACGGACGAAAACGTAAAAATATGATCGAAAACGTAAAAAAATAGATGAAAACGTAAAAAAAAAGTGAAAACGGACGAAAATGGTCAAAAACGTAAGAAAACGGACGAAACGTAAAAAAACGGACGAAAACGTAAGAAAAGGATGAACACGTAAAAACAGACGAAAACTTAAAAAAACATACGAAAACATTAAAAAACGGACGAAAACATGAAAAACGTACATAAACGTAATAAAGCGGACTAAAACTTAAGAAAACAGGCGAAATTGTAAGAAAACGGACGAAAACGTAAAAAAACGGACGAAAACATAAGAAAACGGACGAAAAAGTAAAAAAACAGACGAAAACGAAAAAAAAGAGGAGAAAACGTAAAAAAACTGACGAAAACGTAAAAAAACGTAAGAAAACGGACGAAAACGTAAAAAACAGACGAAAACGTAAAAAAAAGGCGAAAACGTAAAAAAACGGGCGAAAACGTAAAAAACGGGCGAAAACGTAAAAAAACGGACGAAAACGTAAAAAGACGGACGAAACGTAAAAGAGATGTAAGATATTGAGAAAGAGATGTAGGGGTTGTGAGAAGAGGTAAGAAGTGGAAAAGAAGAGATAAATTATGTCTGCATGGTAGAAGAGGAAATAAGAGATTTTAGTCTCTTATGTCTGGAAAAAAACAAACGGTCTTCAAGGAATACGAGCGCGCCTGCAGACAAAAGAGGCAAAGAAGAGCTTCTTTGAAAAAACAAACAAGGCATAATTATGTTTTGCATAATATGGCATGTGATGTTTGTACGCGTATTTGTTTTTGGTAAATTATCTTTTGCATGAGATGAGATCCATGCAAAACCAATGTTATCCAAAGAACAAATGATAAGATCTCAACCATCCAATCTTCTTTCATCTAATGGTCCACATTCCATCTAAAAATAACAAAGAGGGGCATATTAGTAAAATCATATGTTACAATAAAAGGAAAAAAAAACCCCCAAATCTGTCATTTACGTGGACCACTCTCTCTCATCAAAAAAACCCAAATCCAGATCATATCCATCCTCTCGCCGGAAATCATTGAAACCACGCCGGATTCATTGAAGCAACGCCGGAATAATGAAACCACCACCGGATTCATTGAAGCCGCCGCCGGATTCATTGAAACCACCATCAAACCGTACGAATCTAACCACCATTGAACCACCACCGCCGCCGCCGGATTCATTGAATCAAACCGGAATAATAGAAACCACCGCCGGATTCATTGAACCACCACCGATTAACCGGGAAATAATGCCGCCAGTAGACGAAACTGATTTAATTGAAGTTCCAGTGGATGAAAGTCAAGATAAAGATGATGCTGTCAATGAAACAACTGGTAAATTCCTTGATTCAAAAGTTGTTGTAAAAATGCAAAATCCCATGGGATTAATGCCAAATCCCATGGGATTTCAGTGTTTTACATGTTTTTAGATTCAAAAGTTGTAAAAATGCAAAATCCCATGGGATTAATGCCAAATCCCATGGGATTTCAGTGTTTTACATGTTTTTAGATTCAAAAGTTGTTGTAAAAATGCAAAATCCCATGGGATTAATGCCAAATCCCATGGGATTTCAGTGTTTTGCATGTTTTTAGATTCAAAAGTTGTTGTAAAAATGCAAAATCCCATGGGATTTCAGTGGTTTACATGTTTTTAGATTCAAAAGTTGTTGTAAAAATGCAAAATCCCATGGGATTTCAGTGGTTTATATGTTTTTAGATTCAATTGTTGTTGGAAAAATGCAAAATCCCATAGGATTCAAGTGATTTATATGTGAATCTTATGTGAATCCCATGGGATTTATATGTGAATCCCATGGGATTCACATATAAATCCCATGGGATTCACATATAAATCCCATGGGATTCACATTTTTTTAAAATCTTAATCCCTTAATATTTTTCTTTTTATATGCAGATTCTATGAGATCACCAAGACCAACTTTATATGAACACACCGAGACACCGGGTGGATCGATATATTGGGAGCCTCATGTGGAAGGAATTGTTGTACCAGAAGAGGGGAAATACTATGATACTATAGAGGAAGCTATAGATATGTATAGTACCTATGCTGAAGCGGGAGGGTTTCAAATTAAAAAAGCAGGACAACGATTAACAAAATCTGGAATTGTACAAGCCAAGTACATCATGTGTAACAAAGAAGGAGCTCCGAGACATATTAATGTAGACACTTTGGATCCTAAGCACAGCGAGAAACAAAAAAGAAATACAACACTACATGTAACAGGTTGTCAAGCTCGTATAAGGTTAGAATTGGATATCGTTTCTGGAAAATACAAGCTAATTAAGTTTATTGCAAAACACAATCATATGCTTATACCAAAAGAGTATAAACATTTTACAAAAAAGCAAAGAAAAATGACCGAAGCAGAAAAAATGTTTGTTGTTAAAGCAGCAACAAACAAAATAGGTGCAACACGGGCTCACAACTTGTTAACGAGTATGAAAGGTGGATATGAATATGTACATGGGACATCTTCTGATTTTAAGAATCATCAGCGGGATATTAATATGTTCATAGGCGAAAGTGACGCACAAATGCTTATAAATAAAATGGAAAACAGAAAGTTGTATGTGCCAAACTTTACATTTCAGTATAAGGTAGAAGAAAGTGAGTTAGTCGCAATGTTTTGGGCTGATGAAGTTGCAAAATGCAATTATAAGGAGTTCGGAGACATAGTATCTTTTGATGCAACATTCAGGAGTAATAAGTAAGTGTTTGTTTTTAATATAATTTATTTTGATGAAAAATCACATAAGACTCTGTTATAAATCCCATGGGATTCATATGTGAATCCCATGGGATTCAGTAAGAATCCCATGGGATTCAGTAAGAATCCCATGGGATTCTCTGTGAATCCAATGGGATTCTCTGTGAATCCCATGGATTGTTTTTAAATCACATAAAGATACTTGGCAAGTAAAATTATTAAAAGACATGGATCATATAGAATCCCATGGGATTCAGTAATAACATTTGATTCTGTCACTAAAACTTATGTTATTTTTAGATACAACATGGTGTTTGTACCATTTACCGGTGTCGATAATCATAAAAAGTGTGTCACGCTTGGTTCGGGAATGCTTTTAAAAGAAGACACTGAATCCTACACATGGCTACTAAAGGCATTCATGACTGCTTTTTCTAAAGAACCAACGATGGTGGTGACGGATCAAGACGGGGCAATGAAAAGAGCCATTGAATCCGTTTTCACTAAATCAAAACATAGACTTTGCATGTGGCATATTCACCAAAAAATTCCAGCAAAGGTAATTTATTGAATGTTTTTATCTGAATCTCATGGGATTCTTCTCTGAATCCCATGGGATTCTTCTCTGAATCCCATGGGGTTCTTCTCTGAATCCCATGGGGTTCTTCTCTGAATCCCATGGGATTCTTTCTGAATCCCATGGGATTCTTTCTGAATCCCATGGGATTCTTCTGGGAATACGACAGTGGTTTACATGTGTTTATCATTTTATTTACAGATTTGCAAGGAAATATACAATGAAACTGATTTCAAAAAGCGTTTAAACAAGATAATTTGGAATATGTTCATGGAACCGATGGAATTTG
>BPTQ01000006.1:97706112-97734589 GCA_019973895.1 Chrysanthemum seticuspe
GCTCAGATCTGTATAAATCAATAGATTACATAACATCAGGATACAACCGTCATGGCTGCAATAGTATTGAATTGCCGCGCCATGAAACGGAATATCGCATCATTTGCATGATTTAATAAGATACTTCTCATCAGAGCCTCTTACCAATTAACACCATATATACATAATGTGTTGCCATAGGATGCCACCCACAATGAAACATGATTGACCAGAAGATGTTAATCATCTATGTGAGTATACCAATCAGGAGTTTGTATTTATATGCATTAGCAAGGCTCAGATCTGTAAAAGGTTTGTTAAACACAAAAACATCAGGATATAACCGCCGTGGCTGCAAAATAATGTATTAAAATTGCCATGCCATCATACGGTAAATCATATCATTTGCATATCAAATAAGATAATCATCATCACAACCTCTTGCATGTACTAAATACAAAATACATTTCAAACCTTCCTTCTGAAACACACATTGGCAATAAATAAGCAAACGTTGCCCAATAAATCAGGTAAGTAACTACAATGTGGGCCCATGTCAAGTATATGGGAGAGGTTCCACCTGCACCACATTTATTGACATATTCAGGGGTAATAAATTTTTAAACTTACCCACCTTATATGTGTGAATTTAAATTCAAGTGGTGTTGCTAAATAGGTTACAAAATTCTATCAAAAATGTCTACAAAAGACTTCAGCCAACAATTTCCGGAACTGTTTCCGCACCACAAAGACTTCGGCCAACAGTTTCCGGAACAAAAAGACTTTTGCCAACAGTTTCCGGAACAAAAAGACTTTGGCCAACAAATTGATGAAGAACAACTTTTAATAGAAATGGAGGAGGCTGCTATTAAGGAGGAAGAAGAATGGGAGATAGCAGAAAGACAAGTGTTGTTAGAGATGGAAGCCGAAAGGGAGCGACTTATGCTCCGAGATGAAGAAGTGCTGTTAGAGATGGAGGAAGCTGCTCGGGACAGAGAATTCAATGCATTGTATGCAGAGTGGGATGAGCGCAGATTTGAAGGTTGCTCTCAGTATCTTTACGAGGATGGTTACGACTCTAACAACTCTCAAACTTGGGATCACCCGGATTATATTTAGTTGTGTCGCAATTTAATTTTCTGTGTATTTTGTTTCGTTAACCCAACCAGTTTGCACCATCATTAGAGTGCTTTATTCACTTACTACCACTTATCTTACAGTGGTTTGTCAAACTTATTAAGTAGCAACAAATCACTAAAACCACAAGAACAATTAATCACCGAATAGGTTACAAGTTATCTTACAGAAACAATTAATCACCCAATAAGTTAACCCTAAATTATCGAAACCCAAAATCAAACAAGAACAATTACGTTAAAGTTAACCCTAAATTAGCGAAACCATAAATTATCGAAACCCTAAACTAGCGAAAACATAAATTAAGAAAACCATAAATCAATAGATGAAAATACGTAAAATTACTTACCCTAGCCCTAAAAGTTTTTCTGATAGACATTAGATCGGAAAGTGTCGTGCCGATGTACTGCCGATGTGATCGGACACTGTGTTCGCTCTAGCTGATAATTGTGTTGAGGAAGATTGTGTTGAGGAACTGTGTGGTGGCGATGTGGTGGTTTCAAATAAGAAGTGTGTTGAGGAAGTTTATCTTCTCTGTATAAATGTATAAATGTATAAATGTATAAAGGTATAAAGGTTAAACTACTTATACCTTTTTTAAATTTTTTTTATACCTTCAATACATTCAACACTTAAATACATCATAAGTTGCCCAAAGTACAACCTTGTGGGACCCAGTTGCCCAATATTTATGTACTTTTTAATAATAAAAAAAGGCATTACTTTTTGGCTAAAAAACAAAAATTGTCAGTTGCACAATTTTAAAAGTCAAAGTTGCCCAACTTAAACTATAGTACACTTGTACTATATAAGTACAAGGTTGCCCCACAAAATGGGACACGTGTCATGTATTTAAGATAGTTGCCCAATTATTCAGTTGGGAGAGTTGCCCATGGGGCATTTTGAGAAGTGAAAAAAAAATGAGACATTTGGGGTAATAAAGTTGGGCAACTGGGGCATTTAGAGAATTTTCCCAATATACATTTGCTTGTTAAAAAGCCCCCGAAAACAAAAACCCTAAAACAGTTACATAGACTCTCTCTCTCTATCAATTGGGTGATTGATTGATATTTACATTGAGTTTTTAACAAGGAATTGAGAAAGATGGACACAAGAACAAAATCGTTTTATGAAGCACATTATCAAGCAGATGATGATGATATTTATGCTTTTATGGATTTGATGATAAGAGATTCAGATGAAGAGAATTGTGAGATTCAGAGGAGACATGAGATGATGAAGAAAATTCAGATGAAGAAAACCAAATTGAAGAAGAAGAAAACAAGTAAGCCGCCACCCATGGAATTACAAGCAACAGATCAACTTCAAGTACCGGATGAAGAAGAAAAACTAAAGTAAGTATTAAGGGGCTGTTTGTTTCGGCTTAGGGGGTGTTTGGACTAGCTTATTTATCTGGCTTATGGGCTTATTTGAACATGGAAAAACCTCATAAGCTCACTCTTTAGAGCTTATTAACTTGACCTTATTGGCCTTAGCCAATAAGCTGAAGATCATAACGTCATAAGCTCCAAAGAGTGAGCTTATTGGCTTTTCCATATTCAAATAAGCCCGTAAGCCGGATAAATAAGCTAACCCAAACACCCCCCTTATTTAGCCAGCTTATGTCTTATTTGGTTTTCGGCTTATGTTTCATAAGCTCACTAGAATTAGGAAATTTGACTGTGGGGGGCAAATTTTTTTTCTTTTTGACAATAGCAACAAAATGCGACAAAAAAAACTGGGATCGAAATGATAAATCGAGTATCGTTACTTAGAGATGAAGGATTTATAACGTTTTAGAGCGTTGAATGTTGGGTTTTAGTGTGTAGGTGGGGGGCATTTAAAAAAAAACTCAAAATTGAAGAAAAAATACACTAAAATCTCATCTTTTTTGTCGAGTACATAAGCTTTGCATCCGCCCTTGCCTAAGTCCATTAAATAGAAACATACTTTCGCTAATTTAAAGGGTTAGTAAACCAACTTTTTTAACCGATTTAATAATTGAAACTTCTTGTTTTATGTTAATAATAGTAATTAGCAAGTCATTAATTTTAATTACACGTATTTTACATGTAGACTTTGGGGTTGTTTGTTTTGGTATCATTGTTGTTTTTTTGTTTGGGATGAGGCTTTGATTGGTTTTGGAATAAAATGGGCCATATGTCACAGATTAGTTCTTATAAAATCTTTGTAATCGAGGAAAAAGGAGGTAAAAGGAGATGATGACAAGTGAATTGGTGAAATGGGCCATTTGAAAGAGGTGGTGGGCGTGTAGTGGCGAGTGTTGCGGCCGCCGAAAACGGATGCGGCTATGTGACCCGTGTTGCCCGAGGAGATAAGATGAAGGGGATGAGTTTTAGGTGTGTTTGGATATAAGTTTAACATGAGTGATGTGTACCATGTTATTATATGTAAATATAAAATATCCACGTATGCATACAAATTAAGTATATATTAGGTGGCAAGTGATTTTACCTGGTGAGCTGGTAGCCAGTTACCATATTCACTAGATTGTTACAATTTTGAAAGTTTGGTTTACTAGATCGGTAAAAAAAGAGTTCGTTTACCAACTCTGTAAATGAGTGAAAGTATGTTTCTATTTAATGGACTTAACCCATTAATTAATTTGTATTGATTTTTCTGAATTCACTATTAACGTTTTAACACTAGCAGATTAAAGGGACCACCGGACACAACAACACTTTTAATCACTTATATCGAAGCGTTGAGATCAGAATCTCAATTGATAAAGATGTCAAGATCAGCTTTAAAGGACCTTAATGAAGAAAAAAAGTAAGTATAAATTAATTCGATATTAATACTTTATTTTTGGTATGTAGTAATTCTACTAGTACGAGTATATATTTCCTAAATATGCACCTTATATACCTTACGCGTACGTTCTGTCAAATTAAAGCATAAATAAAACAAGTGGCAAAGTTAAACAGAATAACTTAATTAGCGCATTGGTAAACTCCTTTGAGGATAACCGGTAGGTCTCGAGTTTGTGCCATCCGATTACTATTTTAGTTTAGTTTATGTTAATGATAAATTGAAGGTTTAATAGGATAAGTAAGAACTAGAAACACACGTGTGTAGCTTGGCAGGCATCATGGAAACAACATAAAGGTCTTAAGTTTGAACATGTTATTTGTTATTTATAATTTTTCTTTTTGATTTTTCAATTTTTATTAAACATGCTTAGTTTATGAAGGATACTTTTTATATAAGAATACAATTACTTTAATATAAACTTCTTTGTAAGAACCACCACCTAATGGCCTAGTGGTAAGGTCCGTGGCTTTCAAACAAGAGGTCAAGGGTTCAAACCTCGCTAAGTGTGTACATTTGGAGGTGGCCAGGGAAAAGTCGGAAACGGTCTCAAGATTAACCCGATGTACATATGAGTCAAAAAGGCTCGCCCTCCCCTGGTAACCTGAAAAGGAAAACCACATCCGTTTATCCATTTATAAACTTCTTTGTAAATGAACTACTAAACACACAACATGTAGCAAACTACAAATTGCTTAAAATTTTTAGTTATTTTTCTTATTCACTAGTATCGAATTGTTGTGTAAAAAGTGAGATGAAGAAGAAAAGTAAGGCGCCACCGATAGAATCCGAAACAACACCGGCTGCTATAGTACCCGATGAAGAAAAGTAAGTATTAATTAATTCTATATCAATTGCTTCTTTTTGATGCTATGTAATAATATTATTTATCTTCTAATTATTGTTCACCATTATCGAATCCACTATCAGATTAAAGGCGCCAGCGTCAGAATCAGACACAACACCGGCTGCTAAAGAAGAAGACAATAGATGGAGCCTTCAAGAAGAAATTGCAAAGGTATTAACCTATGCACTTTGGGGTACTTTCCCTCCATGTGAAGAAGCAGTGTCTTGTAGTGTTTCTACTTGCACCAAAGAGGATGGTGCTGATTATCTATGGTATATATATATAAACATGTTCTATCTTATGCGTACGAAATTGTACTACTTTCTTTTGATTGATATTATGAGTATTAATTCAGAATTTTGCATTTGGTAATAGCACCAGTGTATTGCACATGTGGCCTCAAGTAAGAGACGTTATGAGTTATAAGGGACCAAAATATGCTGGACTGGTAATATTTATTTTATTTTTGTGAGTGAAATGTCATGGATTTTGTATATACTGCCTTGGTTTCTTACTCCTTTTTTTTATAGATCCTCATGGACAACCTTGCGCTATTGGGATATGATGAGATGATGGACAGACGCATTGTATGTGGTCCTGGTTTTTTAAAGTTTAAGTTATCTAGGGAATGGATAGCTAAGGTATTTTCTTTTCCAACTTATTTCAAATGCACATTACTATATTGCCTAAACTGTTGTCTACTTCACTAACACCATTTTTTTTTTCTTGCAGAGTATTCATAAGATGCTGAACCATGGTATAGACACATGGGCGCCAAAACTTCCTGTGAAAAGAGCAGTTATAGACTTTTTCTCACGAAGTATACATATGGGTCATTTACGATCTGCTGTTATTGGAGAAACGTTAGCTCGTATGCTCGAGTATTGTACAGTTGATGTACTCCGAAGATTCCATGATGGGAATCATCTCGACATTAAGGTACGTGTAGCTGGTCTTGCTGTTTGAATGTTTGTTAAATTGAATCGAATTATACCTGCATCTACATGCTTTATCATTTATGACCTTGGTTTAAAATTGTGCGCATCGTGCATCAGAGTGCTGCGATGGTTTAAAATTATACCTGATGCTATCGCATCACTTTGCAATAGTGTGATGCTCGCATCGAACGCAATGAAGGCAATTGAAATTTTGTCTTTAATAAACTACTTGCGGAAAGATATAGAGAAAGATAACTACTTTGAATGTTTTTTACTTTAAAGATAGTTACTTTTATTATTGGCAATTGACTTTTGACATTGTCGATACTCGTTAGGAATATGTAATTGAGTTATCTGATGTTTAAGCATACTAAGTATCAATATATAAGTGAGTTACGCGCGGGTACCCTGAAATAAAATTTTCTGGTGAATCATGTATTTTAGTTTATTATGTTCTTTTTGACAACATATTTACGGGGATCAAAAATTTTGTTTAGTCCGTGTCCGTTCGGGCTCGAGCCCGTTTGGCCCATTCTCTTTCGAGCTCGACCCCGTTTGGCCCGTGCCCTTTCGGGCTCGACCCCATTTGGACTGTACCCGTTCGGGCTCGGGCCCATTTGGCCCGTTGCCTGTTCGGGCTTGAATATTTGTATAATGTGCTTTATTATTTGTATTAGTGACATTTAATGCACAAATTGTGTTTAAGTTGGTTGTACAATATGCTTTGATAATTTGTATTTCTTGTGTAAGAGGTGTGTTAATAACTGCATTAATTGTATTTATTGACCTGTTAATTAATTGACTACATTAAATATCTTGACCACATTAATATTGCTTTGTATTTTGTACATTAATCTTTAAGACTTGTAAGTCTTAAACTTAAGATTGATGAGAAAGATCATTAATCGTGCATTGTGTATTGTACAATAGGTTTTATATTTTGTAAGTCTTAATTTTAAGACCATGAGGAGAGAGATTCATTCCTCTATTATAAGTAGTATAGAATAGATATAGATTTGATGTTTAAGCATCGATTTGTAGAATAAATTAATTAAAAATATTTTTATACTACCTAGCGCCATGTGTTTGTGCTGCGCTCGCAATCGCATCACGGCATCACGCATTGGTCTTTGGGACCCTGAGCCAACAGATCGCAACATGCAATTTGATACCAAGTTTATGACGTTACATTATAGCCCGCTCTTATTCTAGACTCTAAACTTGTATCAATGTTTTATCGACTTTATTTATTTGACACAGGTTGATTAACTGATATGCATACATGGTACACTTAAGCATTTTTTTTTTTTTTTTTTAGTTTATTTTATTTTATTTTCGCAGTTAAAAATGATGATGGCGGAGTTTCTAATTGAAAGGTTCCCTAATGGGGAAGTGAATGATCAAGCTATTGGAGAACTTGAGGTGAGCACCTTTACTTTAAAGTTATAATCACATGTGGTACTGCTATTGTTTTTATTAGAGTATCTTTTTCGTCACTTGGAAAGTGCAACAATAGTTTTTTCTTTTTCATGGAATGCTGTATATTTAGTAAAAAGTCTTTTTTTTTGGTAAAATTTGAAACAATGTTAGTAAGCACTATGCCAGAATTTTATAATTAATGATTATGTCAAGATTCAATAACTGCAACTTTCACTTTGTTGTTGATATTTCGATTTACATCAGCATCTAAATGCTCTCCGATTTGTCTTTATTTGCCACTGCTAAGTTATTGTACATAATACCTGATGCATTATCTGCCACTCTCTCTCAAATGGTACTTTAGTAGGTTTTGTATAAGGAATCGAAGAAGAGGTTTGACGAAGATGCTGAATTCAGAGAGAGAGCCCAGCAGGCGCAAGTCAGTCTATGACTTAAAATTTCTTTTTTGAGTTGCTTGGTTTTATTAATTTTTCTTGTATATTTAAAATTTTGAAATAGGGTTGGGACGAAAGGCACCATATTGCATGGGTGCAAATCTGTAAGTTAAACCGAGAACGTTACCAAAAAGTATATCAGCGTATGGGGGTTCACGTGAAAGAAGAGGTGTTGTGTTTTTCCCCATTTTGATATAAATCAGGAATATACCTCTTATTTTTGCAGATTATGAGTTTGATATCATTTATTTTCAGGGTAAAAGCTTTTATGATTTCGACATTAGGACTCTAGATTTATGGAGGGAAATGAGTTCGACTATAGAAACTGAAGGAGATGAGGCGATACTTATTGAAGGACAAAAGTTACCTCTTGTGGATCTTGCAGCTTTGTGGTTAGTTTACTCGCTATAAATGTTGATCTTTGTCAAAACATATATCAGTTGTCTAGTAATACATTTCTTTTGTGAAAAAACTCTGCTTGAATTTTTTCTAGTTTTTGATATGTTACGACATGCCAAATATGATTTAGATTCAAACTTCAGTATCACTTTCAAAAAAAATCTTCTAGTCACCCCCACAATTTCTCTCTCACGTTTTCAACATAGGAGTATATTATTTTATTTTAAACTATACCATTAATTTTCACTCGTCGGATTTTCATTGTTCTAAATTTTTTAGTTTATTTTAAGAGTGTACGCTATTTGAAAGAGATTCTATATATATGTATAATAAGTAGGGGATTTCTTTTAATTGTAATCTTTTGTCTGGATATGTAGGCACGCACTTAAAATAGTAAAAGCAGACTGGATAGTGCGTGTGACTGATGTAGGGCAACGAGACAATATTGAAATGTGCATCACTGTAAGTAACTCTAATACACCATAACTGATTACATCTTAAAATAAGATCAAGAATTGTACACTTGATGAGTTAAACAATTTTCCCCTCCCCAGGCTGCTAAACGTGCAGGGTGGATTGAAAGTGATCAATTGCATTGCCCGTTAAGTACTGTAGGAATTGGTCTTGTTCAAGGTGATGATTTTGAGAGATTCCAAACTCTTGGCACCAAAGTGGTCAACTTGGGTAATTTGCTTGATGAAGCTAAAAGTCACTGTAAAGCAGTCCTTGTGGGACAAGGTATACCAAAATTATTTTTTTTCATTTTGGCTTTCAACCCGTTTGACCTGCTTCGATGTTAGCTAAATAGTGTTCATATCTCATATCAATCCAGTAATAGGTTCATGGGTCGATTTAAAATGACATTTGCATTTTCTTTTAACAGGCAAGGCTGATGAGTGGACTGCTGAGGAGCTTGAGCATACTGCTGAAGCACTCGGATATGGTGCTGTCAAGTAAGATTCTCAAGCTTTATCATAAATATTACGACAATTGTACTTGTGCTAGCAGTATCAATATTAAGAGTAGAGTGGTAAATTTTAATTTCCCAAGAAGTTGCTGCAACTAAATTTTTATTTCCAAAAAGAGGTGTGGATAAACAGATTTTACAATTTTATTCGAATTAAAGAGTGCTTACGGGCTATTTCCTTTGTTTCATAACACAAGATACCTTGCTTTTTTGTCAAGTTGCGTGCTTATTCATATTCTATGCTTGTGTTTTCTTAAACAGGTATGCACACTTGAAGAACAACAGACTGACTAGTTATACATTCAGCTTTGATCAGATGCTTAATGGACAGGTATTTTTATTATGTTATGCAATTGTATATAGTATTTTCTCATTGATTTGAAAGCTTTACATCGATCTTGTTTCTTATTTGCTCACATTCATTGATGTATAGGGAAATACTGCTGTATATCTACAGTATACCCATGTTCGAATCTGTTCAATTATCAGGAAATCTAGTAAAGGGATCAAGGAGTTAAAGGTAAGAATTTCTCTTCGTTTCAATGTTATTTCATAGACACACACAAAACACAGATAAAAGCACACATGGACTCATACACTCTAGATATATTATAGATATATAGATAGATAGATATATATTACTATCTTATAATTATAATTGTATGCAACAGGTAGAAGAGTTAATATTGAAAAATGAAGAAGAACGTGAGTTTGGATTACATTTACTCCGGTTTACTGAGGTAAGATAATGATTGGCTAAATTTCCTGTACGCTAACAGTTTAAAAATGACATCTTAATTTAACAGAATATTAAAGTTTGTCAAATCAAGTTTTGAATATATCGACATGCAGAAGTTCATAACACTATTTTCTTCATTTCAATATTTTATTAAAATAACCAAGACTAAGTTAACATACAAGTCAGATTATATTTTTTTAAATAATTTGTGAACTTGCCACCATTCTTATAGCCATTAAAATTTCTATAATTACTTACAAGTCTCTATCTTTCATCCTATGATGCATATGTGTTGTGTTGTAATGACTGGGACTAGTTCTTTCGTTATAAGAAGTATTTAATGTTCAGACAATACTAGACATAAAAACGAAGATCGATCTTGATGTAACACTACATAGATACTCAACCATTCAACCACTCCTAGGTTCTGTTATGAACATATGTATATGCAGTATGCTTTTTTAGCCAATTAAATTTCTATAATTACCTTCAAGTCTATTTTCATCCTATGATGCAAAAGTTCTGTATTGTAATGACCAGGAATAGATATTTTTTTTAATAAAAATATTCAATGTTCCAGAGTCCAGACCATACTAGACATAAAAGTGAAGATCGATCGAGATGTAAAGCTACATAGAAACTTAACCAGTCAAACCACTTTTAGGGACCTGTTACGCATATGGTATAACTGATAGAGAATAAATTTTACCATATGATGACGCCAAAATTGAGATTCGAAATTGAATTCCTATGACTTGATATTCTTGCTTTTCAGACTCATATGCCCTCCCTTAAAACTGTCAGCTCACTCTTTATCTAGGATTTTTCTGTGAAGAGGAGTGGGCGTGAAAGTCTTGGGAGGATCGAGTCATATGGGATCGTATATGAGATTACGTTCATCTCTATTCAATTTCATATTAATATACATCTTGCGCCCCTGACTTTATATAGTTTATCTACAATGGTCCTTCATTTTATCATTTTAACATGGGTGTTACACAAAGCTAGTTGTTTTAATGAAGATTAAAATACGTATAAAGATGTTTTTGACCAGTTGTGAAAAAAATTATTTTAGAAGCAACTCAAATAGTTGAATGTGATTATGGGAATTATATTATTCCATTAATAATCCAACTTTCGTTTTTAGGTTTTCAAAGAGGTTTGCACAGTTCTTATGCCACATATCCTGTGTGATTACCTTTATGATTTATGCACGAAGTTTGACAGTTTATTATCTTCTGCTTGCCAGGTATTATTTAGTTACTTATACACTTATCCTCATACAATATTGAATTTAATCCATGTTTATCTTAGACCAAAGTTAATTTTCTAAAAGTTTATTTGATTTATAGAAAGGCAAACCGGATGGTTTTTGTCGGATTTAACATAACTTTGTAAGTTTTGGCAGGCTGATAGGTCTTGTGATGAGGAGACGTCCGAATTATTGCTGTGTGAGGCAGCTGCAATTGTAATGGAGAAATGCTTTCATCTTTTGGGGATCACTCCTATCTACAAAATCTATAAAATCTGATCTTTTCTATTACTTTTTTTCTTGATTGTTGATGGTCATTTGGGAATCTTTTTGTAAATATTAGATTATGATTGTAACTCAAGCTTATGATTTATAGTTTTACACACTAAAAACATCCGGTTTAAACACTAAGTATTTAGAAAGTTTCAACTGGCGGCAAATGTGTCATCACAAATAATCTCTCGTGGATTTATTGGAGCTATTTTACTAATGAGTCTGCATCAGCAAAAATTAAGATGTGATTATTGGTTTAGGATTATGAAACGATAAGTAACATCAAAAATTAAAACATACTAAATCACACGATATGGGATATAGAATGATGAACCACACCGTATTGTTTGTTGAAACATAGTGGTAAAGTGATATTTTGCGGGATGTCCTAGTTTTTGTGGTTCATGAAACACGGATGACCGAAAAATGATATTTTTGGGAGGTCCTAGTTTTTAGCGTAACTACTATATAAAAGTGTGATGCTGATATGACGATATTTATAATGTGGTCACTACTATCACATCTTGGTCTCAAAATGTGATTATTATAAAACTCAGGGTTTGATTTACGATTTGAGTTTGGTATCATTCCCATATTTATTATTTTGCTTATGATAAGACGATATAGTGAAATCACATTAAAATGAAGGAGATATCGTGAAAAAAAGACGACCGCAGTCTATCCAATCAACCCGGGCATGAAATGATATTAAAATTCTCAAGGTGGAGTGTTCTTAATTTAGTATGTGTAACCTATGAGCTAAACTTAACACGTTTAGTCAGGTTTTGCTTCTATATTTTTATACCAATGGACCAAGTAATGGACTTTTTTACTGTCAAACTATATAATTTCTATGAACAATTCATTGAATGCCCAAACCCAATCAAGTGACAAATTAATTAAAAGTAAAACCGACGACGATGTTTGAAAGTCATTTTGAAATCGAACTTGAACGCCCAAATCAAGAAACAATGCCTTTATTTGAGTGACTGACTTGAAATTTCATTTGGGCGTTCCCAGGATCAAACTTTGTAAACAGAAGTTGGCAGACGACGATGTTTTAGATTGCGTTTGCAACCCACTTATCTGCTTATTTCATTTGCAAACCGCAAATAATCACTTTGAAGTGTTTGGGTGTGCATTTTGCAAACTGGCTTTTCATCCTCCAAAACGTGGTTTTCAGGCTGTAGGTGGGGAGTTACTTTTTGAAAACGTGGTTTTGTTCCTAAACGTGATAAGCAATCCCAAACACCCCCTAAATGTGTTCTATCAATATGACTCATAGTCAAAGCGCCAATAGATTGAAACTACAAAGCATCCAAGATTTCAATGGGTTGGCAGAGTCCCTGAATCCGTATAGAGTATCCTGTCCCATATATTATGCAAAACTGACTCAAAACAACTAGTGATTGTGTCGGGCTGCAGAAAACCAGAAACTTAACCATGGGAAAGTCCAGATATATGAAAGTGATCCTGCGAAAAATAAAAATAGGACAATAGTTTTGGTCCAAGATTGGAGCCACATAATGTCTGTAGATATAACAAAATCTTTAAAACTAGATATTCAGACGGCATTTGGTCCATAAAAAGTATGCAAACCAAATTCAAAACTTGCATTCTACATTCATATAATATTGCACTATGAAAGAACAAAAAGGAGAAAATTCCAGTAGCTACCTCCATAGTAATTGAGACTGGTAGAGGTTGATGATCTTTCTTCAATCAATTTTTGACTCTCTCCCAATGAGTGACCGTGTTTCTCCCAATATGCACGGCTTACTTTTCAGGCTCTTTGATTTGAATAGATGTTCTAGACAAGCTTGCTTCAAGTTCATTTAACTCGTCCATATCAAGATCGTCGTCGTCATCATCAATGTCAAAATTCCCTTCTTCAGAAACAGCAGCAACACTCGTTGATGTACTTGGTCCACTTGTAGATGAACTTTCTTGTGCCTGAAATCAAATGGATGCCAAAATTCAACATTCATGGTACTACGTGCTTTTAGAAGTCCATTATATGAGTATAACTTGTGGAATGATCAAATTATCTTTTAGCTCAATGGTACAACTCCAACATTAGTGATAGCTCATTTACTTGTACAAGTGAAATTTTTTAGAATTACATGCCTATTATTTAAAGCCCTTCAATTCTAAAGATACTCGATTTCTGTTTCGTCTCGATGGACTAAAAAAGGGAACAAGGCTTAAGCGGTAAAAATAACTAAATTAACCACATTAGATTTATTCAAGTCAACTAAGGATCTAACCTAGGTATTTTTACTACCGTTCATATCACATTATCACCTAGGTATATTTACCATCCTTTTACATGCTTCTTGACCCCCCGAAAACCAAGTATTGTGCAGAGGCTTCTAAATGCATGTGATGTATCATTTTTATGCCAGGACAACTAATTTCGTGTACTATAGTATGTAAACCATATACAGAAGGTCATATTCTGGATCAGTAATAGTCTAATAGATGCCTAAAAGTCTATAATTTTCAGAGATATCAAATCGGACATCAAGGACTACCTTCTGATTGCTATTATCAGGCTCCTCTTCTCTGTGGTACTTCTCGTATGCCTCAGCATCATCCACAAACAAACTAGCATCAGCAAGGAACAGCTCGCGCCCACTGCAAAAACAGAAGAATAAAAAGAATATCAAGACATGTCCAACTGCAAATGCCGAATATCAAGCCATGGCCAACAGGAAATGCCAACACATAGGTATCAAAAACAGCAAAGGTGCCAAATTGGCGGATCAACGGGTTGGGTAATGGGTCAAAGCAGCCAGGCAGGCTGAAACAAGTTATTTTGCCAAAAGATTTGCTTTTTATAAAGTGTGTCAAGTACGACTGCATGAATACAAAATTGACTTGCTCCGTCCGGAGATTATAGTCCACAAACAAAAAACAAGCAGTTTTCTAGAAAAAGTATAATTAATGCATCTTCTATTATAAAAGAATGACAGTTTTACCCTATAAAGATTTCATTGAGTTTTGTTAATGTGAGTTAAAGGGGTAAATGGGAACCTTAATCAATTAAACCCATATCTTTTTAAGTGGACATAATATTCGGACCCTAAGATAGTATATAGTGGAAACAGTCTGAGAAGCAGGGAGTATTTTTTTTCTTTACAATAATATAATGTTTATGAGTTAGGAATGCACCTTGTGCAACTTTCGATATGTTTCTTTTTTTACAATAATATAATGTTTATGAGTTAGGAATGCACCTTGTGCAACTTTCGATATGTTTCTTTTTTTACTAGTTGTTTAGTTATCTATTTGACTTGTATAAATTAAAACAAGATTGGGTCAAAACGGCCACATCTTGAGGAGAGACAAACCTCATGCGATCATTCTTAGCCCTCTCTGCTCTCAGAGCAGCCATGCCAGCTTCTTTTTCATCCATCTTCTTCTTCTTCCATCCCATAAAAAGATCAGTAGTCATCGGAGTTGTGGTTTTAACTTTTGCACGCTGTAAGGATAAGATAGTCAGATGTTATAAAATTACTGGGGTCCAATAGTGAAAACTAACAGATGGGTTATACGAAGTAAATCACATGTACACGCGTATATGAAGAATATATGTAGACAGGAAACACAAGAAGGCAGCACATATTACTCCAATCACTTATATAGCATAAAAATGTAGTTTTAGATTGTTGTCACCCATGAAAACCCTCAAACTTTCAAGAAATAACGCTTTAAAGTAATCTCCAACTCAATAGGTAATCGGTAACCAGCAACCGGTTTGCTTAGCTCCACGTTGACAAAAAAGGTCAACATGGTCAAACTTACCAATACATCATCTTGCGTATAATGATGTTAACCTGTATAATGACTTTAAAACTTATCTTGTTTTGGAAGCTGAAGGGATTTATCAAGTTATTTGAAAGTTCGATGTTTGTATCAATATTTTGTAACCTCAGTGATTTTTTCTCACTAATATACAGACAGTTAGCTTAAACAGAAATCAACTGTCCATGCAATTAACCCAAAGGTTTATAAAAAATTAAAAACACTATTACACAAAAGATAATTACCTGATCCTCAATCTCATCCTCAATAGCTAGCTTGTTAGCCTCTTCCTCTAAGAGAGCCTTCATTTGAGACTTCAAAATGTATCCTGGAGGGAGGGCATGTCTGTAGTGACACTCTTTATTACCATTTGGACAAACCCAGAACCAACCATATTGCTTTTTCTCCACTGCGTCGAGGAAATGTTTGCAAACCTAATAGAAAAAACCGAGTCAAATGAAAATTTGCAAAAGCTGCTGACAATGAAAATCCAGCAATGTACCATAAATAAGCATATATTGAGTGACAACACGGCTTCATTTATGAAGAAACAAATATAGAAATATGGAGAAACACCTGGGCAATAACCATCATATTCAAATTGTCATGGATTGTTCTCTTAGGACTAAACACAGAGCCAAAAGGTATTATATGTAAGCACTTTATATTGAAATTACAGCTATGCCCTTAACACAGTAACACACTTTTAGGAATGTCTATCTCACATCCCATTTTATCACCATGTACTAAGCAACTGATTTCAGCTATTTTTTTTTTTTAAAATATACATTGATGTTCAAAACAAAAACAAAGCAGCTCCTTTTGTTAGTGACAAAGAAATTTCACCCAATTCCTTTTATGGGTAATTTGCATGAAGATTGAGAATGAGGGGCAACATATAATAATGATTTGACAAAGCCATACACGGCCTGGATGTGTGCTCATTTATACAAGATGTAACTGCAAGATTAATGAGCTATAATGCAATTGTACAGTCTTCATAATACGAAATCACTATATAATCAGTTTTAAATGTTATATCAGGTTTGTTAAATTTCAAACTATGCATAAGTGAAAGAATAAAGTCAAATCACTTGGTTGAAAAACAACCTAGAGGGGGAGACTAGGATTTTCGTAAATAACACCTCCATATAAATAAATGCAAATTTGTTCACACTTTTTCACAAAACTGAAAGTCAGAATCACCTATTTGCCCAATGTCACGGCGAATACCTATTCATGTTATTGATCTTTGGTCCACAAGATTGTCCATTTATGTCATTAACGGAGGCATTTAAGGCATTTGACTTGCAGTCTAACTATTTAACATAACTATGTGTTAAAAAACTTCACAATGCAACTTTAAAAGGTTGCAGGAGAACTGACTATAGCTTTTAAGCCTCTACCTTCCCAACAACTAGGGCTGAGCATTCCGACCGTTTCGACCGGACCGACCGACAAAACCGACCGGACCGAAGGACCGAAGGACCGGCGGTCCAGTCTCGGTCTCAATTTTTACCTTATTTCGGTCTCGATCCGGTCCGGTCCGACCAAAAAACCGAAAATCTTGCCTATTTGGACCGGACCGACCACATTCGGTCTCGGTCTCGGTCCCGGTTTTTACCTTAATTCGGTCTTCGGTCTTGTCGGTCTCGGTCCGGTCCCAGACCGATGCTCACCCTTGCCAACAACAATAATATTTTAGACATTCTCTTTAGAGACCATCAAATTTACTTAATAAACCTTCAGAATTGCCTCAGCATGCCATTCACAAACTCATAAAGGGGCAAGTCAGTATCGTAACTAATTAATCCAGACAACAACATGGATAGGATGATGGGTTAGAATGTTAGATAACAAGAGGATAAGAAGTATACAATGTCAGTTGGTTTATTCTGGTTGTTGTACTCTTTTCCTTTTGATTCCACAACTTTCTCCAACGTCTCGAGATCCCAGTCCTCCATAGTTCCTAAAATTCCACATGCAGAAATTAGTTATACTCCTAAATCGAAATCTAATCGTGATGAAAACAGGCAACCAACTGAATACCAAGTAGATTGAAAGAATAAAAAAGGTAGATGCATCACCTTCATCACGCTTATCACTGAAAATGTCAATCTTCTCACCCTTCCTTTGTACATTCAAATCATGAGAAAACTTACATTTGAAACCTTTCGCACACTGACCAGCCTTGAAAAACTCACACAATATCGACTTTGGATCCACACCTGACCACAGCCACAGCTCATGAGATAATAAACCATTTTAGCAAACATATCTATAATTCACATATATGTTTTTTTACTTCTATAGGTCATATAGGATAGGGGGTATCTGGGATTGCTTATAATTACTATGTTTTTTCTGATATAAGCAAACACGGATTGAAAAAAAACTTCAACATAATGCAATGCGGAAGATAGTGTTTCGATTTGCTTATGCTGTGACGAAACGCAATAACAAGATAAGAAATTGTCCCTCTATTCAACAGCAATCAAAATCACATAAGCGGTTTATACTCGCAACTCCCAAACTAACTACATTTTCACCATCAAACAATACAAAAACATTAAACACGACATAAATCCAAACATTAAGAAATAAACAAACATTAAAACAAACAGACAGACATACCAACAGGAACTTTAGGTTGAACAACAGCAACCTTAAAGATTTCATTCAACTCCTTCTCTCTCGCCTTCTCTTCATCCTTCTTTTTCTGTCAATCCCAAAACCAGCATTTAAACAAAAACCCATACAAAAAATCTAAACCTTTAAATCTAACTTAAAAAACCCACAAAAATCAACAAAAAATTATACAAAAAAAACAGCAAAATTAATAAAATATTTATCTTTTTTTTTACAAAACAACATTTTAACAAAAACCCATATCAAAAAACTAAACCTTTAAATCTAACTTAAAAAACCCACAAAAATCAACAAAAAATTATATTAAAAAAAAACAGCAAAATTAATAAAAAAGATTATATTTTTTTAACAAAACCAACATTTTAACAAAAACCCACTTCAAAAAACTAAACCTTTGCATCTAACTCTAAAAAGCCACAAAAATTATATAAAAAAATAATAAGCAACCTTTGCAGCTAATTTAGAAGGATCAGGTTTAGGCACAGCACTTTGTTGAATCTGCTGAACATATTTCTGAACGTTTTTACTTTTGTTTTTGTTCTTGAGACCAAATGTTTTGTCTTCAACAACTTTTTGCTTCTTTGCTACATCTGCTTTTGATTGTTTTGGTGGCATCTTTTAATTCAAAATTCGATTCTTTTGAATAGTGTTTCTATTGGGGTTTAATTGAAAATCGGATTGAGTTGATTTTGGGGGGGATTTGGGGATTAGGGTTTTTTATCGGTTGCGTCACTCTATGGGAAGTGGAGACGAGATTTCGTATTGTTTTTAGGATTAGGGGGGTGTTGCTTATTTTTAAGGGTATAATTGTCATTTGACTTTTCTTTTTTTTCTTTTTTTTTTTTTTTAATTATGAAAACATGTCGATTATCATTTAGAAAATTTACATCATGTTGTACCATGGCTTATCGAAGGAGGCACAAATCCATCATACAAGTCATCTATATTGCTCGTATCATATAACGCGTTTCTAACTAATTTATGAGCAACTCTATTCCCTTCACGTCACACAAAAGGCCAAGTACAAGAATCAAATGAGAGACATAATCGACGTATGTGGAGAAATAGAGCTCTAATGTGAACTAACACTTAGAATTTTTAAAAATTTACACCTTATTATATTAGATTATCAAATCAAACCGCGCATATCTATTTTACCAAAATGAACTTTGTTAATACAAATATCGTCCTAAAAACGTTATTTATATTTCATGATCTTTACCTTGTTTTGTTAACGACAAAAGTAAATTTTATTTTTGTAAAGTATAAAGCTTGTCAAGATTAATGGACATTAAAACAAGTTTTTCTTAAATAAAGTCTTCATCACTTAAGCATTTACATCTTATCACATTTTTATTAGCTACCTATCAATTAACATTGATATCCTTCTAAACTATAATGTGCATCAACATTTTTAGAACAAGTATGTTTAGTTTCTTAAACATAACATTACATAAGTAATTACTTATATAACATATTAATTCTAAAAATAGAAAACTACATATTACATCATGGCTTGCATCACATTGGAAATCTTTAGAAGATTTTATAGAATATTTTGTTTAGATATTCACTCATCATATTTTACATAATCTTGGAGAGATTTGGATGATCTTTGAAAGATTTTTTGTGATCTTTACTGTCAGACTGGCGGAACCAAATTTTATAAAGGGCGGACCCCTTTTTTTGGTTTCGTCCAGTCCGTGATCTTGCTGATCACTTGGCCTATAAATAGCAAGCCAACTCAAGTTGTTTTCTCATCCCTCATTAGCATAAAACACATACATCATTCTATTACATTTAACTCAGTTTCATTTTATTTTAGTGATCATCTTTTGTAGCAAAGAAGATCAAGGCATAATCAAACTTCAACAATTAGTTGGAAGGCTTGTTTGTTTTGTTGTTGTGTGAATCATTATTGTTCATACATCATTGTTGTACCAAACCATCTTAAACCTCTGAGTGTGAGTGGTTAGTATTTTAGTCCTCAAAATACATAGTGTGTTGGGAGTGGTTGTACCCTTGTAAAAGAATTCGACAACTAGCTTTGTGTCGGAAATATTGTATAAGCGACGTGTAAAGGTTTTCTCCGCCGGTTAAAGGAGCTTGTTGATTAGTGAAGATAACTCTCGAGTTGGAGACTCGGAGAGTGGAGTAGGACAAGGAAAAAGAGTCCTTGTAGACCGAACCACTATAAACAACTTTGTCGTGGTTTGATTGTTTCTTTCCTTACTTACATATTATTTATTGCTTACATATTATTCATTCTTCACTAACACATCATTTATCTATATTGATTGATCTCACAATAAGTGTTAGGATTTAGAAAATCCATTAGTTAAAGTGTCGGTCACCTCAAGTATATGTACTCATTAGAAAGCTCGTAGACGTAGTCATGTTATGTTAATAAGTAGTTAGTTAAGTAACACCGTGGAGGACGGACGGGTCTTTACCCACTGTATGCCTGATCCACAGCCCGTAGGAGGCGAGTCTTGTAAGAAACTATAAATACCCTCTACCTCCCAAGCTAGAGGGTTGGAGCTTCAATACCATTTTTCTTTGTTTTATCAAGTTCCCACTTCTCTATCTCTCTACTTTCTCTCTCTAAACCCTCAAACCATACGCCCCTCTTCAATATGTTTTGATGTGTTTGTGAAATCCAATATGTTACAAATGGTATCAAGAGCCATGGTTTGATCATCCCTCTTACATGTTTTTGGATTTCTAGTGGTTTTATATGGTTTTTGGGTTTGAAAAAGTTTAGTGGTATTTGCATCATTTGGTCCATTTCTAGTGTTAAAGTTTGGTTTTTTATTGTACTTTTGTGTTTAGAATCATCATAAGTGTTTAGGTTGTGATTTGGATGGCTTGAATCACTGTGGTTGGATTGTTTTTGGATTTAAAAGTAGCGTTTTAGTTGTTTTAAAGGTTACGGTTTGTGTTTTGTAAAGTTGTTCTAACGAGCGATTTGTCCTCTGTTGGAAGCGATTTGTGTCAGTTGAGAATCGCTTGTTTAAGCGATTTGTCCGGCTAGTGGTTGTACTTATGCGATTTATGCGGAGAAGAAATTTGTCACTTTAAGCGACTTGTTTATTTAAGCGAGTTGTAGTTTAAGCGATTTGTCTTGGTTAAGCGATTTGTCATTTAAGAGGTTTGCTGGTTTAAACGACTTGTATGTTTAAGCGACTTGCTTATTGAAGCGAGTTGACTGTTTAAGCGATTTGTCTTATCAAGCGACTTGTTAGTATAAGCGATTTGTTAGTTGGAGCGACTTGTCTGTTTTGAGCGATTTGTTGGCTGAAGCGACTTGTCACTTTGAGCGATTTGTCTCTTGAGATTTAGTGTTTTCTTCGTGTTACGTTTTACGGTTTTCTCTTAATTTAGTTAAATCCCGTGAAAGAATCTATTTCCCGGTTTAATCAAAGAGTTTTAAAATCCCGTAGAATTGGTAATCATGTCTACCAACGTACCTACTATCATCTCTTCTGTTGCTGAAGATGTTCAAGCTGATGGATCTGATACTCGTCCACCTATGCTAGACAGAACTGATTATGACTCATGGGCTCAACGAATTAGGTTGTACTGCTTGGGTAAGGAAAACGGGGTTAACATTCTCAAATCAATTGATGAAGGACCATACCAAGTTGAGACTACCAGAGACATACTTGAAACTGCTGCTGATGGCTCAGTGACATTAGGATTGGATAGACCAAAGACATATGATGAACTTACTGATAAGGAGAAAAAGAGATACGATGCAGATATTAGGACCTCAAACATTGTACTTCAGGGTCTACCAAAGGACATCTACAAGTTAATCAATCACAACACTTAAGCCAAAGCAGTTTGGGACAATGTCAATATTGTTAGGTCACTAGTTTTACAACACAAGCTTAATAGAAAGAGATAAAGGCGATTGAACAATAAACCAAACAAACACACGCGTATGAATGTGGCCGGTTATGCGTAAGGAGTGAATGAAAGATAATATTGAACAACCAACCCTCAAGTGAGGGTTATACAAGAGTATTTATAGGCAAGGAGCTAGGGCAACACTCCCACTCCTTCCCTTTTCCTTATTGGACATGGGCCTAAACTTATGGGCCTTCTACATAAGCTAGACCTTAAACAAACATAAAGGCCATAATAATCTACCTATTACATATGAGTAACAAACACTTGAATTAAGGTTTAGGAGTGATTCCAACAATCTCCCCCTCAAGTGTTGGTGATGAAAAACGGTGAAGGCGTTGATGTAATAGTAGCTTTGACGTCTTCTGACATTCTTCTTTCTTGTGAGAAGGAATGCCTTGATTCGAACAATCTCCCCAGTGTAGAGAGATAGTTTTCTTTGAACAGTTATGCTTTGACGTCATCTTTAACTTTGTTCTTTGATCATTGTTCTTTGTGATGAAAGTGATAGTATGTTGTTGTATGCATCAAGTCTGCCTCAGGTCTGCTTCGCCGCTACAGTGTCTCCACGTCATTCTTCAACATGCTCACACGCTCTTTGACGTTGGAGTTCAGTACTGATGAAGTTCTTTAAGTCTTTAACTTTGTAGATTCTTTGATTTGACGAAGAATCATTCTGACTGTTGTGTTGCTTTTGGATAGAACTTCCATTAGTGATGATGTTGGCGTCAGCATGAGAAGAATCTGCACGATCATCCCGCTCCGGAGCTTCCATAAGAAGAAAACATTTAAAACGGTTAGTAATAAGCGGATTCCGGCACTTACAAGTTTGAACTTCGAGAGTGTTAACAGCATAGTGTGAAAACATAACTCTAATTCTCACAAAGGCCGTTCCTGAACTGGAGTCCCACAAGTGAGATAACGCGATGTACCGATGTACATCTACAGTTCAGATGAGTCGCTGAGGTACACCGAAGCATCACCTCACGACTGTAGACCGTTTGAGACACACTAAGCGTAATCTACGGCGAGTTACCGAAATGACCTGCTGTCAGGGCTGTTTGATGTTGACCCTGGCAGGAGTTTCCATTCAATCACTGAGGATCACAGTTGTGAACCTCTCATGAATGTTCTCGACAGATTGCTAAGATCTGTGAAGGACTCGATAACGTACCACTGATGTTCTTATTGTTGAACATCAAGTGATGAAATGTCAAGTGTACCTAAGAGATCTTTTGATGAATCTCGTGGCTCTAGACTCAATAGTGCATTTTGGTTTTCCTGAGCGGAGACTAGGGAGAGGGTCTCCTTCTTCAATACCAACGATCTCTAAGAGAAAGCCAATAGTTTACGTAGGGTTCCCTGTGAGAATGAAACAAGCTTCTTTTGAGAGAAACTTGAGTGGCTAAGAAGGTATAGTGCATGCGTCACTGGGTCCATGACGACTTTTAATCTTCAATACCAACGTCACTAAGTGACAACCAGTAGCATATGAATTGAACCCGGTGTCTGCCCTAAGTTGAATAATTTGGAGGGCTATTTCTTTTCACCATTTTCTTTGCATTTCTTTTTAATTCTTCAACTCCTTCTTTCTCCGATTCTCATTTTCTCCTTTTTATAATCGTACCTAAGGACTTCTAGGTACTAACTATTTGTGATGTCCTTGGGTAGATCCCTCCGGCTCTGGCGGATCATAGGACGGTTATTCCTAACCTTAGTCACCTTATCACTCCATGACTAACCTATGTTGCCATAAAACCAATTTTCAAGAAAATCTCTCAAAGGGTTTGTAAATGAAAAACATGTTTGAACCACTGTGAGAGTTTTATCTTTTAGCATAAATACTCCCCCTCCACATGTGCTTTAGAGTTTTTGACGGAAATATGCACTGTGTGGGAAGAGCGCGCACTTTTGAATTGATCAACTCAAGATAGACACTCCCCCGCGAGACACGGTTACGTTGCATAGTTAAAGAGTTACATTGTCAGCTTTTAGGTGACAACTAGCTCTTATAACTACCTTGAAGGTGTAGACAAGCCTCGAAAGGTTGTCATACCCGTCAGAGTTCATGTCTACCAAGAGATTCTCGAATGGTACTTTCTACTCGGACAAGTCCTTTGCGAGACACGTTTACATTACTAGAGAACTAGCTTGAAATTGTTACCCGTCCGGGACAAGTCTTTTCGAGTTACTAACAGTTTTAGTACCGTCAATTCGTTGGTTAAGTCTATTACACAAAGATTCATTTGCATTTACACAACAAATTTCTTATCACATAATTTTCTCCCCCTAAAAAATGGCATATAAAATGTTATTTTTGAAAAGTTGAGAATAAATATTACCATTTCGAGTGTTGCGGGAGGATGACCACTATGAACAAGTTGTGAACAAAGTTTTAATTCAAATACTCCCCCTCAACAAGTGATATAAACGGTTGAGGTTTTGAAAATCATACGGGGAAGTACTTGTCCTTTTGAGCAAAACCTTGAAAAATGAAAGGTTTGATAGGTTTTACTCAAAAATAAGAAGCTTTCGCTCCTTTTATAAGGATTGTGGCACTGAAGCGTACCACAGGGACCTTTCTTGACAAGAACGGGTTGTACACTGTTATGTGTGCACAAGCCATACACATATATAAATCATACATCCAAAGTCATAATGAAAGAAGCAGTTTAAGGGGTACCAGGTAGTCCAGAGATGTCGCCAGGAGTGTGAATCGGGCGTTGAAAGCCGGTGATGTTAATCCTGGGTCGACCACCAACATAGCTTTCCAATCTTCTGAACTGATCCCTTCTATACAACCGTTCATCAATCATCGTGATGATCCTCTTTACATCCCTTCGATCCTGAGTATTCCATCGATTAGGAGACCCGATCTTTTGGTGTATATCCTTCAATCGATAAGCCAATCCGTCCCTAACCATCTTCAAAGTATGATCTCCAAACTTGTGAAGATCTCTGCACACCATCAAGCAATTTCTTTGAAGTTCACTGCGGTAAACGACGCCGAATGGTTTGCTGATGAGTGTAAATTGTGAGAGCTGGTTGATGTCGGGAAGATCAAGCTGCGGTGGAGTGAAGTTGACACGGGTCTGATAAGATTCAACTACCAGCTAGAGATCTTCTACACGTTCTTTGATAACTATGCGTCTGATGAAGATGAGCACTGACTTGATGAATTCACGTTGTACTTCAGTGGAGAATTGTCTCATACGACCCTGTACTTTGGCAAGGTACATGTCTTCGATGTCGTTGATAGACAAATTCTCAAAGTCAGCTTCAGAGAATGCATAATCCCTTTCGTCTTGTCTTTTGACCACAATCTTCTTGAGATTCGTGTAGTCCCATTTGGACGAAAGATCAACGTGTTTGATGGCAACGATGTTTTTAGTACTGAACACTGCATGTTGAGACTTCTGAACCTGGCAACTTCTGTAGTAGATTCTTCGTCGTTCCGGCCAATGATGAATCCCATACATTGCATCTCGGTCGTATGCTTCCACTTTGTTGGAGAACAAGTGATTAGCTCTTTCCTCGATAGCTATGCAGTTTGAGTATTCGGCTGCTGGGAATGGAAGTGTCAAGGATGTAGCGTATTTCCTTGAACCATCGCCACCGTGAAGAAGAAATTCCAAGTCTTTGTTGAAGAAATATCTGAATGAGATCCTAGGCTGATCTGGTTGGCCGATCGTTGGTAGTGGTTTAGACCAGTCGGTGTAATATGGAGGGTTGTCCCGCTTGGTAAAGTCGATGTTTGTTTCTGGGTTGAGCCAATCCATGTTATTAGACATAGCTCGAGCAATGTTTTCAAGGTGATATTCGACCTCGATGGCACTTTCTGAGCTATCTTTCCACAGTTGAAAAGCTTCATTCTTAATTCGCCTCAACTTGGATTTCGTCATCTTCTTTACGTTGAACTTTTCTTGCAGAATTTTAGCATGCTCCAAAGTATTACCGTCTACCAGATCTTGACCTTCTTCAGGGTAGGGAGTGGAATTGACAAGTGTAGAAAACCATGCAAATTCCTCTGTTGTATCTTCATCTAGCCATGATACGACGTCAGCCGTGGGCGCCTTCTTCTTCTGTTTCTTAGGCCTAGATGAGGATTCTGGTTTCTGAACTTGTTTGGGAGAGGTGGGTTGTTGTAGGGGCTCACGGACTTCCTCATAGTCACCACCCGTATACTCAAAGTGATCACCGGTTTTCTGAGTCTCGGGTGGTAATTCAGAAGAATCCTGAGGTTTATCAGTAGAAGAACGAGAAGGTGACCTTTGTTGTGCAGGAGTCCGTTGTGGTGGAGGTTGCATCGAGTACTGAATAGAGGATGATTCATCAAACTTCTTTGTGCGTTTGGGCTCTTTATCCTTATCCTGATCTTTGTCTTCATCATCTCTTGAACGTTTGGGCCTTACAACTTCTTCTTAGAATGCGGACCTGAGTTGGTATTCCAGTAGAGCTTCAAACAGTTTAGCTTCGTGTGAGGCAAACGTTGCAGAGCGTTTCGACATTTGAGCTACTAGCCGGTTCACCAATTCATCATCTGAGAAAATTGTGGATTCAACTGGATTGATGCTTAAATTCATCGGAGTTGATTTCATGGCTTGTTTGGCTAGATGCAAGAGATTTGGATACAGTTTTCTGGTATACATCTCCTTTGTCAGTTTCGGAACGACCTCCATAAGGAACTGGTGAGTGTATCCTTTGATCATTTCGTCCATTTTCCCTTGAAGATCATCTTTCATGAGCTTCTGGACATACTCCCTTTCATCTTGCATCTTGTCGATATCATCATGAATATACTGTATCTGATCAGCTTAGAAATTCATCTTCCTGTAGATCATGTCTTTCTTTCTGACTTGTTTGACAGCATTCCCAATTCTTTTATGAGCATGAGAAATCCAAGATCGAGTTGGCTTCTTCACTGATTTGGATGTTGATTTGGTTGATCTTTTAGATGGTGGTGGCGAAGAATGAGATGATGAGTCTGATGTGGAGGAGACATGAGGAGACTCGGGGTCCTTAGGGGGTTCAGAAGTTTCCTCCTTAGACAGAGCCTTGTCATCAGTCTTTGTTTCATCAGCAGGTATTTCCTCAGTATTTTCTTTTGCTGGTTCCTCAATCTCATAATCAATAGAATCCTCCAAAAGTTGTTGTTGTTGTATAAGAGTGGTGGCACCAGCTCCCTTATCGGGTCGATTAACCGTATCAGGAGATGGTTTAGAGTGGGCAGCACCACTTGAACCTCCAGGGCCACCCATTTGATCCTTTGAAAATTCCTTCGCAACATGTTGGAGTCTAATGAATTTGAACTTCTTCCTGTATGAAGTGTCCAGTTGCTCTTCTTCTTCATCTGAGCTTTCTTCATAAGGCACAAGTACAGGAGTCTTCCCTTTTCCATGTTCAGCTGGAGGACTAGGAGGTTTTGCTACTGAGGGAGGTGGTTCGGTTGCAGATTCAGAGTAGTGGACCTCCTCATCTGATTGTGTATCTTCAGAGCTTTCGTCTAGTAGCTTTCTTGGTGGTTCAGGTGTAGGAATAGGAACAGCTTCCTGAGAGGGAACTTTCTTCTTTGGAGCAGGTTTCCTCTTTGGGACATTCCTTTGACTCTCTGTGCTTACTGCACTTCCAGCACTTCCTCTTCTGGTTCTCCGAGTAGGTGTTCCAGAAGGATTTTCATCGAGATGACCAACTTTGCCTTCTCTTACTGCTACCCGATACCTTTTGTACGTTTCAAGCTTCTTGATTTCGTTAGTCAGTAGGTGATCAGGTAACACAGCACCCTGTTTCTTTGTTGACGATTCCTTGATTCTGACTGATAGGATAGGCTCAGTCAACATGTCGTGATTATCGGGGTCATTGAGCCTCTTGGGGATAGCACGGTTGGCTGAAGATACGGTGTGGATGACTCCTCTGTCAAGAAGTTAAGGACTAACTATAACCGATACTACTTCGAAGTCCTTAATAGTGATTCGTGAGAGTACACCTCGAATTCTTGTAAGGAGTTGGCACCTCTTGGGAGATGTAGTAGTAGTGGTTTAGCCAGAGATCAGCACTGTCACCGATACTCGTAGGGTTCGAGTATCTTGACGTTTAGAAGACCAGTAATTAGTTGTTCTTCCTGTAGCTTTAACTTCGAGACTATACCCTACTGTACTACTGCAAAGAGTTTTTCGAACCGAGTTTCTAAGGGATACAGTCTATGTGTTTTGACAACTAGGTCTCTCGTGAACCTGAAGTAGGACTATAGGGGTTCTCCGAGTTACTGGGGCTATTAGTGCTGTACAACTGACTCGGATAGGATAGTCAGTCTTAGTTCCTTAGCAGTTGTTTCTTTGTCCCACGACACAATGGACTAGTGGATGACTGATTGCTTTAGTTCTTCGAACTTTGCATGTTTTCCATAGCCCATCGTCATTCTCTTCCGTTTCAACCAGTAGAGCTACTTTTAGGAAGACCTTGTGGATGAGCCTCTTGGTCTTCTCCTTCACGACCTTCACGTCATTCGTGTCTCTCAGTTTCCTTACAGGGTTTCTCCTTTGGACGAGGTTTCTTCTTTCAAGGGAGAGTCCTTCGACAAGGATAAGGATGTGGACTTGGTGGTTCTTTCGATGATCTGCTTTCGAGACTTCTATGTGTTAGTCTACTCCTCCAGGTGATGAGACTTAGACGTTGGCTTGGTGGAGGGAGTCATCGTTTTGGAGGATCAGGAGGTCGACTTGTACCTTTTCCCTTCTGAGGACATGAACACGGAATACTTCTTTCGAGTCTACTTCTTCTTCTCGTTGACCTGTGAAGTATGTCCTTCTTCAAGTTTAAGTAATCTGAGGTTGTACAACGCTTCCTTAAAAGTTTCCTAGTTTACCCACCGGGAC
>BPTQ01000006.1:97735050-97862550 GCA_019973895.1 Chrysanthemum seticuspe
CTAGAGTTTAAGAATTACGCATATGATTTCTAGCCATAGGAATTGCACCATAGTGTTTCTGGGAGTTCTAAGAAGCATATAGAGTTGTTTTGGTCAAGTTTTAACATCAAAAGTGTCAAGAATCAAAAGTACCCAAACAGTATGAACACAAAACCCTAATTTCCATTTTATGAGTTATTAGTGTTTTTGGGTGTAATCTAGGCCTGGATATAATTAATTCAACTTGATAATAACCTTATACAACAATCTTTTTCACCAAAAACGTTCTCATTTGGAAAAAACCCAAATCCACGCATAAACCCTAGTTTTCAAATACACTCAATTCGTGTTTCTGGGTGCGTTTTGATGATTAAAAAAGTATCATTGATGTTTTAAGAACGTTTTGACACATCCCTTTTAACCATAAACACCCTTTCATGATTTGGTGTTCTTGCGCTTACGCGTAAGACACAAAAGTGATAATATCTCAAGATTAAATCGTTGGATTTTTGAAAAATTCAAAACCATTGCTTAAAAACTTGTTATAAACACGAAATCACTTACAAATTGATGATCTGAAACACGGATTTGTCAAACGATTATGGATCATGGATTATGTTTGGTAAGATAATAAATGTGATGAAGTTAATGAGGTTGGTAGGGTATTTTATTTAAAATAACTTTAAAGTTTTGACAGTTTTGGTCCCTCCACCTTTTCCTTTTTCATCCAAAGCCATTTAACTTCCGTTTTGGTTATCAAACAAAGATTTTAAGAAAGAAACTTGACGACACTCCCCCTCGACTTAAGAAAATAATGAAAGGTTATAAATTTTAGTCCGAGGAGTGTCATTGAACCAGAAAAATTTGCCACCATTGATAAAAGAAACAACCGGGATATGATAACATGCAAGTACACAGATGTTTTGAAACAGTTAAGTAATTATTTTCTCCCCCTCAACACTTGATCGAAAAAATACTGAATTTTGAAAGATTAAAGTGTTGACGAAAGAAATGTACTTGCCATGTTGAAAGAAAAATAGATTAGAAGAATATTTTTGTTGTTTTATCAGGTTTTATATTTTTGTATTTTGATTTTGAAAAATTGTTTACAAAAGAGATTTTGGTGTTTGACAAGTTTTTAAGACTGTTTTAGGAGGTCATCCAATTCCTCTTGAGTCAAACATCTCATACCAATCCGGTGGACCAACTCATTAAACCTAGCGGGAGGCAAGGCTTTGGTGAGAAGATCTGCCAATTGGTATTCTGTACCCACAAAGTATAATTCAACTGTACCCTGTTCCACGTGGTCCTTGATGAAATGATAGCGAAGATCGATGTGCTTAGATTTCGAGTGCTGAACTGAGTTGCACGAGATCGCAATGGCACTCCGATTGTCGCAGTACATTAGGATTCTGTCAAATACGTAACTCCAGATGACTTGAGCACAACACGCGGACATGGCTACATATTCTGCTTCGGTTGATGACAGCGATGTACAATCCTGCTTCTTTGATTGACAAGACACCAGTTTATCACCAAGAAATTGTAGTGCTCCTGAAGTACTTTTCCTTGAGTCTAAGCATCCTGCGTGGTCAGAGTCTGAAAAAGCGATTAGTTCAAAACCAGAATCCTTCGGATACCAGATCCCCAAGTTAATGGTTCCCTTGATGTATCGGAGGATTCTTTTAGCCTCAGAGAGATGGGTTTCAGTTGGTCGCGACTGATAACGGGAGCATAGATAAACGGCAAATACAATATCAGGTCTGCTAGCTGTTAGGTACATTAGAGACCCAATAATACTTCGGTATTTGGTGGGGTCAACTAATTTCCCATGTAAATCAGCGTCTAGCTTCTTGGTATGAGTCATTGGTGTGGCATAAGTGTCACAGGTTTTCATTCCAAATTTGTTTAACAATTCAAGGGCATATTTGGACTGACTCAAGAAAATACCACGGGGTGATTGATGAACTTGCAGTCCTAGAAAGAACGTAAGTTCACCCATCATGGACATTTCAAAAATTTTCTTCATTAGTTTTGCAAAAGCGATTGAAAACTTTTTATGTGTAGACGCAAAAATGATGTCATCCACGTAAATTTGAACAATTAAGATATGTGCCCCGTGATATTGTATAAAAAGAGTAGGGTCGACCGAACCTTTGGTGAAATTATTAGCAATGAGGAAAGATGATAGCTTATCGTACCATGCTCGAGGAGCTTGTTTGAGACCATAAAGAGCTTTGTTCAGTTTGTAGACATGGTTCGGGAACTCTGGATCAACGAATCCTTCTGGTTGGCTGACATAAACTGTTTCTTTCAGTTGTCCGTTGAGAAACGCAATTTTGACATCCATCTGAAAGACCGTCATATTCATATGAGCCGCGAACGCGAGAAATATCCGAACAGCCTCAAGACGAGCAACCGGAGCAAAAGATTCTTCAAAGTCTATTCCCTCTTCCTGACGATAACCCTTAGCAACTAGACGTGACTTGTTTCGGATTACATTCCCTTCAGCATCCAATTTGTTTTTCCAAATCCATTTGAGACCAATGACGTAGACCCCTGTTGGTCTTGCAACCAGTTCCCATACTTCAAGAAGTTTGAATTGGTTGAGTTCTTCTTGCATGGATTCAATCCAGTTGTCTTTTGTCATTGCGTCTTTAATGTTTTTAGGCTCAGATTGGCAGACAGTGAGTGCATAAATGCAATGTTCACCATCTGTGTGAAAATGTTGTCTCATAACTACTGGTTGATTCGGGTTGCCAATAATATTTGCCAGAGGATGGTCTTTTGTCCATCGATGTGTAGAGGGTTGATGTTGGTATACATTGTGCAGATTTTGAGGATTCAAATGGTTTGTTGATGATTCCGTGACATCAGGTGCAGCAGTGTCATTAGCAAACGGGTTAAAGAACGCATTTGGATCAAAATCTGCAGGTGGGGGTACTTCATTCAGAATATCATCAGCCGGTTCATCATTGTTGGAAGCGGTTTGTTCAACTGTTGTGGTGGAGTCAACTGGTGGTGCTTCTTCAACAATAGTTGTTGTAGCAGGTGTATCAGGTATAAGAGTATTATTAGGTTGAGCAGCGGAAACAGCGGATACACCTTGAGCACGTTCATCAATATCGTCACTGAACAGCGGAGCAAATAACCTTTCCATTTGTTGACGAGTGAGCTGGGGGCTTTGTTCAGCTGATGATGGGGGTTGAGGGAAGTTTAAGCGGTTGTGACCGGGTTCTAAGCTGTTATACTCAGAAGCCATTTCCGTAAGTTCATCAAAATGAGCATGAATCGTTTCCATCACCTGTTTTGTACGACGATTCCAGATCCGGTAACCTTTAGAATTCTCACAATATCCAATAAAGACTCCAATGTCAGCTTTGGCTTTTAGCTTTCCAAAATCATCACGATCATTATTCGGATAGCAAAGGGATCCAAATACACGAAAGTGTTTGAGATTCGGTTTATGGTTGTGGACAAGCTCGAAAGGTGTTTTGTTGTGACGTTTTGTGATCATAGAACGGTTTTGAGTATAGCATGCAGTAGATACAACTTCTGCCTACAAGTAATCTGGAAGTTTAGCATTGATTAACATTGTTCTTGCAGATTCCACTAACGTTCGGTTTCGTTTTTCAACAACACCGTTTTGTTATGGTGTACGTGCAATAGATGTCTGATGCTGAATTCCCACTTTCTCATAAAATGCACGAAGGGTTTGGTTAACAAATTCAGTTCCTTTGTCTGTTCTTATTTGGCGGACGGTGTTCCGGAGCTGAACTTGAATTTTCGTGAGAAAGGTGATGATCATTTGTGGAGCTTGGTCTTTGCTTCGAAGAAAGTAGACCCAAGTCCATCGTGAGTAGTCATCAACAATTACTAAGATGTAGCGTTTGCCATTGATCGTTTGCACGTGCATTGGGCCACACAAATCCATGTGAAGAAGATGAAGCACATGCTGAGAGTTGCGTTCCACCTTTGAAGGAAAGTGAGCACGAGTGCTTTTCCCTTGTTCACAAGCTGAGCAAAGGTGATCTTTTGAATACCGGAATCGTGGGAGACCTTTAACTAGTTTGTGTCGAGCAAGGTTGGTGATGGTTTGAAAGTTTAGATGTGAGAGACGACGGTGCCATAGCCAGGATTTTGTTGATGTTGCCTTTGAAAGTAAGCAGATGGGAGATGAAGCAACCATGTCTTGCATAGAGATAGTGTAAAGAATAGAATTACGCGAGCCAGACATAAGGTCATTTCCTTTTAGATCACGAATGAAACAAGTTTTCTCCCGGAAGGCAACTTCCAAATCTCCATCACAAAACTGACCTACTGAAAACAAATTGTGACCGAGGCCTTCCACATAGTAAACCCTGCTGATTTCGATGTTCCCATTGATATAGTCTCCGTAGCCCATGATAGCTGCGAAGTGATCATTCCCGAATCTGACAGTGCCAATGAACTTTGCTATAAAGTTTGATAACAGTTTAAGGTTGCCTGTCATGTGTCGGGAACATCCGCTATCAACAATCCATAGAATGATCTGTATCACCTGCATTACACACAGACGACACAGATGGAATAGAAGTAGATGTGGAACCCGAAATGTTAGAGGGTTCCGAAGCAGTTATAGTAGACATACACACATCAATAAATTTAGGCATCCATTTAAATCCTAGTGTGTTATATATCCATTTCTGCCATCTATAACTACTATTTTCTTTAGTCTTAGTGAATGCACTAGGTGGTATTACATTCTTAGGAGGTGAAACTGGAGCTACAGGGACAGCAATGCTTGCCTTAGAATCTAAAGAAGGCGGTCTACCAAGCACAGACTTAGAATGATTATTGGGCCTAGAGGTATTCCGATTCTTAGGATTCCATAAATGAGAGATTATAGCTTTAGCAACACATTTGTCATGACAATCAGAATTCATACTTTTACGACAAATAACACAAGGTGCATCAGACTGAATATCAAAAGTACTTAAAGGTTTAGCATTCGTTACATCACTATTTCTATTACATTTTCCAGACGCAATGTCTATAGTGGAAGCAACGTGAGTCTTATTCATAGTCCTAGGGTGTTCTTCAACTTTAACAATCCTTATTGATCTTTTCTTAGGTCGTAACTTCCTATTCTTCGATTGAGTGCTCCTATGCTGTGAAGTGCGGACGTTTGGAAAAGATGCAATTATTCCTGTTTCAGTAGAAGGAAGCACGTTAGCAACTTGTGATTTGGCAGTAGGGATTCTAGGTTCACGATTACTAAGTGTTACTGGTGCTATTCTCTTAATCACGGTAGGCGGGAGTTGTTCATACTTTCCTAACATTTCTCTTAACTTAAAGATAGTGTGAATCAAATCTTGGTTTTCAGAACGAATGTTTCCAACAAAATTCATGACTTCTCTAGTGTGTGCAAGATAGTGATCAAGTTCGTTTGATGCTTCATGACGAGTCTTATTGAGTAAATCAAATATGACACCATATTCATGTTTAACTTTTACAAGTTCTTGTTCATATTTTGAGATTTGACTTTTCAAAGACACGTTTTGATCATCCAGTTGCTCAATTTTAGGATCAGAAGATTTTGTATGCAACTGAGCGATTTTGTTTTGAAACACAAGTTGTTGATTGTGAATATCTTTTTGACACCAATTAAGACGACGTTTTGCATTGGAAAGTTCGTTAAGCAATCGTTCATTTTCAGCTTTTAAAGACTCGATCTGAAGCACATTATCAGTATTCTCAACAGTTACCACAGAGTTAACAGTATCAGCAGAGATATAATCAGATGCATATGACACAGAATTCAATAACACAATATTATGGATATCAGTACAGATAACATCATTCAAGAGTCGATCAACATCTTTTCTCAACATTTTCTTTTTACGTTTAGTATTAGAAATAGATGTTTCTGTTTTCTCAAAAACGACCTTCAGCACTCCAAGTTCCTTATGAAAGTCCCGTTCCCAAGATAATGCACAATTTTACAAATTTTTAACATTAGGTAAAAGATTTTTTTGAAAGATGTCTCTTTGTTCTCGCGCCAGAGGAGATTGAAAATGTTGAACCTTGATTTCAGAATGATATTCTATCTCATGTTCTAAAGTTTTGAGGTCAGCCATGAAAATGTCAAAATATCTAAGAATTTTTCGATTTTTAGGTTTTGAGTTTACTTCACTAATGGAAGGTAAAGGACCATAAATTTGTGCATAATCTGGTTGGGGATTAACATTAAAAGACTCAGACGTTTTTATGATAACCCTTGGTGTGTTAGTAGAATCCGTTGGTATGACGAAAGTGACCGCTTTTTTATAATTAAAAGGTTTGTTGTAAACAACAGTTTCTAATTTTGATCGACTCTCGTCTTCTGCATCGAATTCCTCTTGACGATGATATTCAACAACACTCATAACAGTATCATCAATTTTATATTCTGCACTGGAAACTTCAGGATTTGGTTTAAATGCTTTGGTTGAAAGCTTAGGTTTGTAATCAGCAAGATTCGGTCCATATCCATTTGGATTGGGTTTTAAAGTAAACTTTTCAATAGCAGTTACTGACTCACCATGTTTGTAAACAACAATTTTAAACTCTTTAAGTTTGCGTTGCAAGCCGATAATTTCTTCAAGATGATCATCTATTCGTTTCGTTGAATGCTTTTTGTATGCAGAGAACTGTTTTTGACAAGTTAACAACTCAGCCTTAGCCTTTTGATTTTCCAAGGTGAGAGCGTTAATTTGCTTTTTATGTTCATGTTTCAGTTGTTCTATTTCAGACAACAAAGAATTCTTCGAAGCGGCTAGATCACGCATCTGTCTCTCTAAATATTTCTCGTTTTGATGAGATTTAGTAAAGGCTGCTTCAAAACCTTTTTCACGGTTTTCTTGAGTTTTGAAAAAGTTGAGTTGCATTTTTAAGCATTCAAAATCCTTGATTAACATTGCATTTTTACTTTTTAAATCCTTATTTAATGCACAACATTCTTCAATTTGGGATTGCTGGTCTTTAAGTAACAGAGCAAGATCTGGATGAGGCAAAAGTTCGTTTGTTCAACGGGAGTCACAACATGATCATTATTTAGATCATCAAGTATAACCACAGAGTCAATTTGATTATCAATGGAAACCATAAGGTCATCTTGATCGTCAAATGTAACTACGGGGTCTAGTTGAAAATCGTCGGAATGTGATGTAAATGACTCATTTTGAACATTTTGAGCCTTGCCGGATTCAGATGTTGGCGGAGATATTAGATCAGAGATAAATATGGTTTGTTCGGGTACCTGAGACAAGCCATCAGTGTCATACACTGGGCCTGTGTCACTCATGTGTAACTCATGCATATTAGCCATCAACATAACTGCTGCATTGGCCTGCAAGTCCTCCATATCATCATCTGAGTCTGCATTTGCCATAAAACTCTGTTCTTTGTCTGTGAGAGATCCACCAGCTTCATCCTTAAGAGCCAAAAGAAGAGCCTCTTTGAAATAAGCACTGCCCCTAGTCCTCGGCTTTGGGCATGCATTAGCCAGGTGTCCCTTCTCATTGCAGTTGTAGCATCGAAGACCATTCAACCCATTCTGAGCATTTCCTTGTTCCACCACTGGAGCTCTGTTGTTATTCCGACCCACAACATTAAACCCTTGACCACCGCCCATCTGACGACCATAACCACGATTCTGAACTTCAACTCGTCCATTGTTTACAACAGCCTGATTTCGTGTGTTAGATGAGGAACGAATACGATTGTTGGATTTGTTGGTATAACGGCCAAAAGCATTAGCAATCATAACAAATCCTTGTTGCAATGCTTCGAACGGATCGATGTCCTCATTAGCTTCACTGACAATTGGTTGAGCATTGTTGTTGTTGTATGGAACCAATTGATTTTGTTGAGATTATTGCTGTGAATGATCATTTTGTGTGACAGAGGCAGTTGGTTGAGTTGCTTGTTGAGGAGGATAACTTTGTTGAGCATATAAGGCAAGTTGTTGATTTTCCGGATGTGTATGTGGAGCAATTTGAGCACGGAGAATCCTTTCCCGATCAACTTCCTTTTCATGAGGCTTCAAGTAATCGTACAACAATCTATATGTAGAATGATGCATATTCTTCGCTTGATGGAGAAAAATGACATACTTCTCCCATTCAGGACCAAGACTACTCAGGAACTTAGTATTCACTGCAATTCTTGGCATGATGATGTTGTGTTTATCCAAATCATTGATGATGTCTGAAAATCGATGATGATAAGACTCTAGTGTCTCTCCAGGTTCAATCATGAAGTGTTCATAAGCCAAGTAAATTTTGGATTCCAAATCCTCCTGATTGAGTACAGATCCTTCCATAAGAAGATGAATATGTTCCCACATTTCCTTTGCAGTCTTTTGAGCATCAACACTTCGAAGAATTGGGTTAGGTAATCCTAAAAGGATATATTGCATTACAAGCTCATCAGCTTCATAGTGTAGAAGTTCTACTTGATTTAAATCTGCAACAGTAGCAATGTTCGTTGGTTCATCTCTTGGTGGATTGGCATTTGGATCGCCGGGTACAATGACAGTAGGCATCTGAAATGGACCTTCCAAGATAACATTCTTTAAGAACTTTCCATGTGGCTTCTTCAGATCACAAAACCGAAAGAACTGTTGGGAATTAAGGTAAACTACTGATTCTGCCGAAGTATCTGCCGAAGAGATTCTGCCGAAGAAGAATGGATTCTGCTGAAGTTATACTTCAGCAGAAGTGTTAAAGCAGAAATCGTGTTCCTGCTGAAAGTGCGAATCCACGTAGGAGAGATAAGCTCATTATGTAGTAAAAGTCAGCGCCGTATGAAAGATAGGTTGGCGCCGTATTGTATAGAGCTTACTCAGAATAAACAATATCATTAGTAAAACAATATGATTAGTTGCATGGTTGTCTAGAAGCATGCTTGGTCTATGTTTATATTAGGAGCGTACATTGTAAACGCTCGTGAGTCATTAGGGCTTCTTGCCTATAAAAGGAACCATAATAGTTTGTAATAAAAAAGCTTTTCTTAAGTCTTTCAAGTCTTGTAAACTATCCGAAACATAGAGTTTCTATAATCAAAAGATCCATAGAGGATCAAAGAGTTCTTAGTTATTATAACTTGTATTTACTTTCCGCTACAAAATACGAGTTGTAGAGATCTTCTATTAGTTTGCTTGTGATTACATAGGCAACACTAACGATCTCCGAGTGCTTAAGATCTATCAAGGTCTTTGTGTTTTCAACAAGTGGTATCAGAGCCTCGGGAAAGTCTCTACGATACTAAGAACCATTCTCACCCCCATACAATCAAACATTCATTCACCATGCCTGGATCCGATAATGAAACTGAAGTCACCAACACAAACAACACCAACACCACTTCCATGCAACAACTTAGTCTTTCAAACAGCAATGGTAAATTTCCTTATTTAAAAAGGGAAGAGTATGATCTTTGGACTATGAAGATGGAAAACTGGATTTCCAATATTGATTGGAATCTATGGGAGGTAGTGAAGAAAGGAAACAGTCTAAAGAAAATGATTCCTGACAGGGATGGGAAGTTTATCATGGCTCCTCCCAAAACTGCTGAAGAGGTGCTGGCTATGCAGAGAGAGCATAAAGTAAAAACTATTCTGCTTCAAGCCATTCCTGAAGATCATCTGTGTGATTTTCACCATATGGATGATGCAAAGGACATATGGATGGCTCTCAAAGCAAGGTTCGGTGGAAATGAAGAATCAAAGAGAATGAGGAAGTCCATGCTGAGACAACAATTTCAGGACTTTAATATCTCCGAAGAAGAAGGTATCCACAAGGGATACGACAGGTTCCATAGGATCTTGAGTCAGCTAAACCAGCTGAATGCAAAACCTGATAATGATGACTGCAACTCAAAGTTCCTTCGATCTTTACCTCCATCATGGTTGCATGTAAGTATTGCCCTCAGAGCTAAAGGTGGGTTGGACATGCTTACCTTTGATGAGCTGTATAACAGACTCAGAACCCTTGAACCTGATGTCAGAACTCCCTACCGTACATCTTCTTCTGGCCATGCAGCTTTTGTTGGGACATCTCACTCCAACATGATGGTACATGCTCCTAGTTCCAACTATTTTCCATCATCTCCTAGTTCCAACTACTTTCCATCATCTTGCACTCCCACTCCACCACATAAAACTCGTCCCACTCCACCATCTTCTCAAACTAAGACTAGTAGTGTGATGGAGGATGTACTTCATTCATTTGTTGCTGACTATGATACTCAGCAGTATCTTGCATATGAAGACTTTGATCAGTTGGACCCACTTGAAATGGAGGAGATGAAACTGAAAATGCAGGTGGCATTGTTGTCAATGGACATCAAAAGGTTTGAAGAGAAGTCTGGGAGGAAGTTTGCTTTCAAGGGAAAGGAACCAGCTCGCTTTGATAGGAGAAAAGTCAAGTGTTTCACTTGTCACCAGATGGGGCATTTCTCAAGGGAATGTAAAGACAGGAAGAGTGGCGATGGAGCTAACTACCTTTCCTATCAGCAGAAACAACAGGAAGCTGGAGCTTCAGCAGCTCTCCTCACCATGGATGAACAGGTCAACTGGACTGCACATGAACCTGTGAATGAGGAAGCTCATGATACTGATAAGCTTGGATTGCTGGCAAGGTGTACTTCAGATGAAAGGCATGATCAGTTTGCCTTGATGGGACTATCTCAGGTACACAACTGTATATTTGGTTGTAGTCTAAGATACAATGAACTTAAAGAAGAATATGATGCTATGAAACCTAAGTTTGATGAATGCTATGTTGAAAATGAAGCTCATAAACTAGCATTAAAAACAGTAGAAAGACAAAAAGTATGGTTTCAAAAGAATCAAATAGCTTATGAAGAAAAGATAAAGGTGTTACAGTTTGATCTAGAAGTTGCTAATAATTACTTAAAACTGTCTGAGAAAGCAAAGGATGAAGCTGTGTCTGAGAACCTAGAGCTTAAAGAAAAACTAGCTGAGGAAATAGCTAGGCATAAGGAATGGTTAATATCAGGTGATAATCTGGCTAGAGAAATCTATAACAGTCAATCAGTAACCTCTAGCTTAGGACTAGGCTTTCAAAAGTATGTAGGAGTAGAAGCTAGATATGATGGTCGTAAATCCACACCAGCAGGGTTAGCTAACTTTGTAAAAGAAGGTGAATTGCATGCTGTCCCTGGACCTATTAGAGGTGAATTTATGCCCATAGACCTATCCATCTCTGTTGACTTTGATGGATCACATCATCTATATGGCAGAAAGTCAAAAGACTTGCCAGACCCTGATGCCTCATCTAATGACTTTGTCTCTTGCTCTGACAGTGACAATTCATCGGATCAAGGGTCTACTTCCTATGAAAGCTGTGATTCAAATGAGAAGTCTGACCTTCCCAAGCCTGAGCCTACACCCAAGCCTTCACCCCAGTCTACTTGCAAGCCTTCTAGGGAAGCTGCTGAGGAATCAACTTCCAAGACAGTTTCTTCTGAAGACTTATCTTTTAAATCGTTGAATAATCAGTCTGTTAAAAACAATTCCTTGAATGTTTCTAATTTAAGTACTTCTTCATGTAATCAAACATCTCCCTATTTGAATAAATCTTCCAAGAAGAAGACATGTTTTGTATGTGGAAGTAAATTTCATTTAATTAAGGATTGTGATTTTTATGAGCAAAGATTGGGTGCATGTGCTACTCACCAGAAACACAAATCTAAGTGGACCAATGTTGCTAATATTCCACCTTATGTCCCACAAGCAGCTAATACTGACTCTCATTGGAGAGGTTCAGTTACCAGACCTTATGTGCAACCAACTAGCCCATACTTTAAACATGGTTATTGGCCTACATATGTTGACTCTATGTATGCTGGGATGGGATATGGGAGCACTGCTGTGAAGCCCTCAGCAGGTTGTTCTTGGACTATCAAGGGACCCAATCATCAATGGAGGACCAAGAACAATGGTGGATCCTCTAAATCTTCATGTCCTAAACCTGTGATCCACAAGGCAGGTTCAAGTCAGTAATGACTTGAACCTCCATTGAATACTAACAGTATGTATATATTTTGTTGTTGTTTGTAGGATCATCCCCTTAAGCATAAGAATGTCGGTATTGTTGATAGTGGTTGTTCCAGAAGCATGTCTGGAAGCAGAGATATGATGCACAATTTTGTTCCTATAGAAGGAGGAGGCAATGTGACTTTTGGAGGAAGTGATGGGAGTATCACAGGGAAAGGAACCATAAAGACACCTCATCTGGATTTTGAAAATGTGTACTATGTTAAGGAACTTCAGCAATTCAACTTGTTCTCCGTTTCACAAATCTGTGACACTAAGAAAAAAGTTCTCTTCTCTGAGAATGAATGTCTTGTGCTGTCTAAAGACTTCAAACTCCCAGAAGAAACTTCAATTCTGCTGAAAGTTCCTCGAACTCACAATTTATACACATTCAACCTAAATGAAGTTCAACCAGGTGGTGACCTCACTTGTTTGGTGGCTAAAGCATCTCTTGATGAGTCTTCTAAATGGCATAGGAGGATGGCTCATATGAATTTCAAGACCATAAACAAACTCTCTAAAATGGGTCTTGTTGAAGGTCTTCCCTCCAAAGTTTTCACCAATGATCATAATTGTGTCGCTTGCAACAAAGGAAAACAACACAGAGCCTCTTACAAAGCTATCAATGCTATGAGCATAATTACTGAACCTCTTTAGTTGCTCCACATGGATCTGTTTGGTCCAACTCAAGTCAGAAGCATTGATCATAAGTACTTCTGTTTGGTTATCACTGATGGCTATAGCAGATTTTGTTGGGTTTTCTTTCTCAGAACCAAAGATGAAACATCTCAAGTGCTGACTGAATTCATCACTCTCGTTGAAAATCAGTTGAACAAAAAGGTTAAGGGAATTCGGTGTGATAATGGGACAGAGTTTAAAAATGCCATTCTTATAGAACTCTGTGGGTCAAAAGGAATAAAAAGGGACTATAGTAATCCAAGAACCCCACAACAAAATGAGGTGGCTGAAAGAAAGAATAGGACCTTAATAGAGGCTGCAAGATCAATGCTTGCAGACTCTAAACTGCCCACTATGTTCTGGACTGAAGCTGTTGGCACAACGTGCTATGTGCTAAACAGGGTCTCCATTACTAGACCTCAACTCAAAACACCATATGAACTTCTCTTTGGGAAGGTTCCTGTCATCCACTACCTAAAACCTTTTGGTTGTCAAGTGACCATTCTAAACACCAGTGATCCATTGGGAAAGTTTGATGAGAAGGCGGATGATGGTTATATTGTGGGTTATTCAGCTCATAGTAAAGCATACAGGGTGTACAATTTGCAAGCCAAGAAGATAGAGGAGACTTTGAACCTGAGATTTTTGGAAGATAAGCCTAATGTTCAAGGACAGGGTCATACGTGGTCTTTTGACCTTGACTACATAACGGACTCCTTGGGTTACATTAGACATTTGGCTAACCAAAATGCAGGTCCTCAAGAGCCTTCCACTAACAATGCAGGTCCCTTCAATGATGACTCTGAAAATGAGTTTGAAGATGATGAGCAACCTATAATTGTGCCTTCTTTCTCCCCTAACAATATTGCAGGTACCACCTCCAAGGAGATTGCTGATAAGAATGATGAAGATGACTCTCATTATGCTGAGGACCTTGCTAGACTTCAGACTCAAGAATTTGCTGCTAAGCTTGAAGCAGAGAAGCTGAATGGAGAGGTTGCTAATGAAGGAGTCAGTAGAAACCATGTTTCTGCTGAAGTTGACTCTGCCACACCTACCATCCACAAATCTGCTGAAGGCTATGCTATTTCTTCTCATGTTCCTTCTCAAGTGTCTTCAGACTTTGGAGAACCTCATACGCGCTTTCCTAAACCCTCTGATCTTGGAAATCATCAACCCAAAGCTGGCATTTTCTCTTCACCCTCTTATGATACTGAATTTGAACCAACAATCACCAATCTTGATTCATCCATTGAAGTTAGCCCCACTGCTACTCAGAGGATCAATATTGCTCATCCTCAATCCAACATCATAGGTGATCTTCTGGCACCTGTTAGAACTCGAAGGGCTATAACAAGTCCTCAATTTGGACAGATTGCTTTTCTCTCTTATGTCTCCAACCAGCAAAGAGACAATCACACAGACTTCAAACATTGTCTGTTTGCTTGTTTTCTTTCTCAAGTGGAACCCACAAGTGTTTCTCAAGCTCTTAACGATTCAAGCTGGCTAGAGGCAATGCAAGAAGAAATGCAACAATTTCACAATCAACAGGTTTGGATTTTGGTTCCACTCCCTGATGGCAAATATGCCATTGGGACAAAGTGGATTCTGAAGAATAAGAGAGATGCTCGGGGTGTTGTGATAAAAAAACAAAGCAAGATTAGTAGCTCAAGGCTTCAGACAAGAGGAAGGGATTGATTATGATGAAGTATTTGCACCTGTTGCCAGAGTTGAAGCCATTCGCATTTTCTTGGCATATGCTTCTTACATGGGTTTCATGGTGTATCAGATGGATGTCAAAGGTGCTTTTTTGTATGGTGAGATTGAAGAGGAGGTTTATGTCACTCAACCCAAGGGATTTGAAGACCCAGATCACCCAAATCATGTTTACAAGGTTGTTAAAGCTCTATATGGCTTACATCAGGCACCTAGAGCTTGGTATGCTAGGCTTTCATCATTCCTGCTGAAGCATGGATACAGGAGAGGTGCTATTGATAAAACTCTGTTCCTAAAGAAGAATTACTCAGACATCATTCTTGTGCAAGTTTATGTGAACGACATTATTTTTGGCTCCACAAACGAAGCTTGGTGCAGGGAATTTGAGGAACTAATGAAGGGTGAATTTCAGATGAGTGCTATAGGAGAGCTTACTTTCTTTTTGGGTCTCCAAGTTCAGCAGAAACAAGATGGCATTTTTATCTGTCAAGATAAATATGTGAGGGACATTTTGAAGAAGTTTGGTATGGAAGGGGTTAGGACTGCCACAACACCTTATGAAGCTCCAAAGACTAAAGCAAATAATGAACCAGATCTACCTGTGAATGTTCATCTGTACAGGTCTATGATTGGTTCATTGATGTATCTAACAGCTTCAAGGCCTGATATTACGTTTGCTGTGAGTGTTTGTTCTCGACATCAAGTCACTCCACTTACTTCCCATCTCAATGCTGTCAAGAAGATCTTTAAGTACCTCAAAGGCCAACCTCTTTTAGGCCTTTGGTACCCAAAAGAGTCTCCGTTCAGGTTGGAAGCATATAGTGACAGTTATTATGCTGGTGCAAATCTGGATAGAAGATCCACAACTGGAGGCTGCCAATTTCTTGGCAAAAGGTTGATTTCTTGGCAATGCAAGAAACAAACCATTGTGGCTGCCTCAACTACTGAAGCAGAGTATGTTGCTGCTGCAAATTGCTGTGGACAGGTCCTTTGGATTCAAAACCAATTGCTGGACTATGGGTACAACTTCATGAACACTACAATTCATATAGATAATCAAAGTACCATCTGCATAGTCAAAAATCCAGTTTTTCACAGTCGAACAAAACACATTGAAATCAGGCACCACTTTATAAGAGATGCATATGAAAAACATTTGATAAAAGTGGCTAAAATTCATACTGATGATAATGTGGCAGACTTGTTAACAAAAGCGTTTGATGGACCAAGGTTTCAACACCTCGTGGTCAATATTGGAATGTTAAACCCTTGACTGCATAGTTTAAGGGGAGGCATAGGCCTCAGGGGAGGCATATGCCTCAGGGGAGGATTTGTGCAAACTCTGCATATTTTTGTGTCATATTTTTCAATAAATAGGTTTCCTTTTTATATAAATTTTCTTCTATCATTGGGTTTGTAAAAACATCATTTTGCCTATAGTGATAGCGTTTATTTAATATATTTTATCTTTTTAATTTTCTCTAATTTGCATTTTAGCCTCTGTTATTCATAATTCTTTACTAACACTAACTGTCTAATAATTCTTTAGTTTGTTTGTCTTTGTTGCTCTTGTGTATTGTTGTGTCTGTTTTGCAGTTGTCTGGATTGCAGTTTGTCCATTCCATGATCAAGTTCAAATTCATCAAGTGTGACTTAATGGTACATGGTCAAGATAGCTAAAAGAGTGTTGCTTGTTTCTTCTGAAATTATAAGTACTGAAGCAAACAATTTGATTCCACTGAAGTTATTATACTGAAGAAAAGAAATTGAAGTCAAATTGTTCATTCATTCAAGAAACAGTTTACAGCTTACAGCTTACATAAAGTCAACCTTCTACATATGCATCTTCAAGATACGAGCTGTACAAAGCTAATCCTAATCTAGTGTATATCTTTCATTCTGAAATCTAAGTGAATGTTGGATATGCATTAGATGCTGGCTTTGCTTTTGTAGGTCTTGCATAACCACCCATTCCGTCTATCTAGATGGCTGGATATGCATGACCAGCACGACGAAGATGCTAAGGACCAAAATGGAGGGGATGGATTGATGCAAACGTTGATGATGACGATGACCACACATGATGACGGAGAAAAATAAAGTCTCCTGTGTGGTTCATCTATGCATTTCAACCAAAATGCAATCGATCCACCCTCCTTAAGCCCTTCTCTTATACGATGTGTGTTGATGCACCAAAAGATGGCGCAGTGAGACCAAGAACCACCTCCCTATCCTTGGGAAGTGGCGGATTCCTGGCACGAGGCCTTTGTTGAGGCCGAGGTGCTGGAGGTTGGGAGTATGATGTTCCCTCCTTATAGGAGTCATCAGAATCATCATCAGATTCACTTGGATTCACTACACTATCTGAAGAAGGAAGAAAGGGTGATTTATTTGGTCGTGGATAGGGTTGAGGAAAGTAATGTTGCCATGGGTTTGATTCACCACTTGATGATGATGAAGAGGATGATGAAGATGAGGTTGTGAGATCTATGATCTCAGGTTTGGTATTCATGGTGCAATTTGGTTAATTGGGGTTTGTTTTTACATCTAGGGTTTGTGGTAAATATTTGGGGATCTTGATGAAGAGATAAGTAGCATTGGGATCATTTTATAGACGGGTTCGAGGTTCAATGAGTATTAATGCGAGTGGGTGGCACAGTAATTCTAGAAACTTACCGAAGATATTCTTATCTTTGATGGTTTCTACTGAAGTTATAACTTCAGCAGATTGACCATGTGTTTCTACTGAAGGGTTAATTTGGGTTGGGTCAAAGATGCAATACACGTCAGCGACGGTCAACCAAACGGTCCATTTTTCTTTGACTATAATTTGGGCAAAAACTAATACTCCACCATCACTCTCTTCAGAACTAACCAATTCCCTCTCATCCTGCATCCACAAACACTCACCACTTCAAGAAACATAACCCTAAAAACTCATATCCCTCATGGCTCTTAAATTTAATCATGATCACAACAAAGTTGCTTTTCTGGGAAACGGTAAGGGATATGAATTGTACGAACCAATGGTGGAATTCTTGAAAAGGTCCAAGATTTGCTATGCTCTAACACATGCTCCAAATGAGATTTATGAATCACTGGTTACTCAGTTTTGGGAATCTGCTGAACAGAGGAATGAAACAGAGATTAGAGCTGTGATTGACGGAACAGAGCACATTGTGACAGAGGACCTAATTCGGAGGAAGCTTCACTTGGAAGATGCTGATGGAGCATTTCACTCTAATCAGGAAAATGTGCTTACTGGGCTAAGGGCAATTGGCTATCGTGGTACAAGGACTGATATGTGGCTGAAAAAGGAACTTTGCCCGAAGTGGAGGTTCTTGGTTCACACACTGCTTCAATGCATAAGCAACAAGTCAGGTGGATGGGACCAGTTCTCTACTCAACTGGGATATGGTATTGTGTGTCTTTCCCAAGGGATAACTTTCAATTTTTCTAAGTATATTTTTGAAAACATGATTGAAAATATTCAAAAGAAAAAGGCTAAGTTTTTAATGTACCCAAGGTTTTTGCAAATGATTTTAGACACCACTACCCAAGCCCAATCTTTTTATCCCATAGGTACTTTAACTGCTAAATTATTTGCAACCATGAGAACCCACTTTCAGGGGGAACATCATCCCTTGCTAGCAGCCATGTTGCCCCAAGGCAATGAGGCTGCTGATGAGGAGAATGTGGCTAATGATCCTCCTTCGTCACATGTTGCTACTGATGGTAATCCATTAGTAAACATTGATGAGGGCCCCTCATCAACTGTTGAAGCAACTCATGTTGCTCTAGACCAGCCACCTTGTCCCAGTCCACCACCCACACTAGTTAATCATGATGAGTCTGATCTTAATAGACTACCCACACCAAGCCCTGTTAGGGATCCTCTCAATGAAGATCTTCCTCACATTGAGCATGACCATGATTCTTCTGAAAGGTCCAATGAAGCTCCCCTTACCACAGAGCAATCTGCTGGTGGAGCTGAGGACCCTATTACACTCTCATCTGTCTATGCTCTTGTCAACAGGTATGCTGCTGAGGTTACTAGTCTGAAAAAGGAGCTTGCAGAGACCAAGTCTTCTCTTGGGAGTAAGATTGAAGAACTACAGAATCAAGTCAAGGAATTAGAGGACAAACTTAAAGGAGGCTCCAAAAGGAAGCTTGTGGTTTCTTCTGATGAAGAACAAGAAGCACCTCGGTTTGGGTCTCTTGATATGTTGGCTGATGTTTCTCTCAATGATCCTTCATCAGTAGTTGCTGCTTCCTCAAAGAAGGAACCTGTTCTCTACAAAAGAAGAAAGAGATCTTATATTCATAAGGTATCTTCTAAAGCTTCAAAGGAACCTGATGTTGACAAGACTGCATCTGCTGATGTGCAAATGGAGGATGCATCTTCAGATCATGGTCAATCTTCATCTGTTCAAAAACCATCAGGCCCTTCACCTTCAGCAGATCTTTCTGATGTTGTTGCCATGACCACTCCAGTTGATAATCTGCATCAACATGTTGACTTGGGTATTGCTACTGAGGTTCCTGTCGTTGATTTAACTGAAGATGAGTGTGCTAAGAAGCCTGATGATAAAAGGAAAGATGTAATAACTGAAGATGAGCTTGGTCCAGACCTGGTAAGTGAGGAGGAAAGACTAGGTCAAGCAAGTAGATTGGCTGAGTTTGAGAAGTCAAAGGAAAGTGAAGTGTTGGTTCATCAACTTGAAACAGAGGACTTTTCATCTTTAACTCCTGAGAGAAGAAGAGAACTGGATGCAATGCGGGTTCAGATGCCTGCTGAACACTGGGATGTTCTAACTCTGCAAGTCATTTCAAGACCTTCTCTTGCTCAAAGCATACTAGGTGGAGATTTCCTCAGTAACAATTATGTGGAGAAAATGATGGCTCAGGGAAGACAAAGGAAGCAAGAAGCTATTGCACAAAAGAGAGCCATCAAAGCTCAGAAGGACAAAGAGAAACCTCCTTCTAAAGCTGAAATAAGAATGGTGGTGAAAAATCAATGCTCGATGTACAACTCTGGCTTGACAATGAAACAAGTCAAGGCTTTTCCCGATCATGTCCTGTATCGCAAATATAATCAGATCATGAAGGACAAATCATCATCTGCAACACATTCTACCCACTTGAGAAGGATTTCAGAGAATGAAGTTGCTCAAAGAGCCAAAAGACTCAAGTCTGATGATGCTCCAGCCAAGGAATCATCTCCAGTCATTCCTGCTGAAGCAACTTCTGAAGTTGCTTCTTCTACTGACAAGGGTCCATCTGCTGAACCATCTACCAATTCTCCTGAAGCACCTGATATATCAGCCCCCACTTCATCTGTGGCAATCGTTGTCATACAAGAAACTTCTGGAGTTAAGGAAGCTGATCTCGCAGAAATAAAAACAGAAAGGGCAATAAAGATGCTTCACAGGATGAATGCACTTCGTGGTCCAACTAAGTCTCCCTCTACCTTGTCAAGTATTACCACAAATGTTCAAGATGAAAATGCTCCCTCTGGGGAAATCCATAGGTCTGGTGGAAGGAAGAAGAGAATGGCCAAAAGATCTCCTTTGGATCTTGAAGATGATAACTCAACTTTCATTAAAGAGGGGTCTGCTGCTGATTTTCCTGAGGGAGATCAAAATGAATTGGTCGATTGGAAATTGAAGGATGATGAGATGAATGTCATTCATCGAAGGGACTCCACTTCAATGGAATTCACCTTTCTAAAGGAAATTCTACACTTGGTAGACAGGGCAGACTTGCTTTCTTTGTATACTCGTGTTACCACCCATTACTGCAACAAGGAACCACAAGGTTCTGGGATGTTCTTACCGGGAGATCTTCAAGTCCTGATTAACTCTCATTCTCCCAACAGTAAAGCACATTCCATTTGGAAGAACTCACATCGGTGGAAGGTGGCGTCCTGGAGATTCTATCCTCTCCCTCGTGTACATGTATTGGAGACTAAGAGTGGGATCACTGTCTGCATGCTTGCTGACCAAAAGTATCCATTGCCCAAGAGACTTATGGAAAAGATGCTTAGTCAGAAATTGGAGATTCCTCCAGATCCAGTGGGCAATGAAAGACTATCTGCTTCAACATTGGTGGGCTTGATCAAGACACAACTTCTACAACTGCAATAAGCCTCATTCTACTTGGTACTCTCTGCACTACCTTGTTATGTTACATTTTGTTATTTATCAATTTCTTAGTTATTTTTCAAGTTCTTAGTTAAAAAAAAAAAAAAAAAAAAAAAAAAAAACGAACTCTTATGCAGGTTTGTCTGTTGTACAATTCTGATGGTTTTTAACTCACCTGATGTACCTTGTGTATGTCAAAGAGTTGAATAGTCCAAAGGGTACAGCTTTGGTAAAGAAACAACAAATCTGTTGATAGCTGTAATGGTTTGCTCAAAATCATAGGGTCTGCAACCACCTATGCTTAACTGCTGAGGGTTGTATGGTCATCAATTCACCATGGTCTATTCCTTTTTGGAATCCAAGAATTGGCTAGCCCACATGTATATGGCATGTGGTAAAGGCAACTGCATCCATATTTGGTTCTCAAAGTACCAATTCTAAGAATTGACTAGTCCTGAGCAAACGGCTACAGGTAAAGACAAGTCAAATCCGTTTATATGGTTGCTGGTTTGCCAATAAATCAGATGGTTATCCATGTACCATAGTTTTCGAACTCAAACATGTGGCTACTCCAGTAGTGATGGCTATTGGTAAAGAGACATCAAACCCATTAATTTCAATGATTCACCTCTCACAGGAGTTAACACACCTGGAAGTGATGAGAATAGTATGAAACTTATATGTTTTGATGTACATAATGTCATATGTTGCTGCAAAGATCTGGTGTCTCACATTTCAGTCATCATAGAGATGTTCTTCTTCTGAATCTTTGTTGCTGATCCTCAAGATACTGGCCCTTCATAACTCAGAAGTGTTTAAGATATGGGGAGGATCTTGTTTGGAAATTTCTTCATAAAATGGTACAATCCTCAACAGCATTCTCGATCTATCAAGGAAACTGGAACTTAACCTAGTCAAATTCCAGTTTAGGGGAGGATTGTTGGGAATTAAGGTAAACTACTGATTCTGCCAAAGTATCTGCCGAAGAGATTCTGCCGAAGAAGAATGGATTCTGCTGAAGTTATACTTCAGCAGAAGTGTTAAAGCAGAAATCGTGTTCCTGCTGAAAGTGCGAATCCACGTAGGAGAGATAAGCTCATTATGTAGTAAAAGTCAGCGCCGTATGAAAGATAGGTTGGCGCCGTATTGTATAGAGCTTACTCAGAATAAACAATATCATTAGTAAAACAATATGATTAGTTGCATGGTTGTCTAGAAGCATGCTTGGTCTATGTTTATATTAGGAGCGTACATTGTAAACGCTCGTGAGTCATTAGGGTTTCTTGCCTATAAAAGGAACCATAATAGTTTGTAATAAAAAAGCTTTTCTTAAGTCTTTCAAGTCTTGTAAACTATCCGAAACATAGAGTTTCTATAATCAAAAGATCCATAGAGGATCAAAGAGTTCTTAGTTATTATAACTTGTATTTACTTTCCGCTACAAAATACGAGTTGTAGAGATCTTCTATTAGTTTGCTTGTGATTACATAGGCAACACTAACGATCTCCGAGTGCTTAAGATCTATCAAGGTCTTTGTGTTTTCAACAAGAACCTTATCACCCATTGATCGTAGTTTCCTGGAGTGAGCATTGGAGGTCTATCAAGTGATCCAGCCTCGTGAATTGATTGTTGGCTGCTTAAAGCTTCACACATCTTTGCAAACCAAGTGGGTTCCTTCATAGTGTTCCTTGATGGATGTTGATTGAAGTCATTTGTGTAGGGTTGAACTTGAATACTTGGCGGTGTTTGAACCATTTGTGGTGGAGGAATTGCTCCAAGTTGTGGAGTATGTTGTTGATTAAATTGTTGTTGATAAATTGCTTGTTGTTGATTCCATTGTTGATGTTGTGGACTTAGTTGTTGTTGTCGTTGAGAATAAGCGTAAGGGAAATAGTTAGAGTATGGTGGTTGTGACATGTTGAAAAACTTGTGTTATAAAATGGATCTTTGTAGTCGAATGAACCTTAGTTGATGTAGTGTCCTTAGGCGTAGAAATCACAATAATCCAAGTAGCACTTATGCGTAAAAACACCAAAGTTACGCGTAACAATCAGGAGTTACGCGTAGATTTTGCTTACGCGTAAGTAGGGAAAAGACTCTAAAGTTAGGCGTAGACACAAAGTTAGGCGTATAAATTTAGGCGTAGGATTACCTTATGCGTCAGACTAGGCTTAGGCGTAAGAAGAATCTTATGCGTAGGATTTCTACGCGTAAGCTTTATGCTTATGCGTAAGTTTAGGGTTTTGCCCAAATGATCTTTTACACTATCATAGTGCAAAAGATATCCAAAGTCGACGTATTTTCAGGCTTATCCAAGCAAGAAAACACGGAGTAAGCCACAAAAAGGAAGATCAATCCAAGGAATAACTTACGCGTAGTTTTAGGGTTTTGCTACGCGTAGGATTACTCGTAAAATTGATTATGCCCAAAGATGTTTCTAAACCAGTTTTTGTGTGATGAAATAGCTTCAATAACACCAAGATAACACAAAAGTGTGAAACTTGATGATCCAAAGCTCCTAAAACAGTTACGCGTAGGTTGACACCCTCGTTCAAAAACTAGTTGAAAAACAATGATCCACGCATAAAGTTCAAAACCTTTTGCCAAAAACAGTAAGTTTAACACCTTATAACATTGAAAGTACAAGAATCTTGGAATAAAAAGTGTAAAAAATGCGTTTTTAAGCAAGCCAAAGTTTATGAACCGTAAGTTAAGCGTGAGACCAAAACTCACTTCAAACAATACGTTCACCCAACTATTAGGCTCTGATACCACTGTTAGGTCACTAGTTTTACAACACAAGCTTAATAGAAAGAGATAAAGGCGATTGGACAATAAACCAAACAAACACACGCGTATGAATGTGGCCGGTTATGCGTAAGGAGTGAATGAAAGATAATATTGAACAACCAACCCTCAAGTGAGGGTTATACAAGAGTATTTATAGGCAAGGAGCTAGGGCAACACTCCCACTCCCTCCCTTTTCCTTATTGGACATGGGCCTAAGCTTATGGGCCTTCTACATAAGCTAGACCTTAAACAAACATAAAGGCCATAATAAGCTACCTATTACATATGAGTAACAAACACTTGAATTAAGGTTTAGGAGTGATTCCAACAAATACGCTTCTCTCTGGTTCAGAATTAACTAAAGAAGACAAAGAATCTCAACTGTATGATGATTTTGAGAACTTTAAGATGAACCCAGGGGAAAATGTCACTGAATACTACGTGAGGTTCCACAAGCTCGTGAATGACATAAGGAATATCAAAATGACTATGCCAAATATTCAGCTCAATTCAAAGTTTGTGAACAACATGAATCCCGAATGGCACAAATTTGTCACTTTAGTCAAGCTTACCAAAGGTTTGAGGCACACTAACTATGAGCAATTGTATGCTTACTTAAACATGCTATGTTTGAACGAATGATCCTGGAAAAGTTCAAAACCAATTATGGTGATACAAGCTCGTCGAATGATTCAACTGCATTCTACACAAATGTAGGAATAACCACCAAAGCATCTCAAGTGATACCAACTGGTAATGGTACTCACAAACTCATTCCAGATCCAGGGTATAAGCCTCCACATTCAGACACATTCATGGAACATCTTGTTAATCAATTGGCTTTAATGGTCAAGCAGAACTTGAACCTCACCCCACACACCAACAATCATATCAGAACTGCATCTAATCTTCACAATCATGCTACGGTTAAAGACGGAAAGGTAGTGGTGCAAAATGTGCAAGGAAGACAGAATGCATACCTTCCACATAATGAGCAAGGGAATGTTGGTGCTGGATATGGGAATGTTGGAGCTGGATATGGGAATGCTGGTGCTGGATATGGCAATGCTGGAGGTGGTGGTGGATATATGGGTAATCAGAATCATGAAGGAACATGGCTCAGGGTCAAGTAAAGCCCATCAAATGTTACAACTGTGGTGGAGAAGGACACATCGCAAGGAATTGCACTTTTCCAAAACGTCCACAAAATGCATAGTACTTCAGGGACAATATGCTGCTGGTCCAAGCTCAAGACAGTGGAGCAATGTTGAATGAGGAAGAATTGCTATTTCTTGCTGAGGGAAATGCCAGAACTTATGATGCTGATGTGGATGAACAGCCAGTGCAGGGTATGGGTCAGAACAATCCCAATGCATTTCAAGTAGCAGACTGTGATGCATTTGATTCAGATGTTGATGATGAACCAACTGCCCAGACCATCTTCATGGCTAATATCTCACCAATGGTAACTCCAAGAGCTTCTTCACTTAAACGGGTCACTCCCTCCAGGGAATCAATCATATCTGAGGTATTAAAACTATACGATGATGTTGATGTGCAAAAGATACACGACAAAGTACAATCAACTGAAATTATTGAATTAGATATTGAAAATATGGGTAATAGCAATGTTGTCCCATATGATCAATATGTGAAACAAAATGAAAGTGAAATTGTACCAAGTAATGCATCTTCTGCAGTCAATGATAACTATGCTCTTGATGAATTCACTACATGTGCCCCTGATGATTCTATAATTTCTGAACTAAATGCCTATAAGGAACAAGTTGCCATTTATGAACAACGTGCTAAGTTCGAATTGACCACCGTGAGCAAGAGATGGATAACCAAATACGTACAATTATTAGAAAAAGTAATTTTAGAGAAGAAATGTTAAAACAAGAGTTAAACTCCTTACAAGAAAAGCTTACAAAAACTGTTAAGCAAAAGCAAGAACTTCAAGAAAATGTTAAAATGCTTAAACAAGAATTTAATGCTAAGGAATCAAAACTTTTGAATGACTTTTCCAATCTAAAAACATTGAAAAACAAACTTGAAAACAAACTGTACGTACAAGAGAACACCATTCAGACTGCTCACATGATCACTAAGCACAGAGTCTTAAGCGATAAGCATAATATTCCCCTTATAGAGGAGCCAAATCCCGAGTACTGTAAAAAGGCTAAAGCTTACCATAAGATTGTATATGATGGTAATGAGATCCTCAAGCCTAGGCAAACACCATCATGTATTGGAAGCACGGAAGAGGATAGAAAATTAGAAGATGCTTATAGGGAGAAAATGGATAAGAAGCTAAAAGATCCTCAGTGTAAAAAGCAAAACATAACGGTCAAACCCCATGATTACACTAAAGAAAAATGGATTTCCCTGAACAAGTTTAAGCCTCAAGCTCATTTAACCCCATAACAAGTTTTTTGGAAAAAAGACATGGATAAGCAAAAAAGCAAATGTACTTGTTGAAACAAACACTCCCCTTAGGAAAGTGCCTCCAGCTATTGTGTATCATCCGAATACACCAATGCATTTAGTTCCTAGAACTCTTCCCACTAAGAGCAAGACCTTAATCAGCTTGTATGTTGTTTATCAACTATTCGTTGATTTTGAGAAGACATGTAAGAAGAGAATCACACCTACAAGGATAACTGAAGGGGAAAGGGGTTTTGAGCAAACTAAATAATGTTATTTAACTGAGGTCATGCGTTTCTTTAAACAACTAAAAAATCAATTTGAGAGTCTTTAAAAGGGGATAGACTCAGAGATTAAAGAAATGGAAAAGGAATTTGATGAAATGATAGTTGAGGTCAATAATTACGAACGTGAACTATGAAATTGAAAGGAAGAATCTGCATATCTTAATGAGAACTTGATATCGAGTTGTATGGCTCAAGATGTGTTTTATACTGTTACTAAGTATTCTATTACTGCTTCTCAATTTCATGAATTATCCGCTGCTTTGAAAGTTTCCCATGATCGTGTCATTGACCTTGAAAACAAAAACTCAAAACTGAATGAGAAAATAGACCAGGATGATCACGATAACTTGGTAAATCACTTTTCTAAGCTGGAAGTTGAACATTTTGATTTGCAACTAAAATATCAACATCTCAAAGAAAATGTTAAAACCTCAAACATCAAAATATCCTCGGATGTTCCAGAGTTTGATGCAGTTTTTGAAATAAACAAACGTGACGAACAGATTCGAGCTCACTGTAACACGATCAGAAAATTGAAAACCCAAATTTCACAATTAAAGGGTGAAAAGAACAATGTGACTGGCTCCCAAATGCCTCCTCCTTTAGATTCTCAATTTTCTCAAAACTTTCATCTTCAAAACATCATTAACGTATTACAACAAGAAAATGAGAGTTTTCTAGAAGAAAATGAAAAGGTCAAACGACACTTCAAAGAGTTATACGATTCAATGAATGTCACTCGTGACAAGAACAATAAAAAAATAACTTCGTTACAAAAGCAAAATTGAGAATCTGAAGAGTCAGGTAAAAGGGAAAATGCCACTTGTCCTTAATGAGAATGTTGCATCAAAGGCATCTGCAGATTCTAAGTATATTGTGACTGTTAAATACATTCCTCCTCATCTTAGAAATAACGAACTTGTAATTCATGACTATTTATGTCACCTTAAGGATAGTCTAGAATGTCTCCGTGAGATTGTAGAAGAGGATCGCATAAATAAGACACTTGATAGTGAAATTAGGTATGCATGCTTATATGCCAAACGATCTCAGGAGTTGTTAGAATGTTTAAGAGCAACATGCCCTAAATCCTTATGTGAGAAAGATAAAGCTGTGATGCCTTGTTCTATGCCTAGTGCTAAGTATGCAACCCATTATATGCCTTATTCTATGCCGAAAGTCAAGCATGTGAGCTTTGATGTGCCTATAAGTACTTCAGATCCCAGCACTTCTAGATCAGGAATGCAAAAAGTAGCAAAACCAACTAATGTTCCCATAATTCCCTCTACAGGAGTAATCAGTGGTACAAAAGCAAGCGGGTCAAAGCCTCCAGGCAATACAAAGCAAGATAGGACCTCGCAAGCTAAGAGTGACCAATGGAGGAAAGTAGAAGACCACCCTAGGAACTTTAAGTTTGAATTGAATAAAACGAATCGTGTTGATTCTAGTATTAGCTATAAGCGTACTGTAATTAATTCGAATTCTGCTACTATTTGCAAAACATGCAATGAATGCTTGATTTCTGGTATTAATCATGAATGAGTTGAGTAATATTGCAAAATCTCATGTTAAAATGGTTAACACTAGCAAACAAGATAAAAAGGTCAGATGACCAAGGAGGAAGAGGGCGAGAAAACATTCGAAACCAACAGGAAGAAAATTTAGTAATGTAGGTTATCATTGGATACCTATTGGCCGTAAATTCAATCCTAATGAGTTGTGCCCTAAATTATCTAGATCAATGCCCATTATGAAATGGATGCCCACTGGTAGAACTATACCTTTAAGAAGTGAACATACTTTGAATAGATCTACTGTTTCTACTAGCCCGACATCTACCTCTAATGATTTTATTGACTCTGTTTCTGATGTGGATGTTCCAATCTCGTTTTCTAACCAAGTGGAACCCATTCTTGCATGGGGATCCCAATTGTCCAGTTATCCATTCTTGTCTGTGTTCAACTGCAGGTCATTCAAATCGTTATGTGGTACCTGGACTCAGGCTGTTCCAAGCATATGACTGGAGATCGCTCGCGGCTCATGAACTTCGTGAGTAAATTTATCGGGACTGTTAGATTCGGGAACGACCATTTTGGGGCAATTATGGGTTATGGAGATTATGTGGTTGGTGATAGTGTAATTTCCCAGGTATACTATGTTGAAGGTCTTGGTCATAATTTGTTTTCTGTCGGTCAATTATGTGATTCTGATTTAGAAGTGGCTTTTAGAAAACATACTTGTTTCGTTAGAGAACTTGATGGTGTGGAACTTTTAAGAGGAACACGTGGTACAAACTTATACACCATCTCTATCGAAGATATGACGAAGTCTTCTCCAATCTGCTTGTTGTCAAAGGCTTCGAAAACAAAGTCATGGTTATGGCATCGTCGTCTCAATCACTTGAACTTTGGCACCATTAATGATCTTTCCAGAAAGGACATGGTAAGAGGCTTACCCAGATTAAAGTATGAAAAAGATCATCTTTGTTCAGCATGCCACTTGGGAAAAAGCAGGAAATATGCCCACTAACCCAAACCCGCAAACTCAGTTATGGAAGTTCTTCACACTCTCCATATGGATTTGTGCGGACCTATGAGAGTGCAAACGATAAATGGGAAGAAATATGTATTAGTCGTTGTTGATGACTACTCTCGATTTAAAACCTTCGTTGTATTGCAAAACACTTTATATTAAGCAATACACGATTGTTTTTCAAATCACTTTTCATCAATCAGTGAATATCAATTCGCTGGTTCACTCACTCCATGTTATCTTCTTTGAGACGTTCCGGTTTGAGAACAGCTTGAGCAGCTGCGAAACCCTGCCAAGGAGATTCTTAGGAATTCTACCTGATCACAGGCAGTACTTGTACTGATCAACGGGGAACCGTGGCCTCAATTCAACGAAAGTGATCAAAGACACTTTCGTGCGCTTTATTGCTAACTGTTGTATGCAGGTACACCCAACGTTTGCAGCTGATCAGAATTGAGAGGTCAACCTATAGTCGCATGCTCACACAACACATTCATTTCTAATGAAATCATGATAAGTGCATCAATGACTCTGATATTTACACTCCATGCTTCTGCTACGCTGCTGCAAATATCATGAATCATCTAAAGCTTCCGCTACTCTGATGAGAAGAAATCATGATCCAGAATGTGAGCATGTTGGTCCAATGTCACAACATCACATAATGTCAACACTACAAAGGATGAGTCAGAGATTTATGGTAGCTGATGATCTCAAAGCTGGCCCAAAACTCATCATCACATGGATCAGTTAAAGACCTCCACTTGGATTAACCAAACATGCAAAACATGAAGAATCAAAGACTACGGGCTACTGAGCAAAGAACTTAATCAAGAATCCAAGAACAATCAAAATGTAATATCTGTTTGTATTCAATGTAATTTGAGGTGACCTCCCTTAGGGGGAGATTGTTAGGATTTAGAAAATCCATTAGTTAAAGTGTCGGTCACCTCAAGTATATGTACTCATTAGAAAGCTCGTAGACGTAGTCATGTTATGTTAATAAGTAGTTAGTTAAGTAACACCGTGGAGGACGGACGGGTCTTTACCCACTGTATGCCTGATCCACAGCCCGTAGGAGGCGAGTCTTGTAAGAAACTATAAATACCCTCTACCTCCCAAGGTAGAGGGTTGGAGCTTCAATACCATTTTTCTTTGTTTCATCAAGCCTCTACTTTCTCTCTATAAACCCTCAAACCATACGCCACTCTTTAATATGTTTTGATGTGTTTGTGAAATCCAATATGTTACAATAAGTGTTCGAAATAATTAAGTTTTTAAACGGTAAAACTATTCAACCCCTTCTAGTTTTCCACAATTGGTACTAGAGCCTCGTTGCTCAAGATTTTCTAAAATATATTGTATTTTATAAACTTGAAACGATCCATTGATTTTGAAACTTTAAAGAAGGGCAAACTATGCAAAGACTACCACTTTTTGAAACCAATGGATTTATCTATTGGAAAAACCATTTTGAAACATATATGAAATCAAAAGATATAGATCTTTGGTTTGTTATCATTAAAGGTGATTTTAATCCTACAACAAAAGATATTTCAAATGATTAACAAAAAAAATAATAGCTAAAAATAATGAAGCTAAAATGTTGTTTTATAATTTTTTATGTGTAAAACCGCCAAAGATATTTGGGAATCTTTAATAATTACACATCAAGGGAATTCACAAGTCAAGGATAACAAAATTGATCTTCTTGTTCAATAATATGAACAATTTGTTATCCCTGAAGATGAAACCATTAATTGTGGATTTGCTCATTTTAATACTATTGTTACTTACCTTAAAGCACTTGATGAATCTTTTCGTAGCAAGAACTTTGTTAGGGAATTTCTTAGAGCACTCCATCCGAAGTGGAGAGCAAAAGTAACGGCTATTGAAGAATCAAAAGATCTCTCAATAATGGCACTTGACGAGCTAATTGGAAATCTCAAAGTACACGAAATGGTGATGGAGAAAGATTCGGAAATCATCAAAGGCAAAAGATAGAAAGTCAAATCTGTTGCTCTATAGGCAAGAACGGAATCTAGTGACGATGAAGAATCTAGCTCGGATAGTGAAGACAAGGAGTATGCCATGGCCGTAAGAGATTTCAAAAAGTTCTTTAGAAGAAGAGGAAAGTTTGTAAGGCAACCCCGAGATGAAAAGAAGTCATTCCGGAAAGACCGAGATGACAAAAATGGAAAGAGTGAAAGGAAGTGCTTTAGATGCGGTGATACAAGTCATCTAATAGGAGATTTCCCCAAGCCACCTAAAAGCAAAACTCAACGAGTTTTTGTAAGCGGTGCTTGGAGTGAAAGTGATGATGACGAAAAACCAACTAAGGATGAGATCACTCTCATGGCACATGAATCAAACGAGGTACATTCTGACTCATCTTACTCCTCTATTGATGATGACACTTTGCAAAAACAATATAATCTGTTGTGTGAGCTTAGCTTAAAATTCATAACTAAAAACAAGTTTTTAAAGATTAAAAAGGAATTTTTAGAAAACGAAGTTTATGAGCTAAAAGAAAAGGCAAAACAATTAGAAAAAGGCAAGGCAAATGACGATGGTTGTAAATCATGTCAAGAGCTTAGTCTTGAAATAGAAAAGCTAAAACTAACACAGGAGGTTCTCATCGAACATAACTCTAAATTTAAAAGATTTAATAAAAACATTTCTTGTGCCGATGAAATAGTAAGAATTCAAAAAGTAGCAGGAAATACAAGTGGATTAGGTTTTAATGAAGTAATAATTCCAAGTAGTCAAACCAAAACGACCGGAAAAGACAAACAAAATGTCCCAACTGCAACAGTACAACACGGACCAGACAGAACCAAAAATTTTGGTCCATCCATTGTAAAATTTGTTTTCGTGGTGTCTGCAGTAGGACAGCAAGTTTGCAAAATGGATCGTAGTGAATTTGTCAAAGTAACTAAGAAATCTAAAGATGTTGTTAAACAAAAACATGTTATTACAATAGAAGTAGGACTTGCTAAAAATGAATTTAGATCTAAAAACACTCAACAAATGCCTAAAACACCTATTGCCAAACGCCCCTTTCCCAAAAGCAACTACAACCTACAACCCAACTATCAACATGCTAGTTGTAATCAAAACTACCCTAGACAATATCTAACTCCTAATTACATACCATGGAACCCATATCCATCATTTCCTCACATAAACCAAGTAAATGGTATGTTTAACCCAAACGGACCCATGAGATATTGGGGACCAAACACTTGAGTTATATGTGTCATAGGTATGCTTAAAAGTCGGCTTGGAGCCTGATGAATGGATAAAAGATAGCGGATGCTCAAGATACATGACGCGAAACAAAGGCCTCTTCTCAATATACCAAGAGTATGACGAAGGTAATGCTACTTTTGGTAGCAATCTCAAAAGCAAAATTATTGATAAAGGTACGATTGCTTATGACTCTCTAACTATTGAAAATGTTGCTCATGTTGATAGACTAGGATTTAATCTACTTAGTATTAGCCAACTATGTGATAAAAGGTATAGAGTACTATTTGAAGAAAATGGTAATAAAATACTAAAATATGGTATCACCATAGCAAAAGGAGTTAGGAAAAATAACATATACGTTATGAAGATAGATAGAACATCTAAAGACAAACTTTGCCTAACAACCTTAGATGATAACTCTACCCTTTGGCATAGACGTTTAGGTCACGCTAATATGAGACTCATTCAATCCTTAACCTCAAAGGAGCTAGTTAGAAACATACCCAAATTGAAATATGACCAACACTTTTGTGTTGCTTGCAAAATTGGGAAACAAGTTCATAGTATCCATAAGGCTAAAAACATGGTTTCCAAATCTAGGTGTCTAAGCTTTTGCATATGGACTTGTTTGTTCCATCCACTATACAAAGTTTTGGAGGCAACTTCTACACTTTGGTCATAGTAGATGATTACTCAAGGTTCACTTGGACAATGTTTTTGAAAATTAAAAATGAAGCTTTTGATAAATTTGAAATGCTTAGTAATAAAATTCAAAATCAACCAGGTGTTAATATTGTGTCGATCCGAACGGATCATGAAACACAATTTGGAAACTTTTGTGATACAAATGGTATAACACATAACTTTTCTGCTCCCCGAACACCCTAATCTAATGGTGTTGTAGAATGTAAGAATAGAACTCTTCAAGAAATGAGTAGAACAACGCTTAATAAACAAAACATACCCGAAAATTTTGGGTGTAACGTTGTTGACACTTCCATTTACATTTTAAATAGAGTCTTAATACGTCATTTCTTAAAAAAAACACCTTATGAAATCTATAAAGGCAAAAAGCCTACTTTAGGATACTTTAGAGTGTTTGGATATAAATGTTTCATTTTAAATACCAAAGACTATCTCACCAAATTTGACCCAAAGTCTTGTGAAGGTGTGTTTCTTGGTTACTCACAAACTAGCAAAGCATGCATCGTTTTAAACAAAGAAACAATAAGAGTCGAGGAATCGTTGAACATAACATTTGACTAAAGTCCACCCCCTCTAAGACATCACCTTTGGTAGATGATGACTTAGTTGAAAGTCAACTTATTGAAAGCCAAGAAAACAATGATAATAATAAGGAAGATGAACCATTAAATAAAGATATTATAAATATCAAAGAATCCAAAAGTCATCCGTTAAAAAAGGTCATAGGACAATTAAATCAAAGAACTTTAAGATCACAAGCCCAAAATCAAAGTAATTACTTTTGCTTTGTGTCATCAATTGAACCAAAAAATGTAAACGAAACAATAAAAGACCAATCTTGGGTAATTGCTATGCAAGAGGAGCTAAATCAATTTGTTAGAAATGATGTATGGAAATTAGTTCCAAAACCTAATAATCAAACTATAATTGGAACGAAATGGGTTTTTCGAAATAAAATGGACGAAAATGGTGTAGTGTCTAGAAACAAGGCTAGGCTTGTGGCACAAGGCTATAATCAACAAGAAGGAATTGATTACGACGAAACTTATGCACCGGTAGCTAGGCCAGTCTATTAGAATCTTACTTGCATATGCATGTGCTCACGACTTCAAACTTTTTCAAATGGATGTTAAAAGTGCATTTTTGAACGGGTTCATTAATGAAGAAGTATATGTTGCACAACCTCCCGGATTCACCGACTTTGAAAAACCAAATCATGTTTTCAAACTTAAAAAGGGATTATACGGACTTAAGCAAGTACCAAAAGCTTGGTATGATTGACTTTGGTCCATCCGCTGTACAAAGTTTTAGAAGGTGAATCCGTAGATAACACTAAATATAGAGGATTGATTGGTAGCCTACTCTATCTCATGGCTAGTAGACTCGACATTATGTTTAGTGTTTGTCTATGTGCTCTCTTTCAAGAAGATCCAAAAACATCACACCTAGAAGCCTTAAAACGAATATTTAGGTACATTAAAGGCACTACATGTTTAGGATTATGGTATCCCAAAGGAATGGGTGTAGAAACCATAGTGTATGCCGACTCGGACCATGCCGGTGACTATGTCGATAGAAAAAGTACAAGTGGTATTTGTACTTTTGTTGGACAATGTCTCACCTCATGGTTCGCAAAGAAACAAACGGCCCTCGCTATCTCAACTACCGAAGCCAAGTACGTCTCAGCCGGAAAGGCATGTCAACAAGCTCTTTGGATGAAGCAAGCTCTCGTGGACTACGGAATTCATCTCAACGACATCTCTATACTTTGTGACAACAAAGGAGCCATTGATCTCAACAAAAATCCTGTCCAACATGCCCGAACGAAATATATTGAAATTCGTCATCACTTCCTTTGCGACAATGTTCAAAAAGGAAACATCTCAATCGAGAAAGTCTCCACTAAAGATAAATTGCCGACATCCTAACTAAACCTTTTAAACGAGAACCATTTAATCTTCTTAGACTTGGTTTAGGATTAATAGAACCAAACACATAATAAAAAAACATAGCTTAAAACTTAGAATGACCAAACACAGCAAATTCGCAAAATTCTGCTTCTGTTCCCACGGAACCAAACGTCAACAAAGACGAAACGAAAAATTTGGGTTCATCTGGTCCGTGGCTTCTTCAATACCAAAATTTTGAACTACAAAACACTTCTTTCTTCACAACCCACATAACCAAATGACCTACAAACACACTGTAACACCCCCAATTTCGTGATACGCAGCGGAATTCAAGCTGGGTGTTACTTCATGGCACAACAGTTATAACAATAGAAAACGAACCCTAATTGAGTCGTTTTAAAAGATTTATCATTTGATTTATATAAATATCAGAGTTTACAAAATTAGGTCCCAGTGGTTTTACAGTTTATTAAATATGTTTTCGAATGATAATATAGCCTTCTTAAGTATCCGTGCCCTTCCGTGCCATCCTCGTAAATTATGAACCTGAGATAAACATGCTAAAAAGTGTCAACACAAAGGTTGGTGAGTTCATAGAGTTTATAGATAAAACAGTTGAGTTCAATAGCTTCAAGTTTGAGCGATTATTGTAATAAATACAAACATCGAAGAAATAAGTAGTGGGCTACGTTGTTATACACCCATAGTTTGTTTAGTAATCAATTGAACACAAGTTTCAAAGTTGGGCCATGTTGTTGCACCCATAAATTCAGTAGTTGCAGCATTTGTATCATTGCAACACAGTATATATTGCCTTAAGTCTCATGAACACAAACCTTAACAAGAACGCGTCATAATAATGACGTAAGTTACAAACATCATAATAATGATGTAAGCAACAATGCCCTCTGGTAGGAGTTTTCCATTCTCCTAGTATTCTCAAATAAAGTGCATTTGGTTACCTATCCGGCTAACACAAATGGGGCGTCAACTGCCAATAGATCTATTCACTATATTCGCGTTCACTCGCAAGTGATTAATGGTTCATGATATGAGGGACTTTTAGTGGCAATAGTGTATAACTTAGGCAATAACAATCAGGATCGCATACAGATAGTACTTGTGTTCAGGTTTGTAGCAAAACGTATAAAGTGTGATTATGAACTCATAGTAGTATGTAAAAGCTTTAGAGTACTTGTGAAAATAAAAACGAGTAGTTAAGCATGTATCTCCCCCAAAACAGTTTAAAATAAGAAAAAGAGGGGCTATGACTCACCTCGATGTTACACTAGTCTGGATGGAAAAAAATTAAGTAATGTGAATAAACTGCTCCAACTCGTGACCTGAGTTAGTACGTCATGTTTTTAGTATTCGAGTTCAAGTTTATGTGATAATGATGATTTATCGGTAATTGGGTAAACATGAAGTCTCTTCAAAAATTAGTAATACTTATCATACTTATTTTATGGCTCGGATGATTGTTAATAAGTTTTATCGAAACCCAAGTTGTTTAATATGATATGTTTCCAAAATGTTATAATTTACAATTTTAAATATTTAGAGTTTTTACCCTTGCACTTTCAAAAATGACACTTTAAACCCTCAACTATGGGTTAATGACAAAATCAGCCCTTGTATAATTTAACTTTGCATAAATTACATTTTTAGCCCAAGAAAACTTTATCTTTCAAAAATTACAATTTTTATACTTGTAGTTTTTTTTTTAAAAAATTCACTTGGTTTAGGCCTAAATTGACAAAAGTGAGGGTAAATATAAGCGAGGCCTTAAGAGGTTTTTATTACGTTCTTGATCCCTTCAAGAGTTTGTCGGGTGGCCTTTCTAATGGTTCAAACTAGAAGTCTTAAGCTCTTACGGTTTAGTCGCAATGATTTCTCAAAGTAGGGGGTTTAGGTGCCCTTGTGAAAAGTGTTGATTTTGGGCGATATCAGGCCCAAATGAGGACAAATTTTACACGAGACAAGCTAATATTTTTACGACGCGATTGATCCTTTAAACACTTTGCTGTAAGCTCTTTAAGATGGTATAGGTCTCATATTTTATTTAACTTTGGTTTAGGGAGAAACAAACCCGTGAACATGGTCACTTGGCCATGTCGCGGTTTAAGAAAAAGTCATTTTTAACCCATTAACTTTTACGGTGTCACCTAGGGACATTGTAATATATTAATTAACTCTTTTTAAGTCATTATCTAACATTCTATAACTCCTACGACTCAAATTTTGAAAAATGCATGCAAGGTCTTTTTATGAAAATCTCACGAGTCACCTTCTTTTTGGTTGATTATAAAAGAGACTATAAGAGTTTTTAAAGACGTTATTGGGGCATTAAAATCTTTGCAGCAAGCCCTTTAAAACGGTGTAAACCTCGTACTTTGCAACCCTTTAATTAGCAAGATATTAACTACGGAAAAGGGGTACTTAGGCTACTCTGGCCAAATTGCAATTCTCGTTTTTAAACCATAAAACTTTATATCTTTTGCATGCAACCATGCGAAATGTTGTTTTACTCATTTCTAATGTTTCTAGGATAGTTCATAATCAAATTTATCCAAAATCCTGAGTTTTCCCCACATACCTGTTGTAAAATATTTTTGGTGTTTAGGACTTTTAGCCAAAATGAAATGCTGTTTTTAAGCATGGCAACTAGGCTTTTCAACCGGGTTATGGGGGCGTTCTAGAGTGTCCTAGGTGGTGTTTACAATGGTACTTTGGTTGGCCTTAATACCTTTGACATGATGTAAATAAATAGGGCGCAAGTAGGGGGTGTTGGGCTGTTTTTGTAACTTATACATAACAGCTGTTGGGATTTTTATTAAATTATGGCTTCGTTATGCGTTTTCTAGACCCGTGCTCCTGAGTTTTTGAAGAAAACGTCGTTCCGGACAACTTTCGTGTTTTAACTTTTTCATGAAACGGACCAGAAATGCCTCGTTTCGCGTGCCCGACCGTTCTGTCCACAGAAAGTTTCGGACAGATTCTTGGCAACTTCTTTAGACTATAACTTTTGACTCGTGTACTCGTTTTAAGTGATTCAAATTGCTATGTTTTCCTTATAAAATCCTTTTTAACAGTATGCAATTAATATTTAAAAGTTAAAACGAAATAGGATGAGTTTAAAAGACTTACATGCTTGGGATTTTGACAAGAACCAGAAATGAGAATAGATTGGCTTCTAAATGGAACAAGACTCTTCCTTCCTTCTAGGTTTTCCTATGCTATTACTTGGCTGCTACAAGACTTCAAGATCAGTGAGGGAATGAGTGTGTGATGGGTTGGTGGTTTTTGAATGAGGTGTGAAGAAAATGAAGGGTATGTGGTCGATATATATAGGGCAAAAGAGTTATGGTTATTTAAACCTTCTAGTCATCATGTTTAGGGAATGTGAGACAAGGTGAGGTGTTCATAAATGGTTGAGAGGTGATAAGTGAAGAAGGTGAGGATGGCGTGATGTGTTAGGGCCTCAACCAAGCACTACATACAAGGGTGAGAACATGGTGATGTGGTGTATGGAAGATTGTGTGGTGCTCGTGATGGTGATGAGGATGGCGTAGGGTGGCTGTTTTCCAGCCATGAGTAGTGCCTCAACTTTTGACCATGGTAAACTCTTATGGTAAAAGAGATGATGTGTGTCTCTAATGTGCATGTAACTAGGTTGTGGTTAGGAGATTTACATGTAGTAGTTAGGTAACTAAATGGTAACTAGCTAGTTCATTTTTAACCATGGTAATTAAAGGGGGCGTTAGGCTTGAAGGGTAGTACTTAGGGCTTTTTAGGTTGTACCTATTGTATAAATGGTGTAAGTACTAGTTAAGCTTGCTAATTTATTTTAGGTAAAATCTAGTTTAGGTTAATAAATAAAAGTAAAGGCTTAAGTTTGGTGCATTATTGTTTGTACATTAGCATTGTTTTGTTATACTTACTATAAAGAAAATATATTTTTAAGGCTTGTGCATTATAGGGTTGTACCTTGTGCTTAAAAATAGGTACATTGAGGTTTATAATATGATTTATATAAGTATTAAGCCTGTATGCATTAAAAACTTGTACATGTGCTTGAAAGACTTGTACATTAATATTTTGAAAATATATCATGTACATAAAATCATAGAGTTGTATATTAGGGCTTGTAACGGAAATTAAAGTATAGCTAGGTTCCGTGCTTTAATGACTTGTACTCTAGGTATAAAATGTTGTACTTTAGTAATTATGATTTAGTTGTGTAAAATCATAGTTAAAATAAATTAGGGCTTCGTGAAAACTCTAATAAATGGCTAACGTTTAGTTCGAAAGTTTAATAATTGTACGTTAACGAAATAACGTAAAATGGTAAATAAACGTTGAAAACTTTATAGTTTTATATATAAAGATGTTTATGTTTATTAAAGATGTGAGGTTCATCACATTGGCTAGTTGTTGTGATCAAATAAATGGATATCGTTTCTTTAAAAAAATTTGGACGTAGAAAATGGATAAGTATTCTTTCGTTAGAATATTATATTAGTTTAATACGAGATGAAATTTACCGGTGGTTACACACACATAACTCATAATTGAGGTTTCTTCTTCAACTAATCACAGCCAAAATCAACATTGTAAGTATCCTAACTACATCACTTCTCTTAATTCTGAGTCTAGGGTTCCAATTTATGCACAAAACTAAAACATGGGGATTATGCATATTCTTGCACAAATCATGAACTATATTTGTTAAATTACATAACTAATCATGTTTCCCTTAATTAGGAGTTACATATCATAAGGCATTATCATAATTAACTAAAAACCCCATGTCAAAATTTTGAAAAATTTCTCACTTGTAGGAAAAAACAATTTCTCATTGTTCATACAAATAAAAACGTTACTTTCATCACTTGCATAATGTCTCTTGAATACTAAAGTTAATACATAACTAATATGTATTCTTGGGTATATTCAAACGAAGCCACATTGAAATTAGTAGCGTTTGGGTTATCTCTCGCATTTTGCCAAACACTACTAATATAAACTATTTTATGCATAAAAAGGAGTCGAGATAACCACAACTCCACATTGTTTGCATATAGGCACACACTAGAACAAAATGTTAATTTTGTTGTCGTTTTTACTAAAACATGACACTTTTTGCTCATAGGAACAAACATGCCTCCCGCTAAGTACTACGATCACAAAGACACCCTTGGCTACATCCCACAACACCACAAAACTAAGGGTCTTAGTAAAGACCAAGTTGAGGTTTTCAAAGTTCTAGAGAAACGGTACTTTCATGAGGTAGGACAATCCACCCATCCTTTGTCGAGGGAACAAACCTTCGTCAAGAACTAGCCACCATCCACTTTGATGGTCTCCTAGACATAGATGAGCCCATTTTCCTTAGATTTGTTCTTGAGTTATATGCTAGCGTAATTCTTGTAACAAATGATGATGGTCTTATGTCTCTCCAATTCAAAGTCAACCAAATTGATTTTAACATTCCCCTCACTATTTTCGCCCAAGTGCTGGGAATTCCTTGTGTTGGAACGTGTCTCTACTCGGATAAGTGGTCACTCACAATTCTTGACTCAATTCATGACTGTTCCCCTCCTTACCAAACTCCTTTGGTCGACAAAAATGTCATCCGTGAACACTTATTCTTTGATAGGGTAGCACCAACTCGTGTCACTAGAGCCGGAAATAAAATCAACCGAGATCCATATGAAATGGAACTCAATGAGCTTAAGCCTCAATTCAATAAATGGGAAGAACTTCTTAGAGCAAATGTCATAAGCACCATAGGAAATTGTAACCATAACGATGCTTGCCTTTGCTACATGCTCTATAGCTTGTCTACTCGTCACCCATTCAACTTGGCATACTACATTGCTAGGAGAATGGCCGACATTCCCACTCAAGGCACCGTTGCTCTTCCCTACGGGATGCTTCTTACCGTCTCTTTAGAGCTTTTGCACCCATTCCGCCAAGTCCTAGAGGGGTAAAACTTGATTATCCTCTTATCCCTCACATCTTTGTGCCATTGAGTGATGAAAGGGTATCCAAGACTAAGACCAAAGGAAAATGGCCACAACCTCCTACTCCTTCAACTTCATCGTCAAATAGCTCGGAAGACGGACTCCCCAACTCTAGGCTTCAACCTCACGAGTACTACGCCTCACTTTCAGAGATTGAGAACCCCTCGGAGGAATTCAAGCAAATTAAGGGTATGTTCAAGTGTCTTGGAAGGATGCTTACCAAGATTAACAAGAAGTTGGACAAGTGAGGGAGGTTTTAAGGAGTGTTTGGTACAAGGACAAAAAAATGATGTATGATGTAATTTATATGTTTTCGCTTTGTAGGATGATAACTAAAATAAAAACAATGATGTGAACTAACTTTGTCATGCAGGGGGATAACATTCGGATGTTATCAAATTTTCACCGTTTTCACTTTTTAGTGAAAATCACTAGCCCCTATTGGAAATACATGCTCCCGTGTGTTTATATGTGTGTTATTGCTTGTTCCTAACCAGAAATAATTATCTCCATATGTTTTAAGAAAAATTTCAGGATTCGGAAAAGTTCTCGAGGATTAAAAAACGCCTCTGTGAACAATTCTGTACAACACGAATTTGACGGACCCAAAATTTTGGTTTCGTCCGTTATAAAATTTGGTGCCGCCAAATTCTTCATGTCGGACTAGACGAAACCAAAAAATGGGCTCCGCCTTTGAAATTTTTTGGTGTCGTGGTACACTGCTGGCAACTTGCTGAATTTTTATAAATCCCGCACTCTAATTTACCAAATTTTGTTTATAGGATAGTTTTTACTGATTTTCATTTGTATTAGGACTAGTTTAACTTACTTAGACCAATATGATATCCATTTCCCACCAAAATTCAAAAATTCTCAAAATCCAGCCAAGGAACCCTTTTCTATAAAGGAAGGAACCATTATTTTGGTTCCTTGAAATCCGTGGATGGTCTGATCTTCAAGATTTGTAATGATTGAAGCCCATTTATTGCATATCTTGCTCAATTCACTCAACACTTCTTGTATGGATTGACTTAGGGAGATTTGACATGCATTTAAACTCTTCCAAATCATTAGGAACCACTTCACTTGTATGGCTTAACATCAAATTAAACACAAATTTTCATAATCTCATGATCATATAAATTAAGACATCAAGGATGATCATCTTCACACCTCAATAATTTCTCCCTTATTCTCTTAGCATAAGCTTAATCACAATGACAAAGTCATCTACATCATCACCATCAACCAAACATCTCAAAAAAACCGCAAGAATAAGTGTAAGACCTTGTTGCTTCGTCAAACTTAGTTCCTCCTCAGACTCATCACCACTCAACATTTCATTTCCAATAAGAGATGAAAACTTCCTCACCTTGAGTACTCCAACTCCACCACCAAAATCACCCATTATCATCACCACTCCACCACCTACTAAAACACCAATTGTCACCTCTCCTCCACCGGATCCAATAGAATCATCAAAAACACCATCACCACCAAAATCTCCAAAGCTTGTACCTATAGAACTCTTCTCAACTCCACCAACATCTCCGAATCCATTATTGGATGACTTGGAAGACCTACCTCCTACCACCACCTCTTCCATCTTTCGGAACCATTGAGCGTATCGCTCATGAACTACCAAGAGCATCATTTGAACCAAACGTCCCTTTTCAAAATGAACCTAGACCTCGTCTCTTCTACCCAATCCACAACGATATCCATGGGCCACTCTATGGAGATCATGCTCTACGACATACATCCTTTTCCCCACATATTGATGACATTGATGAGTCAATGTGGGAAGACCACCCACAATCTCAAGTAGAGATACAAGCTCATCTAGAAAATTTCCATGCCTTTTTAAATATGGTGGATTCTCATCTAAATGAGGCTTTGCAAATGCAAAATGCTTTGCTTTCCTCCCTCATTGCTCCATCAAATACCAACAATACTTCCACCAATGTTCCACCACCAAACAATGATCCTACTCTCCTACCTCGACATGGTTGCTCCCATTGTGAGCGTACCGCCCATCTTAGTGAAAGGACCCGAATCATGGTCCACGAGTTACAAGATGAAATGAGGTTCATCCTCAATCATATCCTTGAGCGTATTAACGCTCTTTCTCATTCTCATCCTCAATAGGATGGTTCTTGCTTTATTTTTAGGACTTTTTGTTTTATAAATTATTTTTTATTTTTTAGGATTTTTTTTCTAAGTTATTTTTTCTATGTTTTAACATCTATATTATGTTTCATTTTATGACTTTTAAGTCATAAAATTTTTAACTAATGAATGATGTTTCTTATATTGTTGTTGGTGATTACTTGTTGGTTGGACTTATTTGATACTTGTGATGATGAATGTTACTAACCTTTCTTTTGTAGCTTTTCACAATCTATGTATCTTTCTCTTGGCACCCAATTAAGGGGGAACATTGGCCAAATGTGAGAATTTGGCTCGGGCTCATTACATATTCCGCATCGCCTCTTCTTTTTGTTTCGACAAAAAGGGGGAGAATATTATTGAACTTGACAATTGACTTTCAAAAAGTCAACTTCATGTTTTGACTTTCAAAAGTCAAAATTATAGAAGACCAAATATTAGACAAACAAAAGTCCAACTAGTTATAAGATAAAATAATCTTTTTAACTAGTTCTTCCAAGTTCAAATTAATCTCATATTTTTATAATTCTTGTACATCTTTACATCTTTGATAAAAATAAAATTTATGGTGTTTTGTCCTAAACAAAAAGGGGGAGATTGTTAATACAAATATCATCCTAAAAACGATATTTATATTTCATGATCTTTACCTTGTTTTGTTAACGACAAAAGTAAATTTCATTTTTGTAAAGTATAAAGTTTGTCAAGATTAATAGACGTTAAAACAAGCTTTTCTTAAATAAAGTCTTTGTGGAAAACTAGAAGGGGGGGGGGTTAAATAATTTTGCCGATTTTAACTTAGTTTCAAAAACTTTAGATTCGATGTTATGTGAAATCGTATGGATGGATAGAAAGTATACTAGTAATCCTAGTGCTCATCACTGGCAAATTGAGTAGGTATACTAGTAATCCTAGTGCTCATTACTGCCATGACTTATACAAGACCTGATATTGCATTTGCAGTGGGTAAATTGAGTAGGTATACTAATAATCCTAGTGCTCATCACTGGCAAGCTGTTCAGAGGGTACTGAAGTATTTGAAGAGAACTGTGGATTATAGTCTCTCATATACTGGTTATCCTTCAGTGTTAGAAGAATACACTGGTGCAAGTTGCATCAGTAACACTAAAGACAATTCGTCTACCAGTGGCTGGGTATTCCTACTTGGTGGAGGTGCAATTTCTTGGGCATCCAAGAAGCAAACTTGCATCACCAGTTCAACAATGAAATTTGAATTTGTGGCCTTAGCAGCTGCTGGTAAAGAAGCTGAATGGTTGAAAAACTCGCTTCTTGAGATTTCATTGTGGCCTAACCCTACAGCACCCATTTCTATCCGTTGTGATAGTGCAGCTACATTGGCAAAGGCTTATAGCCAGATGTACAATGGGAAGTCTAGACACTTGGGTGTCAGACATAGCATGATTCGTGAGCTTATCATGAATGGGGTGGTATCTATAGAGTTTGTTAGATCTCAACAAAATTTAGCTGATCACTTAACGAAGGGTTTGGCTAGAGACTTGGTTATAAAGTCTGCTAAAGGGATGGGTTAAGTCCAACTTAGTCACTGAATGCTAAGACACCCAACTCCCTCCTGAGGAAACTTAGGAGTTGAGTTCAATGTGGAAAGCTGAATATTCAGTGGACTGGAGCACATGTTTTACTATCATCCCAAGGTTGTGCTCAGAACCTGCTAGAAAGAAGGATGAAGTCATTACTTCTTAATGGTTAATTTTCTTTGAAAAAGTGATTGGCAGGAGCATGAATAAAGAGGAACCACCTATGTGAATGTTGAAGTTTTGCCGCTTCAGGGAGCTTTTGGACTTTTGGCTCTTGCAACATTTATGAATTTGGATATGGACACATGGCTTGTAAAGTGTCAGGAGTGTTTAAGTGTTTGAAAACTTGTGTGTATTTTATCTTCAGGTATTCAAATGGGTTGAAGGGTTCAATTCTTAGAACACCCTGATTCTCGAATATTTGAACGTGTAATTTACTAAGATGTTAATTCAATCCTCAAGATATTTTCTTTTATGCACATGTTTTGCTTAATGTTTGATTTTCATGCAAAAGGAAGTGAACTAAATTTGGGGAGGATTGTTGGAAAATTTAGTGCACTTGTGAGATTAGTTCACACCTGGTTTTAGGTTAGGAGGTACGGAGTGTACACCCATGAGGTCCCTGAACACCCTGACTCAATAGTGGTTAGTACTGCTAGTGTACTGACTGATGGTTCCTGCTGCTAATGTATTGGTTCCTACTGGTAGTGTTGGTTACTACTGCTAGTGTAGTGACTGATGGTTCCTACTGCTAGTGTATTGGTTCCTGCTGCTAGTGTATTGGTTCCTACTGGTAGTGTTGCAGTGATTAACTTGTAACAACTTTGACCCATTTAAGTGGCTGTTATGACTGCTTTATGACCACGTTTAATTGGTCATGTAACCACTATTCCTATGATAATGGAGGCTTATTATGGGTGATTAATTGGCCATTAATCACTCATAAAGTCCATTGACTAGGGTTGAGTGTTCTCTACTATATATAGAGATCGACATCATCAGCATGAATAGATAGAGTAAAACCAGGAGATACAAACAGAAAGCTAAAACACTTATATGCGCAAGGGTTATTGATTTGTGCATAATTCAATAACTAACATTTGGTCTTATCCTAAGTAGATATTCGTGTAACCCAGGCATATGGTCGAATAGTTTACTTTGGAAAGTGATCACACGATTCCAAGTGATATCCGGTAACATGATTTGGTCTTGCATTGCTACTGATTATCTTACCCTGCTGGGCTCATAACCACCAACACATATGCCAAAAACAGATAAACTGCCTATGCGCTTTATGCATAAGCTTGTGCGCCTCGATGCATTTTAGATTTGTGCACCTCGATGCATAAGTTTATGTGAGAAAAGAAGATAAAGATAGGAAGATAAAGGGAGAGACATGTTTATGTGAAAAAAGAAGATAAAGATGGGAAGATAAAGGGAGAGACATGTAAGTAAAGTAAAGTAAAGTAAATGCTAGAAACCTAAAATCTCAAAACACAAAACATATAGGCAAAACATATAGGCGCGTATGGTTATTTAGGCGCTTGGGTTCTTTTTCGAAACATGGATAATATAGGTTTGTTTTGGTAAAATAGGTTTCTGGATCATCTTTTTTTTTTTTTTTTTTTTTTTTTTTTTTTTTTTTTTTTTTTAAAACTATGAGTCCGAGATTTTGCCCGACTAATTTATGATATTGTCCTTTTCAAGAAGGCTGTCACGACTAATTTAGGATTTTTTGCCTACCAGGATTTGAACTTCAACCATCTTACACTTTAATGATGATAATTACAAACTTGTGACTCCTAAGTGATTGAAAAATACGTTCTTAAATGTATGTTAAATTGCTTGTACTAGGCACTTCTCTCACGCGTGACTTGCTTGTGTGGAGGTCATCCCTACAAGTGCACATTCCTATCCTCTTCGTCTCATGCCTTTCAGAGATATGTCTCGACTAGTGTTCGGTATGAGTCCTCCGGACACATACGTCAACAACTACCTTCTTTCATTTTTCTCCGGACTCTTTTCTCTTAGAGCATTGTTAAATACTCCTACAACTACCTCCTACTAATCCTCCTACACATACAACAAAATTATATATTTTTTTCCCACTTATTTTATCTATTCATCAAAACCGTCAGTTCTGACACTTGTCAGAATCCTGTAAGTAAGATAATAAGTAGAAGGTTTTGGTAGGAAGATTTAGCATTTCTCTTTATCTTAATCTCTTACTCCATCCGTCCCATAATAATTGTCCACTTTAATTTTTTTTAGTATTTTTTGTTTGACCATTAATATTTGGGAGAATTGCATATATACCCACTAAAACTTAAAAACTTGCATATTTCCCCAAGATACAAGTTTTCAATGCATGACGTACAATGCAAGTTAAAAACTTGCATATTTCCCCAAGATACATTTTTTCTATGCTGATGACGTTGTGTTAGTTATCGAGTGGAACCGGGCTCAAATGGATAATATTCTTCGTGTCCTAAATGTTTTTTACTTGGCATCAGGTTTACGCATTAATATCAATAAATCAAACGTATATGGTATTGGGGTTTCCATTGAAGAGGTTGAAGATATGGCACGGTTAACTGGTTGTATGTCGGGATCCCTTCCTTTCACATATCTTGGTCTTCCAATTGGGTCCAATATGAGTCGGCTAACTCACTGGCAAGGATTCATCGAGAAATTTAAATCTCGTCTATCCAAATGGAAGGTCAAATTACTTTCAATTGGAGGTCGTTCAACTCTTGTTAAGGCGGTTTTGGGGAGCGTTGGGATTTATTACATGTCGTTTTTTAAAGTTCCTGAGAGTCTTCTTTCGGATATTGAAAGGTTACGAGCCAATTTTTTTTGGGGTGGGGAACCAGATTCGAGAAAGATGATTTGGATCAAGTGAGAAACTGTGTTAGCCTCTCTTGAAAAGGGGGGGTTGGGTATTGGAAGCCTGAAGGCTTTCAACCTTGCTCTTCTCCAGAAGTGGCGGTGGAGGCTAGTTACTAACTCGAATTCCTTATGGGCTCAAGTCATCAAAGCTATACATGGGGAGGAAGCAGGTTTCGATCAAAATAGATGTAAAAGTAAAGGTGTTTGGTCAAAAATCGTTGGCTCCATTAACCAGCTACACTCAAGCGGCATTGTTCCAAAGCATACCTTGTGTTACAAACTAGGCTGTGGTACGAAGGTTCGGTTTTGGAAGGACAACTGGAGTGGCGATACACCATTTGCTCATCGTTATACTAGGCTATTCAGATTGGATCCCGAACCTAACTGTATGGTTAATGATCGTTTTGTAAATGGTGAATGGAACTTGAAATGGATAAGACCAATTATCTCAGGCCGGAATCTTGATTCCCTTGCATGTTTGATGACAGAGTTGCAACAGATAGTGAGTTTTGAAGGCCAAGATGAGCTGCGTTGGACCATTGGGTGTGATGGTACGTTCACGGTTAAAGACACGAGACAACACATTGACGATACCATTCTTCCGACTCTTGATGCTCCTACAATATGGCGCAAATATACTCCTAGAAAGGTGAGCATTTTCCTATGGAGACTCAGGTTAGATCGACTCCCTCTCCTATCTAATCTTTCGAAACGCGGATTGGAAATTCAATCTATTATGTGCCCTCTATGCTCGAACGGTATGGAATCAAATGATCATTTATTTTATACATGTGAAGTAGCCTCAAGTATTAAGCGGCTAATCGAGGTTTGGTGTGACTTGCATTTCCCGAACCTTATTTCGTCGTTAGATTGGACTACATGGATAGATAATCTGCGGTTATCAAATGATAAGAAGAATCGTATCCAGGTGATCATGGCAGCTACTTGGTGGACTATATGGAAATTTCGAAATTCGGTTACATTCAATTCTCATAAATTGAGAAAATGTGACTTGTTTGATAGCATTAGACTTGATTCATTTTCTTGGTTAAAAAGTAGAAGTTCTATTAGTTTAGCTTGGCATGATTGGCTAAAAACTCCTTTGTAACTATTCTAGCTTCTCGCTAGTTGTTTATATTTATATATATATATACCTTTTCTTGCCGTAAAAAAAAAACAATGCAAGTTAAGCATGTTTTGGGTATATATGCAAATATGTAAGTTTTACTGGGTATATATGCAATTGCCCCTTAATATTTTTATTAGTGTTATATTATACTTGATGAAAATTATACCAATTAAAATACCTTTAAAACTCGTATCATTCATATAATTTTCATCAAGTATTATATAACATAAATTAAAATATTTATAGTCAAAATTGAACAAGAAAAACTAAAAAAAGTTAAAGTGAACAACTATTATGGGACGGAGGTAGTATAATCAAATACTCTCTTGTCAACTCAAATCTCACAAAACTAATTCTAAACCTCATTAATCATTCATTCATATTGCAAATAATCTTTAACACTTTGTAGAGATTTTATAATCGCAAGATTGAATGTGATTTTTGGAGGTTGGACGATGTGGTTTATGGCAACGGGCCAAGGATTGCGTGTGTCGTGCGTGTGTAAAATTTGGGTCTAATCATGCCGATTACCATGTAATGTATTTTTATAAAATTGATATAGTCAAAAATATTTCTATAGCAAAGTATCGTTAGTTTATTTTCTTGTGTTGTATTGTCCCTTTGGGTTATTTGTATTTTGGTCCCTTTCTTTAATCGGCTCGATTATAAAAGTTGGATGCTTCGTTTGTAATATTAGTTGTTGTGATAATATATTAATGCATTTCTGAAGGAAAAAAATCGATTATAAATCACTTAGGGGTTGTTTGATAAAAAAATATGATTTAGTGCTGAATGAATTAAAGCTGCTGAATGATTTCAAGATGCTGAGTGAACCTGATTCTGATTGAAAATGATTGTTTGATATTTGTTCTGCATGAGCAATCTGATTTACCTGAAATTACCAATTTAACCTTCTGCCTCATTTTGTATTGAACAAAATATACCGTTTGATAAAAAAGTTATTAACTTAAATAAAAATATAATATAAAGAAGGTAATGTTGGAATAAACAAAAAAATGTAAACAGTCTTATCGAAAGATCATAAAATAATATAAATTGCGAATATATAAAATAATATAAAGAGAGACCATTATACCAAATTAACTTCGTAAAATTTAACCAATGAATATATATGATGGAATGCTTGTAATAATTCAATGTCATTTTCAACATACAAAAAGTATACAATATGCTAATTATAACTGATGATTATATGTTGTTTTTAAAATGAATAAATGGGATAGAAGACCATGTGCTAAGGTGATGTGAATTTTTTGAAAGGTCAAGGTGACTTGGGTATTTGGGGAATGTGTAACTCACTGAATCATTTTGCATACTCCATCTCCTAAATCGGTCAGCACATTTATTTATCCTTCAGTACTCATTTTTTTTAATCAAACATCTGACCGATTAACTTTTTGGCAATCAACACTTTATCATTTCATTAAACGGTAATCAAACACACCCTAATTAACATGTCAAACACTTTTACCACTATATCAATTTTTATTTGAGTTCCAATTACTTGTTGGTGGTGAATTGGTGATGAAAGTAATTAAGAAAAAAAGAAGATTAGTTCATTTTCATTCGGTCCTATATTTTTGTTGTCATTCCTTCACACGTGCATTGAATAAACAAAGTCCAAGTCAAGTTGTTTAACACAAATGAGAGAAAATATTTATATAGCATGGTTTATAGTCTTTATAAAGAGTTGATCAAAGAATGATATATCTTCTTCCATTCAAAAATCAAAGCCACGTGAAATATATAAAAGATCTATTGTTAAACAAACACTTGCCATCTACAAAATTCGAAGGCAGCAACGAAAGAGAAAAAATACCCATGACCCTCAAATCAAAGAAGCGAAACAACAAAGGTGTAACTTAAAAAATTCGTCTGATAATAAGTTGTACCCAAATTTCGAAACATCTCCCTAAAACCAAACAACCCCCTCTCTTAAAGCAAAATATAATCCCAAATCACCTTGCTCCAATAGAGTTTGTTAGATCTCAACAAAATTTAGCTGATCACTTAACGAAGGGTTTGGCTAGAGACTTGGTTATAAAGTCTGCTAAAGGGATGGGTTAAGTCCAACTTAGTCACTGAATGCTAAGACACCCAACTCCCTCCTGAGGAAACTTAGGAGTTGAGTTCAATGTGGAAAGCTGAATATTCAGTGGACTCGAGCACATGTTTTACTATCATCCCAAGGTTGTGCTCAGAACCTGCTGGAAAGAAGGATGAAGTCATTACTTCTTAATGGTTAATTTTCTTTGAAAAAGTGATTGGCAGGAGCATGAATAAAGAGGAACCACCTATGTGAATGTTGAAGTTTTGCCGCTTCAAGGAGCTTTTGGACTTTTGGCTCTTGCAACATTTATGAATTTGGATATGGACACACGGCTTGTAAAGTGTCAGGAGTGTTTAAGTGTTTGAAAACTTGTGTGTATTTTATCTTCAGGTATTCAAATGGGTTGAAGGGTTCAATTCTTAGAACACCCTGATTCTCGAATATTTGAACGTGTAATTTACTAAGATGTTAATTCAATCCTCAAGATATTTTCTTTTATGCACATGTTTTGCTTAATGTTTGATTTTCATGCAAAAGGAAGTGAACTAAATTTGGGGAGGATTGTTGGAAAATTTAGTGCACTTGTGAGATTAGTTCACACCTGGTTTTAGGTTAGGAGGTACGGAGTGTACACCCATGAGGTCCCTGAACACCCTGACTCAATAGTGGTTAGTACTGCTAGTGTACTGACTGATGGTTCCTGCTGCTAATGTATTGGTTCCTACTGGTAGTGTTGGTTACTACTGCTAGTGTAGTGACTGATGGTTCCTACTGCTAGTGTATTGGTTCCTGCTGCTAGTGTATTGGTTCCTACTGGTAGTGTTGCAGTGATTAACTTGTAACAACTTTGACCCATTTAAGTGGTTGTTATGACTGCTTTATGACCATGTTTAATTGGTCATGTAACCACTATTCCTATGATAATGGAGGCTTATTATGGGTGATTAATTGGCCATTAATCACTCATAAAGTCCATTGACTAGGGTTGAGTGTTCTCTACTATATATAGAGATCGACATCATCAGCATGAATAGATAGAGTAATACCAGGAGATACAAACAGAAAGCTAAAACACTTATATGCGCAAGGGTTATTGATTTGTGCATAATTCAATAACTAACATTTGGTCTTATCCTAAGTAGATATTCGTGTAACCTAGGCATATGGTCGAATAGTTTACTTTGGAAAGTGATCACACGATTCCAAGTGATATCCGGTAACATGATTTGGTCTTGCATTGCTACTGATTATCTTACCCTGCTGGGCTCATAACCACCAACACATATGCCAAAAACAGATAAACTGCCTATGCGCTTTATGCATAAGCTTGTGCGCCTCGATGCATTTTAGATTTGTGCACCTCGATGCATAAGTTTATGTGAGAAAAGAAGATAAAGATAGGAAGATAAAGGGAGAGTCATGTTTATGTGAAAAAAGAAGATAAAGATGGGAAGATAAAGGGAGAGACATGTAAGTAAAGTAAAGTAAAGTAAATGCTAGAAACCTAAAATCTCAAAACACAAAACATATAGGCAAAACATATAGGCGCGTATGGTTATTTAGGCGCTTGGGTTCTTTTTCGAAACATGGATAATATAGGTTTGTTTTGGTAAAATAGGTTTCTGGATTATATATATATATATTTTTTTTTTAAACTATGAGTCCGAGATTTTGCCCGACTAATTTATGATATTGTCCTTTTCAAGAAGGCTGTCACGACTAATTTAGGATTTTTTGCCTACCAGGATTTGAACTTCAACCATCTTACACTTTAATGATGATAATTACAAACTTGTGACTCTTAAGTGATTGAAAAATACGTTCTTAAATGTATGTTAATTTGCTTGTACTAGACACTTCTCTCACGCGTGACTTGCTTGTGTGGAGGTCATCCCTACAAGTGCACATTCCTATCCTCTTCGTCTCATGCCTTTCAGAGATATGTCTCGACTGGTGTTCGGTATGAGTCCTCCGGACACATACGTCAACAACTACCTTCTTTCATTTTTCTCCGAACTCTTTTCTCTTAGAGCATTGTTAAATACTCCTACAACTACCTCCTACTAATCCTCCTACACATACAACAAAATTATATATTTTTTTCCCACTTATTTTATCTATTCATCAAAACCGTCAGTTCTGACACTTGTCAGAATCCTGTAAGTAAGAGAATAAGTAGAAGGTTTTGGTAGGAAGATTTAGCATTTCTCTTTATCTTAATCTCTTACTCCATACGTCCCATAATAATTGTCCACTTTAATTTTTTTGAGTATTTTTTGTTTGACCATTAATATTTTTAGACTAAAATACACCGTTGGTCCCTAAACTTGTATCGGAGGATCGCGATGGGACGAACCACGCACTTTTCATCGCTACCGGTCCAAACAGTACCCATTAAATGCCAGATTCGTCCCTTGACCAGAATTGGGACAGTCAAACCGAGGGTATTATAGACCATTCACTTTTTTGACCCAAGCTAGAACCCAGGGACCAATTGTGAGTATGGATATTAGCCGTTTCTTCCCTGATACGCTGCATTTAATTTCGCGGGAACAAATACACCCACCCAACAAACAACTTTGCCAATCACATAAAACCACATTATCCAGAAAAGATAAACTGCAAATCGAAATCAAGAATATAAATCCTCATTTCCAGAACTCAAAAGACCAACCCAACTTCCAACAAAACCATGTCGATCGATCGTTTTACCAACATGCCAGATGAAGTGATCACTAACATTTTGAATCGGTTGCCTTTGTTAGAAGCGGTGAGAACCTCTAGTTTAGCGAGAAACTGGAGGTCTAAGTGAACTTTGCTCACCGATGTCATACTTGATGAGGATTTCTTTTATTATTTAACATACGAGTTTGATGGTAGGCTTGTTACTAGATTCTTAAATCGGCTTATGGGTCCAATAAGAAAGTTTGTCTTTGCTGTAGAGCCAAGATCAATTATTGGAATAGACAACTTTCATTATGAACACATTCATGAGTGGCTCTTGTTTTTGGCTGACAATGGAGTTGAGGAGCTGATTATTACAAACTGGTATGGTGACCCAGTTACGTTCCCGACCCAACTTTACTCTCGCAGTGAGTTGAAACATCTGGTACTTCATGTTTGTGCTATGGCTACTTTGGAATATTTTCATGGCTATCCAAATCTACTGAGCCTAGAATTGATTCATGTCAATTTTCTAAGCGGTACAGTTTGGGACTTTATTGCTGGTTGTCCCTCACTTGAGTCTCTTAAAATGAATCGTCCTAGTACTAACGAGATGAGACTATGGGATATTGCAAAACTTGGGAATTTGAAGAAGTTACATTTGTCATTAGGTCGTTATAATGTTGTGACCACAATCACAACATCCGATATCTTTCACTTGACAAGACTTCAAAATCTTGAGACCCTTACATTGGATTTTGGTGATTGCACGGTAAGAACAATTTCAGTTTTACAACTTATAATGTTATAGAGATGTGTAACAGTAATGAAATTTAATCTGTAAAACTTCTTGTAGTTGATACATGAAGCTAATCCTAGGATGAAGGTGCCCTTTGTTTCCCTGATTAACCTTAAGCTGTCCGATGTCGATTTTGGGAATAGTGTTATGGTAGCATTCACCATTGGAATGATTCGGTCATCTCCGATTTTGAAAATGCTGGATACGAGAGTAAGTGTAATGATGTAATGAATATGTATCAAATAAAACATTCCTAAATTGCCATGTTTGTGTATCTCAACACTATTTGATTTTTCAGGCTGCAAACACGCTTAGTGATCTACCTTTGCCCAATTTTTCCACTGTTGTAGATAGAAACACATTCAGCCATGGGCAGCTTCAGACGGTGGTGTTTCGAGCTTTTCCCAGATCAGAGCATGAAATAACTTTAATAAAGTGTATACTCGCGTGTTCCCGGTCGCTAAAGACAATCAATATCAGGGAAAGCGATAGGAGTCATGATGGGAATGAAAATACCAGGAACAACTGGGAGTTGGCTAGGAAGCTGTTGAAACTCCCCCGAGCTTCCCCCACAGCCGTTGTAGATTTCTTTGACTGGTTGTAGTTTAAGTTTGGGTTGAATACCCTTGGACAATTAATGTTTCAAAATAGTTTTACTAATTTTGTACAATATTTGTTATATGGTTTGCTTAAAATTAGATTGTTCATATGTTGTTGTTCGTGCGTATTCTAGGTGATGAAAGTTTGACATTCGAAAGTCAAACTTTCATTTAGCATTTTTATTTGATTGAAGCAAGTAAAACTGCATTTCCAGTTTACTTTAGTTAGTCAATACTTGAAAATGTTGAATGGGTTAACTGTGAACGAGAGTTGTAATGTCAGAAGGATTGAAAACCTTTGGAACATTAAGTGCAAAAGTCATAATGGTATTTGAAGTTTGATGATGAGGATGGCTATTGGAATGTTCAATAATATATACAATGGTATTTGACTTTGTAAAGTCAATATTGCAAAACCATTACTAAAATATTTGTTTTGGAGTGAATTGATAATTTGACATGTTTTAGAAGTTTGACTTAACAAAGCCAAACTTCTAATGGTTTTACGGAAGTTGGCAACTTGAGGGACCAATTGTGTATCCTAAAGTGAATATTGGGCGGGAGTTTTAAGTGTGACAAATTGACAACGGCAACCAACACAAATTCAGGGACCGAGTGTGAAATAAAGGAAACTATTAAACCCTTCACCGTCTCTTACCAGAGACGATATTAACTAGTGCACAACTAACGAGATACTCATCTACCACTTTTTCCACACACACACAACTTTCCAATGGCAGATTTCCCTATTTTAAACAAACTCATGGAGGTGGCTGATTCGCCAAATCTTAATGATCGGATGGCTATCTGGTTTGAAGATGAGGCTGCCCGAGAAGGGATTCTAAGGAAGCTACTTCTTCAGTGCTGCCAGCATCTAAAGACAGGAATCATCAACCGTAGGGAGCTGATACAAGAGAATCAAGCTCTGGGAGCTCGTGGAATCGCGCTTAACTGTGTGGATGCGCTGAACAAAATCCAGTCTAGGCAGACAAACCAACTTGCCCAACTCATACAGATTGTTGGTCAAACAGATGAAGGTATTCGGTTCAACCAAGAGTTTGTTAAGAAAATGGCTGAACATAATGCCTGAATTTTTGGTTTTCCATGGGGTAGATAAAGGCGTCTTTTAGGTGATAGTTTTGCTAAAAATGGTATGTAAATTAGATTTGATGTAGTTGGTTATGATGTTTAACAGAATTTATTAATGATAAAATATCATTTGGGTTATGTGTTGTTTGTTGTATTGTGATATGGGTTGTATTTTAGTGTTATTAGTATAAGCAAAACCAAACAGGCCCTTGTATCAGCAAAACCAAACAGGCCCTTGTATCAGCAAAACTTTAATCAGTAGAACCAAACACCCCCTTGTATCAGCAAAAGCAAAGGCAATGGTTTAAAAAGATGTGGTGAAAATACAAATACTTTGGCACTAAATCATAATGTATCACATAAAACATCCGGTTGTATCAGCTAAACCAAACGGCCCCTTTTATCAGCAAAAGCTGTTACAGCAAAACCAAACACCCCCGTATCAGAAAAATTAGAGGCAGTGGTTTCAAAACACGGGTTCAAAAGGCAAACGCTTTAGCAGTAAACAACAATGTATTGACAATTGTGTATTGTAGCATCTTGAATTTTGACTTACCAAAGTCAAACAAACTTATGAAAACCAACAAATTGTAACTTGGGTAAGTCAAACCTATTAAGATATGCAAAACGATTTCAAACACAATGATTAAATAAGATCACAAAATTTTATTCATCGATTTCAATAACTACAAATGTTTACTATCATCTAAACATACACTTAGCTAGACCCACAACTCTCCCTATCATCGTTTTCCTTCTTTTCCTTCCTTTCCTTAAGATATTTAAACAAAATTTCCAGTTTTGTAATCCTTTCTCCCAAATCGTTAAACTTTGATAACAAGATGTCATCCTCTTCCTTCTCCTTCTTAACACCCAAACGCTTTTCATTTGCGCAGTCTGCTTTCCTCAACGAACTCAACAAACCCTTCCCCTTATCGTTTTGTGCCATTATTGTTTTTCTTTTTGCTTTGGGAAGAATGTGTGTTGATTGTATTTTAGGGTTCACTCTTGCTCGTTCATACATATATGGTTGAAGGTTGGGTTACATTTTAACTAGCTTGGGTCAAAAAAGTGAATGGTCTATAATACCCTCGGTTTGACTGTCCCAATTCTGGTCAAGGGACGAATCTGGCATTTAATGGGTACTGTTTGGACCGGTAGCGATGAAAAGTGCGTGGTTCGTCCCATCGCGATCCTCCGATACAAGTTTAGGGACCAACGGTGTATTTTAGTCATATTTTTATTAGTGTTATATTATACTTGATGAAAATTATACCAATTAAAATACTTTTAAAACTCGTATCATTCATATATTTTTCATCAAGTATTATATAACATAAATTAAAATATTTATAGTCAAAATTGAACAAGAAAAACTAAAAAAGTCAAAGTGAACAACTATTATGGGACGGAGGTAGTATAATCAAATACTCTCTTGTCAACTCAAATCTCACAAAACTAATTCTAAACCTCATTAATCATTCATTCATATTGCAAATAATCTTTAACACTTTGTAGAGATTTTATAATCGCAAGATTGAATGTGATTTTTGGAGGTTGGACGATGTGGTTTATGGCAGCGGGCCAAGGATTGCGTGTGTCGTGCGTGTGTAAAATTTGGGTCTAATCATGCCGATTACCATGTAATGTATTTTTATAAAATTGATATAGTCAACAATATTTCTATAGCAAAGTATCGTTAGTTTATTTTCTTGTGTTGTATTGTCCCTTTGGGTTATTTGTATTTTGGTCCCTTTCTTTAATCGGCTCGATTATAAAAGTTGGATGCTTCGTTTGTAATATTTGTTGTTGTGATAATATATTAATGCATTTCTGAAGAAAAAAAAAATCGATTATAAATCACTTAGGGGTTGTTTGATAAAAAAAATATGATTTAGTGCTGAATGAATTAAAGCTGCTGAATGATTTCAAGATGCTGAGTGAACCTGATTCTGATTGAAAATGATTGTTTGATATTTGTTCTGCATGAGCAATCTGATTTACCTGAAATTACCAATTTAACCTTCTGCCTCATTTTGTATTGAATAAAATATACCGTTTGATAAAAAAGTTATTAACTTAAATAAAAATATAATATAAAGAAGGTAATGTTGGAATAAACAAAAAAATGTAAACAGTCTTATCGAAAGATCATAAAATAATATAAATTGCGAATATATAAAATAATATAAAGAGAGACCATTATACCAAATTAACTTCGTAAAATTTAACCAATGAATATATATGATGGAATACTTGTAATAATTCAATGTCATTTTCAACATACAAAAAGTATACAATATGCTAATTATAACTGATGATTATCTGTTGTTTTTAAAATGAATAAATGGGATAGAAGACCATGTGCTAAGGTGACGTGAATTTTTTGAAAGGTCAAGGTGACGTGGGTATTTGGGGAATGTGTAACTCACTGAATCATTTTGCATACTCCATCTCCTAAATCGGTCAGCACATTTATTTATCCTTCAGTACTCATTTTTTTTAATCAAACATCTGACCGATTAACCTTTTGGCAATCAACACTTTATCATTTCATTAAACGGTAATCAAACACACCCTAATTAACATGTCAAACACTTTTACCACTATATCAATTTTTATTTGAGTTCCAATTACTTGTTGGTGGTGAATTGGTGATGAAAGTAATTAAGAAAAAAAGAAGATTAGTTCATTTTCATTCGGTCCTATATTTTTGTTGTCAATCCTTCACACGTGCATTGAATAAACAAAGTCCAAGTCAAGTTGTTTAACACAAATGAGAGAAAATATTTATATAGCATGGTTTATAGTCTTTATAAAGAGTTGATCAAAGAATGATATATCTTCTTCCATTCAAAAATCAAAGCCATGTGAAATATATAAAAGATCTATTGTTAAACAAACACTTGCCATCTACAAAATTCGAAGGCAGCAACGAAAGAGAAAAAATACCCATGACCCTCAAATCAAAGAAGCGAAACAACAAAGGTGTAACTTAAAAAATTCGTCTGATAATAAGTTGTACCCAAATTTCGAAACATCTCCCTAAAACCAAACAACCCCCTCCCTTAAAGCAAAATATAATCCCAAATCCCCTTGCTCCAATCACTACCCCCGCCCACAAGTACACTCACCACCGTCACAAATACTGAAATACACATATCAAATCAAAACCCTAAAATCAACACAATGGAAAAAAGAAAACAAGTTGATGAACGATATTGAAGCTCATGTGATTTACCATGTTGTTACAGGTAATTTTCGTGACTTTGTGTGTGATGCTCGTCGTGCACTTAGCAGTAACGACACATTATTTTACATGGTTGAGGAGTAACTTATCTGATAATAAGGCTTGATGCTGACAATGGAAGTCTTTACTTATTCATTAGGCGATTTGATGTTTATTTGGTAGTTGTAGGTGTTATTGGGTAGGATTGTATGAGTTTAGATGTTTAAATGCAATTCCGGGGCTACTTTGTTGCCGTTTAATGAGGGGTATGCTAGTAGTCGGGGTGCTAGCTTTGGGCTAAGGAATATTTTTAGGGCAAAACGAGTTTGAAACATTGGTTCACAATCTAATTTTACAGATACGATTTCAAAATCAAAATGAAATTATGAGATTGTGGGGTCGCAACCTTTTAAGAATTTAGTATTTTTCACTGAAGCACTCCGAAATACCATAATTGCAAATATTATCTATGGAATGCGAGCTCGTGTACTGTTACCATTTGTGGATGGGATGATTCACATGTTGGGCACATGTCTGCCTCCGCTTATAGAAATGTTCCACAACGAGGTGAGAATCCGCAACCAACAATTCTCTGCGAGTTAAATATTATTCATGGTATTTGTAGACCTAGTGAAACAAGTGACGAACTTCTGGTAAAGTTGAGACAAACACCAAAATTTTGCGCGCACGTCGTGGGGATTAGGTGTCGATATACAAATCTGCTCCTCCCCTCCTCTCGTTTAGTTAGTTTGAGGCGGTCAAATATAAAGGTTATTTAAGTTTTCTAAAAGTCAAATATTCCGTATATCATTTCTAATCTTTTTGAATACCAGTATTGTTTAAGTAAAGGGGTTAATTACCTTAACGCTACATGTGTCTACTTTATGACTTAAACACAAAATAGTTTTGTTAGAGCTAGGAGGTGGTTGTCTTTTAGAGTGTTGGTCACTAAACTAAACTATTTTGTGTTTAGGCCATAGAATAGACACGTGTCGCGTTAAGGTAATTAACTCCTTCATTTAAACAATATAAGTATTAAAAAAGGTTAGTAATGATATACAAAATATTTGGCTTTTAGAAAACTCAAGTAACCACTATAGCCTCAAACTAATTAAACGAGAGGAGGGGGAGGGGCGGATTTGTATATCCACACCTATCCCCACGACGTGCGCGCATAATTTTGGTGTTTGTCTCACCTCCACGAGAAGTTCGTCAATTGTTTGGCCATGTCTACATATGCCATGAATAATATTAAACTCGTAAAGACTTGTTGGTTCCGGATTCTCACCTGGTTGTAGAGCATATCTATAAGCGGAGGGTGGCCCCACATGTTAATCATCCCATCCACAAATGGTGACGGTACGTGTTGGGGTTGTGCTATGGCCAACGGTTCACGAGGTCGCGTTCGATAGATAATACTTGCAATTATGGTATTTCGCACTGCTTCAGGGACAAATACTAAATTCTTAAAAGGTTGCGACCCCACAATCTCATAATTTCATTTTGATTTTGAAATCGTATCTGTAAAATTAGATTATGAACCAATGTTTCAAACTCGTTTTGCCCTAAAAATATTCCTTAGCCCAAAGCTAGCACCCCGACTACTAGCATACCCCTCATTAAACGGCAACAAAGTAGCCCCGGAATTGCATTTAAACCTCTAAACTCATACAATCCTACCCAATAACACCTACAACTACCAAATAAACATCAAATCGTCTGATGAATAAGTAAAGGCTTCCGTTGTCAGCATCAAGCCTTATTATCAGATAAGCTACTCCTCAACTATGTAAAATAATGTGTCGTTACTGCTAAGTGCACCACGGGCATCACGCACTAAGTTACGAAAATTACATGTAACAACATGATAAATCACACGAGCTTCAAAACCATTCATCATCTTGTTTTCATTTTTACATTGTGTTGATTTTAGGGTTTTAATTTGATGGACAGGTGTATTTGTTTAAATAAGGGGGTTATCTGAATTTTCTAAAAGTCAAATATTCCGTATGTCATTATTAACCTTTTTGAATACTAGTATTGTTTAAGTAAAGGTGTTAATTACCTTAACACGACACGTCTCTATTTTATGGCCTGAACACAAAATAGTTTAGTTAGAGCTAGGGGTGGTGGTCTTTTAGAATGTTTTTGGTCAAAGTGAATCTTTGTAATTACAAATTAGGAGTAAGCTCTTTTGAATCGATAATGTGGTTGATTCCGAGTATGTTGTGAAAATGGATTTGAATGTTATAAATGACTAGCAGCGTACCCGCACGTTGCAATGGTGGGTGCCTTTAAAACTCAATTTTTTAGCGTTTTTCGATTACATGTTTTCCATGATAACAACTATTTTGATCTTTTGTTCAACGAACACTCTTGTTCCCTTATGTTCCTTAGTATCTTTATATTTACAGATCCATGTAGTGATGTCGTATTTTGTTAAATTGTGATCGGAAAAGGTTGTGTTCCGGGTCAGAATTAGCTTAAATCTATTTGAGTAATCTTTGCTTAAATTATCTTTAAGGTAACTTAGTAATGTTACTATACTTCCAAAAAAAATCAAAAGTAGAATAATCGATTTACTTATGCTGGTTTTTTCAACAAAGTCATTAATGCATTAAATATAGAATAGATTATGTTACTCTACTTAGAATCTGTAAAAGAACTTAACACGGAAGAGGTATCGCTGAATCTAAGACGAGCCTTTGATTTGAGTAAACTCCTTGGAGTAAATATTGACCATGTGCATGTAGTACAGGGACGTTCGCCTTTCAAAAACTTACTAAACAGGTAAAAGCTTCCTATGCCAATAAAGGTGGCCTTGGCATTCTATGTGATTTTTGTGGTTGAGGGGATCTAGATTTAATCATTAAATAACAAGTCTTGGTCTTCTCTTTGACCCAACCAACCTTAGTACTAGAACTGGACCACTTTTGGCTTGTCAATCCCAGTCAACCCTTTTGTTTTTGTGTTTATTTGTTTTTCTTTGTACGAATGGACTTGATGATCAAGAGCCAAGTGGTTATCTTGTCGATAAATGTTCCTCTCTTCCCAAAAACCCTTGTCGCTTCTCTTAACATCAACACCGGCGAGTTTGTCTGTGCTTTGAAAGCTTTAATATGTTTACTGTCTGTGCAATCTTACATTGCTAAACTGGAGCATGACAGATGTTCTCACAACTGCATATTATTGCTTCTTCACCACTCACCGACAACTTGGTTGTCAGGTCTTGATACTGCTTGCTCTGTCTTTAACAGAGGCTTCATAGCTCAAAACCAGGTAAGTTCTTTTACTTTAAAACTGATACATGATATCTTTTGGTTTTCGACATTCCTCATGAGTAGTAATACATGATCATATAATATGAATGACTGAATGAGTTTGAAAGTACGTATACATTGTAGATGGTCGACTGTGATTACAAAGATTATTTGCACATTACCTTAAAGAATTTCGATAATTGGCGATCTTTAGATACTGTATGCAGGAATGACTAAAATCCAAAATGAGATGAAGACAGGTAAGTTATTTGGCTTCCTAAATAGCAGATATTCTTAAGTTGGTGAAACCCTTTGCTCTCTTAGTGTTAGTCCACATGACCCAGTATGTTGGATTCTGCCAGAAGTAAGCAGTTAAGTGAGAAGCTTGATCAGGACAAGTCACCAATACACCTGTTCCACACTTGCACGGTTGCACCTGTTACCTAAAGTTGACCGGTTAGACTTGTGGCCCATGACCCATATTGACCCGAATCTGCCACCAACAGACGAAGAGAATCACAATAGTCATGAAAAAAACTAAAATTTGTTTGCTTGGCCTGATGCCATAAAACTACTCAGAATGAAAAAAAATTAATTGGTCTACATATTAGTTGGTCTTGAAAATGTTACGTGTCTGTTTGACCGCAAAGTTTCACTGAATTTTTTGAGATATTTGCGGGTTAAGGTATTCATTACCCATCTTGCAAAAGTGTGGACTGGTCCATAATCGTTAACAGCCTCGAACTCATTGAAATATTGGGGCACGGACAAGCCCAATATGAACTATGGGACATTTGATGATGACCGTGGCTTCAAATGTGAGTTTTGTGGTGCATTGTGCAAGTATATTTGGGTGTGTTTTTTGTAGGAGATGAGAAGATATAAGATGGAAGAATATGAGTTACAAATGGAGGAGTTTATGAATACATTATTATCATCCTCAATGTATGTCATCAATTACTATAGCGTCTCAATGCTGGCTTAATCAATGATACATGATTTGGGAATGGTGAAGAAGCAACACTTAATTCGGTATTTACCAGAACATTTGGGTGATGTAGCCATGTAAATTGTGTTTAATGAGGTTATTCTATCAGCAGTTTATTACCATCCATGTGTTTTATAGTTTTGTTTTAAAACTTAAGAAGAAAAAACATATGGATGTTGATGTTGATGTTGTGTTTTATAGATTTGTATCCTACTATTTCTTCACTCGCATCCTTTTTTTCCGATTAGATCATGCTCCTATAAAATTTAACAGTGGTGTACCTGCGAGTTAAAATGTCACCAAAGGTTTGATATTTTTACTTGTAGTTTCTGTTATTGAAGTAAAATAATACAATATCATCAAAGGAAATGTATCTAAGTATTATTAAGAACCTGTAAAATAAGAGTGGGATTTGTAACACAAAATCTATTTTCTATCTTATGAATGAATACAATATCTTTTAGACACCTCATATACTAGACACTAAAGTTGAGATAAACATTCAATAGGATATTATGGCAACAACAAACCACATAAAACATCAATAAATAGGCATCAATTTGATTTCACTACCCACCCTTGGTTTGTAACGAGTATCAAGTCGCGCGTTGCAGCCACATCTAATAACATAGTTTTTTTGATAAATAACTTAATTATAAACAGTCACACATATAAGAACTTTGTACACTAGTTACACAATGGCTTTGCGTTAAGGTGATTTTTGTAAGGCTTAGGGGTAGTTTTGACTATGTTTGGTACATGTGCAAGATTGTGGGTAAAACATAATTTTTTCGGATAATCGTTTATTCCTCTTCATGTTATGATGTTTCGTTTACCACCTAAAAATAGATTTTAGTATGAACTTAAAAGTTAATTAGCCATTTTAATTGTATAGGATGTGGAATGATAAAAATAAAGTTGTTATAAGTTCAAGGTTATGGATTATAACATTCTTTTTTGTTAAAAGGTAAAAATATATTAACAACATCAATACTTTTACAAACCAAACTGCAAGCTGAAAATTTTAGACATGCCCCAAAGTCTAACAAACAAATTACAAAACATGACATACACCAATGTATACAACTTAAGAAAACAAGCTATTATTATACAAAAAAGTCACTAAAGTTTGCGAGAAATTTGTCCTAAGTCACTAAAGTTTAAAAGTTGTCATTCAGGTTACTCAACGTTAAAAAGCAAACACGTCTATAATTTCAGTGATTTTTACGTTTATTTTTTTTTTATATGTTAAGTAACATAAATGTCATGTCTTTACAAGTTCACTAATGTAGATGACAACTTTCATAAGTTCAGTAACGTGGATGACAACTTTCATAAGTTGAGTAACCTGAATGACAACTTTTAAACTTTAGTGACTTAGGACAAATTTCCCGCAAACTTTAGTGACTTTCTTGTATAATAACCTAAGTAATATTTACCGAATCATTCTACCTAATGACTGCATTTCCTACTGATTCTATAAACTATACTTGCTTTAAAATGCAGCAGCTACCTCACAATAAAGCAAATATAGGAATAAAAAGAGCGGGCAAATCATCCATATAGTATTATAAAGTGTAATAGAGACTACATTTCCCATCACTATCATATATGCAGATGGCCAAAACTCGCATCCCCTCACAAGACAAACTACAACAATATATAGAGGGCATGTTTGGCGCAAGAGATTATGGAGGATTAAGATTATTTTTTTAGGAAAATAAGTTTGGTCAAAAAATAATCTATGTTTGGCAAACTAAGATTGTGAATTATTTTAGAAAAATAAGTTCTATAAACCAGCTTAAAAAATTATGGAGATTATTTTTTACAATTTAATTAATTTTAATCTTTTTCAGTAACAACATCAGCACCATTGCAAGGAAAAAAAAAAAACTACAGTTTTAATCTTTTCAACACCACAAACATTAGCATCAGCAACAACACCAGCAACATTTATTTTTTGCCAAATATACCCACACTAGAGCTTATTTCAATATGATTTTCCTTCCATCCACTTATAAAGCTAGTCATTATGGATTATAACAATTAAGATAGTAAAAGCATAGAGTATATATTGTTCTTAGACATATGCTTTTCTCTTAATTAATAGATATCTAATTTAATATTATTTTCCTTGTTAATATTCATTAGTCTCAGAACATATAGTTCATAATGCTAATATTAAGACATGAATAAAAATATGTGGCACCTTTTTCGCTTATACAACCAATGAATGAAATGAATTACAAATGTGTTTGAGAAATAATAGGAGCTAATAACTAATTAATGATGATTTTATTTGGACAATGCGTTATATTTTTGATAAAAAGTAAAAAGTTTGTTGTTAACGACAACCCTAAGGGCTGCCGTTAGCAAAACCCATATAGTAATAGTAATAGTAATAGTAACAATGTTAAAAAAACAAAAGCTTACAACTTACTCCAACATTAATATTTACACGGGTCATTTGCATGTATATTCCTTCAAAAATGCAAAATTACATATATATTATTTGCATGCATAAAAACCATTGTACATTATGCATCAAAAACTTGTAAGAAGAATATATATGGAATTATTCACCTTTGGAGGGATATAAATGCAATTCCCCCATTCCGGAAGATTAAAACATATTTACAAATATATAAACACTATTTTAAGTAATCATCATGTAAATAAAAAAAAATAGGGAAAAGGTGAATCTTTGAGACTAGAAATGAGAAGTAAGTTATTTTGAATCGATGATGTGATTGTTGATTCCTAGTATGTCGCGAAAATGGATTTTTGATGTCGTTATAAATGACCACAAGTTACTTGAGTGTTGTGACGGTGAATATCTCAAAACTAAAATTTTCAACAAACAATGTTTTTGGATTATACGTTTTTTTGTGATAGTAACTATATTGGTCTTGTGATCAACGAATAATGTCGTTCTCTTATGCTCTTTTTACATTTATATTTAACGATCTATGTGGTGATGTCATATTTTGTTATATTTGTGATCCGAAAAAGGTTGTGTTCGGGTCCGGAATTAGTGAAAATTGATTGGATAAATATTTGCTTAAATTATCTTAAGGTAACTTCGGTTGTGTTTGATACACACTTAATGAGATAATTAAGCGTATATTAAAAAATGGGTCAAAGGAAAAGGTGTTTGGTAGGAAATTTGAGTGTGCTGTGCGCCTCATATATGCTCTGGATGAATTGGTGTCTAAAAGGTTGTCCTTTTCATTCGGTGCCACAAATAATTCAATGTTCTTTTCTCCACGTAATAATATCTTTAATGTTAGTTGGTGTAAGTATTTTAATCGGATGTTAAGCAACAAGTTCTTCTCAAATAAAATATATGTATTGCATGAATTCTAACATTTCTGAATATTTCTTATATAAAAGAGAATGACAAACACACATGTAAAAAGAACGTGACCGTCCAATATCGTTGACCAGGGTCGTCCCATAAATCGGCGAAATTTTTAAAGGCTCTGTACGAAATTATATAATGAGGCATTTCGTTAAGCAATATTATATATAAAGTATCACCGTTTATAAGATATAATGCAATTAGTTATCTAAACGTTATAACATATTACTCATTTAAGATATTTTATCATCTAAATACTTTTTTCTTCGTGAAAAATATGTCTACACATGCATATAGTTATTAACGGGACAAATTTTGAGACCCTAAAATTCTGAGGCCTTAAGCGGTCGCTCACCTTGCAAACCCTCATAGACGGCCCTTTCGTTAACTCTCTTTGTTAATTAATATTATGAATTGCATCATTTCTAAAACCTATCAAAAAGTAATATGTAAAGTGTTAAATCATATTAAAATGTTAAATTTAATTAATAATTCTTCATAATATATAATTATAGGCCATTATTCTGAGAACTTATCAAACAATCGCTTTCACTCAAAATTATGTTTCATTCAACATCTTTGAATTATTCAGTGTTTTGATTCATTCAGTACTAAATCATAATGTTTTATCAAACAGGCCTCTTAGGGTCCGTTTGGTTGGAACCTTTTGGCAAAAGTCTGAAGAGTGATGGTATTAATTGGTTGTTTAGTATCATCTAGTGGGTACACAAATTAGGAATCAATATGTGGCATGTGTAAACCCTGGGTAAGAAGTCTAGATCAAAAAAAGTTACCATATCATTTGTTTTTTTATTAAAAAAAATGAACCCACTCTCTTCGCTACCCATATTTCTTTCTATCTTTTTATAATTTATAGCAATAAACTTTTGATTTACTTATAATATAATATATTTTTTCTCTTATACATCAAATTTAAATTCAAATTTTAATTCTAAACCTATGTGCTAACCAAACGGGCTTTAAATATTGTTATACTTCAAATTTTGTTTTAAATTAAAATTAGAGTAAATTGCATTTTTGATCCTTAAGGTATGGTTAAATTGCAGGTTTCGTTCTTAACATTTTGAAAGTGCAACGATAGTCTCCATTTTGAAGGTTTTGCTGCATGTTTAGTCCCTAATATGCAATTTAAGGACCAAACATGCAACGGAAACTTCAAACTTTTAGGGACCAAAACTACAAATAGAGACCAAACATGCAACAAAACATTTAAAATGGGGACTACCGCTGCACTTTCAAAATGTTAGGGATGAAACCTGCAATTCGGCCATACCTTAGGGACCAAAAATGCAATTTACTCTCAAAATTATTGAAATTAATTTAGTAAATTGCATTTTTGGTCCCTGTGGTATGGCCAAATTGCAGGTTTGGTCCTTAAAACTTTGAAAGTGCAATGATAGTTCTCATTTTGAAGTTTGGATTGTAATTTTGGTCCCTGGATAAAGTGAAATGACTAAAATACCATTTGTCTTATTCGGAAAAGACTAGGGTAATTTGGTCATTTCACACTGATTAGGGACCAAAAATGCAATCCGAACTTCAAAATGAGAACTATCATTGCACTTTCAAAGTTTTAGGGACCAAACCTGCAATTTGGCCATACCACAGGGACAAAAAATGCAATTAACTCTTTAGTAATTTACTTGTGTTGAATTTTTAAATAACGTCACTAACTTATTATATATAGCTGATACTTGTGCTTGATTTTTGAACAATGTTATTAATGCATTATATATAGATGTGAGAGGCTGTTTTGACAATAATGTCATTAAAAAGAATAGCTCGGAGCTATTAGCTCCTATGTTTGCCGGAAATAGCGGTAATCTAATTACTTTTTATTAAAGTTCTTTAGAAATTAATCATTTACTTGGCAAGTTAAATATTCATATACTCTTCCTTTGTTAAATCCCAAATGGTGTCACGTATGCTTAGCCTCACACGACTACATTGGTTAGCAGTTATGTATGACTAATATTGAACATTGTAACAAATTGGTAAAAAACAGTTTTACCTTTGGTGAGTTGTGATGATCCATATGATATTCTCTAAGGAAGCTTTAGAAAACAGTTTTGTTTGGTGTTTTTTGTGTTGATGTTGAGAGTTTGTATAATGCTTAGAGTGATTGTTATAGTTGGAAATGATATGTTTGTATTATTATTTTTAAATGAAGATTCAAACATTTAATTTTTAGTTATATTAGAAGAATTTTGATTTTTATAAGATGCATATATATAGTATTGTTTACATAAAAATGGAAAGATATATTTCAATTTTATTTGTAATTGTATGATTGAGTCAAAATATCAAAGAGTTTAAGAATAAGGTTATTGATGGAAGTGGACAGGGCAAATATCTAAATGAAGCTGCTATTGCTATAGTGAAATGTGTGATTTGCAGTTTGATTGTTTGAACGTATGTGCAGTAAATGTAACCAAGGACTACTCCTAAAAACGAGGCTTATAAAATCAGAATATGCTAAGATGTATACTAACATTGTATGTAATACATGAAGTTAAATAAAGATTCTAATACTTGAATAGGAAATCCTTACTGGTTGGAGAAGTCGGAAACCACGAACTGCTGATCAGACCGTGTGGTTACAAAACATCTCAGGTGTGATCTTCACAGCTGGATGGGTGACATACCTGAATATAATCCTGGAATAGTAGTCAAAATGAGGATGTTAAAAGAACAGTGTGTTCAACTGTGTAGTAACTTTCAATGCATCATTTCAACTTTCAGGTAGTATATACTATTGAGCCACAAGGATAGTGTATAGATATACATGTAAGGCATAAAAGAGGGGTAAGATCAAACAGATAATAAGGCATAACATATGAATAAAATATACTGACAACAAATATATTGATCAAATCTCCATGACTGATAACAGGATAACCATGGCATAGCACATACTGCATTAGCCAACTTATTGTACATAAAATTGAAATTAAAACCTTAAGCAAATCCGTAAAATACGACCAAAGGAAATAAAATGTGAAAAGTCTGAACAGCAAAACACATTTTGTACGAATGGAATGAAATAAACATGGAGACGATCAATAGAACGGCAATCACTCGTCTTTCTCAATTTTGACGGTTGCAAGAAGGGGTTTCTTGGCACTTGCTGAGGCCTCATCTTTATCTGGCAAGTCATCCAGGTCAATGATATCTCGTTTCTTGTTCACTGCTTTGCTTCCTGAAGATTCATCGTTCTTTTCACCACTAACAGCTTTACCAGATGCATTCTTCTTTTCCAAATGCATCGCACCAGTACGACTTGTTGTGGAATGAGTTACATTATCTGGCGTTTCAAGCAGAAATTTCTGGATGTTTGCAGAGGCTGCAACACTAAGGGTTGTTGAAGATTGAGATTGATTATCTGGTGTTTCAAGCAGAAACTTATTGATGTTTAAAGTCGCTGCATCCAAGCCAACAGATTGTGCAGAAGAACTGTTATCAGGAGTTTTATACTGATCATCCACCTCAACGCGTTAACAAAATATATTACGGATAAATAAATTGAGCAAAAGGGTTTTGGAATTAAAATTGATACCTGTCCATCAACAAATCCTGCCTTAAAATGAGCAATTAAATCAGCATCATCGGACACCGACTTGGCAGTGTAAACTTGGCTGTTGGAGTTTACATTATGCTGCGTGTAGGTGAACTTAAAAAGGTATTTCTTGCCAACAATAACATTCAATTCATCAGGGAAATACTCCGTTGTGTTCTACCCATGTTTGCTCATTAATTCATACGCGGAAACACCATTACACATCTTACTAATATTTGTATCAAAAACAACAAATGGTGCTGATCCGGTCTCATCAATAACCCTCAATATCAACTTGAACCTAATTTTGTAATAAACATTGTATTATTACAATTAAAAAGTAAATCTGTAATTAAAATTTAATGGTTTTAACAATATATAGTAAAGGGATCGTTAAATTGTTACCTTAGAACCACCTGGTAAATCACACCATGATAAGCGCAACTGTATGCCTTTTTGGAACCTGAAGATGTAGATTGTTTTGCCATCTTGTTGCACCTTTTACATGCATCATAACACCAGCCATGTTCTTTGTGGATTCGATGAACTTTTGCATAAAGTACAATTTCAGTGCCCTGTCAATGATAAAGATAAGTGTTATTTTTGTGGCTGAAAAATAACAAAAAGCTATTTAAATACTGACGAAAGAGTTTGGTTGTATAATCGAATAGTGATTGCTTACTGGTTGGAGAGCTGGGATACCACCGATAGTTGATCCGACTGTGTGTTTAAAAAACATCTCAGGTGTGATCTTCTCAACAGGAGGGGTGAATACCTCAATCTTATGGTCACCGTCAGCGTAACCTTCTTTGGATGTGTACCTAAATTGATTTCAAAAACTTTGTTAACTAAATGAAGCGTTTGGTAAACATAATCGGTAACTAAACAAAAAGATAGAATAGATTACATTTTCTTAAATGATGGGATAGCCGGGATTTCCTTGTTAATGAAAATCCTACTTCCAAAAAGTGAGTTGTGGACTGCAGGCTCATCTGAAGAGAAAGTACAAATAATGAGCGGGTTAATAAATTACAAATAGTTTACATGGTACAATTAATTGGTAGTATTCATTTGTTTCAAACAAATAGTTAGTGTTACCTCTGAAATATTTCACTTTTGCAAGTTGCAACACAAATATGACCAGACCGATATCATCATTGCTGGCATACTGATTAAACATTTCAGCCCAGTTGTCCCAGAAAGTACATTTAACTCTCGTTCCCCTGAAATAGAACAACAAACAATTATAAGTTTTAGGAATGTAATTGATTAAACTGTACATCAAGCATATAAGTTTTAATGTATAATGAATGTTTAAAATAATTCATACTCTGTGTCTTCAATGACAATAGTGCATCTGACTTTTTTCACAAGAGTATTTGGAACTTGGATAATATCACCAATTGCTACAATAGCTCCAATGACATATGCATTTTAATAATATAATGTAAGCTTAACTGATGGCATGGTATTTGAATTTTTGTGACAATAAAAATAGTGTGTGTTAAGTAAGTAAGCTTACCAACAGACTCCTTTTCATTATATTTCTTACTCAAAATCTGACTAAAAGGTTCTAATTTGAAACCGAAGACATCATCATCAAAGTGGTCAATCCGTGTAACTTTGGTTGACTGGAAAAATGTTATCTTGTACTTGTGATTCAACAATGGTAGTATACCATTGTTCTCACCAATACTGAAGTCAGTAATGATATAACAATGACCCTGTTGGAAAAGGGGTTCAAACCGATACATGTCATTGTTCCGTGCAGTACATTGGATGCGATTACCCTGAAAAAATTGGTTACAATGTGTTAAGATAAAGCTACATGGTATGTAATTAAAAATACAGATTGTATGTAATTACAAAGATGATATAATAAAAGTACCTTAATATCCTGTAACACGATATCAAAATTGTACTCTTGCTTAGGTTTCCCAGCAGGATGGCTATGCCACATTGAAATACACCTTCCTTTGATTTTTATGTTATCAAGCATTGGATGTATTTGATCCAAGGAAGTGAATTCCAAATCACTGAGAGATGAAGCATTTTTCCCCTTATCATTCACTGCAGAACTCTTAACGTTGTCACTGTTGGAAATGTATATATTTACAAACATGTGAATGTCCGGATTCGAACTCGTGACCACGGGATTGCACACATTAGCGAATGAGAATTAAAGTTAATAATTAATGTTTATGTTTACGATTAATTATTACACATTAAGTCCGGTTAACGATCGTTAAGTATTTAACGGAAAAATGACTAACGACCGTTAAATGAAAAGAGAAAGGACTAGAAATGGAAAACTTGGAAAAGTTATGGGTTGGGCTTTGGGCTTTCATAGTGGCCGGCCATAGGGGTCTCTTCAAGGCCTAATTCATTAACTTGTTCCCAAAGTTTACCTACTAGTATATAAAGAGGGTTAGGGTCTAGGGTTTCATACACTTGTGCATTGAATTAACCCTAGATCTATCCTCTCCTCTCTCTCTAGTCTAATATTCGGCCGAACACCCCAAGTAAGGGAGTTTGGTTTCGTTTTTCTTAAACGAGGACTTGTGTTAGATCTAGCAATCGCTTGATTCGTTTGGTTAATTCGTGTGTACAAGAACGTGGTTGTAAGACATTATTCTTACACCAATAAGTACTTTTTTGTTTTGTTTTGCTCGAGGGTTGTTTTGCTTTGCTCGAGGGATTTGACATTCGCAAGAGGTACGTTACGCATACTTTCAGTTAATTAATTTATTTGTTATGATCTTAAGTCTTCCGCTGTGTACTCTTGATGTCTTTATGTGTAAGCTCCCGGAAAATTTCAATGTACTTAACGCTTTAATCAGGAATTAAACACGATCTATTTCGTCATGAAATTTTCTAAGCACCACATTTGCATATCATTTGGCATATGCATGATCAACGCAACTTGAGCGTTCATAAACTACACCGTTGTGATCAGAATAAATTTCCCCACTATCCTGATAATCCTAAAATACGTAACGAATACGTAAAAAATTTGTAAAAATTACGAATTTAATTATAATAAAAATATATAAAATTCGTATAGGGCCTCGGAACTCATTGGACTTTTCACCACTCGAACCCGACATGTAAATGGGCCTCACGACCGGATCAAGCCCACCCCATTATCCCTTTGGACTTAGCCTTAGTTCACGAGCCCACGAGATAAGCCCAACACACTTAAAAACCATTTCGGGCCTAACATGAGTACACGAATAAACATAGGAGCCCAAACTCATCCATATTTTCTTGGCCTTGGGCCTCGTTCACAACCCCTAGCCATGATCATATATTAGAAATCTTGTAGTTACCATTTTTGTGTTTTCTTCCTTTGTAACCGAGCATGAAACGAAATCAAAACTAGCCAAGACCAACCAAACTAAAACTTGAAACATATTGGTTTCATGCTTTGCGTATGGATGCAAGAAAGGGGGACAAAACATGCTAAAATTAGCTCCTAATTCACATTAAAATAATGTGTAGGCACCCTTGACTATCTTTTGACTTCATTACACAAAGGTTAACATGTTTGCTAGACAAGTTTGGATTTGACACAACACACATACACGCCCCTAATCCCAGCCAAACCATGCACGCCTAGACCAAAATCAATAACACATGTCTAATAAACCTTTGACCTAAACAATCTAAGAATAAACTAATCTTGAGGCCATGCTTTATCTCACTTATAAACTACTCTCAACACATAGTTCACTCACCACACTCACAAGCTCATAACTTCACTCAAACACTTTTGATTCTAAGAAAAATCGTCCACTGTGGTAAACGAAGAGGAAGAAAAAGAAAATGTTGCTTTGCAAGAGCTAGGAGAAACTTAGGTGAAATAAGGATACGAGTAGCAAGTTATAAGGAGAACACGGGGTCTCGAGTTCAAACCATCTTCTCTTCATTTCATCCCCACTCTTTACGAGTGTAGTAAGTTCAACTAAGCTCATTTCATTTTTAACTCTTTTCGTTTAGTTCACACAAAATTAAAAAGTGTTATATCACATGTTAAACGAGTTAAACGCACCATTTCACCATACTATGCATAGTCATTCACTAGTTACACGTTAGAACTTGTGTCTCATGTCGAAAACAAGTTGCAAAAATCTCTTGAAAACCTTAGGACTACTCGTACACCTTTATTTCATACGCAAAAACTAAACGGGCCTGAAGCCCAGTTACCGAGCCCAATAAGCCCAATTCGAGTCCAATAAGGATCTAACCCGGCCCAATAGATTGCGAATAAGTCGTTAAGCACTAATTATAAGCTACAAATAAGTTATAAACGTTTTTGCAAAGTTTTCATGTGTAAAGCTATATTTCGGATGTGTTTTGCAAAATATGTGAAACGAAGGGTCCAAAAGGTTAACAAATTGTAAAGCTAAGGGATCATTTTATAAGCGAAACAAGTGTTTTATAAAAGTCTAGGGGTTGAAAATGCCCATTTCGAAAGTACATGGGTATCATGCACGTGTGCATGTGCACATGAAAACCACAAGGACCGAATGTGTAATTAGCCTAAACTAGTTATAATTAAAGTTTAGGGTGAAAAATGACAAGTTTGGAAAACAAAGGTTTAAAGCGTATAAAATGAACCTAGAGGGCTGATTTTGTAAATTCAGTTTTACCAAGGGTTAAAGTTGTCATTTCTGAAAGTTTTGGCATAAAATATAATTCGGGTGGAAAGTGTCATTTTCTAAAAGTATAGGGGCTAAACTCGTACTTTTTGTAACTCGAGGGTAAAAAGTGCAAATTGGGAAAAGTTTATCAAAACTTATGATTTCATGATAGCCTCGTAAAAATGAGTATTTTGATCACATGAGCGTAATATTTTCGAATAATGATAAACTTATTTAATGTACAAATATATATGTAAATGTATATATATTTTAGAAAATAACTAAGTATATGTAAAAATATACTTATTTTGATAAAATACTCGGGGAATCTAAATACGTTAAAATACCCAACGAATTTACTAAGATCACAACGGGGGAAAACATTTCACTTATGCGTAAGTGAGGATCACTAATTAAGACGATGTAGCACATAAATTAACTTAAAACGTTAATCACGATCGCACACTATTGGATTGGACAATCCAATGATCTATTGAATAAGAATATTCAATGCTCTATTATTTTGGTCGCGAACCAAAATGCTCATTTACTGAGACTCGCCATCTCATCATTTTAGGTTTCGAGTTGGAACCTCCGCTACATTGTGCTTGATCTTTTTGTGCGTGTGCATTATCATCAAGGTGAGTTCATAGCCTCGCTTTTACTTTATTTTTATAAACCCCGCGAGGGAGATACATGCTCTAAACTAGAACACAAGGTTTTTCATAAATGCTTGATCCTCTTGATTATTGGTACTGCCTAAGTTGTTAGCCACAAGTCCCCTGATCATGAACCATTAGTCACCGCGAGTGAACGTAGATATCGTGAATAGTACTATGGGGATTAACGAACCCCGTTTCGGTTATAGAGAAATAACCGGGGCGCACCATATCGAATTTCTTTAGGTAATTGGCTATTACCTCCTTTGGGGCATACTTTCGTACACTGGTAATTCGGTGTATGCAGTTGAGTCTTGGTTTCATGAGCTTAGTGCATAATAATCTGTGATATTTTTCTTATGATATTGTTAGTTTACAATGATCATGATCTTATACTTGTGTTCAACTTATTTTAAACCTATGGACTTCACTCAACAATTTTTGTTGACCTTTTTAAGCATGTTATCTCAGGAAATCAGTGAAGATTATGACCAAGGTGCGGAACGGGGCATGGCAAGGCTTATCTGGTGGTGTAAAACATAAAAGTTATCATTTCTTTCAAACTCATGATCTTTCTTTTGGGAAAAACACTTGATCTATTTACAATATTTTGTAACAAACTATGAGTTTTCGATGAATGATAACTATTTTAATAAAACGTCTCTTTCGAGTCGTTTTCTATGATTATTGACTATGATCTCCATTCAAGTAACACCCGAATTAGTCTTCCGCTGTCATTAAGATTTTCGGGGGTGTTACATTATGTTTTATTGTATTTTATATATCATAAACTCAACAGTGGCATCACGAGCCTTGTATAACTAGTAATTAATTACTGAAACACATAATTAAAATAAACATGAATGTGTTATTATTTGTATGCTTAGATCTAGGGTTTGCAAAACCTAAACCCTAATTTTGAGGGGGGGGGGGGCGTTTTTTGGTGCCCTAATTAGGGTTTTGTAAACTATTGTTTTAATTGGATTAGAAACCCTAAGATGCATGCAACTTTATGTGTATATGCGTAACTCTGTTTAATTGCATTAATTGTTAAGTGTAATTTTATCTCCATGATAATTATCTGCATGTTTTATCATGGATCTGCTTTTATTGTATGTCTTTCATGTTTAAGTGATATACACTAAATTCTGATAGATCTAAAATTGGGGAAAACCTCAATCATTATTAATTTAATCAATTATGTGCTATGTGGTATATATTTAGTTTTGACTTACGCAATCGATGAATCGATGCATGTGGTTCACCTTGTACATAGATGAAAACGGGTGGAAGTCTTAATTAAATATATGCATATTGACAGATCTAGAATTGGTTATTAATAAGATTTATCAAAAGGTTTGCATGTGGCTATTTGCATGACTTATTTTTTTGTTATGCATTCATTATTTATTTGTTTATTTTTTCAAATACTTGCTTGTTTGTTATGTGTAACAAGGGTATTTTTACAATAAAAATAAACTGACCTAAACAATGGTGAAACATGTATTTTTAAGTTTAGTAATCGTAATCGTTTAATTGATTGATTTTTTTTTGCACAAAATAGTTAGAACGGCTCACCCATTAATGACAAACTGTGTGATGGGTATAAGGAGGGACCGCATTAAATTGTGACGCCCTAAAGATGAGGGGCATGCTTTGCGCTGACCTGATTCTCCGCTCGTTTGTGCGTCTTAATGGAGCTACAAAGTATTCCTATATGTGTGCATTAAATCTTAAGGGCGAATTAGTTTTAATTCCATGCGCCACTTCGGTGGTAATTATCCGAAACACTAAGTGTTTACACTTATGCAAAAGTACGGTATAATGGATGATAATTAACACTAAATTCCTTGATTGGTGAAACCAATACCTCAATTAAAGTTTGATGATGAAAAACTTAAACATTAAAACAAGATATAAAATGTTTTAATAAAAACTATGCTACAAAGATGAATGCATGACATTTTTGTACATATTTTGATTTAACATCAAAACTATTACCCTTTAATTTAAGTTATATGCCATCCAACGAAACGGAAACACCTAAGATTACCTTTTATTTGCGTGAGATCGTGACTTAGATCGTAATCAAAGGGTAAAATGTCCACGTGTCGTGAGAACGGGCATGGACGATTTTGCAGTTTCTTAAGTTGGGCAACTTAATTGAGTTTTGTAGTGAGAACTGGCAACTCAAGGCATAAGATGGGATAAAACATGTTTACATGGCGATTGATATTGGCTATATGTAAATCCCATAAATCTAGGAATTGCAATTGAAATTGGCAATTGAGCAAAAGCTCTACCACTTTGTATAAGGTTCATTACTAGCAGATCAACTGATGTGATGAGATTATGACAATTTGGATCCTAGTTTTTCAGTGAAAATTAAATGGTTATATGCTTATGAACCATGGGTAATTAATTTTCTTGAAAAAGGTTAATTATCGAAAATACTAAAATTGAATTTTGTAATTCTTTTGAATGTATAATTGCAACATTTAACCGTAAACAAAGTTTAGTCTTTGATCAGTAAATTGCTCCATTCTGCTTTCAAACAAATGTTTGATCGAGAATAATTTACTGAAAAGACAAACGAAGTCTCTTTTCCATGGGAGAAGCATGAGACTCAATCCTATTCCTTTTCATGAATGAGAAAGGTATAATAGGAACGTTTTGAATTGTCTAAATTCTAATGTAACTCATAGCAATAAATTGCACGTCATATTTTCCATAAAGATTTCATTACCTTCATTAGGTGAATGAATCCTTTTGTAACAAACATGAATGTTGGTTAACTGGAAAACATGTATACGAGTTACAAAATTAGAAGCTAGACAAATTACCGCGAAAATTGGTAAAAGGAAAACTAGCTTAATTTATCTAGTTGGTTTGTTTTAGCCTTTAAAGGTGCTACATACCAGTATGGGCATGGTAGGCCTGTTAAGGAAGAAATTGCATACCCAATTTTTCAAGTTAATAATGTTGATGGATAACCCATCATTCATAGAGTAGAATACACCTTTTAGTATCTTAGTAATGATTACGTATGGTTCTTTAATGGTGTAGGAAAGTAAAAAGCAAGCAAGTTGTTTTCACTGGTTATGCAACACTTACAATGTTGTCAAATTCAGTGGGAGCATTTGTGTTGCATTACTGAATAAGAAGTTGTTTTATTGATTTCTAATTCAGTGGGAGCTACAAGTCTTCTTTCCTGTGTAGTAACCCAGCTTATCTTCAAAGATAATTACTTTCCAATTATAGGCACTTATAATTTTAAGGATTGTCATGTGCATTTCCTTACAAATCAATATAGTCCTATATCTACTGGTTATATCTATGACACAAATCATATTAATCAAATAAACGAACGTGTATCGTGTTGTTTATATGCTACATGATGTTGTTCCATGCACAAGTGGGAGAAATCTTTATTGTGTGCAAGGTACAACACATATTAATGTGATTTAAATGAATTCTCTTGACTGTAAAGTAAGAGAATAACGTTCTAATAGGAAGTATACATTTAAATATGTATGATTGCCCTATTAAGAACATGTGTCAAGACGATAACAAAGACTACTTTATTTTAAATATTTATGTCATTCAATATTTAAGAAACACTTGTAGTTACAATTTATGTTACGTGAGAACGTGAACTAGATTGTAGACCAAGGTAAAATATCCACGTGTCGTGAGAACGAGCATGGATGATTTTGCAGTTTCTTACGTTGAATTTTTCATGGAATAACATAATTAAATGAAGTAATCTAATACTACTTTGAATTTAAGTATTCGTTGAATGACTTAAATATATGTAGTAAATATTAACTTGAAATATTAATTGAAACCTGAGGTGGTGTTCATAATTACTTTTGTTATAAATGTTTATGATTTTGTAAAGTCACAAACATGAAGGGTGTGTTTGTTTTTGCAAAAAACATCTGAACCACATCTGACGTCTGACTAGTCAGACGCGGTCAGACGTTTCAGTTGTTTGTTTTTTGTCTGAGAGTCAGACGCGGTCAGATGATGCACATCTTACTGAATCAGACTTGGTGAATAGGTCTTACTCCCTCTTACTCCCTCTTAAGCCCATAAAACCCTTTGGACATCATCGATCTTTGATATATACAAACTTACCTGAGACCTTTATCAAGATCCAAAGCCGAAACAACTAACCTTGGGTTACAAAAATATACGAGATTCAAAGTTGTCTACTTTAAAAGATAGAGAACCTTCCATCTTATTGTTTTTGTTTTGACATAAACCCACAAAAATAACAAGAAAGTGTTTGTGTTTTTTAGTTGAGAGAAAAATGGTTGCAGTTGGTTAGGTGAAATGTAGATAGTGACGTGAGATTAGGGTTTTATGAGTATTATATATATTAGGTTAACTACATATTTTTGTTTAATAACTTTGGGCTAGACATCATAGTGGTTGGCCTGAATATAGACAATATCATGGGCCGAAATTTTGTTTACAAATCTTGCGTGGGTTGATTAATTTTTTATAATGAATTATGAATTGATATTTGGCTGAATATTGCGTTGGTCGGATATAACTGTCGTGCTAGTTTTCGTGAAAACCGTGGAATCAAAGTATTAACTGTAACACGTTTGTTGACAAGGTGAATCAAAATAGTGTGTTTGTGAATTTTAATATTGAATTGTTTCCAAACATTCATTTTCAAAGATACATTCAAGCTACTTATTTATCGTAATATTACGGTTTAATATTATACTTAAAAAAAAGATAATTAAAACCATTCAGACAATTGTAGAAAAACAAACAACATTATTTCAGTCAGATTCAGACATTATAGCCACCTCTTACTAGTAAGATGTGGTAGTCAGATTCATATGCAAAACATCTTAATCAAACAAACACACCCGAAGTCTTTTAATACAAGACTTACAATATAAAGTAAGACGTTAACTTGCTATGTTTTAAGACATATGCATGAAGTCAATGAGTTGATCAATGACTTATAACGTATAGTGGGATTATAACTGATATGTCTTTTGACTTGGTCAAAAATACTTGTGTTATAATACATGCAATTGACTTGGTAATTCTATTGTACCATTAAGTTTTACTTTGTTGGTAAATAGATGAGCCAAAGAATAGATGGTTATCTTAAATATTGTTAGATTATCTTACAATATTAATTCTAATGAAATACCATAGTTTTATGGTATGTTCAGTTAGAAGAATCAAAATCTATTGGAATGTTTGATTCAAGATAACTATAGTTTCTTCCAAAAGTTATCAAGGTTAGTAGATTGAGTACAGATTGAATATACTCAATAAGACTCCAACCTAGAAGATTGATAAGACACCATTTGTTTATGGAATGTGATGAATCACATTAAATCTTATAAATGAAGTTCTGAATTTGTTAAACTACTTGTAGAGTGAGTTGTAACAAACTAATGTTAGGAACTGTCAATGTTTTTTGTAATATCCCAAAAGAGAATAATGTATTGTTGCTCTACTTGATAAACTATTTAAAGGTAATCTTTAAATTGTTAAAGGCAAGTGGGAGTTTTGTATAGATCTTGAAAGATTGAATTACAAAATACATAATCTTCTAAAATGCACTAGCAAATATCATGATGAGCCTAAACATGTAAACCTCAAAAATGATGGAATTGTCATTCATAGATCCGTAAGGATATCTCAGATATTTAATATGCTGAGGATTATGAGTTACAGGATCATGGTAAGCCTGTTAATCATGATGATGAATTTACCAAATGTTGAATTGTGGTAAATCAATCATACTATGTGTGACAACTCGTAATTTCAGGTCATTTTACAAACTCTAAAGGTTTCACTATTTCATCATTTATCGTAAATTACATTTACGAGTATCAAATTCGCGTAACCTTAATGGTTTAGCTGCGAATTCATGAACATATCATCAAGGACATTTCACATAGACTAGATTTAGTCTACATATCATCAATAACATCATTTCATATCAATATTATGCATGGGTTTGCATTTTTCATTAAACATTTATTTTCCTATTAAATAAACGCTATCGCGTAAACATTTATTTTGAATATTGATCCGACACTTCCAAAAATATTCCTAATATATTTTTATACTCATTTTAAGACTATAAAAATTATATTATTAATTTACCCGATGTTTTCAATTTATTTTGTATATAAATTGTTATATATAAATATTTACGACGGTTTTCGTAAATTCAACTCGATAATTATTAATTCACTCAATTCTTGTAAGAAATGTATTTTTATAATTTTCATGACTTCGATATATTTTATTTTGTTCCGTTAAAATCTATTTTTAGCTAACACTACACTAAACCACAAACTATATGTACAAAACATAAAATATACAAGACTTTATATACAATTAGACATTAAAAACTCACACTTTGCTTCCCTATCTTTAATGTTGCCGACACCCTTTTTTCTTTGTCACCATTTCATTATTAAACATTACAACTAAGTGTCCACATCATAATATGTAGAGATATTTGTAACATATACTTAGGTATTATTTGTAAAAACACATAGGAAACACTTTTCAAAAGGTGAAATGAAAAGCTCTTTTTTTTTTTCTCTCTTGTGGTGAACGGCCATACAAGAAGAACATGAAGAACTCATAAGATTTTCAAGCTCCAAGTATTAATCAAGTCTTAGAATTAATCTAGTTAATGTTTTGAAATAAAAACCTCATGATTATTAAGCATACTTTTCTCAAAACTCTTCAATCATTCAAGTAAGCTTTTCATGATTTTTATTATTCTTACATATTCATCTTCATGTTATTCTATCATTTTTGGCAAGAATCATGCATGTTACATATGGGTTTATACCACTTTTGTTGTTTTTATTACTTATTATGTAATATAATTATCCTATAATGAATCCCTTGAAACATATCACTTGTGGTGATGTTTAGGAACCCATGACACCCTAAGAAGGTGTATGGTAGGATTTGAATAGCTTCGGAGTTGTTTTGAATTGGTTAGAATAGGTTTTGCGCGATAAAAACTCATTTCGACAACTATAATTAAGGGTCTGTTGGTATTTTGAAAATCTGGAAAATCTGACAGTTGGTAAAATATTTTGGGCTAGATATTTAGAAAATACACTTTAAAACGAAACCGTGGTCGCTTGAACGGATTAAAACGGAGCTATAACGAAGAAGTTATGAATTTTTCAAGTTTGACGACGAAAGATATTTGGTACAGAAAATTCAGCTTGTAATCTCGCCTTTTTACGAGTCAAAAATGAGTCTTAAGCGTTATAAAATGTGTCGACTTATCAAAAATATATTAGTATATATTATCACGATTCCGAGGACATATAAAACGTAGAAAACGGACTTGTAACGATTAAATTACACCTGATTTAACAAAGTTGCCGTAACTTTATTATATAAGAAAAACTATTAAATTTCTAATAGGCAAGTTTTACGGCAAAACAAAGAGACCAAGTTGAAGGTTGTTTTTAACGTTGATTTAGAACTTTTTATAAAGTGATGTCTTCTAGTAAAAGTGAGTTCGCCAAGTATATTTTCCAAAATGTCCAACCATTCGTCAAGCGGAGTTGTAACGAGTAAGATACGGTCATTTAAACTTTGCCGAAAACCATCCTTAAACTATATTTTGGACAAAAGTATCATACTTAATCTATATTTTTCTCCGTGATCGAGACCTCTAGAATGAAAACTTAAACACTAAAACTTTGAGATAATGATACGAGCTTCCCAAAACCGTTGAGTTTGTTTCCTAACACTCGATGTGCACCATTTTACGACTAGATTTTAGAGGCCGTTTTTGTCACTTTCATGAAATTTCAACGACATTATTTTACGATGAAAATTTATAATTTCATAATAACTCATTAAATGATTATCGTAAGATATCATTTCAACGTAAATACTTGTAAAGTATTTTATAACATGACGAGATGTCATAAACATATATTTCAACGATAAACATTATTGTCAAACGTACAAGTGGTATAGATTACATATGGATTTGCATGCACGACATTGTTTCATGATTTACATTAGAACATATCATTCATAATAGGTCATGGTCAGAGGTTGCTCCTCATTTCAGTATTGCCATTATATCATCATTATCATTGCAACAGGTGAGTTTTCATAGCCCCGATTTATTCAAGTTTTTACTTATTTCAAACCTACGGGGGAGAATACATTGTACATCATTTTATTACGATGCCAAGTATATCAAATTCATTACATTGCTTAAGTTACCTCATTGCCAGTTAAATGTCCCCATTTTATGAACATGAACCGTTAATTTCATAGAAGCGTGAGTGAGTGGATAGATCTATCGAGGGTGACACCTCCATCCGGGTTGGCGGATTCCAACCGGACGGATGCATTTCATGTCATTATCATTATTTGAGTTGTTTGGCAAACACTCTGTTGGGGCGAACATCAGTCAAGCTTCGGTGTCATGTGCTTAAGCAATTGTATCATTTTTGTGACGACATTGTCATACATAATATATACTTGTGGTAGTCGTATTTAACATTTTCAACAACTCTATGAACTCACTCAACCTTTGTGTTGACACTTTTAGCAATGTATTTTCAGGTAACTAAGGCATTCACTTCATGGCATGCATGTGGACATATCATAGAGTCGCGGTGACGACGCGTCTCACATGGGATTTATACACTTTAAAAACATCGTTTGACTTGTACCAAACTTATTTTTCCGCACATAGTAACTTTCATTTGGGACCTATCTTTGTAACTCTGAATGTTTTATTAAATCAAGCGATGTATTTTCCAAACGACACTTTAGGTCGTTCAATATAACTGTGATTGTGATGCTATGACAGTCAATCCCCAGGAATTCCATTCCGCTGCAAAACAGGTAATTTGGGGGTGTGACAGATTGGCATCAGAGCTTCGGTTATAGAGAACTAGGTTGCATCATTGACCCTAGACTATAACTACATCATCATAGCATCTCATCATTTCATCATAAGTGCATAGTCACTATACATGCGGTTTCATACGCACATTTTACGAGTTATTTACTTTCATTTCAAATCAATTGTCACATTAATGCCTTAAGATACCCATCCCATCACTTTGACATGGAGAATGCCCTGTCATTCCCCTATCACAATTTTAACGTCAGTTGACTCAACACCGATAACATCAGATGATGAGACTGAACCCTTTTAGGAGGACGAAGTTGCACCTACACTATCACAATCACTATTGATTCACTGTAGGATCAGGACAGTTTTTATCATTCTGTTGGGACAGATCATACCATTTGGTAGAACTTACAGGCTTAGTCCTAATGGACCTATTAGTCATACATTTGATTTGCCGCTAGGGAAGCGTGCGTGATTCGACACACTACTACCATCTATCACTAAGACTACAGAAACTACACTATCTTATAGATTTAAGGACTGTGAGAGTTTCAAAGTTGTTGTTGCTAGACAGCCTACTACTCCTACACTTGAGGCATGATTAGATCACCGACAGGAACCGATAATAAGTACCTTTCTAGCTAATGTAATCTTTATCATTTATTATCTTCACGATAATCACAACCGTTGTTTATTTCATTCCTTATTCCAATTGCCCAATTTTCAATCATTTCGCGATGATACCTCACTATCTTACTAGGGGTTAGACCAACTTTATTCTTGACCAATTAGGAGACTATTACTATTCTATGAGGTTTCCCCGTGTATCCTACAAACCATTCAACAAATTATATTTCAAGTTACTTTGCTACTACTTCATAACATTATTTCACTTAAATTTATTTCAAGCTATTCTACACTATCTTAGAAACATTGTTTCATAAAGTTTTAAAACAAAGTTGTTTCGTTACCACCCTATCAATTGGCTTTCAGTCATTTTATCAACTATTTAATACCATCATGCGAAACGATTTTCATGTTACTCTGAAAAATCATTGAGCCATTATCTTACAAAACAAAACGTTGAATACCATCTAAAACTTCGGAGGAACATAATATCATTTCAACAAAATCAAGCATCACATCATTTGTCCTCAATTATACATGGCCTGATCACCTATGTATAATTCAGGAAGAATTATGTCATGAAAGTAACAAGCATCATTTCAAATCTCTTAAAACAATCTTCACTCAAAAGCAAGGCTTTGTAATCAGATAAATTGTTCATAAACATTTTTTTTACACTCTATAGAAGCCCACGCCATTCATCCCTCACTCAACCGATAAGTTAGAATTTGACGAGTTACTTTTTCTTAGGAAAGGCTTCCTATACCATCTACGAGGAGGATTCCTCAATACAAGAAAACAATGAAAAGATTTCAGAACTACCAACAAGGACTAGAACTAGGTAGTAGGATGATTCAAAAATCAACAAAAATCTTAAGACATCACGAAACATTCCGAACCACTATTTTGGACTAGAAGCCCAATTATATCATTTCAAAAGCATCAGTTGGACTGAGTTACAAGATTTAATACGAAGCGAATACACACTAAGCAACACTATAGGGACAAACCAATTCTTCTAACTGAGACTGCAGAACATTCCATTTAACATGGCCTCAATAATATGTGAACTTCCCTACAATGAGTTTCCCTTAAAGGAAAATGTGGTTAAATTAAGGTTATCGATATAAACTCCCTCTAAGGCATTGTGTTCCCTAGAAATTCCAAGTAACCTCACTTCTATATCAAGAGATGCAACAGGTTTGAACATATCGGACAATCAATCACTCTCCATATACAAGTGAAATTAGAACAAACATTCCTCGACATAGTATGAGCTGATATCTATTTTCTTGCTAGCATGATAACAATCTAAGTGATGAAATATTTTAGAAGCACTCAATATCGGAAGGAATCTTGAAAATCAACCGCTACACCATATCACTTAAATATTTAAGGCTTTGTGACTTGACAACATAGAGCATGGAAACACTTCGATAATCAAACAATAAACATTTTAGTCATGGAGACTAAACACCTTAGACAAGTAAGACTCAAGTTATGACATTCGCTAGGACAAGAAACGCGAGGAATCACAACTGTTACCCATAATCTATTCTTTTCAATAAGGTCAAAATTTTTTCGACAGACTTAACATTTTGAAATTTGGCATGAGTCACGTGGTATCAATTCCAATTGTACCTATTATAAGTTATTCGATTCACCTTAGACTGCTGACAATCATATCAAGATTCCCATGGAACCTACTAGGACATGAGTACCGCCTATTATCCTCATCTCACTGGTTATAGCGAGAGAACAATTCCAACATTAAAAGATATACTCAGGGCATGGGTGATTTCCTAGAAATGATTAGGCAAATCATTCTTCATCGAACAAGTTGCTTTACAACAAGAGTTAGCACACGAACATATTGACTACACCAATTGAGGCACTCTATGGTTGAGGTGTCAATCACTTATTCACTGGCCAAAACCAGGAAAGTCCAACTCACTAGTCAATGACTTATTTATGAAACAACAAAGAAATCATACAAATCAAAAATCAGTTACAAATAACAACATATGGCTAGATAAGCTACGTCGATGTACGGCGCAAAATATTGGAAGTATGTTCCATAAGTCGCAAATGAATCTCAAGTGGGCAACAGATTATGCTCAAAGTCCCGTCTTGGAAAGGCGTGGTACGATTTAGAAAAACCTTGGACGACCCAATGCGACTCAAATACCCTCATCTTTTCACAAGTAACATTGTAGAACCTAACATGGACTGAATTCAGGGACTGAATTCCTTTTTGGTTGGGCGAATGTGACAACTCGTAATTTCAGGTCATTTTACAAACTCTAAAGGTTTCACTATTTCATCATTTATCGTAAATTACATTTACGAGTATCAAATTCGCGTAACCTTAATGGTTTAGCTGCGAATTCATGAACATATCATCAAGGACATTTCACATAGACTAGATTTAGTCTACATATCATCAATAACATCATTTCATATCAATATTATGCATGGGTTTGCATTTTTCATTAAACATTTATTTTCCTATTAAATAAACGCTATCGCGTAAACATTTATTTTGAATATTGATCCGACACTTCCAAAAATATTCCTAATATATTTTTATACTCATTTTAAGACTATAAAAATTATATTATTAATTTACCCGATGTTTTCAATTTATTTTGTATATAAATTGTTATATATAAATATTTATGACGGTTTTCGTAAATTCAACTCGATAATTATTAATTCACTCAATTCTTGTAAGAAATGTATTTTTATAATTTTCATGACTTCGATATATTTTATTTTGTTCCGTTAAAATCTATTTTTAGCTAACACTACACTAAACCACAAACTATATGTACAAAACATAAAATATACAAGACTTTATATACAATTAGACATTAAAAACTCACACTTTGCTTCCCTATCTTTAATGTTGCCGACACCCTTTTTTCTTTGTCACCATTTCATTATTAAACATTACAACTAAGTGTCCACATCATAATATGTAGAGATATTTGTAACATATACTTAGGTATTATTTGTAAAAACACATAGGAAACACTTTTCAAAAGGTGAAATGAAAAACTCTTTTTTTTTTCTCTCTTGTGGTGAACGGCCATACAAGAAGAACATGAAGAACTCATAAGATTTTCAAGCTCCAAGTATTAATCAAGTCTTAGAATTAATCTAGTTAATGTTTTGAAATAAAAACCTCATGATTATTAAGCATACTTTTCTCAAAACTCTTCAATCATTCAAGTAAGTTTTTCATGATTTTTATTATTCTTACATATTCATCTTCATGTTATTTTATCATTTTTGGCAAGAATCATGCATGTTACATATGGGTTTATACCACTTTTGTTGTTTTTATTACTTATTATGTAATATAATTATCCTATAATGAATCCCTTGAAACATATCACTTGTGGTGATGTTTAGGAACCCATGACACCCTAAGAAGGTGTATGGTAGGATTTGAATAGCTTCGGAGTTGTTTTGAATTGGTTAGAATAGGTTTTGCGCGATAAAAACTCATTTCGACAACTATAATTAAGGGTCTGTTGGTATTTTGAAAATCTGGAAAATCCGACAGTTGGTAAAATATTTTGGGCTAGATATTTAGAAAATACACTTTAAAACGAAACCGTGGTCGCTTGAACGGATTAAAACGGAGCTATAACGAAGAAGTTATGAATTTTTCAAGTTTGACGACGAAAGATATTTGGTACAGAAAATTCAGCTTGTAATCTCGCCTTTTTACGAGTAAAAAATGAGTCTTAAGCGTTATAAAATGTGTCGACTTATCAAAAATATATTAGTATATATTATCACGATTCCGAGGACATATAAAACGTAGAAAACGGACTTAAAACGATTAAATTACACCTGATTTAACAAAGTTGCCGTAACTTTATTATATAAGAAAAACTATTAAATTTCTAATAGGCAAGTTTTACGGCAAAACAAAGAGACCAAGTTGAAGGTTGTTTTTAACGTTGATTTAGAACTTTTTATAAAGTGATGTCTTCTAGTAAAAGTGAGTTCGCCAAGTATATTTTCCAAAATGTCCAACCATTCGTCAAGCGGAGTTGTAACGAGTAAGATACGGTCATTTAAACTTTGCCGAAAACCATCCTTAAACTATATTTTGGACAAAAGTATCATACTTAATCTATATTTTTCTCCGTGATCGAGACCTCTAGAATGAAAACTTAAACACTAAAACTTTGAGATAATGATACGAGCTTCCCAAAACCGTTGAGTTTGTTTCCTAACACTCGATGTGCACCATTTTACGACTAGATTTTAGAGGCCGTTTTTGTCACTTTCATGAAATTTCAACGACATTATTTTACGATGAAAATTTATAATTTCATAATAACTCATTAAATGATTATCGTAAGATATCATTTCAACGTAAATACTTGTAAAGTATTTTATAACATGACGAGATGTCATAAACATATATTTCAACGATAAACATTATTGTCAAACGTACAAGTGGTATAGATTACATATGGATTTGCATGCACGACATTGTTTCATGATTTACATTAGAACATATCATTCATAATAGGTCATGGTCAGAGGTTGCTCCTCAGTTCAGTATTGCCATTATATCATCATTATCATTGCAACAGGTGAGTTTTCATAGCCCCGATTTATTCAAGTTTTTACTTATTTCAAACCTACGGGGGAGAATACATTGTACATCATTTTATTACGATGCCAAGTATATCAAATTCATTACATTGCTTAAGTTACCTCATTGCCAGTTAAATGTCCCCATTTTATGAACATGAACCGTTAATTTCATAGAAGCGTGAGTGAGTGGATAGATCTATCGAGGGTGACACCTCCATCCGGGTTGGCGGATTCCAACCGGACGGATGCATTTCATGTCATTATCATTATTTGAGTTGTTTGGCAAACACTCTGTTGGGGCGAACATCAGTCAAGCTTCGGTGTCATGTGCTTAAGCAATTGTATCATTTTTGTGACGACATTGTCATACATAATATATACTTGTGGTAGTCGTATTTAACATTTTCAACAACTCTATGAACTCACTCAACCTTTGTGTTGACACTTTTAGCAATGTATTTTCAGGTAACTAAGGCATTCACTTCATGGCATGCATGTGGACATATCATAGAGTCGCGGTGACGACGCGTCTCACATGGAATTTATACACTTTAAAAACATCGTTTGACTTGTACCAAACTTATTTTTCCGCACATAGTAACTTTCATTTGGGACCTATCTTTGTAACTCTGAATGTTTTATTAAATCAAGCGATGTATTTTCCAAACGACACTTTAGGTCGTTCAATATAACTGTGATTGTGATGCTATGACAGTCAATCCCCAGGAATTCCATTCCGCTGCAAAACAGGTAATTTGGGGGTGTGACACTATGAATGTTGAGATGCTGTCCATAAATATAATCAATTTTAGATACTTGGTTTATATAAATGAAGATGATTTTCTTCAAAGGATGGAAACCCTAGTGGTTTAAATCTTTATGTAGAAATTATATGGACAATATTGTACACATATTTAATGCATGTCTAGTGATAATAATATTAATCATATTTAAGCAATTAACTATGATTGAATATTCTTTTCTAGATACATTAAATAAAAGTATAAAGATTATAATTGTCATACTTAGTTTCATTGATATGAAATTTTGACAATGAATATCAAAACTCTTTGTTGTGGAAATTACTTTTGCGAGGACGATAAGTAATACAAAGTAGTTTTATGAATTCAAATAATCTTTGAATATGTACAAACTGCAAGAATCCATGAATGGATATATGAATGCATCTATGTGATGATTCTTATGTTTAATATTAAATCAATGTTTGATTTAATAAATTAAAATAAGATAGCTCATAAGTATTCCTGAAAGCTAGTGGGAGTATTATTTTCTTAAATCTTATATGTTGTATGGGCAACTACATTCCACCTAAATTAAGTTTTAATTGGGAATGAAACTTAGTTTGTAAGATTTGGAAATAAGACATACAACCTTGGAATATATGTTTATTACTATAAACATATGCGGTAAATCAATGAGTCTAATAGAACATGATGGATATATAATGAGATCTTAAAGTCTAACTTGAAGATTCATTATGTACATCATGTTGTAAGATTGTTGTGTCATGCTTGATTAGAAGATGATTTGACAACATTGAAAGTTGTTAGTGTAATAAATATTTTAAAAGGAATATGTTTGGATTTAGAATCACATTCCACAGTCTGGAGATGCTCCAAGATTCTATGGATGAAAATATGGCAATTGTTTCATAATTGTCATTGCCAACAAACTTGAGTTTTGGTAGGCACCAACATTACACTATAACTGTTCAAAGTTTACGGATGTTTAAAGAGCATATTTTTGTACACAATGATGCTAGTATAATTGAGATGACACTCAATTCTAGTCATGGTATCCTTGATGATGACCATGTTGACTAGTTATGCTCAACTAAGAGCATAGTTGCATTATACATTAAAGAATAAAGAATACTTTAAAACTTTAAAGTTTTGAAAGATGATTGTCATAAAAGGGTGGTTCAGGTTATCACGCACCTTATGGAATGATATGACAATATCAAGATATGTGTAAACATATACAAGAAATTCACTTATTGAATTCTTGAAATAAGTATTCTCAAAATTCCTATGGATCAAAGTTAGTTGAAATTATGCCCTGTCAACAAGTATGATTATCATGACTTGAGGCAAAATTCATTAACTAACAATTATCATGCATTGATCTATTTAGTATTTGGATAAAGGATGTTAAACAATTATTATTTATAATGAATTAAAGTACGGTATACGTTTAATTTCATTTATAATATTGTGTCCTGTATTTGCATGTTTAAATCCTTGAATAACTTAAGTTATTCTAAATAGTCCGTTGTCGATCAATAACATGGGAATGGTATTGAATTAAGACAAATCTGAGTATTAGTTAGAATATACTTGAAAGTATATTGATGCGTAGCATGACTAATTTCAGATGATATTCAATGATTTGAATATAGGACTTATCCCACCCGCATGATAATACTTTATGGATCTTTGTCATTAAGTATATCATGGATATTTATCCTCTGACTTGAGATACAAGAGATATGTCATGGATGTAGTGCATTTTTGTGAAACAATCTAACGCTACACGTAACTGGTAGTTATAAGGGTTGTTTTCAGAAGTGTTGCGAAATTTATGAATCCTGCTTGTAGTCAAAATGGGATTTGTTTCCTTCAAATTTATTTTGAAGTATAATACTGCTGGGCCCCTCGTAGGGTTGTTAAGATGTTTGCATGGCCATGCCCAAGGTCTTCTGGAATATGTTCAGAAGAATTGGTAATCTTAATCAATCACATAAAGCGAGAAACAGAATAGTTAATTAAGAAATGAGTGAGATCCATATTCTTATTAACATGGTATTAGAAACAAAAGGATGAATATGATGATGAATCATCGAACTTGGTTTTTCTCCAGAAAACCATACACGAGTTGTACCGGGGGCATTGGCGTGTTGCTAGACGCTAACCAATGTCATTTCACGTTTTGTAAACATATCCAAGTGGGAGCTGTTGGAAATGTATATATTTACAAACATGTGAATGTCCGGATTCGAACTCGTGACCACGGGATTGCACACATTAGCGAATGAGAATTAAAGTTAATAATTAATGTTTATGTTTACGATTAATTATTACACATTAAGTCCGGTTAACGATCGTTAAGTATTTAACGGAAAAATGACTAACGACCGTTAAATGAAAAGAGAAAGGACTAGAAATGGAAAACTTGGAAAAGTTATGGGTTGGGCTTTGGGCTTTCATAGTGGCCGGCCATAGGGGTCTCTTCAAGGCCTAATTCATTAACTTGTTCCCAAAGTTTACCTACTAGTATATAAAAAGGGTTAGGGTCTAGGGTTTCATACACTTGTGCATTGAATTAACCCTAGATCTATCCTCTCCTCTCTCTAGTCTAATATTCGGCCGAACACCCCAAGTAAGGGAGTTTGGTTTCGTTTTTCTTAAACGAGGACTTGTGTTAGATCTAGCAATCGCTTGATTCGTTTGGTTAATTCGTGTGTACAAGAACGTGGTTGTAAGACATTATTCTTACACCAATAAGTACTTCTTTGTTTTGTTTTGCTCGAGGGTTGTTTTGCTTTGCTCGAGGGATTTGACATTCGCAAGAGGTACGTTACGCATACTTTCAGTTAATTAATTTATTTGTTATGATCTTAAGTCTTCCGCTGTGTACTCTTGATGTCTTTATGTTTTATTGTATTTTATATATCATAAACTCAACAGTTACTAACATTGCTTTCAGTTTCAGGAATGCAATCTTCTGTAAATGTTGAAAAAGTGATGAGCTTTAAAAAACAATGACTTTTAAAAAGAAGGCTGAATATAAATACATGTATGAAATAAATGATACAGTTGGTAAAAAGCAACCAAATCAGAGAATTGCCAAACATCTATTGTTAATCTACTTAAAATTATAGCAAAAGTAAATTATACTAATTGAACCAATGATGTAGGAAAACTTAACAATCAGGCATTATTGACATCTAATTTCCATCTACAATAAGAGGGATTCATGCCTTGTATTAGTTATACTAAATTACCAACATTTACAATACACATTTAACACATATTAGTGATACTAATGACTACAAAATAAGGAATTAGTAACATCTACATGCATCTAAAATATAAGGGATTCATGACATTGGCAAGTTATACTAATTTTTCCTCAATTTAGAATATACTTTTAACACATATTAGTGATAGTAATGACTACACTTTACAATCAAATGCATTCATCACAACTATTCTGCATCTAATTTCAAACACATTCATAACAGTAATCATTGATACAAACATGTGGTCATGTGGGTATTAAAAAGAATATGAGAAAGTTAAAAAACTTACTTTGGTATCCAAATGTCATGGTGAGATAGTGGTTTTTTCGGCCGAATGATTGTGAGATGAAGTGTATCAACACAATCGTTCAATTTATATACGGCTGGTTTATAGGGTTAAGAATGAGATTCAAGAAAAGGATTGATATCAATCCTTTAATTATCACCATATCACTGGAACAATTAAACACCATTTCAATTGAATTGATATGGTTGTTGTTAATAATTTTGAATGATTAACAAAAATAGGATGATTTGGTGATTTTCAACGAATGAATCGAAACTTGTTTTAGGATTAAGATTGATTTTTTGGTGAAACGTACGTGAATTTTTGGCAATACAAATGGAATTGATTGTGTAGCTGAAGATCAGGGGAAGGAGTTTGCTTGTGGTGGCGTGTGTTCTTTGTGCAGATCTCATGGAAAAAGCGTGTTGATAAAATAGGTGGCATTGCCAGCTAATTAAATGTTGTCAGCATGACATTTAAGGGTGCCAAGTGGCATTAATGAGTTGACATGATCCTCTATTATATATGTGGGGAGATATCTTTTTAAGCACAATAATATTTTATATTTTTAATAGGGTCCATAAAAGTAAAAGGAAGTAGAATTTCTCGTAAAAAAAAGTTTGACCCCAAGTCAAGACAAGCCGATTAGAACAACAGCCGCACACTATAAAATCACTCACAATCACATACTAAACACACAAATCCTTAGAACAAAATGAAGTTCCGTACAATATCAAGAATCATCATACAAACAAAAAACAAATCATCGATTAAGTTCCACAGTTATCGTGCTATATCTCATTTTCACTCAACACCCAAAAGGTAAATCCATTATTTACAGTTACTGTAACTTGAACCTCTACTTTAATGTATCATTAATTTGTAACAGGGGTTCATTTGGGATTGCATTTGATATTGATGGAGTTATACTTCGTGGAGCTAACCCAATTGGGAATTCACCTAATGCATTGAAAAGATTATACAACAATGATGATTCTGGTAATTTCTTATTCAGCTGAAAAATAAGCACTTCAGGATATAAACTGCTTATTCTATTTTTATTTTTTTATATTGTGTTTCGGAAAGTAGATAGAATAATGTGCGTAAAATAAGTTAGTTGGGTTCGTAGATGCCCTTATCTTTTCACTTGAGCTCAGTATAGGTTCGTTGAGGTTGTACTTGGTTTCATAATCATATTAGTACTATATTTATGTTTAAAAGAAGGCGATTGTATGTCTAGAAACTTGATGTAATGACTATATTTAGGAAATCCAACTTGACTAGAGAAAACTAAAAACATAAAAGGTTCAACTTGGCAAAGTTCGTGAGTCACGACCCTATGCAAATGCCTACCTCAGTCAAATAAATGAAAATTTAACAGTTACGCCTCTACTCGACAAATGTTACTATAGTCACGCTGGATCTTGGTCCGGTTTTTACTTTTTAGGTGTAAAACACGTGAGCATTATATTTTAAATTTTGGTGGGTTGCATACGTTCTTTCTGTCATTTTAACTGACGCTGATGATCTGAGTGATCATGAATTGACTAGCTGATCATTTTTTGCCCACGCTAAAGTTTGATTTTTATATCTATTGACTCTTGTAGGTAGTCTGAGGATCCCATATCTGTTTTTGACAAATGGTAGGTACAATGGAAGACTTGATACGTGTTTAATGCAATAATCATACCCACTCGTTCTATTCTCATAGAATTTAATACAGAACTGTAAATAATATATGTAACAGGAGGAAGTATCCCTCAATCTAGGCGAGCCTCTGATTTGAGTAAACTCCTTGGAGTAAACATTGACCCTGTTCAGGTGGTACAGGGCCACTCGCCTTTCAAAAACTTGCTAAAGAGGTAGTACATCTATTTATTATATTATGGTTTTATCACTTTATGATATCAAGTGTTGTAGCATAGTATTGATAATCATTACTTCTAGGTTTGAAAATGAGTTGATAGTTGCCACTGGAAAAGGGGAGCCTGCAGTGGTGATGTCAGAATACGGATTTAAGTAAGATCTTATTGCAAGATACTGAATTCATCGTTAGCAAAAACCTGTATATGTTCTGTATTCTGCATATCATCTTAGTCTTTTAGTTTTCAATTATGTGCAGAAAAGCTATTTCATTAGATGAATATGCATCCTACTTCAATGGCATTGATCCTCTATCACCTTACAAAACCTGGACCACAAAGCAGCCCTTGAATGAGCAAAGAAGCTCAAGTGAGTCAGTCCCAGATATTGATGTCACTTCTGAAAGAGTTAAAGCAGCTTTTGTTGTTAGTGATCCCGTTGATTGGTCTCGAGATATCCAGGTAGATTTTCTTCATTTATTTTTTCTAAACTAGCTTTTTTCTGTGTATACTATCCAATATCCATCTCACATACACACTAGCTGAGAATGATGGGCATATTCGTCTAGGTTCTTTGTGACATACTGAGATCGGGTGGTCGTCCTGGAGAAAAGTCCGAGCATCAACCAGATATGTATTTTGCAGCTGATGATCTTGAATACCAGGTCATTAATTACATTCATATTCTGTTAACATAGAGAGTTTAGGTTGGATGCTCTATTTACCAGGTGGGATAAACATGATCTTATAGGTGTGGTGATTTCATCCCTTTTAGTTATAAATGGGTCTATTGAGGACATGTTTAATTTCTAACAGGTCAAATGGTTAAAAATTGGAAAGATTAGCTTAAAAGGAAACGTCAATCGGGTCGAAAGTTTCGCGATATTTTCAATTTTCATCGATTGAATAAACCATCCTAAATTATGTGTGTTTTTTTTTTTTTTTTTTTTTTTTGAAATTCAGACGATTGATGAAATAATATAACTTATGTAATCGTATTTGACAATTCAGACATATTTCTTTGGTACTACCCGACCCGTTTTTACCCGTACCAAAAATTAAACCTTTTCGACCCATTACTCAACCCATCCCACCCTGCCCATTTTGCCATTTAGATGGTTGAAATTGAACATTAGTTGTTCAGCTTTAATTACTGCTTCTTTTAGAACGTGCTCTATAGTTTTTGTTCTTTACTACAATGCACTGATGATGTTAAAGGTTGCGGCAGGCTGTATTTCCTTCTGAACGTCTTGGCATGGGCGCTTTCAGGATCGCTCTAGAAAGCATCTTTAATAGGTAATGCCAGCAATATACATGTAGTATTCACCATAAGATTTATATTCGCTCTGTTCTGATAATGTAGTATTCACCACAAGCCGTTGGAGTATACCTCGTTTGGAAAACCGAATCCTTTTGTGTTCAAGAATGCTGAATCCATATTGAAGCAGCTTCAACTTATGACAAGTGATTGTGATGTCACTGAAAGCCACAAAGACGCAACGTCACACCATTTTGAAACCCTATACATGATTGGGGACAATCCTTCCGTCGATATCAAGGGTGCAAAACAGGTTTGACTTTGTTTTGAATTCTATAGACGTAAAAAAGGTTAATTGGATTAGTCGAGCCTGAGCATTATTAAATGTAAAGTCATTTTCCTGTTTACATTTCAGGCAGGACATCCATGGTTTTCTATTTTGACAAGGACAGGTGTTTTTAGAGGAAAAGAGAACCACACAGTATATCCGGCGGATCAGGTAAGTCAGGTGTTGAGATAATATATGTTATTTCTCTTGAAGTATTATGCACTCTCTCTATTTTTCTGAAGAGCCTGCTTTGCAAAAAGGTACACAATTGGCATTTAAAGTCAAAGCATAGCCCCTTTTTTGTTTTTATGCTGGTTTATTATTTATAGGAACAGAGGGAGTATGATATTATTGGGAACCAAAGCACTTTAAGTGAAAAACTAATCATTAAGAACTAAATCATTCTATTTATCGAACAACATCTAACTCTTATCAGCAACATGATGCATAGCATCTTATAGATGGGATCGGGGAGGGCTCACCAAATGGCAGGGTAGCAGGTTTTAGTAGTACCTAGATCAATTTTAAGAAAATTAATGCCTGAAACATGAGCTATTTGTAACTTGTCTTTTTTGCAGGTTGTTGATACCGTAGAAGAGGCTGTGGAATATATCTTGCAAAGAGAGAGTAATGCTTAGTGAAAACACATTTTTTGGGCAACATTTTTGCGTTTTCAGTTCTGTCATAATTTTTTTTGGAAAGACTTGATAAAGCAACACCAAATCCAAATGATGGAATCTGTAACATTTTTTTAGTAATTAACCTCATATACATGTTGCATGATGATGTTCATGTAAAAGCTTTCTAGTGCCGAAAAGGCGACTTTGACATTCATTGTGATTTTTTTGTTTGAGGTTGGATTTTATTGGATCTGAATTTAGTCCTTAAATAACAAGTCTTGGTCTTCTCTTAGACTCAACCAGTACTAGAAAAGGTGAATGAGACATTCTTTGTATGATGTAAACTTGTAATGAATGTAGATCACCTTAAACATCAAGTTCGGTTATTACTTGGTGTGGTTGCTTCCAGAGGTTGTCTAAATAAAGGTAACTCGTGGCACTATTACATAACTTAGGCTGGCCATTACGAGAGAGCCATCTTTGCAGCCAAGAGCACTTTGCTAAAAATTAGTTAGATGTTTAAGTTGTAGAATATTGCTGATACAATATATAAGAACTTATTCTGACTGCCTTTTTTTTTTTTTTCTTTTTTTTTTTTTTTTTTGAGAAAAACATGACTGCTTATCTTTTATTTGCGAGTTAAATTAGCTGTTTTCAGTATCCAGTTTTAAGATGCTCATTTATAACAAGCAACCAGTCATGCTCCTATAGAAGTAGTTTTTTGTTTTTGCTTCGAAAATGACGATAATGAAGTTCGGTGTGTTTGTGGAGTTAGATTCTTATTAGTTATCTCTAAAACTGGAAGGAGGTTGAGGAAGAAGTATGTTCCGAGTAACTTTAGCTCCATGAATACAATCAAAGTAGTCAGATTTTCTCGAAGCATTATGAAGATAATCAATGTATCTTTAGAATACATTGAACTTGGTTAAGTGGTTTGTGTAAAACCATGGATTATGGGTCAATACCATTTGCTAGTTTTTACTTTTTACCCATTTAGTATATACTTGTTTTTACCCATTTTAGTATTATTTTTACCCATTTTAGTATATACTTAGTTAAGTATATATTAGCCCAATATGTAAACACTATTTGTTGTACATATGTATCTCTAAAACATAAAACCACTTATACTTGTTTTATGTGAAAACGTAAGTGTGTTAGGAAACTATTGAATCAAACTATTTATGTATTTTATTTGTTTCGTTAAAATGATTTTACGTTTGTTATCGACAAAACATTAGAAGATCGTAAAGTATAAATAAACGTTTTTACGGCTTATTTGTATTAACAATCTCCCCATTTTTGTTGATGACAAAACATAAAATTATTTTAAGGAAAAACTAAAATTCGTAGAAAATTTGAATTGATAGTTTTTACTTTCTTTTCCCCCTTTTTGTCGAAACAAAAAGTGTTAAAAGAAACTAACACAACTTTTATAAAAAAAAATATGTAAAAGAAAATGTAAAGACAGCAAGTGACGGGAATGGTACTCGTCTTAACTCCCCCTTGACGAGTCAATCCCTTTGAGAGGGCGTCAAGTAACATAACGTAAAATAAACTAATGTGTTTGCAAATGGTTCGTCTAAGTGACGAGAACGTGCTCCCCCTCAAATGGGGTGTCATGAAGTATAATCCAAAAGCGGATTAAGTTGCAAATGATTTTGCAATATCGTTTGACACAAAGCTCCCCCTAGCTTTATGGTGTCAAAATCTTCATGTGTATTTTGAAAATCTACAAAGTAAAGGTTAGAAAACAAGAGTATAGTGCATAATTTCCTGCAAATAAAACTCAAGTTAGTAGAAATTTGTGCTTATGTACCACGGATCTCACGGTTCCTTTCTTGGAGGGATCCGTCTAGACATTTTGGAGGGATCCGGCTGTCTGGTGACAGTTTCTTCAGCAATGAGAATGTGCCAATCAATGCTAATGAGGAGATGAGATATGTGTACAATGTAACAAGCACAACACACAAAATAATCATGGCATATAAATATTCATTCAATAAAACAAGAGATAATCAAACAAATCTCTAAAGCTAAGAGAATGAACTTAGCCATACACGTACTACTCATGCTAATGAGTTTCCCAAACTCAAGATTCAACTAAAAGCTTAATGATGATCAAGGATAAGATAGGATTACTAAGCGTTCTAAGTTTGAGCTTGTAACTAAGATGCTCATTGTTGTTTAGGCTTGTTGACCTCTTCGAAACGTTCGAGGAGGTGATAAAACATGAAACTTTGCTCTTCACGTAGCTCATGTATCAACCTTGCAACATGTTGACAATGATAGCAATCCTTGTCATGGTTTTGAACTTCTTGAAATGGAGGTTCAAGTGAAGTGGGTTGAGGATCTTCAAATGAAGAAGGAATTGGTGGAGGCTCATTAAGTGATGGTTCTACAATGTTTGAGGGTGGAGGTAAAAAAGCATCAACTTCCATGTGGTCGGGCGGTTGACTTTGATGTCTTCTCATAATCCAAAATGGACTATTTGGGGGTATAAGAGAGGTTGATATTTGATCAAGTGTTGACTCAACACTTTGATTTTGTTGCCCAACCCTTTCAAGTGAATTTCTTGGTAGTGGTGGAAGATGAGATGGCCAAGGAGGTATGTTTTCTAAATTGTGAGAATGTGGAGATGATTGTGAGGTGGCTCTAGGCACCAATGATGTTGGTTGAGTTGTGGAGGGTATGTTTGGTATAGTAGAGTTTGGTGATGATATCCTTGTGGGAACAATCCTTTTTAGTTTGATTGGTTTCTTTGGTGTAGGGGAAATCCTAGCATTTGTGGATTTAACCAGAGATGATTCGGGTGAGGAAACTTCGTGTATAATCTTGGCAAGTTTCTTGGGTGGTTCTTGGGTGGATGAGTTAGCACTAGGAGCCTTTCTCATGATGAAATGACTAAGGAAGATGGTTGTAATTGTTGATAATTGTGTTTGTGTTTGATGACTAAGGTGTTCTAGTAATATGGCTTATAAAGGAAAGAATTTGACAAGTGCATTAAAGACTTTAAGCCACTAAAATTCTTAGAGATGTGATGATTGACATGCACAAGGTTGAAGTTCAGAGTTTCACTGATCTAGGAGCTCATTTAAGATGAGATGGAGTGTTTGAGTGAGCAAGATGAGCTTGAAATGATTGTTTTAGCTAGAGTTTGACTTAATCTGTCAACCGGATCCCGCGGTTCCCTCCTATGAGGGATCCGGCTAGGCTAATCCTAGGGATCCGGCTCTCAGTAGTTATAAGAGTTTTTGGAAATGAAGTTTCTAAGAGCTTAAGCCTATATCATCTTAAGTATTTCAGTCCTCCTAAGTTCCTAAGATGAGGGTACACTTGAATGATCAAGAGTAATGAGTGTTATAGCAAATGATTGCTTTTTATGGAAGGAAAATGGGACTAGATGACTACCAATGGATGTTCAAGGATAACACTAAGAGTTTTGGTGGTGTCAAGTCATAATAAATGATCCTAGAGATCAGATTTTAGCTTGAGGTGAAATTTGAAAAATCCTCAAAAATCATAAGAATTGAAAAACTAATTTTTGACCCACTTTGGGATAAAGATGACTAAAAACAATTTCCTAAAATTGTTCAATAAGTCCACCTAAGTGTTTTGAAGGATGAAGGATAATTTGTGAGTATTGAAGCGGAAATATGGCCAATTTTGATTTGTTGATAAATCAAAGATCTTTGTGTAAGCTATAAGTGAGTCTAACCCTTTCTCATCCTTGAAATAGACTTAGTTAGGTTCTAACATCTTATGTTTAGCTAATGTGATATAATCTAGTAAGCTATCTTGATGCAAGGAATGTTGTATTGCTGATCTGATGTTACGGATCCCACGGTTCCCTTAAGGGAGGGATCCGTCTAGGCTAATCCTAGGGATCCGGCATCTGAAGATCAGCATGCCCACAGAATGATGTGCAAATTTTGCACACTAATAAACCGTTAAACTAAATAACAAGTACAAGCATGTTTTCACGAAGAAACACTCATTAATAATGATAAAAGTAGCAATATCAAAGTTTACCACAAACCAAAGTGCTAAAACATAATCTTCCACACATAAGTTAAGTTAAAGAATAAGCATTTTCCTATTGTCTCTTTCGTCAATTCTTTCTTTTCCTTTTTGACGACTTTTTGAGGTTGTAAGCAAGATTTTGAATCATGCCCCTCAATTGTTTGAATTCCTCGGTTTCGTTTGGAATGGTTAGAAGTTGTTCGTGGTAATCGAAGGGTTCCAATTCAATGTTGGCTATGGGGTCGACATCTTCTTCTTCCTCATTTTCTTCTTCTTCTCCTTCCGAGGAGTCCGAGAGAGCTTTAGGCTTCTTCCCATTGACCATGAAGCGTTTAGAGGGTATTTTGGTAAGAGGTACCATTACATGATCGGCAAAGAAATGATCATTGTTGATAGGAGATGGTTGCAATGCACTAACATACTTACAAAGTCGTGTTAGAAGCATACCATACGGAAGTACCATGTTGGAAGCTTTGAATACCCCGGCCATTCTCCTTACCATGTAATAGGCGAGGTTAAATGGCGTTTGGTGGATAAGACAATAGATCATTTGTACAAGGCATGCATTTGGATGATCTTTGTTACCAACTAGGCTAATGACGTTTTCCCTAAGGATTTCTTCCCATTTTCTAAACATGGGATGGATTTCAAAAAGTTCCATTTGAAAAGGATTACGGTGAATGAGCTTCTTGTTTCGGTTGAAACGGGATTGGTCGGCTCTTATTTTGAAAATGGTGTCTCGGATGGTTTCGGGTTCATCAAGAGGAGTATGATACATTGGTTTAGAATCAAGTGCAAGGTTTTGAGTGTTAATTGCCCAATCTTGAGAGTACATACAAATTCCTTCATAAGGAATGCGAAGAATTTGAGCAAAGGTGTTGAGAGTGAGAGTGAAGTTTCGTTTATTGATGATGAAAGCGATTGAAATGCTATCATCGGCGTTTCGAATGATCTTAATGCTTTTATAAAACTCAAAGATGAAAACCGGACAAATTTGTTCATCAATGTCAAGAAGACAATCAAAATTGATTGCCGAGAATACTTGACGAATGTCGGTATCCTCAAGGAAACATTCCTTGATTACACGACCTTCGTGGATAAGTCATTTTCCGAGCTTTTTGAAGACCTTGCGGTCGGTTTTTGAGTGTTCCTTATTTCGATAGTAATGAGTAAGGTAGTGAACGGTGTCATGGTGATCTTGTTGAGTGGCTTTGGGCATGATTGGTCCTAGAAACACAAATTTTCCAATCAGGTAAAATTAGTTGAGATGGATTTATGGTTTTGATTTGTATTAACAATGTTGTGAACACGATGTGATCTTGATTATGTAAAATCTTCTTTTTAATAATCAATTTTGAAAACCCTAATTAAATTAATTGATTTAAAGATTGTGAAACCATAAACCCTAGGATGAGGATGATGAAAATTAGAACAAGTTAGTGTAATTACTTACAATGATGTTCTAGAGAAGAATACTTGAGAGTATGGAATCCAATGAGGATGAAATCAGTAGTTTAGGCGTTTTTGTGTTATGTGATTAGAGGGAAAAAGATCAGTGGTGTTTTTTTTGAAAGCGTATAGCTGAGTTTTGTTCCACGGTTCCCCCGGATCCCTTGTATTTGGGATCCGGCTAGTACAACTAGGGGGATCCGGCTACTGTGGACAGAAAAAGGGTTGTTTGGCATTATTTTTGTAGTAGGCTTATAAACTAGCTTACTAAAAAATAGTTTGGAGGTATCAGATGAAAGATTGTTTTTGGACGACGGGTTTTGATGAATAACATATCGAGGGTTCATATGTGACGACGGAGTTAGTTTGACGAATCAAAAGGAATACTATTCCCGATGTTATGATGAATATGATGAAGAGTGACGAAAGAGACTTTTTAAGATACTAGCAATTATTTAACAAAGAGAACTATGAAGTAAATAACTTATGTAGCCTATCTAATGAAGAGTAAAACATACCTCTATGCTTCTTGGTTTGGTATAATACCAAAGATACTTCATGAGCTTTTAAAGTAATCCTTTGTACTTGGTGTATGTAAGTTGTGATTACTTTTAGATCCTTCCTTGAATGTTGACTTCATTATTCTTTGAACAGAAATGAAGATTTTGGAGAGATCCTAGCATGAAGATTTCTTGACACAAAAATTGTTATAATGATCTATCAATGTCCAACAAAACGATTTAAAAGAAAATATGACAAAAAAAATATCCTTCTTTGTAGTTTTCAAACATACACGGAATGTATCAAGTCTTTAAAGTACAACATACTTTAAGAAACTTGGTAACGAAGCTCTGATGCCAATTGTGGAAAACTAGAAGGGGGGGGGGGGTTGAATAGTTTTACCAATTTAAAACTTCCTTTTAAATATTTAGATCGACTTATGTCAATCTATTTGGTTGTTTATGTTGGACGTTGATAGATAGATATATAAACGTGTAATGGAAGATAAAGAGTAAGAAGCACATCACCACGACACAAGTATTTATAGTGGTTCGGCTACAAGGACACCTTCCTTGCCCTACTCCACTCCCCGAGTCACCTACTCGAGAGTTCTTAAACACTACACCAATCTCCTTATGGCGGAGAAGCCTTCACAACGCCGCTTACACCTTTTTTCCGGTACAAAGCTAAATACCGAGTTCTTTCACACCAAGGCGAACCACACCTAACACAACGTCGCCTACCCTTTATACGGTGCTAGGCTAACCACCGAGTTCTTTCACACCAAGGAGAACTAATCCTATCACAACGTCGCCTACCCTTTATTAGGTACTAGGCTAAGCACCTAGTTCCATTACTATGGAGGAACTACTACCCTTCACGACACAACACCTAATCTCAAGGAGATCCACTCCTTGTTACAACCTTTAGCATTCTTCACTAATGCTTTTGACACGAACGATAAGCACCCTTCACTAATGCTTTCGTCTTGACACTTTCGGCATCCTTCACTAATGCCTTCAACACAACATCTATGGAGGAAGAAAGAACTATCAACAAGAGAACCTCAGTTGTCTTGATGATGACGAAGCATGGCAACTCATGGACTTGAGCTTGCTCGACTTCAAGAAGTGGTGATCTCGCCTTTAAGAGGAACCTAGAAGATCACACAAAAGCAAAAGACAAACTACATAGATCTCTTGGATCTGAGGTTAGAGAGATATAATACTTGGGAGAAAGTATGTGTGAAAGTGGTGAGCAAAAAGGAAGAAATGGCTCACTATTTATAGAGGAGAAAACTTACTGTTCCTCGGATCCCGCAGAAACCTCCCACAAGGGATCCGTCTAGCACAACGCTAGGGATCCGTGGGACGCTCCTCTTTGCCCATGGGTATTTTTGGTTATGGGTCATGGGTCATGGGTTATGGGTTGATCCATGGGTTTCTTTCTAGATACAATGTATCTTTAGAATACATTGAACTTGGTTAAGTGGTTTGTGTAAAACCATGGATTATGGGTCAATACCATTTGCTAGTTTTTATCCATTTAGTATATACTTGTTTTTACCCATTTTAGTATAAACTTGTTTTTACCCATTTTAGTATATACTTAGTTAAGTATATATTAGCCCAATATGTAAACACTATTTGTTGTATATATGTATCTCTAAAACATAAAACCACTTATACTTGTTTTAGTGTTTTATGTGAAAACGTAAGTGTGTTAGGAAACTATTGAATCAAATTATTTACGTATTTTATTTGTTTCGTTAAAATGATTTTACGTTTGTTATCGACAAAACATTAGAAGATCGTAAAATATAAATAAACGTTTTTACGGCTTATTTGTATTAACACAGACCTTGAGTAATCATCAACAATAGTTAAAAAATATTTGTAGCCATTTCTGCTAGTGATTTTATAAGGACCCCAAACATCTAGATGTACAAGTTGACCAATTTTAGTTGATTTATGTTCACTTAAGGGAAAAGGTTCCCTAGTTTGTTTTTCCTTGTTGCAAGTATCACAGAGATGGTTAGGGTCAGTTGGCTTATCAAGGTTAAGACTGGGTTTAAGGACTTACAAGACTTGATCAGAGGGATGGCCAAGCCTTTGGTGCCAAAGGTTTCTAGAAACAAAGCATGAAGAGATATAGTTATTAGAGACAATCTTACAATCAGAGTCTACATCAAACAAGTACAGGCCATTAGATTGATTACCAATCCCCACATTCCTTTTTGTTGCAAAGTCCTGAATATAACATTTAGATTCATCAAAGCCAACAAATAGTTTGCTATCTCTAGCAAGTTTGTGAACAGATAGCAGACTGACAGTGTACTCAGGCACAACTAAGACATCATGTAAGGTAATGTTGTTGTTGATTTTTAGGTCACCAATCTCAGTGATAAGTGCCTGAGTACCATTTGGGTGTCCAACAGTAAGACCAAGTTTGGAAACATCAATAGTGTTAATTAAAGATTTTGAAGACAAAGTTATGTGTTGGTTTGCTCCAGAGTCAACAATCCAACCAAGACTGATTTTTCCTTTTAAAAGGTTTGTGTTTCCATTAAAATAATTTTCAATTTTTAGATTGAATTTGACACTTCCATTAAAAAAAGTTCCTGAAAAACATTTACCTGCCATATTGGAATTGATGATACTATCATTGAGAAGACTCATGAGTCTGGCCATCTGTTCATTAGACAAAGAAACAAGAGAGTTGCTAGTTCTATTTTCAAGATTGACATCAGAAGAAGAAGAAGCATTGTTACTAGCAGGTTTAATATTAGAATTAAAGTTCCTTTTTCCATATCCACCAGGATAACCAACAATATCATAAATTCATAACATCTATCAATGGTGTGACCAGGTTTGTTGTAGTTAGAGCATTTCAGGTTAAGATTGGGTCCTCTATTGTTAGAGTTGTTACTAGAGGTATTATTCCCAGAGGTGAGATTTGAGCTTTTGTAATTGTTGTTTCCTCTTTTTTTGTTATCAAAATTTTTTGAAGCAAAAGCAGACACATTTGGTTTAATGGATCCAGTTCCAAAGGAGAAGTTCCTATGGGATTCTTCCCCTGACACAATAGAAAAAGCAGTTTTGACAGATGGTAAAGAATCCCTGGTTAAAATATTGCTTCTGATGGGCACATAAGTGTCATCAAGACCCATTAAAAACTGCATTAACTTGATTACCTGGTTATGTTTTTCAAAATGTTTTCCAGCATCACAAGTACATGTAGGAAGACTGATCATGGAGTCAAATTGTTTCCATAATGAGTTAAGATTATTGTAGTAATCAGCAAGAGAGGACCCATTTTGACCCAAAGAGTTGATATTTTTATGTATATTAAAGACAACAGATCCATCAACTTTGTCATAGGTTTCTTTTAAGTCATTCCACATTTCATAAGCAGTTTTAGAGTATATAGCACCAGCAAATAGCTCAGGACTTAAAGAGTTTAGAATCCAAGTAAGAACAACAGAGTCACACATATCCCATTGATTAGCAAGACTAGCATTAGAGACATCTTTTCTACAAGTTCCATCAACAAAGCCAAGTTTATTGTGATTTTGTTAAGGCAAATGTCATGGCAATGCTCCATATTTTATAATTTTCTGAGCCAGTCAATTTCACAGATATAATGGGATTACCACTGGTGTCACTAGGATGCAAGTAGAGAGTATCACCAAATGTAAGTTTTAATTCAGAAGAAGAGTTAATCACAAATTCATTAAGCATAAATTCATTAAACCTAGATTCATTATTAGCACGTTCATCATCACCCTCAACCATGGTGACAACACAGAGACATACAAATAAATAAGGAAAGCAATAACAACAATCTCTATCAATAAGAGCAACAATCCCAAATCAACCTTCAACCTAACTAGACCTATCCTCATTCAACTAGAAGAAAAAGAAATGCAAGTAAATAAATAACTCACACCCACGGTTCAACAAGTACCAAGCCTTTGGACTGGGGTAGGCCAGAGAAGGTATTCACACCACTTAGAGGTGGCAGATCAAGGTGTTAACCTACCCGTTTGCACCCACTCAGCTTTAATAATGTTAAACAAGAAAGGGAGAAGTACTTACAGTGCTTTGTACAATGGAAGAAGTGAAGACCAATCACAATCACCCTAGATTCACTTAGTCTAGGGATGATTATGATCAATTAGAACCAGAGAGCACTCCAAGAACAAAACCCCCAATACAGAATTAATTAGGGTTTTGAAACAAACCCTAATTTGTTTTGATTGAGCACCAATAGAATCAGAAACACCAATCCAAGCACTCCAAGAACAAAACCCCCAATTCAAAATTAAATAGAGTTTTGGAACAAACCCTAATTTGTTTCGATTGAGCACTAATAGGATCAAAAACACCAATCCAATTACCACATACGTCCCAGAACACAAATAAGTACCACCGGAGATATCAAGATCAAGAACCCCCAATATTGAAAAACCTTGGAGATCAGGATTTGAAGATAATCAGTAGCCTATAGCTCTGATACCATGTGCGATGGTATCAAACAGATAAACAGAGCAACAAGTTCCTCTTTATTCAAGAATCAAAGTACAATAGTCGGCACAGTTTGAACAATAATAATCAAACTGTTACAAGACTTGGAGAAGATCAAATGATCAAAGATACAAGACAGAAATGGATCAACAGATCCTAGAACATAATATATTTGGAGGGAGAGAGATATAGCAGTCAAGAGAAGACTGCGTATCTTGGATGATTATAACCCTAGACAGGGACCACTCATATATAGCCAACAAAGAGACAATAAGCCCCCTCTAACTTTCTACCATTCTTCATAAGGAGAACAACTTTAGATTTCTTCATAAACAAGAATAGAGAATGTCCACAATAAGTCCCTCATAATAATCATGCACAAACAACACTAAGTGAGAGAGTAATAAGGACATATTTGGACATAGATTACTTAGGTGTTTTGGAACATTCCCCCTTAATCTGTTTTCCAAATATGTCAAGTAGTTTCAGTTTTTCACAAAGGAATTTGTGTTGATACACAGGAAGATGTTTGGTAAGAATGTCTGCAGTTTGGTTTGAGGAGCCAATTTTGATGGCACTCAAGACACCTTTTGTAATTTTTTCTCTGATAAAATGGACATCAATTTCAAAGTGTTTGGATCTCTCATGGAAAACAGGGTTGACAGCAAGCTGTAAAGCAGATTTTTTATCACAAAACAAGTTAACAAGAAGATTAAGATCAACATTTAGATCCTTTAGGATTTTTTGAACCCAAATGATTTCACAGGCTGCAGCAGCCATGGATCTATATTCAGCTTCAGTTGAAGATTTTGAGAGAGTGTTTTGTTTTTTACTTTTCCATGATATCAAACACTTATTAAAGAAAACACAGTATCCAGTAACAGATTTCCTGGTTTTAATACATTTTGCCCAATCTGCATCACTATACCCTTCAAGAACATTATTAAGACTGCTATGATCATTTCTTAGACCTTTACCAGGAGCACCTTTTAAGTATCTTAGCACATTTAAAGCATAATCCAAATGAGACCTTAAGGGAGTATGCATATGCTATGCTAGACAGTGAACTGAATATGATATGTCAGGTTTGGTATGTGTAAGATAAATCAGTTTTCCAAGCAGTTTTTGATACCCAGTTATGTTATCAAGCAATGCGTCATCTTGGGTTGGAATAAAAGGAAGAACAGAGTTTGGTTCAATGGGTGTAGACACAGGTTTACACCCAAGGAGACCAAATTCTTTCAGCACTTCAAGACAGTATTTTCTCTGGGAGAGACAGATGTCATCCCCAGTTTTTATCACCTCAATACCCAGAAAGAATTTGAGAGTACCCAAGTCTTTTATGTTGAATTTAGTTTTAAGAAAGACTTTGAATTGTTCAATTTCCTCAACACAGTTACCAGTAAGAACAATATCACCAACATAGACAAGTAAAGCAATAAACTTGTTATTCTTTTTTTTAGTAAATAAAGAATGATCACTCACATACTGAACAAAGCCATGTTCTTTGAGAACACCAACAAGTTTTTCATTCCATTTTCTGGGAGCTTGCTTGAGGCCATATAATGATTTGGTAAGTTTGCAGACCATGTTTTTGTTGTTTTCATCAGAAAAACCTTTTGGAATAGTCATGTATATGTCCTCATCAAGCTCACCATAAAGGAAAGCATTATTAACATCAAGTTGGAAAAGAGGCCATTTATTCTTAACAGCTAAGGCAATAAGAATTCTAACAGTAGACATTTTCACAACAGGGGAAAAAGTTTCATTGTAATCTATCCCTTCTCTTTGGTTAAAGCCTTTGGCAACAAGCTTGGCTTTATATCTGTCCACTTAACCATTGGATTTGTATTTGATTTTCCAAATCCATTTGTAACCAATGGGTTTCCTGTTAGCAGGTAAAGTGGTTATGATCCAGGACTTGTTAGTATTTAAGGCCTCAATTTCAGCATTCATAGCATCAACCCAGTTAGGATCAAGGATAGCTTCCTCATAACAAGTAGGTTCAACACTTTATTTAAGTTGGAAGTAAAACAGTAATTCTCAGAATCAAGATTAGAATAATTCACCACTTTTTCTATACCATATACAATAAAGTCATTAAGATTTTTAGGCAATCTAGTGGGTCTGGTTGACCTTCTTGTGGTGATGGCTGGCAAGCCTCCTTGTTCAGGAATGGACTCATTAGAGTCAGAATCAGAGTTAACATCAGACATGATGTCATTGGAGTTTGTTTCAGGTGAAACAGTGCCCTCAGGGTGTGTATTTTCTTCTATGGAAGTTGCAACTGAGTTACCATCCTCATTAAGAGAATTCAACTTAGTGCCATCATCATTGGAAGACACTCTCCCTTCATCATTGGGTCTTTTAGGGTTGTCAGTGTCAATTTTTTTTTGTGGTTTAAATCTTTTGACACACCAGTTTCAAATACTTGTTTTTAAAGATTGTTTTTCATTTTGAAAGGGAAAACAGTTTCATAAAACTTGACATCTCTTGAGTAAAAAACATTTTTTGTTTCTAAACTTAGAAGTTTGTAGCCTTTTTTTTCATTAGAGTAACCAATAAAGACACTTTTCTCAGATCTGCTATCAAATTTGTCAGAGTTATTAAGGATAGTAGCATAGCAAAGACAACCAAAAACCCTAATATGAGAGAGTGTGGGGTCATGCCCATACACAAGAGAGAAAGGAGATTTGCCAGACAACACAGAAGAAGGTAACCTATTGATAAGGTAAACAACAGTGAGAACACATTCAGGCCATAAGTAAAGAGGTAATTCCCCCTGAAACATAAAAGATCTAGCAACATTGAGAAGATGTCTATGTTTCCTTTCTGCTATTCCATTTTGTTGTGGTGTGTAGACACAAGAGGTCTGATGTAGAATTCCTTTGTTATGAAAAAATTGTTGCATTCTTTTGTTGACAAACTCAGTACCATTGTCACTTCTAAATTTTTTTATATTACTTTCAAATTGATTTGACAGCATTTGAGAAAAATTGACAATGGAATCATAGACTTCTTCTTTGCTTTTAAGCATATAAACCCAGACAGACTATGGAAAACTAGAAGGGGGGTTGAATAGTTTTACCAATTTAAAACTTCCTTTTAAATATTTAGATCGACTTATGTCAATCTATTTGGTTGTTTATGTTGGACGTTGATAGATAGATATATAAATGTGTAACGGAAGATAAAGAGTAAGAAGCACATCACCACGACACAAGTATTTATAGTGGTTCGGCTGCAAGGACACCTTCCTTGCCCTACTCCACTCCCCGAGTCACCTACTCGAGAGTTCTTAAACACTACACCAATCTCCTTATGGCGGAGAAGCCTTCACAACGTCGCTTACACCTTTTTTCTGGTACAAAGCTAAATACCGAGTTCTTTCACACCAAGGCGAACCATACCTAACACAACGTCGCCTACCCTTTATACGGTGCTAGGCTAACCACCGAGTTCTTTCACACCAAGGAGAACTAATCCTATCACAATGTCGCCTACCCTTTATTAGGTACTAGGCTAAGCACCTAGTTCCATTACTATGGAGGAACTACTACCCTTCACGATACAACACCTAATCTCAAGGAGATCCACTCCTTGTTACAACACTATCAAGGACATCACCATCTTTGGAAATTAACAAATACTTATATGTATAACGATGCACCTCATCGATTATACGACCTAGGCATTCTTCCCTAATGCCACTTGATTTGATTCTTAGGCATCCTTCACTAATGCCTTTGACACAATGCTTGGCACCCTTCACTAATGCCTTCGTCTTGACACCTTTAGCATTCTTCACTAATGCTTTTGACACGGACGATAAGCACCCTTCACTAATGCTTTCATCTTGACACTTTCAGCATCCTTCACTAATGCCTTCAACACAACATCTATGGAGGAAGAAAGAACTATCAACAAGAGAACCTCAGTTGTCTTGATGATGACGAAGCATGGCAACTCATGGACTTGAGCTTGCTCGACTTCAAGAAGTGGTAATCTTGCCTTTAAGAGAAACCTAGAAAATCACACAAAAGCAAAATACAAACTACATAGATCTCTTGGATCTGAGGTTAGAGAGATATAATACTTGGGAGAAAGTATGTGTGAAAGTGGTGAGCAAAAAGGAAGAAATGGCTCACTATTTATAGAGGAGAAAACTTACTGTTCCCCGGATCCCGCGGATCCCTCCCACAAGGGATCCGTCTAGCACAACGCTAGGGATCCGTGGGACGCTCCTCTTTGCCCATGCGTATTTTTGGTTATGGGTCATGGGTTATGGGTTGATCCATGGGTTTCTTTCTAGATACAATGTATCTTTAGAATACATTGAACTTGGTTAAGTGGTTTGTGTAAAACCATGGATTATGGGTCAATACCATTTGCTAGTTTTTACCCATTTAGTATATACTTGTTTTTACCCATTTTAGTATAAACTTGTTTTTACCCATTTTAGTATATACTTAGTTAAGTATATATTAGCCCAATATGTAAACACTATTTGTTGTACATATGTATCTCTAAAACATAAAACCACTTATACTTGTTTTAGTGTTTTATGTGAAAACGTAAGTGTGTTAGGAAACTATTGAATCAAACTATTTACGTATTTTATTTGTTTCTTTAAAATGATTTTACGTTTGTTATCGACAAAACATTGGAAGATCGTAAAATATAAATAAACGTTTTTATGGCTTATTTGTATTAACAATCTCCCCCTTTTTGTTGATAACAAAACATACAATTATTTTAAGGAAAAACTAAAATTCGTAGAAAATTTGAATTGATAGTTTTTACTTTCTTCTCCCCCTTTTTGTCGAAACAAAAAGTGTTAAAAAAAACTAACACAATTTTTATAAAAAAATATGTAAAAGAAAATGTAAAGAGAGCAAGTGACGGGAATGATACTCGTCTTAACTCCCAGCGTCAAGTACATAACGTAAAAAAAACTAATGTGTTTGCAAATGGTTCGTCTAAGTGACGAGAACGTGCTCCCCCTCAAATGGGGTGTCATGAAGTATAATCCAAAAGCGGATTAAGTTGCAAATGATTTTGCAATATCGTTTGACACAAAGCTCCCCCTTGCTTTATGGTGTCAAAATCTTCATGTGTATTTTGAAAATCTACAAAGTAAAGGTTAGAAAACAAGAGTATAGTGCATAATTTCCTGCAAATAAAACTCAAGTTAGTAGAAATTTGTGCTTATGTACCACGGATCCCACGGTTCCTTTCTTGGAGGGACCCGTCTAGGCATTTTGGAGGGATCCGGCTGTCTGGTGACAATTTCTTCAGCAATGAGAATGTGCCAATCAATGCTAATGAGGAGATGAGATATGTGTACAATGTAACAAGCACAACACACAAAATAATCATGGCATATAAATATTCATTCAATAAAACAAGAGATAACCAAACAAATCTCTAAAGCTAAGAGAATGAACTTAGCCATACACGTACTACTCATGCTAATGAGTTTCCCAAACTCAAGATTCAACTAAAAGCTTAATGATGATCAAGGATGAGATAGGATTCCTAAGCGTTCTAAGTTTGAGCTTGTAACTAAGATGCTCATTGTTGTTTAGGCTTGTTGACCTCTTCGAAACGTTCGAGGAGGTGATAAAACATGAAACGTTGCTCTTCACGTAGCTCATGTATCAACCTTTCAACATGTTAACAATGATAGCAATCCTTGTCATGGTTTTGAACTTCTTGAAATGGAGGTTCAAGTGAAGTGGGTTGAGGATCTTTAAATGAAGAAGGAATTGGTGGAGGCTCATTAAGTGATGGTTCTACAATGTTTGAGGGTGGAGGTAAAAAAGCATCAACTTCCATGTGGTCGGGCGGTTGACTTTGATGTCTTCTCATAATCCAAAATGGACTATTTGGGGGTATAAGAGAGGTTGATATTGGATCAAGTGTTGATTCAACACTTTGATTTTGTTGCCCAACCCTTTCAAGTGAATTTGTTGGTAGTGGTGGAAGATGAGATGGCCAAGGAGGTAAGTTTTCTAAATTGTGAGAATGTGTAGATGATTGTGAGGTGGCTCTAGGCACCAATGATGTTGGTTGAGTTGTGGAGGGTATGTTTGGTATAGTAGAGTTTGGTGATGATATCCTTGTAGGAACAATCCTTTTTAGTTTGATTGGTTTCTTTGGTGTAGGGGAAATCCTAGCATTTGTGGATTTAACCGGAGATGATTCGGTTGAGGAAACTTCGTGTATAATCTTGGCAAGTTTCTTGGGTGGTTCTTGGGTGGATGAGTTAGCACTAGGAGCCTTTCTCATGATGAAATGACTAAGGAATATGGTTTTAATTGCTGATAATTGTGTTTGTGTTTGATGACTAAGGTGTTCTAGTAATATGGCTTATAAAGGAAAGAATTTGACAAGTGCATTAAAGACTTTAAGCCACTAAAATTCTTAGATATGTGATGATTGACATGCACAAGGTTGAAGTTCAGAGTTTCACTGATCTAGGAGCTCATTTAAGATGAGATGGAGTGTTTGAGTGAGCAAGATGAGCTTGAAATGATTGTTTTAGCTAGAGTTTGACTTAATCTGTCAACCGGATCCCGCGGTTCCCTTCTATGAGGGATCCGGCTAGGCTAATCCTAGGGATCCGGCTCTCAGTAGTTATAAGAGTTTTTAGAAATGAAGTTTCTAATAGCTTAAGCCTATATCATCTTAAGTATTTCAGTCCTCCTAAGTTCCTAAGATGAGGGTACACTTGAATGATCAAGAGTAATGAGTGTTATAGCAAATGATTGCTTTTTATGGAAGGAAAATGGGACTAGATGACTACCAATGGATGTTCAAGGATAACACTAAGAGTTTTGGTGGTGTCAAGTCATAATAAATGATCCTAGAGATCAGATTTTAGCTTGAGGTGAAATTTGAAAAATCCTCAAAAATCATAAGAATTGAAAAACTAATTTTTGACCCACTTTGGGATAAAGATGACTAAAAACAATTTCCTAAAATTGTTCAATAAGTCCACCTAAGTGTTTTGAAGGATGAAGGATAATTTCTGAGTATTGAAGCGGAAATATGGTGAGTTTTGATTTGTTGATAAATCAATGATCTTTGTGTAAGCTATAAGTGAGTCTAACCCTTTCTCATTCTTGAAATAGACTTAGTTAGATTCTAACATCTTATGTTTAGCTAATGTGATGTAATCTAGTAAGCTATCTTGATGCAAGGAATGTTGTATTGCTGATCTGATGTTACGGATCCCACGGTTCCCTTAAGGGAGGGATCCGTCTAAGCTAATCCTAGGGATCCGACATCTGAAGATCAGCATGCCCACAGAATGATGTGCAGATTTCGCACACTAATAAACCGTTAAACTAAACAACAAGAACAAGCATGTTTTCACGAAGCAACACTCATTAATAATGATAAAAGTAGCAATATCAAAGTTTACCACAAACCAAAGTGCTAAAACATAATCTTCCACACATAAGTTAAGTTAAAGAATAAGCATTTTCCTATTGTCTCTTTCTTCAATTCTTTCTTTTCCTTTTTGATGACTTTGTGAGGTTGTAAGCAAGATTTTGAATCATGCCCCTCAATTGTTTGAATTCCTCGGTTTCGTTTGGAATGGTTGGAAGTTGTTCGTGGTAATCGAAGGGTTCCAATTCAATGTTGGCTATGGGGTCGACATCTTCTTCTTCCTCATTTTCTTCTTCTTATCCTTCCGAGGAGTCCGAGAGAGCTTTAGGCTTCTTCCCATTGACCATGAAGCGTTTAGAGGGTATTTTGGTAAGAGGTACCATTACATGATCGGCAAAGAAATGATCATTGTTGATAGGAGATGGTTGCAATGCACTAACATACTTACAAAGTCGTGTTAGAAGCATACCATACGGAAGTACCATGTTGGAAGCTTTGAATACCTCGGCCATTCTCCTTACCATGTAATAGGCGAGGTTAAATGGCTTTTGGTGGATAAGACAATAGATCATTTGTACAAGGCATGCATTTGGATGATCTTTGTTACCAACTAGGCTAATGACGTTTTTCCTAAGGATTTCTTCCCATTTTCTAAACATGGGATGGATTTCAAAAAGTTCCATTTGAAAAGGATTACGGTGAATGAGCTTCTTGTTTCGGCTGAAACGGGATTGGTCGGCTCTTATTTTGAAAATGGTGTCTCGGATGGTTTCGGGTTCATCAAGAGGAGTATGATACATTGGTTTAGAATCAAGTGCAAGGTTTTGAGTGTTAATTGCCCAATCTTGAGAGTACATACAAATTCCTTCATAAGGAATGCGAAGAATTTGAGCAAAGGTGTTGAGAGTGAGAGTGAAGTTTCGTTTATTGATGATGAAAGCGATTGAAATGCTATCATCGGCGTTTCGAATGATCTTAATGCTTTTATAAAACTCAAAGATGAAAACCGGAAAAATTTGTTCATCAATGTCAAGAAGACAATCAAAATTGATTGCCGAGAATACTTGACGAATGTCGGTATCCTCAAGGAAACATTCCTTGATTACACGACCTTCGTGGATAAGTCATTTTCCGAGCTTTTTGAAGACCTTGCGGTCGGTTTTTGAGTGTTCCTTATTTCGATAGTAATGAGTAAGGTAGTGAACGGTGTCATGGTGATCTTGTTGAGTGGCTTTGGGCATGGTTGGTCCTAGAAACACAAATTTTCCAATTAGGTAAAATTAGTTGAGATGGATTTATGGTTTTGATTTGTATTAACAATGTTGTGAACACGATGTGATCTTGATTATGTAAAATCTTCTTTTTAATAATCAATTTTGAAAACCCTAATTAAATTAATTGATTTAAAGATTGTGAAACCATAAACCCTAGGATGAGGATGATGAAAATTAGAACAAGTTAGTGTAATTACTTACAATGATGTTCTAGAGAAGAATACTTGAGAGTATGGAATCTAATGAGGATGAAATCAGTAGTTTAGTCGTTTTTGTGTTATGTGATTAGAGGGAAAAAGATCAGTGGTGTTTTTTTTTGAAAGCGTATAGCTGAGTTTTGTTCCACGGTTCCCCCGGATCCCTTGTATTTGGGATCCGGCTAGTACAACTAGGGGGATCCGGCTACTGTGGACAGAAAAAGGGTTGTTTGGCATTATTTTTGTAGTAGGCTTATAAACTAGCTTACTAAAAAATAGTTTGGAGGTATCAGATGAAAGATTGTTTTTGGACGACGGGTTTTGATGAATAACAAATCGAGGGTTCATATGTGACGACGGAGTTAGTTTGACGAATCAAAAGGATACTATTCCCGATGTTATGATGAATATGATGAAGAGTGACGAAAGAGACTTTTTAAGATACTAGCAATTATTTAACAAAGAGAACTATGAAGTAAATAACTTATGTAGCCTATCTAATGAAGAGTAAAACATACCTCTATGCTTCTTGGTTTGGTATAATACCAAAGATACTTCATGAGCTTTTAAAGTAATCCTTTGTACTTGGTGTACGTAAGTTGTGATTACTTTTAGATCATTCCTTGAATGTTGACTTCATTATTCTTTGAACAAAAATGAAGATTTTGGAGAGATCCTAGCATGAAGATTTCTTGACACAAAAATTGTTATAATGATCTATCAATGTCCAACAAAACGATTTAAAAGAAAATATGATAAAAAAAAATATACTTCTTTGTAGTTTTCAAACATACACGGATCGTATCAAGTCTTTAAAGTACAACATACTTTAAGAAACTTGGTAACGAAGCTCTGATGCCAATTATGGAAAACTAGAATGGGGGGGGGGGGGGGTTGAATAGTTTTACCAATTGAAAACTTCCTTTTAAATATTTAGATCGACTTATGTCAATCTATTTGGTTGTTTATGTTGGACGTTGATAGATAGATATATAAACGTGTAATGGAAGATAAAGAGTAAGAAGCACATCACCACGACACAAGTATTAATAGTGGTTCGGCTACAAGGACACCTTCCTTGCCCTACTCCACTCCCCGAGTCACCTACTCGAGAGTTCTTAAACACTACACCAATCTCCTTATGGCGGAGAAGCCTTCACAACGTCGCTTACACCTTTTTTCTGGTACAAAGCTAAATACCGAGTTCTTTCACACCAAGGCGAACCACACCTAACACAACGTCGCCTACCCTTTATACGGTGCTAGGCTAACCACCAAGTTCTTTCACACCAAGGAGAACTAATCCTATCACAATGTCGCCTACCCTTTATTAGGTACTAGGCTAAGCACCTAGTTCCATTACTATGGAGGAACTACTACCCTTCACGACACAACACCTAATCTCAAGGAGATCCACTCCTTTTTACAACACTATCAAGGACATCACCATCCTTGGAAATTAACAAATACTTATATGTATAACGATGCACCTCATCGATTATACGACCTAGGCATTCTTCCCTAATGCCACTTGATTTGATTCTTAGGCATCCTTCACTAATACCTTTGACACAACGCTTGACACCCTTCACTAATGCCTTCGTCTTGACACCTTTAGCATTCTTCACTAATGCTTTTGACACGGACGATAAGCACCCTTCACTAATGCTTTCGTCTTGACACTTTCGGCATCCTTCACTAATGCCTTCAACACAACATCTATGGAGGAAGAAAGAACTATCAACAAGAGAACCTCAGTTGTCTTGATGATGACGAAGCATGGCAACTCATGGACTTGAGCTTGCTCGACTTCAAGAAGTGGTGATCTCGCCTTTAAGAGGAACCTAGAAGATCACACAAAAGCAAAAGACAAACTACATATATCTCTTGGATATGAGGTTAGAGAGATATAATACTTGGGAGAAAGTATGTGTGAAAGTGGTGAGCAAAAAGGAAGAAATGGCTCACTATTTATAGAGGAGAAAACTTACTGTTCCCCGGATCCCGCGGATCCCTCCCACAAGGGATCCGTCTAGCACAACGCTAGGGATCCGTGGGACGCTCCTCTTTTCCCATGGGTATTTTTGGTTATGGGTCATGGGTTATGGGTTGATCCATGGGTTTCTTTCTAGATACAATGTATCTTTAGAATACATTGAACTTGGTTAAGTGGTTTGTGTAAAACCATGGATTATGGGTCAATACCATTTGCTAGTTTTTACCCATTTAGTATATACTTGTTTTTACCCATTTTAGTATAAACTTGTTTTTACCAATTTTAGTATATACTTAGTTAAGTATATATTAGCCCAATATGTAAACACTATTTGTTGTACATATGTATCTCTAAAACATAAAACCACTTATACTTGTTTTAGTGTTTTATGTGAAAACGTAAGTGTGTTAGGAAACTATTGAATCAAACTATTTACGTATTTTATTTGTTTCGTAAAAATGATTTTAAGTTTGTTATCGACAAAACATTAGAAGATCGTAAAATATAAATAAACGTTTTTACGGCTTATTTGTATTAACACATACCTTGAGTAATCATCAACAATAGTTAAAAAATATTTGTAGTCATCTCTGCTCGTGATTTTATAAGGACCCCAAACATCTAGATGTACAAGTTGACCAATTTTAGTTGATTTATGTTCACTTAAGGGAAAAGGTTCCCTGGTTTGTTTTGCCTTGTTGCAAGTATCACAGAGATGGTTAGGGTCAGTTGGCTTATCAAGGTTAAGACTGGGTTTAAGGACTTGCAAGACTTGATCAGAGGGATGGCCAAGCCTTTGGTGCCAAAGGTTTCTAGAAACAAAGCATGAAGAGATACAGTTATTAGAGACAATCTTACAATCAGAGTCTACATCAAACAAGTACAGGCCATTAGATTGATTACCAATCCCCACATTCCTTTTTGTTGCAAAGTCCTGAATATAACATTTAGATTCATCAAAGCCAACAAATAGTTTGCTATCTCTAGCAAGTTTGTGAACAAATAGCAGACTGACAGTGTACTCAGGCACAACTAAGACATCATGTAAGGTAATGTTGTTGTTGATTTTTAGGTCACCAATCTCAGTGATAAGTGTCTGAGTAACATTTGGGTGTCCAACAGTAAGACCAAGTTTGGAAACATCAATAGTGTTGATTAAAGATTTTGAAGACAAAGTCATGTGTTGGTTTGCTCCAGAGTCAACAATCCAACCAAGACTGATTTTTCCTTTTAAAAGGTTTGTGTTTCCATTAAAATATTTTTCAATTTTTAGATTGAATTTGACACTTCCATTAAAAAAAGTTCCTGAAAAACATTTACTTGACATATTGGAATTGACAAGACTATCATTGAGAAGACTCATGAGTCTGGCCATCTGTTCATTAGACAAAGAAACAGGAGAGTTGCTAGTTCTATTTTCAAGACTGGCATCATAAGAAGAAGAAGCATTGTTACTAGCAGGTTTAATATTAGAATTAAAGTTCCTTTTCCATATCCAGCAGGATAACCAACAATATCATAACATCTATCAATGGTGTGACTAGGTTTGTTGTAGTTAGAGCATTTCAGATTAAGATTGGGTCCTCTATTGTTAGAGTTGTTACCAGAGGTATTATTCCTAGAGGTGAGATTTGAGCTTTTGTAATTGTTGTTTCCTCTTTTTTTGTTATCAAAATTTTTTGAAGCAAAAGCAGACACATTTGGTTTAATGGATCCAGTTCCTGAGGAGAAGTTCCTATGGGATTCTTCCCCTGGAACAATAGAAAAAGCAGTTTTGACAGATGGTAAAGGATCCCTGGTTAAAATATTGCTTCTGATGGGCACATAAGTGTCATCAAGACCCATTAAAAACTGCATTAACTTGATTAGCTGGTTATGTTTTTCAAAATGTTTTCCAGCATCACAAGTACATGTAGGAAGACTGATCATGGAGTCAAATTGTTTCCATAATGAGTTAAGATTATTGTAGTAATCAGCAAGAGAGGACTCATTTTGACCTAAAGAGTTGATATTTTTATGTATATTAAAGACAGCAGATCCATCAACTTTGTCATAGGTTTCTTTTAAGTCATTCCACATTTCATAAGCAGTTTTAGAGTATATAGCACCAGCAAATAGCTCAGGACTTAAAGAGTTTAGAATCCAAGTAAGAACAACAGAGTCACACATATCCCATTGATTAGCAAGACTAGCATTAGAGACATCTTTTCTACAAGTTCCATCAACAAAGCCAAGTTTATTGTGATTTCTTAAGGCAAATGTCATGGCAATGCTCCATATTTTATAATTTTCTGAGCCAGTCAATTTCACAAATATAATGGGATTACCACTGGTGTCACTAGGATGCAAGTAGAGAGTATCACCAAATGTAAGTTTTATTTCAGAAGAAGAGTTAATCAGAAATTCATTAAGCATAGATTCATTAAACCTAGATTCATTATTAGCACGTTCATCATCACCCTCAACCATGGTGACAACACAGAGACAGACAAATAAATAAGGAAAACAATAACAACAATCTCTATCAATAAGAGCAACAATCCCAAATCAACCTTCAACCTAACTAGACCTATCCTCCTTCAACTAGAAGAGAAAGAAATGCAAGTAAATAAATAACTCACACCCACGGTTCAACAAGTACCAAGCCTTTGGACTGGGGTAGGCCAGAGCAGGTATTTACACCACTTAGAGGTGGCAGATCAAGGTGTTAACCTACCCGTTTGCACCCACTCAGCTTAAATAATGTTAAACAAGAAAGGGAGAAGTACTGACAGTGCTTTGTACAGCGGAAGAAGTGAAGACCAATCACAATCACCCTAGATTCACTTAGTCTAGGGATGATTATGATCAATTAGAACCAGAGAGCACTCCAAGAACAAAACCCCCAATACAGAATTAATTAGGGTTTTTGAACAAACCCTAATTTGTTTTGATTGAGCACCAATAGAATCAGAAACACCAATCCAAGCACTCCAAGAACAAAACCCCCAATTCAAAATTAATTAGAGTTTTGGAACAAACCCTAAATGTTTCGATTGAGCACTAATAGGATCAGAAACACCAATCCAATTACCACATATATACGTCCCAGGACACAAATAAGTACCACCGGAGATATCAAGATCAAGAACCCCCAATATTGAAAAACCTTGGAGATCAGGATTTGAAGATAATCAGTAGCCTATAGCTCTGATACCATGTGCGATGGTATCAAACAGATAAACAGAGCAACAAGTTCCTCTTTATTCAAGAATCAAAGTACAATAGTCGGCACAGTTTGAACAATAATAATCAAACTGTTACAAGACTTGGAGAAGATCAAATGATCAAAGATACAAGACAGAAATGGATCAACAGATCCTAGAACATAATATATTTGGAGGGAGAGAGATATAGCAGTCACGAGAAGACTGCGTATCTTGGATGATTATAACCCTAGACAGGGACCACTCATATATAGCCAACAAAGAGACAAGAAGCCCCCTCTAACTTTCTACCATTCTTCATAAGGAGAACAACTTTAGATTTCTTCATAAACAAGAATAGAGAATGTCCACAATAAGTCCCTTATAATAATCCTGCACAAACAACACTAAGTGAGAGAGTAATAAGGACATATTTGGACATAGATTACTTAGGTGTTTTGGAACATAAACATTCAAAGTTAAACATGCTTTGAAATTTCGATACTAACGTTGAATGAAATATAAATATTCCAGTAATGAAGATACTGGAGATTTGGTTATATAGAAGGAGCAAATCAATCATTCATTTAAGTTATGGTCATCCCATACCTAAATTAGAATTTCATAAGCTCAATTATTTACTTAAATAATAGTCACCCATCTCAAATTTATGATAATTTCATAAGCTTAGCACATGCTCGGTTAATCGGGTGGCCTATTTGTTTTATTATTGTAAACCAAATCCGAACCAAAACCCCAATTTCATTTCGATTGAATCCAATTACCCACCCAAATTCGAAATAAACCAAACGAAAATAAACCATATTAATTTGTGTTGGTTGGTTTTTAAATCAAACCGTTTAATGAACACCCGCAACTAAAAAGTTATTGGATATTCTTCCTCACTCAAACGTAACCACATTGAAACACAATCAAAGCTATGTTTTTTTAAACATTCAGTAATAACTTCATGAGCACTTTGAAAGCGTATTATCCATCATAAACACCATCAGTACACTTAAATCATCCCGACTTTGGTTTTTTAATCTCTAATTGTCAGAAACTGGAGGCCCTAAAAAACGAGGGGGCTGGAGTTGAGCATTTTGCACAAGCTTAAATCCGCCCCTGCTCACGAGTATAAATCGTGTAAAGAAGTACCTAAAACGACATGGCTTTACAAGTTCCTCAATACTTGCCGCAATTTCACTTACTATACACATATAAAAAATCTTTAGCAAAATAAGAAAACAATTAATCTATACTACATTATAAAGCATTTGGGACTTCCCTTAAAAGGAAGTCTTAAAATTTTAAGACAAAAAACATTACTATAAAAGGAAAAGTAGAAAATTAATGTAAAATCTGAAAATTTAAGTCTCATTTAAACCATATGTAACCGCCCTCCAATAATGATACATTTTAATGAAATAGTTTATAAGAAAAGTTCACTAACTTATAACAATTAATGCTAAAATTTGAAAAATAAAGGTGTTAACCATTTAAACTATTAATAATTTAGACGTTCTACTTTTGAAAAACACATATATACTACTTTATAGTATTTGGGACATGTTAAATAAATCAGTTTAAAATGAAAAACATTTGCTCGCTACAAAATTAGTTATCGGGTACCCACCGCCGCATTGCGCGGGTACCTTCTAGTATGTATTAATGTGGATAAGATTATAATATAAAATAGCCACAAACAAATAAAAGGAGGAATTTTCAAATGCTTACTCTTATTTTGATGCTTACTAAGGGACAAATCCTCACCATCTATTTATTTTGATCTAATGGTGGGGATTAACCTAAGATTTAATATGTCTAAACCTTAGTCCATGTTTTTTTCTTGTCTTTTTGTTTTCTTTCTTTCTTCTTTTGTTTTCTTTTTTCTTTTTTTTTTGTTTTTTTTAATTATTCACGTTTTTTTTGTTATGACTAGTTTTTTTTTTTTTTTTTTTTTTTTTTTTTTTTTTTTTTTTTTTTTAATAAACGTTTTTTTGTTAATATTCACGTTTAATTTTTTCAAAATTCGAATTTTTTAATATTCACGTTTTCTTTTGTTTGTTTGTTTTTTTTAATTCACGTTATTTACGTTTTTTTTAATTCGCGTTTTTTTCTTCCCTTTCATACGTTTTCGTCCGTTTTAATACGTTTTCATCTATTTTTCGTCCATTTTCATACGTTTTCGCCTGATTTCATACGTTTTTGTCCGTTTTCATACATTTTTGTCTGTTTTCGCCCGTTTTCTGACGTTTTCTTCTATTATTCATACGTTTTCGTCCGTTTTCAAACGTATTTTTACGTTTTCATACATATTCGTCCATTTTAGTCCGTTTTCATACGTTTTCGTCCGCTATTAAATGTTTTCGGACGTTTTTAAACGTTTTCATACGTTTCTGAATATCACAAGTGATATTCTGAATAGCACAAGTGATATTCTGAATAGCACAAGTGATACTGTGAATATTGCATGTGATGTTATATGATATTCTGAATATCACAAGTGATATTCTGTGATATTCAAAATATCACTTGTGATATTCTAAATACCACAAGTGATTTTTTGAATATAACAAGTGATTTTCAACTAATGTTTTGTAACATGAAAATCATACGTGATATTCAAAATATCACACAGTGGTATCAAGAAAATCACAAGTGATATTGATAATATCGCAAAGTGATATTCATACTATCGCAAAGTGAAACTCAGAATATCGCAAACTCATATTCAGAATATCACAAAATGATATTCATAATATCACAGAGTGATATTCATAATATCATAGAGTGATATTCAAAATATCACAGTGATATTCACAAAATCACAAGTGATATTCAGAATATCACACAGAAAATCACAACGTGATATTCAGAAAATCACAAAGTGATAATAACAAAATATCACTTGTGTTTTTCAGAATATCACAAAGTGATATTCAGATAATCACATGTGATATTCTGAATATCACAGAAATCACTTGTGATAGTCAGAAACGTATGAAAACGATCGAAAACTTAAGAAAATGGACGAAAACGTAAGAATACGGAAGAATTCGTATGAAAACAGGCGAAAACGTATGAAAGAGTAAAAACACATATGAAAACGGATGAAAACGTATGAAAAATGAAAGAAAAATGATGAAAACGGGCGAAAATTTAAGAAAACGGATAAGAACGCATGAAAACAGATGAAAACGTATGAAATCGAAGAAAAAAAACACGAATAAAAAAAACGCAAAAAAAAAAAAAAAAAAAAAAAAAAAAAAAAAAAAACGCGAAATAAAAAAAAAAATAAATAAAAATAACGTTAATTAAGAAAAAACGTGAATAAGAAAAAAAAAAACTAAAAAATAAAAGTGAATAAAAAAGAAAGACAAAAAGACAAGAAAAAAAAACATGGACTTAGGTTTATCTACTAAATCTTAGGTTAATCCCCACCATTAGATCAAACTAGATGGATGGTAAGGATTTGTCCCTTGGTAAGCAAGAATTTATTGGTAAGCAAAATAAAGTGCCTCCAAATAAAAGCAGTTTAAAAATTAAAAGGATATCTAATCGGCTGTTAGTTTAACTGCATAAAACAAATTAACAATAATAATCAAATAAAGGCTGTAAATCAATCCCATGTAATGAATTTAACAAAGCAAGTTAGTCATATTACCACGAAAGACACAACGATAAGATAGGCACCCGAGTTACGTTGCATGCTCATTATAAACAACGGCTAAACATTGGCTGTGCACAGTGGTGACCTGGGTCACCTGTGCCACATCAACTTTCTCTCTTCGATGACCTGACAACGACCTAGTTGCCACAGTGGTGACCTGAGTTTTGTTTTTTTTTGTTTTTGTTTTGTTTTTTGTTTTTTTTCAAATATTTTTAAAAACAAAATTAAACTTCATTAATAAAAATACTTAACATTACAACAATAATTAAAAACTTAAACTAATAAAACGTAGACGTTACAATACTTATTAAAAACTGAAACTAATAATCTAAGTTGTGGCGTTCTTTGATTGCTGCCTTAAGTTGTTGAAGTTCTTGTAGTTGTCGTGCGGGCATATTTGGATCGAGGGGTGTGTTGTAGAAAATTAAATCTTGCGTCCGGTTTGATTGTGCTGTCAATGCAAGCTGCTGACGTTGGAGCTCAAGTTTCTCCCTTTTGAACTCCTCGGCTCGCCTTGCCCTTGCCTCTGCAAGCTCCAACTCTTTTTGCTTCAACTTTATGTATTCCTCTTCCATATTCTTGTTTTCTTCCTTACTTGAACTTTTGAACTTGAAAAAGTTCTTGGCCATCGTAGTAACAAATGATGTTGGTGGCTTGGGTGCTTTCTTCTTGGCTGCGTCACGACCTTTTGGTCGTGATTCTCGAGTCTCGTCCTCTTCAGAATCATCCACGTCTTGAGGATTAAAAGGACCTTTTGTTGACCCCGAGGTAATTTCCGAAGTCTTGGATTTCTTCCGACTATTCGGGGTGAAAGCAAGCATCTCAACAGTTTTTCAAACAGAATGCTTCCTCAAAACTTTCCAACACTCCTTCAACGTAAACTCATGCTTGTGAATCACACGGTATTCGTTACAAGCCTTTTCATAGTCGTCTTCGTCATTCTCACCGCTTCCGTGATTCTTCTTGATATTATCCATAATTGCACAAAAGAAACCAACCCTAGAACGAATCCTACCCTTCCATTTGGTCGTTATGGAGTCGTAGGTTCTTGTTGAACCAGTTTCTTTTTCAAAGTACGATATCACCTCATCCCGAAACCCATTCCGGTTGATAGCGTTCCCTCTAGCCGAATTTTCCGACACATGTATCCAAGCTTTACAAAGCGCGACCTCTTCCTCTTTTGTCCATGCTTCGGCCTTTTTGGTTGCAACATTCTTGCCCTTCTCCTTTGTAGCCCGTTTTGAACCCTTCTTTGATTTGACGGGTGACGTTTCTTCGACATCGTCTTCAATATGAATAAAACCGTGGTATGAACCGTGCCCCGAACCTTGGCCCATCGAAGCATCTTGAGTCGGGTATTGTTGAGACGTGTAGTTTTGAGGAGGGAATTCCATAAAATAATCAAAATCCATATCAAGATTAACACTATGAAGCGGTGAAAACGATTGATTAGGTTGGGAAGATTGGGAGAAATCCATGTTAGGAAGATATGACGACCCGCTTGGTGATTGGTT